>OY728146.1:1283152698-1284402698 GCA_963277665.1 Viscum album | reverse complement strand
AATTCTTACTAATTATAGGTAATTATTATGAATTATTGGTAATTATTTCTAATTATTGGTAATTATTACTAATTATTGGTAATTATTGGTAATTATTACTAATTATTGCTAATTATTACAAATTATTGGTAATTATTACTAATTATTGGTAATTATTACTAATTATTGTTAATTATTACTAATTATTACTAATTATTACTAATTATTGGTAATTATTACTAATTATTACTAATTATTACTAATTATTACTAATTATTGGTATTTATTACTTGTTATTAGTATTTATACTAAATTATTGTTAATTATTACTAATTATTCCTAATAACCGTTAACTATGAACAATGAATACAAATAATTTAAATTTACAACTAATTAAGAATAATTGAAACTAATAAAAAATATAAAACAAATATTAAATTAAAATGAACAAAAATACCTTTAAAATTGATCTGAGGATGATCTCTGATCGTTGTTGAAAACTTCAATATCAACTCTGGAAAAAAATTAAACTCAAGAAACGATGAACTCTAATAATAGAGTTTTGAGAGAATTAGAAGATCGATTTTGAGAATGAATGAAAAAAACGGAAGGGGGGGTATTTATAGGTTAGATTATTTTCGACGGGTCTATTTGCGACGGGTATCCCGTCGCAAATACCTTAGCCCGCATTGATTACGGTCAACAGTTAAATAGTTATTTGCGATGGGTCCCGTCGCAAATAATAACCTGCCGACATACTATTTGTGACGGGGGTATATTCCCGTCGCAAATATCTTTTACCGCCGTCGGTTATTTGCGATGGGCGGTAACCGCCCGTCGCAAATAACTTTGCCGCGATTTGGCGCGCAAAGCGTGCCAGTCCTTTTGCGACGGGGAAAGCTAACCCGTCGCAAATAAGTTTTTAACAGGACTATGTGCAAGGGGATTTATCCCCGTTGAAATAACCCGTCGCAAATGCCCATTTTTCCCGTAGTGTCAAGATGAAACTAGAAACATCTCTCTTCATACCTGGCCAACAGTACTGGCGATGAAGATCACGATATATCTTGGTGAATCCAGGATGAACTGCCCAAACTGAGGAATGAAACTCCCGCATCAGCTCCTAAAATATGTCTTCTGGCACCCATATGCATCCCTGGAAATGACAGATCTCATCCTCGCCCACTATCCATCCAGAAAGAGGGTCAACTCCTGACACACTCTCTTGCAAGACTAAGCCTTCTGATTCTGATAGCTGCCACATCTGTACCCGATAAAGAAGTGCAGAGGTAACAACTACAGAAGATAGGTAAGTATATCCCTATCTGTCATGCACCACCAGATGCATCTCAGAGAACAGATCATTAAGCTTTCACTCATTGCTGGTCTCCTGAACTACCTGAATCTGAGTTCTCCTGCTCAGCGCATCTGCCACTACGTTACCCTTTCTCGGCGTATATGTAAGCTATAAATCAAAATACTGTAGATACTCGACCCACCTACACTGTCTAAGATTCAGAACACGCTGGCTGAAGATGGACATGTGACTCTATTGGTCGGTGAAAACCACAAAGTGCACTCCCATAAGGTAATGTCTCCAACAGCGTAAGGCATTAACAACAGCTTCCAACTACAGATCGTGGGTCGGGTAGTTCCTCTCATGTGGCCTCAACTGCCGAAACCCATACACAATGACTCCATCTCCCTACATAAGCACAACACCTAGCCCGATACCCGAAGCATCACAATAAACAATATAGCTCTTTCTTAGCTCTGGAAAGACTAGTATCGGTACTGACGTCAACCTTCCCTTCAGCTCCTGAAAGGCTGACTCATAAGAATCTGACAATAAGAACATCACCCCCTTCTTGGCTAGACCTATCAATGGTGATGCTAGGCGTGAAAAGTCCTGAATAAAGATTATGTAGTATCTAGCCAACCCTAGGAAACTCCATACCTCAAAAACGTTCTTCAGATGCTCCCAGAAAACTACAGCTCTCACTTTCTCTGGGTCCATAGATACACCTGCCTCTAAGATGATGTGACACAAAAAGTGAATATGATCCATCCAAAAGTGGCACTTCAAGAGTTTAGCATAAAGTTGATGCTCTCTCAGTGTACTCATAACAGTCTCAAGATGGGTATCATGGTCATGTAGAGTGTGAGAGTACACCAAGATATCATCCACGAAGACCAAAATGAAGGAATCCAAGTAAGGATGGAACACTTAGTTCATCAGTGCCTTGAAAACTACTGGTGCATTCTTGATATCGAACGGCATAACCGTATATTCGTAGAGATCATACCTTCTCCTGAAGGAAATCAGAGGTATATCTGATGGTCTAACATAAAACTGATGATAATCGGACCTCAAATCGATCTTCGAGAACACCTGATCTCCTCGAAGCTGATCGAAAATATCATCCATCCTCGTCAAGGGATATCTATTCTTGACCGTCAACTGGTTCAGCTTCTAATAATCCACCAAGAGCCTAAGGGTACCGTCTTCCTTCTTTGCAAACAGGATAGGCGAACCCCAATGAGATGTACTGGGTCAGATGAAACCCTTTTCCTGCAACTCCTCTGATTTCTTCTTGAGCTCCTGCAACTCAGGTGTATCCATCCTATAGGGAGGAAGGGACACAGGTGCCGCTCCTGGAATGATCTCAATAGAGAAATTTACCTCACTTTCTCAAGGCGAACCTGAAAAATCCTCTAGAAGACATCAGTGAAAAGATCCACCACTAGAGGAAAGTCCAACTGTGAATTCCCCTGATAATCCAGATAAAGACTAGAAATCAGGGGTGTAATCCTTCCTAGCCCATGATGCTCGAGTCTTGCTCGACTTTCCTGAACATCCCATTAACCTCTATGAAAAAAAAGATTCATCCTCTGGTGAAATGACACTCAACCTATGGTGATAATAGTAGACAACTGCCTAGAAGGGAACCAACCAGTACATCCTGAGAATTACATCATAGCCTGTCATTCTAGGATATAGAGATCCAAGAAGAAATAATACCCTACTACATCGAGAGGTCACTCTCTGCCCAGACGTACACTTGATGTCCTCATCCCCAAAGGTGTTTCTAGTGTCAAAAAGTTGATTTAAGAAAAGATAAAGAGCCCAAGGCTTTTCACAACCGCAAAAGAGATTAAGATCTGCGTAGCACCTGTATCGTAAAGAGCTAAAGATAAAACTGAGGCTACTAAGATTATACTTTGAACTGTAGAAGGTCCGAGATCCTGCTCCAGATAGGTCTTCTCCACCGCAAATGTCTGGTCAACCCCACGGCCCTATGGCCCTACCTAACCACACTGAGCTGATCCTCCCTGCTGATGTTGAAAGACTGGTGACTGACCGCAATGGCCTCGACCTCCACCTCATCCCGAACAGCCGAAAGGACTCAAGTTCCCTAATTGGTGAGAAACTTGTGGTGCTGCTACAGAACGAGGAGTCATGGAAGAACCCCTGTCACCCGCTACTGATGAGAAAACCTGGAATAATTGCTGAAGGTCGCCCATCATGCAGCACGATCGGCACTACACTGTGTCTCTCTGGCAATGTGAACTCGTGTGCCCTGACCATTCACACTTGTAGTATACTATCTGGCTACCTGAAGTTGTATCTCACCCCCTCGGATCACCACACATAGACTCCGTACGACGCTTCCTTCTTTCAACTGGAAGAATACAAGCTCTGGAAGCAAAACTATCACATACATGAATTATTTTGAAGTTAAATTTCATTTTTTTTCCTTTCATTTTTTTTGGATGGTTTCCAAAGGTTTTATGGAGAAATAGATGAGTTTTCATGAATTGGGCCAAACCGCGAGCCCAATTCCAGATTTAAAAATAAAATTTGTTTCCTTTATAACGTTTTCATTTTTTAATATTTTTCCTTAATTCTAACTCCTAAATGTCCTCCCCTGATATATTAACACCATAATTAAAATTTGGAGCCTTTGGAAATCCATAACCAAGGTCTATGTTGGTTTTTTTTAAGGGATTGGGCCTGCCCGAAAGCCCAATTCCAGTTTTAAAAATAATATTTGATTAATTAATAACTTATTCATTTTTAAGTATTTTTCGGTGATTAAAAGCCTCATATGCGCCCCTTGAACCCAGACACGCGCCCAAGCTCTCTCTCCCCTCTTTGGAGCTCTTCTTCATCGCGATTTAGTACTGAACTTATTAGGGTTTAAAAAATCGGGCAGATTTGGAGAGGTAAATTGATCCTTTCATAACTCCTTCATTTTTCATCCTTTTTCCCCCATTTCAGTCCCCACATGACCTAATGTGAATCCTTAGAACATCCATACCAGTTTTGGGTACTTGTTGATTCATTATTTTGTGGATTGGGGCCGATTACTGCAAGATATTTCAAGTAAGGGAATTCTTCTTGGTTCCTTCCATCCTCTTTTAGTTTTATTTCCTTTTTGTTGAAGTTCCTCATGTCCAGAAGTTGGGGTTCGATCCTAATATATGATTTGGTGTCTTTTGGGTAAATTTTTGTGGTTTAGGTCTGGATTTTTATTCCTTTTGGTGCAACGGTGGTGCGCTTAAGGTTTCGCACCAAGTTTTGAGGGTTTCGACACATTCGGTAGGTGATTCCGTGGGTAACCACTTAATGATGAGTTAGTTTGCTTGATTAAATAATTTTGAATGTTCCTTATGTTCTGTGCATTATGTGAAAACCATTTTTGGTTGCAATAGTAAAGCATTTGTTTTTAGAGTTACATTTTTGCTTGAAGTGTGTATTTTTCAAATGTATTTCATGTGTTATATCTTGTGGTAGTTTTGTAAAATGTGGAAGTGATTTATTAGTTGTTGAAAGGGGCTGAAAATTATGGTTAGGTAATGATATAGTTCCATGTGGGCCTAAAAATGGGGTGTATTTGAATGGTTTTATTTGTATAACCTTGTTATACTCCTTGAAAGTGTTTTATGGATTTGTGTGTTCTCATGGGTATCTTTTGTGATATTATTCAACGTGATTATATAACATTTGAATGTGGATTATTTCATGTTTATTGGGCTGCCAATTCTGTTTTTGTAGGGTCTTGGTGTGCTTTTGGTTTAGAAAGAGATTTTTGAAATGGATTTTATGTGCAAAGTTTGGGTATACTCTTTATAATTGTTTTATGAAAGTTTTGAATGCTTTATTGGGTTGGGTAATAGGTGAAACTATATCAGCAAACTGTTTTAGTAGGAGTATATTTTTAAAAGGTCCATTTCATTTGTGAAAATGCTGCTATGTGATATGTATCATCTTGGAAATATTTTATTAAATTGTTTGAAGGAGATATTTTGGAGTGAAAGTGATGTGAAAGTGATGTGGAGTGTTTTGTGTGAGTGTGATGTGAAAAATTGTATTTTTGAATATGAAAGGAGTGTTATATTCCATGTGTGTGGGCTGTTATATGAGTTTAAATATCATATAATTGTTTTATAAAATTGTTTAATGGTTTTTTGGAAGTGTTGAAGAAATGTGAAATGTGTTGTGGGCTATTTTGGTGTGATTCGGATTTCAAAATCATTTTGAATGAAAAATGGATTTTTTGTGACTTGTGTGGTATACATATGGGATGTTTGGTGATTTTGTGATGTGGAAATGATATTTTCATGTTCAATGTACATTTCTTGATGTGTTGAACATGTTTGAGCACAAGGGGAAAACCTGGGTATCTAGGTGGGTGGACGTGTACTAGTATGCTAGTGAATCCGTGGGGTTTGGCCTCAGTTTCACTTAGCAAGATTGACGCTTACAACTCTAACTAAACTATGATGATGATGATTGGGGACCACTAGGTTATGGGTATGTTCCCTACTAGTGGCTCGTGCACGAGAATGGATATTTGTGATGGTTACTCTCACCGAGATACGAGGTACCTGGGACCCACAGCTAGCTAGTGCCTAGGTGTTACTTCCTATTTCTTGTGCTCATTGTTTACTTTGTACTTACCGTCGGCATACGGTATAGTTGGCTGCAAAATTCAGTAGTCTTGAATTTTTTTTAAAAAGTGTTGATTCTTAATGATAGCCCACTTGAAAACTGTTTTTATTCAAAGTAGCATCTTTTAGAAATTGTAACTACCTTTTCATGTTTTTGAAAACTTGCATGCTTTTCGTCTTTAAATGTTTATCACATGGAATCTCTTAGTAGTGGTATCCTACTGGGCATTGGCTCACACCCTACTTACACCCTTGGGTGTAAGTAGACATGGTTTTTTTTGTCGTAGGTTGGGTACAGTTTTTTTTGTTCCAGTGGTTCGGGTTTCTAGCAGGTCCTTGGTGGTGAAGTCTTGTGGAGGTGGCTTGTGGGAGGTGCCCCTTGCCATGAGGGTTCTTGGGATGTCCTTATTTGGATTTTTAACTTTGTTATAGACCTTTTGAGTTGTTTTAAGCCATGTAATTCAGTTCTGAATTTTTTTAAAAGATTGTTTGGTTTGAAAAATCCAGATTTGTTTAATTGGATTCTTTTGTTGTTTTATGTTTATAAACTCGGATAAATCGTTCCCAATTTTCATTTTATGATACCCGGGCACTTGTGCCAGCCCGTGGGGATCGGGAACGCCCTTCGGGTCTTGCAATGGACCGGGTCGGGTGCCGAGTTTGAAGGCGACCAAATTCGGTTCGTGACAAAATGGTATCAAAGGAGGTTCAGGTTAACTCTTTGGGTCATGTTATTTGGGGAAGAGTCAGGATAGTATGGAGTTAGGATTGTTGGGACATGGAATTCTGGTTATGGGTAGTGTGCTTGATCACCACACCTCATTTCAGGATTCAAGTCGCCAGGGGAAGTTGGGATTTGTCTATGTCTTTTGGTTTTCTTGGTTTGATGATGATTAGGGGAAATGAAAAGAGAGTTGGGTTAATGGTCTCAATGAGCTCGCAGGGTCTGGCAAGCCATGTGGAGCTGGGGATATTCCCTAGAACACTCTCTGTGACAGTGAAGTGATTGGAATATGGCCGCGAACCATATGTCCAAGTCACCCACTGAAACTAGTTTCCTCTTGCACTGTTTTGTGCTTAGGTTTTGAAACCATAGCACTTTGGTTTTAAGAAGTGTAAAGTTTTTGTGAAATGATTTTCAAATAAAGAGGGAATGGTTTGGTTTATGAAATGGCGGAACTTAATTTTCAGAATTATTTTGAAATAGAAAATGGCGTGATTACACCTCTTTTGAAGGCAGAAACTGTATTGAAGGTGGTTTTGAAAAGTGTTTCCAATAGAGTTTTCTAAACAATCAGAGTGTGTTTTAATGGGATGAGATGTTTTTAAATTGATGTGAATATCTTGAATGTGAATTATTTTATAAATGGTTGTGACTTACTGAAAATATTTGTAAGATGTGAGTTGGTATTTTGATCTCGTGGTTAGCGGTTATGAAAAAAAAGGGATGCGTTGGTTGACCGTGTTGGTTTTGAAAAGTGGAAAGAATTTTTGTTTTAACCTTTTGTATTTCCCTCAGTGACCACATGCATGGGGTTATATGGGATGATGGATGGTTGATGGCATGAATGGATGAGTGCTGGGACGGATATGAGGAGGGTGTCTGGTGTGGCACAAAAACATGCATGTTTGAGGCCCATGGGGTACCATTGGTTGATACTCTTACCGCTGAGCCGCTTGATTTCAATGAAATGGTTTTAAAGAAAAAAAACATTATGTCTTGATGAATAGTTTTGGGATGGTTTGTATTATGGGTCTTTGAAGATGTTGTTTTTGTGGGATGTTTTTTTAGTCCAATAACCTCTCCTGTTTGAACTGTGTTTTGGGTTTGTGTTTGGTCAGTAAGTTGTGTTGTAGGGACGGTTAGTGGTCTCTTTTGAAAAATGTTTTGGGATTCCTTTACGATAGTTCCCTTCATGTGTTTGGATCTGGTTTATGGCTTGTTTTGACCAATGGACCAGGTTGGTTGGGTCATTGGGTTCTCCCATTGGATAAGGTACACCCCCATTAAAGGTTAATGCATAACTGAAGCGCAACCCAGATTGTTTCTCCATTAGAAAATCGTCCAGTTGATCAATATAAGGAATCCATTTCTTGAGATTTTTAGATTGAGTATACACCATTTCCTTTATTTTTTTTGTGTATCCTCTTGTAGTGGGAGATTGATTATGGATGGTTGAAAGTGACTTTAGCCTCTTAAGTTTCCTAATTTTTCGAAGGTGGAAGTGTTCTGGGTTTGTTAGCATGGATGAGTATTTGGATGGTGTCTAAGAGGGCCTCTGGGTTCTTCATAGTTTCCTTAAAGCAAGAGTTATTATTAAACCAACAATTTTGAGATTTTGGTCCTGATAGGATATTGTGTCCACTTTTTGGACTTGTCTATTGTTTAGGGACTTGGTATATGGTCATGTTCCATGTATTGTTTCTATCAATCACAAAGGTCCTGTTTGGTGACGCATTGTGATGTTGTGTGCTCTTTTGACTGTAAAGGTCAAGGTCACACAATCCTCTTAGGTTCTCTGTTATGTTGGGAGTATGTATCCCTTGGGAAAAACATCAAATCCTCTATCTTAGTGGATGGTGTTTATACGTGTCCTACCCTTTGTTTTTTCTCACCCAAAGAAACAAGGTGCGATGTGTGTGCTTATTCTGATCCCTTGTTTCAGTGAAATGTATGGTTTTGGTAAAGTGAGTTATGGAGTGTGTTATGTCTTGATGAACCCATCAGGGTATGCGGTGTAGTTGTTTGTGGAACCGAAAGAAGAAGTTCCACATAGGGGTTTCAACAGCCAAACTGCGTGGCCGAAGATGCTTCAATATTTTGAGCTCCAGCCATAGGTCCCGGAGAGAAGCTGGCGCATAATCAGGGGAAACCCCAGTGTAGTTTAAACCCTTGTACAAATTCCTATCCTCAGTATGAAAGATAGGAAGATTTTAAACCTATGGTGTCATCATATTTCTTCTGTTGTTCCTGTTCGGTGGAAATAGGTGGAGGGTCTTGTACCCATGTCATCACACAATGTTATTCCCTCCCCCTTTGGTTTCCATTGAGTCTTTGGAGAATGGTTGGAAATTTGGCTAGACAAGTTGAGCACACGGTTTTAACATGGTTAGTTCTAACCGTGAACAAAAAAAATAACCATGCAGATATAAGGATCCACATAGTTATCGCACAGTTTCTCAAACTGTGTAGAGTAACTGTGTGACCGTCCCAACTCCTTAATTTTGGGGTCTTTTCATGTCGTCCCACGCCGGTCGGTTAAGATGGTTGGTTCTTGTGGTGGGAAGACCCACCATGGGTATCATGCATATTATTTTGTAAATTTCTAATGGATGTATACCCCTTGTACTAGGGATTCTGTTTGGGCCTTCCCCTATTACTGTCTTGATTCTGTCTCGGGAAAAAGAAAATTAAGTTGTCTCTTATGGTGGGGAGCTCATTTGTGTCTCTTCATACAAGTAACTCATGTTTTTCCTTGGTATTGTATGGGAAGTAGGTAATATCATTTGGATATATCTAACTACTTACATCTTCCTTGGGTAATCTTTGGGACTGGAGAGTGCCCAATGTATTAGTTAAAGTAAGGTAAGTGTAACCTTGTTCGATGTTGTTGTTCGTTTGAGTGAATTGCTTGAGTCTTGTTCTGATAGTGTTTGAGGTGTTTTCCTTTGGGATAAAGCCTGAATGTGATTGATTGTTTCAGGAAAGTGGTGTATGATTTTTTTGTGAATTATTCCTTCCTTAATTGATCAATGGAGGTGTTTTGGCCTTTGGGGGGCGAAACCTGGAAAGGGAGTACATCTTGGTTTATCAGTTCGGTTTGGCTTTCGTATCTGGCCTTTCTGTAGCTTTCCGGGGACAGAAAGTTTTCATGGTGGGGAGAATTGTCACATACATGAATTATTTTGAAGTTAAATTTCATTTTTGTTCCTTTCATTTTTTGTTTTGGATGGTTTCCAAATGTTTTATGGAGAAATAGATGAGTTTTCATGAATTGGGCCAAACCGCGAGCCCAATTCCAGATTTAAAAATAAAATTTGTTTCCTTTATAACTTTTTCATTTTTTAATATTTTTCCTTCATTCTAACTCCTAAATGTCCTCCCCTGATATATTAACACCACAATTAAAATTTGGGGCCTTTGGAAATCCATAACCAAGGATTATGTTGGTTTTTATTTAAGGGATTGGGCCTGCCCGAAATCCCAATTCCAGTTTTAAAAATAATATTTGATTAATTAATAACTTATTAATTTTTAAGTATTTTTCGGTGATTTAAAGCCTCATATGCGCCCCTTGAACCCAGACACGCGCCCAAGCTCTCTCTCCCCTCTTTGGAGCTCTTTTCATCGCGATTTAGTACTGAACCTATTAGGGTTTCAAAAATCGGGAAGATTTGGAGAGGTAAATTGATCCTTTCATAACTCCTTCATTTTTCATCCTTTTTCCCCCATTTCAGTCCCCACATGACCTAATGTGAATCCTTCGAACCTCCATACCAGGTTTGGGTACTTGGTGATTCATTATTTTGTGGATTGGGGCCGATTCCTTCAAGATATTTCAAGTAAGGGAATTCCTTCTTGGTTCCTTCCATCCTCTTTTAGTTTTATTTCCTTTTTCTTGAAGTTCCTCATGTCCAGAAGTTGGGGTTCGATCCTAATGTATGATTTGGTGTCTTTTGGGTAAATTTTTGTGGTTTAGGTCGGGATTTGTATTCCTTTTGGTGCAACGGTGGTGCGCTTAAGGTTTCGCACCATGTTTTGAGGGTTTCGACACATTCGGTAGGTGATTCCGTGGGTAACCATTTAATGATGAGTTAGTTTGCTTGATTAAATAATTTTGAATGTTCTTTATGTTCTGTGCATTATGTGAAAACCATTTTTGGTTTCAATAGTAAAGCATTTGTTTTTAGAGTTACATTTTTGCTTGAAGTGTGTATTTTTCAAATGTATTTCATGTGTTATATCTTGTGGTAGTTTTGTAAAATGTGGAAGTGATTTATTAGTTGTTGAAAGGGGCTGACAATTATGGTTAGGTAATGATATAGTTCCATGTGGGCCTAAAAATGGGGTGTATTTGAATGGTTTTATTTGTATAACCTTGTTATACTCCTTGAAAGTGTTTTATGGATTTGTGTGTTCTCATGGGTATCTTTTGTGATATTATTCAACGTGATTATATAACATTTGAATGTGGATTATTTCATGTTTATTGGGCTGCCAATTATGTTTTGGTAGGGTCTTGGTGTGCTTTTGGTTTAAAAAGAGATTTTTGAAATGGATTTTATGTGCAATGTTTGGGTATACTCTTTATAATTGTTTTATGAAAGTTTTGAATGCTTTATTGGGTTGGGTAATAGGTGAAACTATATCAGCAAACTGTTTTGGTAGGAGTATATTTTTAAAATTTCCATTTCATTTGTGAAAATGCTGCTATGTGATATTTATCATCTTGGAAATATTTTATTAAATTGTTTGAAGGAGATATTTTGGAGTGAAAGTGTTGTGAAAGTGATGTGGAGTGTTTTGTGTGAGTGTGATGTGAAAAATTGTATTTTTGAATATGAAAGGAGTGTTATATTCCATGTTTGTGGGCTGTTATATGAGTTTAAATATCATATAATTTTTTTATAAAATTTTTTAATGGTTTTTTAGAAGTGTTGAAGAAATGTGAAATGTGTTGTGGGCTATTTTGGTGTGATTCGGATTTCAAAATCATTTTGAATGAAAAATGGATTTTTTGTGACTTGTGTGGTATACATATGGGCTGTATGGTGATTTTGTGATTTGGAAATGATATTTTCATGTTCAATGTACATTTCTTGATGTGTTGAACATGTTTGAGCACAAGGGGAAAACCTGGGTATCTAGGTGGGTGGACGTGTACTAGTATGCTAGTGAATCCGTAGGGTTTGGCCTCAGTTTCACTTAGCAAGATTGACGCTTACAACTCTAAATAAACTATGATGATGATGATTGGGGACCACTAGGTTATGGGTATGTTCCCTACTAGTGGCTCGTGCACGAGAATGGATATTTGTGATGGTTACTCTCACCGAGATACGAGGTACCTGGGACCCACAGTTAGCTAGTGCCTAGGTGTTACTTCCTATTTCTTGTGCTCATTGTTTACTTTGTACTTACCGTCGGCATACGGTATAGTTGGCTGGAAAATTCAGTAGTGTTGACATTTTTTTTAAAAGTGTTGATTCTTAATGATAGCCCACTTGAAAACTGTTTTTATTCAAAGTAGCATCTTTTAGAAATTGTAACTAGCTTTTCATGTTTTTGAAAACTTGCATGCTTTTCGTCTTTAAATGTTTATCACATGGAATCTCTTAGTGGTGGTATCCTACTGGGAATTGGCTCACACCCTACTTACACCCTTGGGTGTAAGTAGACATGGTTTTTTTTTGTCGCAGGTTGGGTACAGTTTTTTTTGTTCCAGTGGTTCGGGTTTCTAGCAGGTCCTTGGTGGTGAAGTTTTGTGGAGGTGGCTTGTGGGAGGTGCCCCTTTCCATGAGGGTTCTTGGGCTGTCCTTATTTGGATTTTTAACTTTGGTATAGAGATTTTGAGTTGTTTTAAGACATGTAATTCAGTTCTGAATTTTTGTAAAAGTTTGTTTGGTTTGAAAAATCCAGATTTGTTTCATTGGATTCTTTTGTTGTTTTATGTTTATAAACTCGGATAAATCGTTCCCAATTTTCATTTTATGATACCCGGGCACTTGTTCCAGCCCGTGGGGATCGGGAACGCCCTTAGGGTTTTTCCATGGACCGGGTCGGGTGCCGAGTTTGAAGGCGACCAAATTCGGTTCGTGACAAAAACTGCCCTGGCTCACAGCTCTGATGTCCCTCAGATTGCGCTAGAATCAGTTCCTTGTTGACGATGGAAGTGATGGAAGTCAACTGAAAGATATCCACATGCAAGCGGATCTCCCACTTGAGACCATCCTCAAACTTCCTTGCTAAGAACATCCCATATGCACCCCAGAGGGGTGTGAAACACTACAACTCGATGAAACGAGAGGAATACTCTATAATAGAAAGAGTACCCTGCTCTAGACTCATGAACACCCAGGTTCGATCGGCCCTCAGGGTCTCCGGGTATAAGTAGTCGTAAAACGTGAACTAGAACTCCTCCCAAGCCATAACCTGATGAGGACCCACCTATGACATCAGGTCCCACCACCTCTTGGTGGTGTCTTGTAGCATATAGGTAGCGAGCATGACCCTCCTCTCTGGAGGCATTTCCAGATGCATAAAGAATGTCAGTATGACTTCCAGCCATGACTCCACATCCTATGGTCCCCATTACACCGAGAAAGAAGGAGGATGTTTCTGCCGGAAAACCCTCGTCAGGTCTGCCATAGTTGTGGTAGGATGCGGTACTCCCTAAAAGGTCTGCATCATCCTCATAAAACCTTCCCTAAACTGCGCAACAGCACCTGAAACTGGTATGACAGCCGGTGCCAAGGCTGTAATGACTGGAGTATTGGAAGGTAGTCCCTGATTAGCCATATCTGGCGTTTGATAACTATCCTTTAACAGATGTACAACCAGAGGATGTCTCAGAGGCATAGATCTGAAATAATAAAAGTATACCTTAGATTAGGAATGTCCAGAACAAATAACAAAGGAGTACAAAACAGAAACATGAGATGGAAACACTCATGTTTTACAAAACATGACTACAAGGAATGTATAAAATCTACACGACATATACTTAACTCTATTCCCCAGCCCAAGTATCCTTACACAAAAAACCCACATGGTCTTCTTAAACTGAGACTACATGGCCTGCTCCCTATTGAAACGGCGTGTAGTAGAAAGGGTTTCAACGACCTGTGTTGTTAGTTACATGGTTGGTCACACGACTGATACTACACGGCGTGTTCCGAAGAAACACGGCATGAACTGGAAGATTTTCCCCAACACGTGTGGATTGTGACATGGTCAGGTACGTAGAGCAAGGCTACAAAGCATGTTCATACAAAACATGGTGTGCATTACACGATCTTCCCCGACCGATGTTGTTAGTGACACGACTGGGTACAAGACTCACTACTACACGGCGTGTACCTACTATACATGGCTTGTTCATAGATATTTTTTACAACCCATTTTTCTGCTCACACAGTTAGTGGCATGGTTTAAAAACTACGCTGCGTGTATATATAAGTTACACGCCATGTATTCTGGGTTTTTTCTGAGAAGTAGCTCTAAAACTGAACTGAAGCCCAGAAAACACTGAAAAACAAGCGTGAAGCTGCCAAATTCCCATCTGTGAGGGCCCATACTCCATGTGAATCAAAGATTGGCATCTCCGAAATATCATATATAAAGGAAACAAGTTAATGATCCACCATGATATGATTCATGAGGGCCCATAACATCTCTATAACCAAAATTTGACGTTCATTTAATCTAGGTACAATACAAACAATATCTCTATCAAACTGCAGTGATTCTATCAAAGTATCTATCACAATAACATGCATAATCTACACAACATCTATCAAAACAACATGCAATTGGTAATGCACCCTAGATGGCATGGCACGAATTCTTGAATACAATACTAAACCATGTGAAAAAGAAAACAAGTAAACCCCTGAGCATCGCAATCCATAGCTTGGTCTCATACTCTCCATATCCACAACAAGTCAAGTACTAGAAGTAGAAGGGCGCTTTTAATTATCTATACATGCAATAAAATATTCTATTTGGGCCCAAAAGCATGTCCCAAACAGGGTGTGAGACAAGGTCCCAGTAGGAAACCACCCAAAGATCTCTGCCTAACAGTCAGTGAATACATGGCATGTAAAAGTACATGAAGCAGTAAAAAGGAAAACCCACAGCATCTACAATCCACAGTGTCAAGCATATAAAGTACACAAGTAACATCCAATCAAAAAGTAGAACAATAGGTAACCCCCTGGGTATTTCTCACAGCCTAACCCTTATGGTTCAACCTACAAGTACTAGCAGCCCACTAGTGGCACACACAGTATCACACCTTTGGTTCAGCTGAAGAATAGAACCTCTGAAAAAGCAGTCACCATAAATTCCCCCTATAGACTCGTATCGTACTAAAGGATCTCTAGGGAAGAACTCAACCTCTCATTCCCCCTATGGCCCACATCGAGGAACTAAAGACTCTCTGAGGAAGCACTAATAGCCAAGTCCTCGTTTGGTCTCACATCGAATTAGTAAGACACTCCGGAGAAGCCCTTACGTCCATTCTTCCTATGGTCCAGTACACTAGGTTCACATTGAAATATGTAAAACAATCATTCATAGAGCACGTATCGCCCCAAGTAAACGTCAAAAACCACTTGGTTATCATTCTAAGGTATAATAACATAACAATACAATAGTTCAACTATACTACAAATAGGCATGGAAAATGGGAAAACATTTAATAGGGAAAACATGCATGAGAAAACATCCAGAGAAGAGTAAAAATTATTCTATTCACAACCATTGTCCTCTACTCAAGAAATCAGGAAAGTAGGAAAACAACAGTGAAAAAGTAGAAATTACACAATACCCTGTTCAAGGGGATTTGTGTAATTGCACAAAAATATTCAAAGACATCCTACAGAATGGCACAAACCTCCTACATTGATGCTAGGAGATTGATATACTTGAACCACGATTATTGATTCTCTGTAGAATGTCAAATATCTGAGAAAACATCCAAAATGCTCAACCCTCGAAATCTTGAGAAAGAGGGAAAATTATGGTACAAGGCTAAAGTAGAAGATAGATCTTACTGAGGTGATCCCAATGATATCGACGATAGGTGAAATGGGGATCGGGCAGATGCACGGGTGTTCGGAGAAGGATCGCAGCCGTACGGGAGCTCTCGGCCGAACAAGACCTAGAATGAAGGATATTCTGGAGATTAGATGCAACCCCAGTGTATTTAATGAAAAAAAAATTATAGGCCGTATACTTCTAGGGTACATGTAATGTACTAGGCATTTCTGTACATTGCTTTAAGCGGCCTCTACATCTCCCATACACACCGTGTGTGTAACCCAGACACGGGTAGCACACGTCCTATGTGGCTTCAATGTACATGGAATGTAATCATAAAGCACACGGCGTGTATTTTGAAAATTTACAAATTTTACCATTTTTCTAAAAAACAACCATAAAAGGAAATACATTCCTGAAACGAAGATCTATGTTCTTACAATTGGACTATTTGATATTAAAGAGCATTTTGGGAAGGTATCGTTTAGGTTGCAACATCCACCAACTCTCTCCTAAGTTCGTGATGTGTTCTGTGTATCTCTCCTGAGATATAAAATACCTAATCCATTAAATTTACTAAATTCATAAGTCATTCCTATGGATCAATATATATCTTATGAAGAACAACTGATAGAGATTCATAAATGTAGAGAAAAAGTTATATGAAATAAGAACACTAATTTCATTATAGTTATATGGTGATACAATCAATTTAAGTATGCTATGTGGGATCCTGAGGATGTTATGAGGTAGTGGTGTCTCCATATATTAATTAGAGAGGGAAGAATTTTGAGAGATAAATTCATTTTATTAGGGTATAATATAACACCCTAATATTTTTATTATACACTTCTCTTTGTATAGATTGGTCTCTATGATGGCTTGTGTTTCATGAAGGACAAAATATTATATATCAATTATAACATATCATTTAAATTGGTGAAAATTAATATGAATAAATAATTTATTAAATTAATATATAGGTCTAAATCAATATTAATGTAATAGTATGTTCTGATAAAATTGTCACATTTTTATTAAAGTAAATTTTTTAGAAAAAATAAATTTTCTTCAGAAATATGTTTTTATGAGGGAATATAAATTTCTATAAGTTCTAGAAAACTCATTTGGAAAAATTAATTACAATTTTTATTTCATTATTTCAAAATTATCTTAAAATTATTTTATATAATTTTCTGAAATCATTTATTTCAAGGAATACTGAAAATACTAAATTTTATTGAAAAATGTTATTAATTTTAATCTTTACATGGTAAAATTGTGTTATGTATTACTTTTAAATTGTAACTAGTTCATTTTCAATTAAAATAATTCTATAATATATTTTTGAAAAAAAGTATTCATTGTTTTATTATGAACATATTTTATGTATCAAACAGAATTTTTCAGAAAAATTATTTTTATAGAATTTTAGAAGTTTAATTTTAAATTAAATTCCTTAAAAAATGTGATTTTAAATTAACAAAATAGATACAAAGTATGAAACAAAAAATATCTAAATTTCGTACGATTCTTATTATTTTTTTATAATCTTATAACTATCCTTGGAAAAAAAATTCCATGGTAATTGGTAAATTTGGTAATTTAGCTTAAAATAAAATGATAAGGAATGTAAAATGACCCTAAAAAATTCCCAAGTCTTATTTTATGAATCTAAATCAACTCATATAACATAATTTTCGATACTGAATCATTTAATGGACCCTTATCCTTGAAAATGGCAATGATATTTTGAATATTAGAGAAATTGATGAAATATCACACTCTTATATTAATTAGTACAATACTTTTATTATTGGGTCAATGTGGAGATATATTAAATCATTTAGATTATATTTAAATCTAAAATATTTATCTATAATAGGGTAATTTTTTACATATTTTATTGAATAAATAATTACCTTAATTTCATACACAACGGTGATTCATTAATAATTTTATGAATGGAAATAACAAAAAATGTTATAAAAAATATTATAATAAATAAATTTTCATTTAACTTATGTGAAACAATAATAGAAGACTTGGAAAATAATTGATACAAAAAAATAATTTTTATATGTTGAATTTTTATCTTGATATTTCTAAATGATCGTGTAATGAATATTTTCATAATTTACAGTAAAAATATTTTATCAAAATAATAGTTTATTGAATTGGTAAAAATAATAAAATATATTAAATAATATATAATAATAATAATATGGCCAAAAAATTCTTAAATTGTTCAGTTATGGTCCAATTTAAATCCCATATGTAAATATTACAACCTTTTAATAGTAGATAATTTATTGGGATAGTTAAAATTAAAAAAATTTAACTATGGGTTAATAAAAATAAGAAGGTTTGAAATAATACCAAAACATGTATAAAACATAAAGTTTGATGACATTAAAAACATATTTAATTTTATATTCTTACATGTTCTACTTATATGTTATCTGTATTGAGATTTAATTTATTATAATTAAATATTTCGATAAATTTGAAAAATATCCCCTCACCTCATTGTAAAAGGAAACCTCCTTCTTCACTTCCTCACATTAGATTGGACCAAAAATCACAACCATAACCTAAAAATATATAGTTTAAACTTCTATATACACATTATATAGGGATTTTATTCACAAAATACTAGTCATACTTTCCCTAAGAGGATATTTAAAAAAAGTTTGCTTAATAGGTGGTAATCGTGTTTACAGACTCTTTTAGGTTTATTTCTTCTTCTAATTAATCATATTTTTTGTTATCATTATAATGTAATAACTATAGTATAATGTATATTAGAGATGTTATAATTTTTATGGCACAAAAATATTCCCCCTTTTTTACATCTTATAGAAAATGAAATCAATGCACGTTCATATGTACGAATTACTGTCTCCTCTCCATTGTGTAATATGTTTTTCATCACCAATTTACTTGGATGGGTATTATAATGAAAATTATATATATATATATATATATATATAGTAATTATATCATGATATTTATTCTTTAAAAATTATTTTACCATTATCTTCTTTACCATTTCACCATTAAGGGAATGATATTGTCGCTTGTGCACACGTACGACATACCGTCTCCACGTCGAGATGCGATTAATTTTCCATGCGAAAAATTATATAATGATTATATAACTGTATGTAAATAAAAAATATTATATTTGTTAATATAGGATAATTATTTAGATGAAGGAATTATATCCTATTCACAATAACCATGACTGGTACTATAAAACATGCAAAGTAAAATGAAGTATTTGACACATGAAAATAGGGTAATAATGAAATATTAAAAAAACATGTGATGGGATTATATAAGAGGACCATATATGATAATATAAATAAAAATATGGTCATGGTTAAAATTAATAACATTAATTAATGAATTATATATGAGGTTTAGGTATGTTTTATGGAAATCATACATAAGTTAAGGGTTAATTTTAGAATGTCATTATAATTCAAGATAACTTATACATAACTGTTGGATGGGGAATATTAATCATTCACTTATATGTTTCCCAAAACTTATTTCATTATTATTTCATAATTTTTATATAATTATTTAAATTCACTTATACCCATGTTTGAAATTTTATTAAATTATTTGAAATGAATATTTTTTTCTTTTTTCCCTAAAAATGTAATTTGTGACTTTTCCAGAAAAAATATGAAAAATATATTTTTTAACATATACAGAATTATTTATTTTTAACACTTTAATTATGAATTAATTTATTTAATATTCCTTTCCATGATCAAAAATCATTTTTTTAAGAATTTTTCTTACATTTTTAATTGTGTAGCTATATTTTTTTTATCAAAATTCAAAGGCTTTGTTCTTAAATAATTATTTTTAAGTTATCATTCAAGATCAGGTATGATAAAAAATGTTATTTGATGTTAATTATGTTTTATTAGGGATATGATCCAATGATAACAATATTATTATTTATCAAAATGGTTTGTTTTTATGATGGAATTATGTATATGAAATCTCAAATCATTACATTATGTTCTGTTATGATGAAATTACATTGAAACTCCCATATATTTATGAGTTTTAATAATATAGATGGATTATTTTATTAGTTAAAAAATATGTATAGTAATCTTTATGTGAAGGGTGGGATCTATATTTTCATCCAATACATTGGTTAAATAATAATATCTTATGAGATAAACATGTCTGTAATGAGGAGTGAACTCGGTTCAGTTATATAGGGATGGAATGGGAAATAAACACAGTTCCATAACACATGGAAATAATAGAAAGTGAACATAGTTCATTAAATATTTCATCCACTATTATGGTCTTGGAAATGAGATTTACTTTTAGGGAAATTATTTTCAATTCTTATATGTATGCCACAATTCCATGTTGTATGTTATTCTCCCACAGAATGTGATCTTTTAAAATTTATAAACATATATGATTTATTCCATGAAAAAATATCATGATCTTTTATATATGGTTTATAATTTTAAAATGTTATTTTTATGATATAATTCCTTATGATTATGTTATGATTTAAATCTCCCTTGTTTACCCTCATAGACAATCTAATCTCAACCATTTCAGGTGTTATTTCCCATGGATATGAAGAAAGGTATTATGTATGATATGTAATATGGTTTCTGCTATGAAATAATTAGCGGGATATGATGGATATGTTTTATAAATGAGTTTTTTAAGTTTCCATGTTCCAAAAGACACAAAACCTATAAGGTTTTATCCTGGTTTTATTTTTAAAATCATTACATTTATATGTAATATCTATGTATGAATGTTGTGGTCCATTATAGGTGTTACTAATTGAATTGTATATGATGATTTTGAAGGGGTATGTCCAAAATCTAAGTCATCAAAAAGGATGTTTTGTGAATTAATAGGTTATTGATGAAGCTATTGAATTATATACCAAATATTTGTTTGATATGTAGATCTTTGATCTTCTAAATTATCTTTACCCTTGGTGGATTGTGGGTAATGATATTTCAATCCTAGTTGTTGTCGCAATTACTATTATATTGTTAGAGAAAGATCACCATCATTTTCGGAATAATAGTTCAGAGGATGAACCACATGTTGAATCCCATAATGTAATTCTTAACTATATGAACACTATAAGGGATGAAAGCTAGATATCAAATAAAAATAATAAATAATAAAAAGGATGGTTCCAAAACTATATTTTTTAAATAGTAACCAATAAACCTAGATTCAATTTCAAAATGGCTTCTATGGATTGCCATGGGACCATGTGTGTTTCAATTTTCTTATAATATTTATGTAATTAATGATTATACGTTCTATACAAATGAAGATGATGAATGAATTACCATCCAAAATGGCGTACTTATACTAGTGGTTGAAGTGATGTATATATGTGGTACTAAAGAAAAACCCAATTTATATGAATCTTTCATACTTTGGTATCATCAAAAAAATATAGTATTTGGACTATAAAACATTCCATGTGGCATTTTTTCAATGAAACTCAGTTGATGAAAAGATTGTTGTTAAAATAGATGAATTCAGATTCATGAATTTAGTTTTCTGTAAGGAAGGGTATAGAATTGAAATGTTTAAATTGTAATCAATGTTTATAAAAGTATTTTATGTTCTATATCTTATAAATGGATTTTGGTATGCTATTTTTTATCATGCAAAACCACTAAAGGTTTAAATTCCAATTAAACTAAAGTTACACCTTTCATTAGAACATTATAATAGTTAGGTTGTAAACCCAATGTCAAATATGTGTTGTATATCATAGGATACAACAATAAGGGTATTTGGATAATTGATAGTGGGTTCAAATCCCTTCAAATTTCAAAAAATTGTTCATTAATCAGGTTAAACTTGTTTGTAATACACATTGTTCTACCTCATTTGATTATCTATTCACAACTGCAATACATAATCTAAATTAAATTTTCAACCACTTCTATAAATAAGGACCTTAACACATAAATATTATCCCATTTCTAAGGAACAATAGTCTTCTCAACATAATGATTATACAAACTCATAGGAAAAACATGTTTCTTCCCATGCCAAAGCTAATAATATAGAGGACTAATGTTTTTAAGTTGTTGAAGATGTGTAAATGGTAGACAATGAAAAAACTATTACTGAAAATAAAATATGAGAATCCTAGCATGACCATGTTATGAAAATTATTTAGGTGGAAGGTAGAGTCATTAAATTTTAAGTTGTATTGAATTCACACATCTAATATGTTAATGCCAATAAGTTCATGTTTTGCAATTCTATTGCGGTGTCTACTCAAATTAACATATCGGATAATGTAGATATGTTGGGAAATATTGTTATGTTTCATAATGAATTAATTTGGGAAGTTATTACGACATAATTTTGATTTAATTTCATCATTTTACAGAAAAAATGATAAATTATACTACTATTCATTAGCCTTTGCAGGTTACATTTATTGAAGATGACTATTGAAGATATTTTTATTAATTATCACTAGAAAGGATCATATATTCCTATGTATAATTCTAAATAAGCACCATCTTATATATGATTAAGGTTAAATAAACTGACACCCACTATATATGTATTCAAAACTAACAAACCAACAAATATGGAATGTATTTATTGGTATTTGGAAGGGAAAAACTATTTAGATATATAGTTATTGTTAATAAATTTATTGAAAATATGAAAATTTATCCATTTAATTAATAATTGTTAATTTTTGATACAACAAATGAGTGATGAAAAAAATTAGTTAACACCAAAACCAACATACCACTATTATAATGGAAGGGTGGGATACACATCACTTTAAAACAAAATGGTATTTTTTTTAAATCTATTGTAATACCTTTATGTCACATGAAAACAACATAGTTATGTTCAATTATTTATTTTTATATTGATAAATTAAAATACAAAACAACTTCCATACCATGTCATATGCCACTAAAAGAGGATCCTATAAATAATTATTGGATACTAATAGATGAAACAAAAAAGGAATGGGATGATGTGTAAGTATAGAATAATAAGAATGTGTCTGGTTTAAATATGAATTTTATAGAAATAAATTTTTGATCTTTTTTTAATTTGACATTGGAATCATCATCAGCTATACCCGATGAATTACTACTATAAATTTTCTTGAAGTGTCTATACAAATATAGACAAATGAAATATGATTGTTTTTTGGTATCACCCCAAACATATCTCGAGAAATGAAATAGAAAAGGGAAAAATTGTAGGAAATTGCTGAGAAGTAGGCCCAATTTTCCATTCTAGAAGAAAAATTAATTTTGTGTCTAATTTGTTAGATAATGTTATATAAAAGATTCTTGGAGATTAAAAATAAAAATAAAATACAAAAATATCCTCCTCTCCCCCATCGTCCTTAAAGATAGCCATTCTGATAAATGGGATACCATACAAGGGGTGATAAAGTTTTCATAACTAATCTTGTGAAATATGAATAAGGAAAATGATGATTACATTATTGTACTAATATTATATAGGGTGAAAATGATTATGATTTCTATATATTAGCACCTAAATATATCCTTGTTGTGAGTGGTACAATGTAAAATGTGTAAGGATAAATTTTATAAAACTAACAACTTACAATAATTCATATGAGTGTATGTATTTACATATCTTTTGAGCTAAGCACCATGATTCCTTTCGAAATTAATGATTTGAATGTTCTTACCATCAATCTTTCTATTGGAACCTTCATAGCATGTTCATTTCATCTTTTAAAAATGAATTTCTACAAGGACTTATTGAATTCCATTTTCTTTTGTATGAATAACCTTTAACAATTAATGAAAAAGTACTAAAACAAATAATATTATTATAGTTAGAGAAATGGGAGGGTTAAAATTAAAGGATCGATCAAAATGATCTAAAGGATGAACCAATCAATTAAAAATATCTTCTGAGTTTACCATTACCCCACAATTTCATTATCACATTTACTAAAATTACAGGTTCTCACTGATACAACATTAAAAATTAAATGTTACGTTCTTAATTTATTTGGAATAAAAATTGTGTGGAGAGAATATTATAGAATACCAAGGTATTATGAATGTAAATTATGTCATCAAGAATGATTTTCTAGGAGTCTCAGTTATAAAACATGATTCATGTTTTCCTAATTTTGTTGTCCATAAGAGGGTCTGCTGTGTTAATTTTAGATAAATGCAAGTCATATTTTTTGGATGTTTATATATATGTAATAATTAATGGAAAAATAACATGAAAACAGATTTAGACTGTTTATTCCTCCCATAAATTCTAGATGTAATTTTTCATTAAAAATAACGGAATATAAATTACTAGTGAAAAAATTGATATTATATTTAATAGAAAACTTACAACCGAAAAAAATAATTTTAATAACCCTGATGTAGGGGAAAACTCTATAATTTATTCATATGTAACATATTTTTATTTCATTCATTACTTATCCGCTTTTTATTTTTAAGAAACATTAGTTACTCATTACAACCAATTTGGATTCACTAATGATTTATATTCTGGATTCAATGAAAGGGTACCCGAAAAATTTACAACATGTGATGAATCATTACAATTTATAATATACTACATGTAAATTTATACAAATAAAAATTAATTTAAATATTATATATTTTTTTAATTAATATTATGTTATGATATAGTGATGTTAAAATATCCTCAAAATCGTGGTATAAGGGAAGACCATGAGCATAAGAGGCCCACTAAATTCATCAACTAGATTTTTATTAAGTTATTTATATAAATATTTCATTATGAAACTATATATCCAAATAATTACTTATTTTTATCAATCTTTTGAGAGTCCATGAAATAAAATAATGAAAAATATTATTGTTATTATGTTTTCAAATATATGAAAGATAAAATATTTCATCAATAAAATAGAATCCCATAAGATTTATTTATAATTATAATTACAATAAAATTTCCAATATTTATTAGTATTTTGTTTATTTAAATATTTATTGTATGACTAGGACTATTTAGTTTAATTATATTTATAACATGAAGTAGGGTTATTTTGATATTAAAGGGGAGAATACATAGTGTCCGAAATTATATAATCATCATGTATATGAGACTTCATTCTACTCATATAGTTAATTTTTTCATAATTTTACCTACTATTGGTATGTTAATTTACTTATAATTATTATTTGTTTAGTATTTTAGATATTTTCTTTATCAAGGAAACATCACATAATCAAAAATTGAGAAACTTTTTTTTGATTATATTTATACATTGAAAATTGATCGATGATTCATATTTCACATGTAAAAATCAACCACACACTAATATGACATACATTTTGACCACTATGACTCCAAGTGTGTGTTTTCTTATTTAAAATTTAAATTTTACATCAGAAAAATGGCACATAATTAAATTTAAAAAAATACATTAAAATTATTTTGATACATTATAAAAATGACCCTTATATCATTTGTGACATGTTTGATTCATCTACCCTACAATATGATACACGTCGTGTATAATATGACTAAATTTTTATGTTTCAAAATTGGGATTTTATCTCAAAAAATGTGTAACTCACTAAAAACCAATAAAACATATTCGTATTGAATTGATGCTTTTTGAGATCAATTGATATGGTATTTTTTGACATCTAGGAATCCTTCTCATGTCAAACTAATGCACAATGTGGATGGTATGACTCAATGTGTGTGTTTTCATTTTACATAACAATTTTATTAAAAAAAGACATATGACATACTAAAATTGATAAACAATTTAAATTATTTTGATACCTTATGATAATAATCATGATGTTATTTTATTCCTATAGTAATAAATTAGACATTAATCTATTTCATGGTTCCATGTATGTTGTTTTATTTTAAATTGAAATTATGGTTTAAAACAAAATTAACATACTAAAAATTGATATAAAAACATTCATATTGTTTTCTACGTTAGGATAATTATCTAAAATTCAATTTTTCGATGTAGGAATTATCTTCACCTCAATCTAATATACAATGTTCTGGTATGACATAAGATATATGTAATCGATTAAAAAATTAAATCTTAGTTCTTAAATTTTTTTACTAACTGATAACCATGAAATCATGCTCATATTTTTTTGATAATTTAGGATAATATTTCATAAGTCATTTTTGACATGTTGGAATCATTCTCATAACAAACTGAAAGACGATGGGGCCAATAAGACTCAATGTTCTTTTTAATTTTACGTTTTTGTCAAAATACATGTTACATACTCAAAACAAAGAAAAAAGATATTAATTATTTTTATTCTTTAGAAAAATGATTCTTATAAGGTTAGTGACTTGTAGGAATCAGTCTCATTTTAATCGAACACATAGTGTGATCAGTATGAATCTATTCATTTTATAACTTAAAATAGATACTAAAGTTCAAAAAAATGTCACATACTAAAATTTAAGAAATGTTATTCTGATTGTTTTGATAAATTAAAATAATTATCCATTATCCATTTATGATATTTAAAAATTTTCCATAAATAAATCATATACACGGTGTGCAATGTGTGACTCGTAGTACATGTTACCTGTTTAAAATTTACACATTAGTAAAAAATTTCTGTCACTTACATATAACTGAGAAAACACTCTTTAATTATCCTGATACATTATGAAAGTGATTCATAAGTAATTTTGGACAAGTGGGAATCAATCTCATTTCAAACAGACTCTCATTGTCACTGGCATGACACAAAGTGAGTGTTTTTTGTTTAGTTTGAAAATTTAGTAACAATGTAATATGACATACTCAAAATATAAAAAACACATTAGTTTGTTTTTATTATTTAGTAAATGATATCAATGTCATTTTTGACAATGGAGAATCAACTGCTTTTCAATTCGATGATTGGTGTGAAAGGTACAACTCCAAATGTGTCTTTTTATTTATAATTGTAATTTTAGCTCAAGATGAATATTATATACATAAAATTGAGAAAATGAATTCATATTTACTCTATTCATTAGTGGAATGATCTATATGTGATTTTTTATGAGTAGGAATCAACCTCACCTCAATCTGATACACAGTGTTCCTGTTATGTCTCAAAGTGTATATTATCAATTTATAATTAACTATTTAGTATAAATCATATATCAGTCATGAGAAACCATGAAAAAATTTATAAATTTTCTTTATACACAATTAAAATGATTAAAAATTAAATTTTTAGGTTTTTTATAATATTACATCAAAGAGACAGATGTTGTTACTCGAATGACTCAAAGTGTGTGTTTTCTATTTAAATAGAAATTATAGTAAAAACTACTTATTGAATAATTAAAATTGAGAAAATGAAATCATATTATTTTTTTAATCTAGTAAAATGATCATTATGTAATTTTTGACATATAGGTGTCAAACAATTTTCAATCTGATGCACTCTGAGTCCAGTATGATTCCAATTGTGGTTTTTTATTTTAAATTGACATTTTAGCTCAAAGCACACATCACATACTCAAAATTGAGAAAACTAATTCAGATTGTTTTGATACATTTTGAAAATGATCCATAACTCATTTTTGAGTTGTATGAAACAACAGTACCTAAATATGACACATATTGTTCTCAGTATAACATGATGTGTATATTATCAGTTTTAAAATGAAACTATAGATAAAAATGAGCATCAATAATTAACAACTTGTCAAGAACACATGGATTTACAAGACTCTTTATAAAAACATGATATTTCATTTGTGAAAAGTAGGATGAATCTCAAATTCAAATAACCCATGATGTCATAGGTATACATAAAATAGAGTGTTTTATGATTAAATTGACTGTTTATAAAAAAGATATGCGAAGTGCTCAAAATAATGAAAATATATTTATATTATCGTGATACATTAGGAAAATATTTCATACATCATTTATGATCTATTGTAAACATTCAAACCTCAATAAGATACAAAAATTTTCTAGTATAACCCAATGTTTTTATTCTGAGTTTATAATTGACACTTTAGTTAAAAACACTCATCACATACTCAAAACCAAGAAAAAATATGATTGTATTTATATTTTATGAAAAATATTCTTAAGTTATTTGTGATTTTTAGGAATCATCCATACATTTATCAATTACTCAATGTTCTTAATATGAACCGATGTGCATGTTTTTAGTTTAGAATTTATGCTTTAGTTCCATAAAAATGTCACATACTCAAAAAATGAAGAAATTCATTCATATTGTTTGAATACCATGGGTAAATGATTTCAATTTAATTAATGACATGTAGAAAATAGGAATACATCGATCCAGTCAATAGAGTGATAGATATGACTATAAATGTTTGATTTCAGTTGAAAAATAAAATTTCATTAATTTTTTTATATTTATGTTTAATTTATTCTATTATAGTATTAAAAACATAATAATTTCTTTTTAAATAGGGTCACACTTTTAATTGATCAAAAGTGGTTTGTTCGAAAACTAGTAGGATGTATCAAACCAAGATTTTAAGATATATATTACGAATAATAATAACTAAATTATAAAATTATATTGTTTCCACTTTTAAAAAATAAATTTTATGGTAATATATTTGTTCGGGAAAAAATAAGAACCAATTGAATGAGAAAGTGATTTTTTCTAAAAAAAATTATTTTACTAAAAGGAGGATTGGTCATGCTTTTACCAAATGTTATAATATTAATATTTTACCAATGTATGAAAATATATTTGAAAAAATAGGCTCTATTTTTTAAATCTACTTCTTAAAATTATATATATAATTTTTGGGAGTTTCAAAAAAAAATTATTTTTAATGAATAGTGAAAATATTGACTTTAATTTAAATAATCTTCTTCTTTTGAGTAATTTATAAAGATAAATTATATTTTAATATTTTTGATGTAAAATTAGTTCAAATGTATATTAATTTGACTAATTTATCCTATTTAATGAATATCATACAGAATATTGATATTAAAACATTCTATACTTATAAGAATTTTCATTTTGGAAAACCGATGATTCGTCGCTTCGATAATTTAATTTTAAATTTAATTCTCAACATTATAGGAATTGAATTTTGAAATATGGATTCAATATATATAATTATAACATTTTACATTATATAATATAGAATAATTAATTTTTGACCATAATGAATAGTGAAACAAATAAAAAATAGTTACTGCGTTTAAGGTAGAAATGGGTTTACTAACGGGGGTTAAAATATGTTAAGTGAAAAAAGGATTAATAATTTTAAAAAACCAGGTTAACAATAACATTTATAATTTATCACCTATATTTATTAATAATTATCCATTTTTAGGATTTTTCTTGTGAACCATGTGGGTATCACTTTATATTTTCAAACTTTCCATGTGTATCTTCTCTCCCACTTATAGAAGCCTACGCACATTCCTCCTCTATTCATACATAAAAAATCATTTTTATATCCAATACCTATCCACATATATTTCTTACATCCCTACCCAAATCCTAGATGACATAGTTTTTTTAGGAATACCTCAAATGAAGGCATTAATTATAAATCCAAAGTGGCTCACCGAAGAAGAGGTAAAATTATTAACATGCATATTTATTTTATTACATATTCATATCCTTTAAAAATTATTAAAATATTACTAAAATAAAAAACATAACACCTGTAAAATAACAATATATTATGTTAATTTAATAAAATATATCCAACAAAACTTCCATCAAATGGGTAACGAAACCATTGATCATGCGTACGGTGGACAACCACCTCGTGGAGTGATGTAATTCGTTTTTAATCACTAAATTTAATGACTATATAAAATTATGGATATTAAATATTTATAAAATATTGAGGATGTAATTATAGTTATGGAGTTATAATATCACATATTTCTTCTTAGTTTCTATTCTTTTAGGGATACAATAACATCGATATTGTGTGTAAAACACAAGAAGCTTACGAAGCGATGTCAATAATTTATCTATATTGTTTTAAGTGGAAGGTATTAAGGTTATAAATAAGGAATACATGTGATATTTATTTCATAATAATACTTATAATAATAAAATATCATATATACCTTCTCACCATCAAATTTATTAAAAAATAATAATATATCTCATTAATACATGTGGACTACCACCTCCACATAGAGATATGGAATTTATTTAATTTTTTTTACATGAATGGTAATAATGTTGAATTTAAATAATATAAAACATAAATTTGAATTGATACTGATTATATAAATATTATTCAGACTTTATTATCATTCTCTATGATCTGTCAAGAGAAATCGAAACATCATTCATTCATACGTATTACTTACCATCTCATTGAATTTCGTAATCCATCTTTTATCTCTAACTTTTATTAATTACACTAAATAAATATGTAATGAATATATATGATATTTATATCAGTTTTAAAAAAATTAATATGATGTAACCATGATAAAATTACAAGGTTCAAAATTAAAGAAAAAAAACATATATGAAAAATGAAGCAATTATCCCATTAAACTATGATTTTAATAATGAATTATTAATAAATAGATGATAAAATTAGATAATTAGATAATATATACTATAATATATATGAGTATAGTTATTTAATATATTTAAAATAAACCTATATTTATTATAAATTATGTGTTGACACATATGAAGAAAGTGGAACTTGAGGTAAGTGTTTCCCTTCTTAGCTTTCTTATGTTAGAGATACACTATATTCACCACTTATTCCATTATGTGGTGTATAAACTTTTCATTATGATATTGTATCATGAATCAATTTATCTACATTTTATTTATGGTTTAAATTGATATTATTTCTTTCATGGGGATTATGATTAAAATGTTAACAGAGCTGTAAGGGTTAATCTCACAATATCATCATTATTCGATATTATTTTTGTTTTTCTATCTTGTTTGAATTATTTTATATATCTATCACTAAACCAAAATATTTATTTTTCCTCTATTAATTCTTGAAATTTTCATGTAATAGTTACATTATTCTACAACAAGGTAATTAAAATTATTGACAATTCATTTTAATATTATCTAACATTATTTTTATCTTTGGCCAAAAATCCATTATCATCAAAATCCATATTTTCTAAAAATTATTCAAAAAATATTTTCTTCCTTTTAAAAATGAATTATTAAATAATTTTATTCCTATTGATTAATTTTTAATTTTTTTTTTGAAAAAACAGTTTATATCATTTTGAAAATAAGGAACATCTATCATTTACAGAAACTATAAAATGGAACTTTGTTTTAACATGTATAACATTAATAGAATACGATGCCATCAAGACCAATAAATATTTTAAAAAAATATATATTTTCTAAAAGTTATTTTTTAATAAAGGTATTTTTTTCAAATTTTTAGTTAAATAAAAAATAATTTTTTAATTGAAAAATATAATTTCAATAAAAAACATAAGAAATTCTTATAGAATTTAAATTCATTAATGATATTAATCATTAATTGAAATTATTTTCTACATGGGATATTTGGTATTAATAAAATATTTATTATTTTATGTATGGTTTATGATCAATATGATTGAGTATGTATAATTTTAGTACCACTCAAAAATATTTCTGAATATGGTTTATGATTATGTTTATTTGATTCGGGTAATTATAAACATTTAATGTTGAAGTTGTCAATATGAATGTTTATATGAATTATGATTCACCCCTTTCATATAAATATTTTATTGGACATATTATTTAATGGGTGGGACCCAGTTATAGATAGATCAATGATGCATCGACAGGTATCATGAGGAAAATTAGTTGGAAAAATTAGATGAGTTTGTACCAACAAATTTAAACTGTCTTTTGGAAGCACTCGATAATATGCTTTATATGTCTGATATTATGGATACCCTTATTGATAGTTAAGTTATTTATATCATTGTTATTATTTGATTAAATATAATATACATGTATATGTTCCAATATTATTTTATTATTTATATGGATTCATTTGATCATAATTAGTTTCTTCTATATTATGCTCATTTTATTGATTAAATGAATTCTTTTTAGTTGTTTTCCTTTATATATTGATTATTCTTATATATTAATGATATCAACCATTATTTTATTATCCATACTGATCATATCAGATAACCCATTTCTAATTTTTTATTTTTTATAGGATTCTAGGGCACTTTTTGTGATTGATATTTTTTGATACACAATAAGGAATATTGAAATTATCAAATAAAACACATTTGGTATTTTATGTTTTCAATTATAATGTGAATTCCTTGTATTTAACTAGTTTACCATTATTATTAACCATTTGGTAAACTAATATGCATTTTATTGTATCTTATTACAATTTAATTAAGTTACCACCTACTTAATGCTACCATGGTTATGTTATTTTACATCAGAATCAAAAAATGATTATTAGAATGCTTTGGAACAAGATTAAAGAAACCATATATTAGGGAACATAACAGTATTTTAGATATTTTGGAAAAATATATAAGAAAATTTAAAATATTTTTTATGTTGATATAATGTGGTTTACATAGAAATACATCCTTATATGGATACTACAAGTGGAAATGGTTCTATAACATATGTACCTATAGGTAATAACCCCTAAAAGGTGTGTTGTGCTTGAGTCGAATGTTACATGTTACATGAATATGGGCCTTACCTCTCATATAAAGACCGAGGAGTTACATACATTTATATTAAACTGATAAAAATTGTCTTTTAACAGCACCATCATTTAGCTACACTAGAATAATGTGCTAAGAAATTACATATTTATTAGTGCTAAAATAAGCGCTGATAAAGGGGGACCATAATCAATGATAAAAAATGTGCTGAGAAAAGGTATCCTTAATCAATGCTTTAATTTATCCTAGAAAAAGGCCTATCATTATCACAACTAAAAATTTATAATAAAAGGTATCTCTATCAGTGCTAACCTTTTTAGTACTAATAAAACATACCAATATCATCACCTTTTTTCTAGAACTGATAAAAGGTCTGATTTTATAGATAAAACGTAATAATATCTACCTCTTACACACCTATTGATTTCAAAAAAGCCTATATTACCTCCTCCTAATCCTTTCACAGGCCTCTGTATCCTCCTCTCCCCCTCTACTACTTACTTCTCATCCTTTACCAACTCTTCCATTGATGCCCCCTCCACATCCTCCACATCCGCCACTAACTCCTCCTCTATTGCGATGGCCCCCTCCAACTACTCCTCCCCCTCTTCAGCTGACTCCTCCTCCTCCTCCTCATCTAACTCCATGAAATTATTCTCCTTAGATGACTCATCATCCTCCTATTTAGCCGACTCATCCACTTCCTCCTCCTCTACTGCCGCAACCTCCTCCTCCTCTTATGCAACCGCTGCATCCTGCTCTACAGTCTCCATCTCTTGCTCTGCCACCACCACCTCCTCCTCCTACTAGGTCGATGGAGCTACTGACACCTCCTTGGTAACCAGTTGTGTTTATTTTGAGATATTTTGAAATCCTTTTGGTAGTTTTGGATCTCAATGTCAGGATGTCAACAACTTCTAATCTCATATTCTTCCCATTCATATTTAGATAGTTTTGTAGCCATATTTTTCAATAATATCATCATGTATTCCCAGTTGAAGGATATACATGCTCAATGTCTTAAGATCATTATGATAAAACTTAAAGAGAATTATCTATATACCGTGAAATCAATGGCCTTGTACTATTTGTATGGTGTACTTTTGATATTTTAATTGTATTGGGGGGATGTTGATCTTTTATAATCATAGTAAACCAGATGGTCTAGTATTATTATTTATGACATTATATATTTATAACTATATATGTGTGTATTTAAATATGTATTTTATTTTAATAATTATGTATATTACAATCAACATAAATTGACATTTTCATGTAAACAACGAAATCTTATTTTCTGGGTGTGTTAAGATATATTCAGTTTTTCATAAGTTATTTGAAATTAATTGACAAAATCTAGAAATAATATTTTTCTCTAATGTTATAGAAGATGACATGTCTAAATTTTCATTTGAAATTGAACATCTTGAATAAATCCATAAACCTTGTAGTTCATTGATGAGTTCATATCAGAAGTCAAAAATAGATAAATCAATAATATTGGTTTGTAACAGAAGTATGAAACAATTATTATGACATATTAATATAAAGAGATTTCAATGATTATTATGATTTCATATGATTTGTTTATCTTTGAGACATTAGCTTATTTCTCAATGGGTTTCTTAATCTATTTGTAGAAATCAATCATAGGCATACAAAATATCTACTAATAGAACTGAAAAATTTTCTTATAAGGCTACAAAATAACATTATCCAAAATCTTATAAATACTTATATTAAATTTAATAAAAAAATAAATATAATAATTCATTTTGATCAAAAAAACCACAAACTAGAATTATGAACAGATAACATAGATAGAATGACGTTAACCAAAAATATTTAGTTTAAAAAGAAATTCCAAGGATGTTCCTAGAGGTGGATGATCCAGATAATATTTTTGGTCTAGTAGCCTCATATACGCTCCAAATCCATGGTTTAATTTTGTTTTCTGGATTTTATGGAAGTTATTTTGGCTCAAGATGTTTATTTGGTTTTATTTTAAATTGATTCTAAACGTGATTTTTGATTTTTGATTTTTTCCCAGAAAATGCCTCCAAGAAAGGTCACCAATGTTTTTAGTGGGGATCACCCTATTTCTGGTTCTCCTCATTTGTATCCCTTCTTCTGTGGAAACCACACTTTGTTACAAGCATTGAGGTAGATTCATGTTGTTGAAAAATTCATTAATATGTTTGAAACTCCCCATGAAATTAGAGTTTGTACAATTCTGGGCCTGCATGAGGGTCCAACATTAGAAGAATGGGGGTTGTTTTTCAGAACAATGATGTAAGATACAAGGACATGGGAAAATTTTTAGTCCCTCTTCATCTGATGGTCTATACCTGAATAAGTGAAGATTAATAAAAGGTAATGTCTCATGAGTGTCCATGTAGGTCAGTAGAAAATGAATTTTTATGTTGTACACTTCAAAGAGTTGGTTTCCTTTTCCCTGGAGGTGGTGTTGCAGGATTATTTGAATGATTATCCATTCATTGAGGGTCTTTATATAGTGATCAATGTGAGATTACTCCTCCACATGGATATATATTTTGAGAAGTTGGTGAAGGAAGAATTTTTGGATGAGTTGTTGTGAAAGAAACAAAAAACAAATTGGCATAGTTTTTGTCCTTTATGTTTGGGTGATGATGTTCAGAGTTTTATTTTTTTCTTTTTTGGTTGTTATAATTTAATCATTCATTATAAAAGTTATATTAAATTTCATTTCATAGTTTAAATAGTTTTTAATGTGAACCATTAAATGGTTATCATTTAATGAATTAGTTCCCCTATTTCAATCATATTGTTTTGAGATGTCTATTTTTTGGGAATAACTATTTATTCCCTGTGTGTGGGTTCATATATATTATATATTTTGGTCATTTATAATGATGTTTATACTAATTTATTGTGTTTTATGAATATCGATGTCTATTTTTCTCCATTGATCAATTAAGACAAAACATGGGTTGGCTATGAATCACTCACAATGTTAAAAGATAAGTGTTCTTTGTGCCCTTTACTACTGTTGGTTAACTACCACATAGCATAGAATCTGACTTGAACTTCCTACTTGAAATCCCCATGATGCTCTCATCTCACAAATTCTCACCACCATCACCATTCATTATTCAATTTTCTTTCTCTTTCAATATCTATTTGAATGTTTAGGTCAGATGATTTGCTAAGAGGTAGTAAACTAATAGTAATAAAGTTCACAAAGAATCCTTATTTTTTATTAACTTATATCTACAACAGAGAAAGCCACTGGAAATATGTATATTTAATTATATGATATACTTTATCTATTTTACATAAAAATTATTTCATCAAACAATTTTTCAATTTTCATTATTCCTTGAAGTGTTTTTTTATTTTGGATTATTTTTTTCCATGTTTCACATCTTTTTAAGAAGAAAAAAAAATCTATATATGCTCAATCAAAGAGGTAATCTTGATGTTTTAATAGTAAAATCATTACCTATAAAATTAATTCATTATTTCATATTTATGTGCAATTTTTTTATTATAACTTATATAATAATTTTTTCTTATATAGGTGGATTATTTTTTTCAAGTTGGAGTTCTCTTTCCAACTTTTATGCTTCTTCTATGTCATAACCTTTTAACCCTTATAGTGTTTCATTTATCAGTTTCTTTCTTGTTCTATCCACTACCTACGTAGGAATAGAAACACTACTTTATATACTCAATTACATCGGTAATGTTGATATTTTCACAGTAAAGTCATTATCAATATATTAAATGTATTAGTTCACATTTATGATTACTATTTTTAGTATTATTCATAATAATTTTTTCGTATATAGGTTTATTGTTTTTTTTGATTTGATGTGGTCTGTTTGAAACTACTCATATATTGTTGACAGTTCGATAGATAATTCTAATGGAAATCATAACAAAATTAACACTAAGGACTTTTTTGAATGTGTTTAATAATTTTTATTTATGTAATCATAAAAATCAATATTTTAAATGTTTATAATATAATGTATTTAGTCTAGTAGTTATGTTGTTAATTAGATTTCATTTAAATTCTACATTGGGACATGTTTTTATTGATTTCTGGTGTGTTTTTGCTATGTTTTTGGTTTGTTTCCAGTGTTGCGGTATGATGTAACATGAAACTACTATATTTCCCTTTATATACACTTTTAAAAGCACTGATAAATGAGGCCTTTAATATTTCATCTAAAATAGATTATAATGGTATTTTTTAAAAGTGTTATTTTTGTGCAGATAAATGAACCCTTTTTCTGCACTATTTTAGTGTTGATAAAAGTTCTTGGATTTTAACATCATTAATGTAGTCGACACATTTCTATTACTGACAAATGTCATTTGTAGCATAGTTAAAGGATAATTTTGTAATAATTTTACATCATTTTTTATGAATATTCATTACATTACACTAACCCATTACCCATGACCACAACATTTTTATTCCATTGAAAACAGAAAAACAAGAGTAATAGTCTATAAGTGAGATATATAATATCTTACTATGTTCATAAAAAATACCACCATTCATAGAAATAGCACACATAATAGATATATTAATAACCTGGGTAAATGAAACATAATAAAGGGTGATCTATTAGGATAAATAAGGGTAAATTAGTAAGATATGTAGTCATAACATAAATACAAGGATTTGAGAGCATGATCATAACATTAAAAAAACCATACCTTTCATTTAAAATATCATAATATTTTGTCATGGGAAAATATTCTTCATTTATATAAGATGAAATATAAGGTTATCAAAGGATATAATCTATGATTGAATAATATTGGATTAGATCATGGAATTTGGGTAATAAACATTAGGCTAGATAAACATGTCATTATTAGTCAATGTTCACTATCAGGATTATCATATTGAAATGGGTACACACCGAAAAAAAATGATAGTACAGATTCACTCCCTAGATCATCATAACATATAACTTTATTTACCGAATCATGTTTAATCCATATTCAAGCCCTATCTTACTAAACTGGGTTCACTCCCTGTTCCAATCCTATTTATCTGAACCAAGTTCACAAAATGTTGTAGTCTAATATATGTACACTGGGGTCACTATCTATTATAGACCTATATATCTCATTAGATATAAATAGTTACCTAATGTCATTTCCGGAGATATAGGGCTCACCCATATTTGTTATTATATAACCTCCATCCTTGGTTATAATGTAACCACTATCACATAATAAAAATCAGACACATGTGTGCCACAATATCCTAAAACATTCCTCATATCATAAACCATGAAATGAAATTGGATTTACAAAAAATTTACCATACCACAACCTATATAAAAGAGACAAGTTTTATAATCATTTCATCATTGCAACATTTTATGACATGTGGATAATGAAGTGGGTTTCATAAGAATATTATCATGGTAGAACCTAAAGAAGAGAAATGTGTTTCATAAACATCTTTTCACCATAGACATAATCCAATCCGAGAAAGAATAAGAATGGTATAAATTTATCATAAACCCTTTAAATCATAGGAAAAATCAAAGGTTTTCATTTTATATGTATAATTATTTTGAATGGCCATTTTGAATAATTATTTTAGGGAATACAACATTAATTTGATAATCACTTTTTATCTATTAAAACATTTTGGGAATCCTTTTCTTTTAAAATAAACATTAAAACATATAATGAATATTTAATGAAATAATTTATAAAAATTCATGAGTAAAGTGTTATTTCCTCTTGGAAAAAAAACATTTTTAAAATTAATTGAAATGTTTTTTATAGAAAACATGGGTTCAAAAAAAAATTTTGACTGAAGGAATATTTATCAATAAAAATAAATTACAAACAATTGAGTACATGAAGATTAGAAAATAAATGGAGATAAAGTATTCTTATGAAAAAACTATAGGATAAGAAAAATTATGAGCATATTGTGGGATATATCATATTATTTCCTTCTTTAGAATCAAAATCATAAACAATTTTGATAAACGATAAGATTGAAACATAAACATCTTACCACATTGGAAACATTGAATAGTAATCCTAATTAATGAATAAAATTAAATAAAACAAAAAATATCCTTAACTAATTTATATTCCTAATATAACAAGACAAATTAGTATTATATACACTCATATATAATGATAGTTGTATTGAAATACTTATTTTCCAAAAAATGAAAATTGAGACAATAAAACTATTAATGAATTATTAAATTGTGAACAATAAAACCCATGAAAAGAGTTATAAAATTGATATCTAAACCCTAGTATATTTATAGGATGATAATAATATTATAAATTAATGTTTAGTATATATACTACATAGAAGAAATGTGTGGTTAATATGGTTTGTGTCTCACAAAAAAAACTGAGCCATAATTCACTTACCTTAAGATTTGAGTTCCATCATAATTATTATGAACTCATATATAATAAATATAATTTTATGATAAATCTATTATATAACGACATTCATATATAGCATTCCATATCTATCTATATGATGAACTTTTATTACCCACTTATTAAATATTCGATGTTAATGTTACAATTTTAGTAATAACCATTTTGTTTTTCATATGAATGTTTATTTGTCATTTTTTTGGAATTCATAATTTGATAAAGGTATCTGGATATCCATAATTCAAACCAGGATATTAATATCATATGTATTCATTTATTTATATAGATATATCCAAAAAATTCAGTGATAGGAAATGAAATACAATAGTTATAGAGACGGTAGGTTGTATGTACGCTTGAATAATATTTTTATTTTACAATCCAATTTAATGTATTAAAATTAAATGATATATATATATATTATTACTATAGAGAAATATATAGGTCATATATATCAAATAATATTATGGAAACCATCTTTAATTCATTCCATGTAAAGCATGAATGAATCACATCACTTCGTGAGATGATAGTCTTCAATACAAATGAGTTGTATTAACGTATTTACATAAAAGGGAAAAAGGAAAGTTATACGTGATATAAAAATTCCATAATAATAGAAACTTCATAAATAAATAATATAATTAATAAATCCATTTATATGTCCAACTGTGACAGTTGGAATTTGAAAAAATATGACATCGATTCATGTGGAAGTAGTATAATGTACACACATATGATGATTCTGTAACCCATTTGATGGATGTAAGTATGTATTATGTCATTAAACTAACATAAAAATAAAATATATTTATTATTATTAGTTTATTATTTAATCATGGTATAAATAATCTAGGGGTGGATAAAGATGTAAAACAAAAACACTTATTAATGAACGTTGTATCTTCATTGTGTATCCTCATTAGGTTTACACTAAAAACATCCTTGGTTGGATTGCTATATAAAATTAGGAATATAGGATGATATTATGAAATTTGGTTAGTTATTTTTTCATTTTTAGGCTGATCCAAATGGCATGAGTGGCATGATGATGTCAGGGGAGTGTGTGTCGTTTTATAGTTGAGGAGGAGTAGCAGTTTTTGTAAATACCCTAAAGTAATCAATATTGGGATGTCTTTCTAACCAATGTGACTAAAAATTGATATCTATATGTGTGGGTATATGATATGGTCAATAAAAACCTCTAATACAGAAATAAACATCTGTTTTAAAAAAATTCAAATTTGTTAGATTCACTACTTTTACTATTTTGGTTTTCTCCCCACGGTATCTTGTTTTCTAACCTATATAATTTATCAATTAATGATAAAATAAAATTATCCTCATTAGATAATTTGGACGCACTGAATTTTAAAATTTTAATCAAATTTATCAATTAAAAATAAAATGTATTTTCAAAATTAAGTATAACACAACTGCATGTAACACACAAAAAAATTATTTTAATCATGAAAATGCTGACAATGTTTTTACTATTTAGGGGTCAATATAATCAATATAAAATATATTTTTTTTAATAGACCATGGTTTATATTTGTAAGAAATTAAAAATAACCGTGATGAATATAGGGCTTTATGAATTTTATTTCTCTTAACAAAATATTATTTATTATAAAATAACAATAATGTCAATTTTGACATTTCATGTAATTTGAATTTCCAAATATCAATAAAATAATGGAATTTGAATATATTATATTGAATCCTCTATAAAATAATATGTATTAATCTAAAATGTTAATGTAATAAAAAAATTCATTCAATTTAATTCACTTTTAATGTATTTAGTATTATTTATTTTATTTAATTATTAAATAAATAATTAATGTGTTGGAATTTATTAATCATTTTCAGTAATTATCTACTCTATAAAAATTAAATAAAAATTATTAAGATAAAAAAGTTCTCATTTATATTTCAAAATAAAATTTGTAATAGTACCTATGTTGTTTTTTCCATCCAAAATATTAAACGATATTAACAGCAAGGAAAGTTAAATTTTTTTATTTTTCATTAATTATTTAATTATATTGTTTATATTCAAATTATGGTTGAAATAAATTTCCATATTTTAGAGAATGTAACATACAATGTAAACATGTACTCATAAATATAAATTACTCTAATATTTTATGTCATTTGCACTCTTATATTTTAAGTTTATCCCCTGGTATATCAGTTTGAAACATAACCGTAGTAAATAATTTTTCTGTCTTTTCAATATTAATTTTGGTAAAAAATTAAGTTTAATATATTGGGGGTTATAAATTATTTTTATTAGAAATATGAAATCCAATTTTTAAAATTCAATTCACAGAATTGGAAAATTTTTATTTAAAATTAATCACGTAGACGTGATGAAGAACATTTTTTAAAGAAAATGTTCAAAAGAATATAATGTTTTTAATAAAAAAATCTATATTAATAGGATTAAAATGATGTAAAAAGTATTTATTGATATATTATTGAAATTATTTTAATTTATAAAAAATTAAAAATAAAATCTTACAATATAAATAAAATATACAAAAATATTGTTTTAAATAAAAATTTAATATTTTTCAATATTCATCATAATAATAAACATTTCAAAAAAAACCAAAACAAATCCACCGTATGAATGTTTTTATATGATTATTTAAAAAATAAATTTCATTTAATAAAATAAAATTCATATATTTTGTAAAAAAATAATTTTAAATTATGTGCGCAAAGCGCGGAAAAATTATTCTTTAGAAAAAATAATATTATTCATAAAAAAAGCTATTTATTTTAAATTATTCTTACATTATTTCTAATAAATAAATAACATATTAAATTTTTAAACTAATTATTATCATAATTTATTTAGTTTTATTCATACACACCACTCTAATAGTTATGTAATATATTAAATAATAATGATAATAATATATTGTTGTTCAGTAAAACTCGGTCTTTCGTGTAGTGAAATCATTCAAGGAAACTTGTTGTTAGGTATAACACAAACATAATATCTATTTTTTGTAACACAAGATAAAAAAAGTGTTTTATATGATGATAAATTTTGAAAATATAAATCAATTTGAAAAAAATATTTCAAAAAATCTCAGGGTATAACATTCCACCCAACATAAAATGAATTTACCTTTAAAATTTCGTCTCAACCATCAATGTTTTAAAATTTTAAAATTCATTCATTAAAATCCATAACATTCACATGGTTAATAAAAATCATCTTTAGAAGATAAATTTATGTGAATAATTCTTCAGGTATAACTCATACATTGTCTCCAAATATGAGAACATTTGTGGGAACTAAAAACATAGACATGTAGAGGATACTAACACCCAAATTTTAATAGAGAGTGATAGAGATCATTAATCATAATAAATACGGTGATCTATTGAAAGTTAACAACCATAATTACATAAAACAAAGAGTCATGAAAATTTTCATTTATATCATAAAAATTTAAAAAAATTGTACAACAATATATTCCCATATCAATTTCTTAAATATAATGAATTTTTATAAGAAGATAAACTTACATTGTTTCATTCAATTTTACAAGAACAATCTCAAACTTGTGTTGTGACTTGATAAATTTCCCCATGATATATTAATATAGGAAATGATATTAGATTTGTGATGCCTAAATAACTATCTGATAATAATATACATAAATATAATTATAAATCATTTCATATATCTTTAGTTATCATCACATCAAAATGGATAGAACAAGTTATTCATAATTATCAAGATGGTAAGATGATAAATTTATATATGAATTGTTATCATAATTTCATCTAAAATTTTATCATACATGGTTAACATGTTTGACCCTTAAAAAGCATAAAACCCAAGACTTCAGAAATAAGGTCAATAAATTTTCATAGTGAAATTTTAATTACTCATCCAAATAGTAATAAATAGTTCTTAATTGTCACATACCAAACCTATGAATTCCTCCATAATTTATTCTATTAAATCCATAATTACCATAGAACCTCATTGAAAAAATTCATGATTCCTCATTAATTAGATAAATCAAAGAATATTTTATATATTCATTAAATCAATAAATTATGTCAACTCCACCAGTGAGAGAAAAAACCACTTTTTCAAAAAAAAACATTAATCGGTTCCAAGGTCATCAATACTTTACAATTTACATTATCCAAATAGATGAAATCATTATCCCAAAATCAATATACTAACATAAACAACATATTATGGGTTATATTTCCCTTAATAAAAAATCACATTTCTATTAAACCACATCTCCATCTTATCAATATCTTCCAAAATATTCCATCAAATCCTTAATGAAAAACTTATACTAAAAAATCCATATATATTTAAATATTATTTATTCTTGAATAAAACATCATAAATCCCTCCATGTCAATTTTTATCATTAAATTAGTCATTCCTTGGTATAGAAGTTATATATTTTTTATGGGAATTAATTGGGGTAATTATCATTTTCTCTATAAACAAAACATTGAAATACTAAAAATTTTGTCACTATATGACCTTATTTTCCCCATAGAGAACTTCTTCCCCTCCATTTAAGACATTCCTTCATGTTTTTATTCCCACTTTATTATTATGTACGAATCCAAATATTAGTTCTTATATGTTCATTTCCACATAAAATATCATAAAATTATATCATCCTCTTATTAAATGTTCAACTAAACTCATTAAAGTTCCTGTTGTAAACCATATATCACAGTAGTTGATTAGGAAAAATCATAATAACACGATGTCCATTCATAATCAAATTTAGCTTCTCAGAGTCACTGAAATATTCATTAGATTAAATTTTAACATAATTCTTTCTGGTTCCATCCATTAACTATAACTAAAAAGTAGAGTGTGGGGAACAGTAATCCAAATGGGAAACCAAATAATCATGAAAATAACATAAAGTATATCAAAATAATGACACATTATTATTTAATCCAAAAAAATTATTTTTACCCTATTTTTTCATAGTGATCATATATTATATTTTTCTATGCAGGTTTTTAAAGACTTTGTATATTTTCAAAGACTATTTCGTGGTAGTTTCAAACCATGTGTGTTGTGTGGTCAGTTGTCATGCACAAGTTCCCAATCAATTCAATATAAATACAGTGTTTTAATTGTTCTTACCTATAGGTATAATTTTTCTATATTAATAACCACATATAGTATCTAGATAAAGATTTAATTTATTAAAAACTATTTGACTTATGTAATATGGTTTTAAATGATCGTTTTGAACATTTATTTTAGGAAAAATAATTTTTCATTGAAAATTAATTATTAAAAAATTAAACATTTTGGAAATATTTTTCATTGAAACTAAACATGAAAAATTATGATGGAATAATTAAATAAATTAAATAAAACATTTCATTAATAATTCATCACTTATTATTTAAAAAAAAACATTTAAAATATTTCTGGAAATGATTTTAGAAAACATGATGTTTGGATGAAAAAATAGTTTTTTGACTGAAATAATGATTTTTCATAAAACATTATATTTCTATATTGAGAAAATAAAGTGATAAAAATGAATGGGAAAACAAATATTCTTAGAAAATAACCATAGTATGGAAAATTAATCATTTGTTTTTTGGGATATATCATATGGATCTTTATTATAAGCATAATCATAAACAATCATGGTAAACGATGATATTGTAACTTAAACCTCTAATACGACTTTTGTAACTTTGAATCATTATCTTAATGAATGAAAAAAATAAATAAAACATAAATTTTGATTAAAATAGATACCCTAATAATATTTCATGTCAATAGGGTAGTATAAAAAAACTCATAGAAGATGGTAGGTGGATAAAAATAATTCATCCTAAAGAAGGAAAATTTAGAAAAAACAGCCCTTACAAAATTGATAACATTTGAAAGATAATGAAATGAAATAGATAGAATAAAATGTATATTTAAAAAAATTATCATTTTTATTATAATCATCATTATATAAATTTATAGTAAATTTATATAACACATAGAAGAAAATTTTGTACAATATGGCTTGTGTCCCATAAAAAATAAAATTGAGACAGAAATCTCTTACCATAAGTTTAGAAATCCAGAACACTCATTAAAACCCCATGTTCAAAAAATAAAAGTATACTATAAATCCATTATAGAACCATATTAATATATAATACAATATATAATTTTCTACTGACCATTTAATACCCGTTATTGAAGGATTCCATCATATAGCTACATTTTGGGTAATAACCGCTTTGTATTTTGTATATGTTTTGATTAGTTACTTTTTTAATATTATTAATTTTATAATGGTTTCACATTTTCAATAACATATAACATGATATAAATATCATATATATTACTTATATTATTATTTATAATAATTTGTAAGATTTTGTTATAGGAAATTAAATACACCGTTAATGGAGACGGTAGGTCGTGCGTACATTTGATCACTATTTCCCTTTTCTTTTCGATTTAAAGTAATTAAAGATAAATTTATATATATATATAATCATTAAATAAACATTTATATGTCATATATATCACATATTTTTATTAAAACCATCTTTAATATATTCCATGTAATGTACGAACAGATCACATCACTTTGTGAGGCGGTAGTCCACTACACAGTTGAGCAAATTTATCATACTCCTGTAAAATGGAAATAATAAATTTCTGTGATATATATAAAAAAAAATAACAATAACATAATAAATATTATTTATATGTTAAAAAAGTATAATTATGTCTAACTGTAGGAGTTGGTAAAGAAAAAATGAACATTTTTTTTGAGGTGGTAGTTTGTCATACATAAGAAATGAGGATATCATAACCAATTTATTTGTAGTGTAGATTGATTTATATCATGAAATAAAAATAAAAATGAAAATTTTAATATTTAAAATATTGAGGTTGTTATATAGTCATTTTATAATAAGAATTTAATGCCGTGAAGGAAAAATTAAAATAAAAACACTCATTGACGAATGTTACCTCTTATTCAGGTATCCTCCTTAAGTTTGCACGAAAATCATTCCTTTGTGGGATTTATTTCCAAAATAATGATTTTAGAATGGGAGTAAAATTTTTTGGAAGTCATTTGGGTAGGTTTTGGTCGAGCCAAACAAATTTAGAGGTGTGAACATGTGAGGGGAGTGAGTACCATTTTATCATTGTGGAGGTGTTTTCTTTTGTAAACAAACACAATTATTTTATATAGTGAGATATATGTAATAAAAAGTGAGTAAAAATTTATATTTGAACCATTGGATGTATTATATGGTCAATCCAAATCTCTACTTGAAAATTGATGGCATGTTTTAAATATTTGTTTCTTCTATATTTCCCTACATTTACTATTTGTTAAACAAGGTTACTAGTTTTCTAACCTTGGTAATTTAACCTTTAAGAATAAAAATTGATAAATATTAAAAACTTCAGATCTATTGATTAAAAATATTAAATCTAATTTATTAGATAAAAATTCTACTTTTTTGAAAATTAATCGAAACACAAGCGCATGTACTTTGAAAAAACATCATTTTAACCCAAATAATAGTAATGGTGTTTTTACTATATAAGGGTCAATATAATCACCATAGAAGAAAAATGGATACCAAATGGGCCATAGTTTTTATTATAAAAAATTTGTAAATAACATGGATGAATACGGTATTATCAATAATATTAAATAATTTAATAAAATATCATTTACTATAAATTAAAATTAATTTTAATTTTAACATTATTCATTTATTTTGAATTTAAATATATCTAGAAAATGATGGAATTAGAATATATTTTGTTAAAAAATGTGTAACATTATATATTCATCTAAAAAATCAATTTAACACAATAATTCATTAAATTTACTTCATTTTTTGTATTTTTTTCATCTCTTGTTTTTAACAACTAGCTAAATAATTATTATGTTGGAATCACTTATGAATTTTTTGTAATTATATAATTTATATACAATTAAATAAATATTAAAATGATAAAAATTAATTTATAATTAAAATTAATATTCACAACCTATCCTACAATTTTTTATCCCATCCAAACTCATTATAGATATGAAATGAAAGGAAGGATCCTTTTTTGTCTTTTTCATTAGTTAATTTATTATATCAGTCATATTAAAATGAATGTGGAAATAAATTTCCCAATTTTAGATAATTTATTTTAAAAGGACTGAATATACTCATAAAAATAAATTAATATAATAATCTAGGTGATTTTTGTTCTTATTTGATTTAGGATAACCCCATGGTAAAGTAGTTTTTACCCAAGAAACATTAAATATTTTTTATGTTTTTCACTATTTATTTTGGTAAAAATTTATATTGACTATATTAGAGATTATAAATTATGATTATTACAAAATTTTTTGCATATTTTTTAAAATTAATTCTTATAATTTTAAAAATATAATTTAGAATTATTCTCATAGATGCGACATGGAAGAATATTTTCAATGAAAAATGTTCAAAAATTTAAAAAAAATTTATATTAAATTTTAGTATGAAAATGATTCCAATGACCTAAATTGGATTAATTTATATATAATTGTACTAATTTTACTTCAAAACCAATTTAATATATAATTGGTCATTATAAATTATCTATACTAATAGTAATTTTTATATTAAAATTTATGAAAGAGGGATACAGTGAAACCAATGGCATGGGTTGGGGCTCTCATTAAAATGATCCAGAATTCTACCATCCATGAGAGGTTAGAGGTTTGGGAAATACTCCCATGTTTTTATGAGGTGGGTTAGTTCATCAAAGTGGTTCATAGTTCAGATGGAAAGGGTTATACCAGTGCATGAAACACCATCAATGTGGGGTGTTTTCCTAGCTTACCATAACATTGGATTTTGTAATAAGAACCATATGTATTTGCCTCTATTCCATACCCCTAATAAAAATCCCTTGAACCATTTTTCAAGGAACAATGACCCCTGCAACTCCTAATAGGGAAGGCCAGTAAAGGACCTAAACTCCCTCCACAATAAATGAGACCAACCCATCTCAAAGAACAGGTGAATCGTGCTATACTCCCAAAATTCATCACAACATATGCATCTTAATGCCAGAAAAATACCCATTATATAGATGTTATCATCATTGGGAGACACCATATTTCTTATACTCAAAACAAGGAAGTTTTATTTTTCAGGGATTTCCTGACACCACAGTGCCTCTCCCCATTCATCTTTGAGATCATGTAAAAATGTCTACCTGGGTAAATCAACAATGGACAATTCACTAGAATCAGTCTCAATGAATATTAACTGGTATGTCTCATTATTTATATCTATGAGGAAAAAAATATCCTACTTATTTTTTTTGTAAATATGTCTTTAATGAATCTTGAGTACCTGCATGCACTCATATAGGTTAAACATGGGATTGGGAAATCTGGAAAACCAACTGTGGTACTAGCCCAATTGTGGTGCTAGAATAACTTGTGTTTCAGTTTTTTTACCTTTTCATAATGATTATTCTTATTTATTCATGTTAAATTCTACTATATTATTACCCTTACTAAGTATCTGAGCTCACCCCTTTATTAGGTTTTATTTTCCACCAGATACCAATAATTGTTTTTCATTATTGATTTATAGGGATACACTATGAAGGATAAAAATGTTCTTATAGAAAACACATTATTAATTTTATGTTTTTTATTGTAATGAAAATGTCAGTATTTTTCTAGTTTTACCATATTTATAAACTATATTATTCATGGAGATTCTATTCCTTGTTTCTTATTCCAACAAAATAATCTAAAAAATTGGTCCAGGATACTCTGGTTTGGGTATTTACATAGCTTGACCAGTCTATTTTTAGATGGGTTCAGGGACCAAATGTAATGAACTATTGATGTTTTATAATGTTTCTGATAAATTTTACATACCAATAAAATTGAAAAACCCAATATGTCATAATTTTCTATAATTTAATTTTTCCCTTGTTTTTAATTTAAATTAACATAAGTTATATTCACTATATACTACTGTAGGGATATATAATTTTATCAGCACATTGTAACTCCATGGATTTTATCGATGCTAAAATAGAATAGATAATGGAATGCCTTTATGAGTTCATTTTTTTAACTATGGTAAAGGGATCACTTATAATTTCTCTTTTTAGTGTTGATAAATGTTGTGTGAATTTATGGTATCCTACTATAATAATTCTTATTTAACATTGAAAAAATAATTTTTACACACTGTTAAAGAATAAATATGTGGTAATTAATATCATTATCGATTGTTAGAGCCCACCTCACATCACAATCGATGCAAGACAGAGCCCAATACCAGTCACCACCGCATTACAAAGGCCACCTTCTCCAACATCCATTGTGAACTTATCCATAATAATGGAGAGGAAAAATTTCTTGAGGTAAACCCCAATAATCGATAATGTTCCCAACCACCACTGTACTACATAGCAGATGCCTCGATCATGGGATTAACATGTTCTTATCACTTTTTCATGTACATGTTCGTTGGAGAAAATGGCCACCCACCAAAAATGGTTGGAGAATATTATTGCACCGATGATTTAATCATTTATTGAACTTGTGTAGTTTTGTGGCTTAATACAGCTATGCCCTAGCGTTTGACGCATAAATATTATATATTGGGGGTATAATTACAATAAAATGCTTAAAAAACTCACACCCATAGGCCAAATGGATAGATCAAATCCCCTTAAGAGATAATCTGCTAACATGTACCATTATTTATACCTATTATATATTTAAGAATGTACAGTCCATGATATTAATGCCTTAAGTCCCGCAATTCATAGAATATTGTCTCCCTGAATACTGATCCAAAGGGATAATACTTGCACTAGTTTATATTTCATGTCCCTCCAATGGACCAACTGCATGTTCCACCACCATTGGAGCATCTCCATCCCCATGCCTATTTCGCACCTCTAACACTCATTGTACTCCATCTTGTGTGCCTCCAAAATTCCAGTAGATTTTAGTGTCACTATATTTCATCCCTATAGAGCCCTTCCATATTCTAGATATATTTACCCATCCACTCATATTACCAGCCCTCCTATCAATGAATAGAATAAACTATCATGCATAAATTCAAAATCCATGTTCACCAGAGGTGGTCCACCATCAGATGAATCCACCCTATGATTCACATTATGATGGATTGTTGTTGTATATGAAACCTCCCAATTGATGAAAAATATCAATTCCCAGTCATCACACAATAGTTGAATCCATATTTTCTCTTCATCTTCCACCTTTTATTTCTTCAATCACTATTGTAGACTTCCACCTACCTTCACCCCAATCAGTAGGAAGGGCTTCAATTATCTTATTCACATTGCATGCCCACCACCATCACACCTTCAACTATAGATTCTACACCACCCATTGGTCAAAAAATTATCATCTTATGTATTCAATAATTGTAAACCATCTTCACACAAAACCCATGTGGGATACATGATTGTTGGACCTTATTTCCACATGACCCATGAAGAACAACCCACCAATTTGTGTGAAAAATAAATTCAGGCTAGGATTTAAACCTTAAAAATATTATATACGGTACCAAAGTTGTGTACCACTCAAATACAATGTTTTCAACAATATATATATATTTATATAAACAAATAATAATAATATAAGAATACATTTTTTAAATTTCAAAACATGTATATTTCAATATATAAAAATTATTGTTTTTTTATTTGGGAAAATGAATTGAGGCTGATGAAAACTTTTCCAAAAGTTTATATAAAAAGACATTAATGACCAAATTGACTTTGAACTCTTAAAAAATAGTAAAAATGGATTTGTATGGTTAATTAATTTTTTTTCTATATTTTAAAAATACAAAAAAATCGGAAAAAATTAATCGAGGCTTATTTACATAATTTTTTCAGAAAAGTACTATAAAAATTTAATGTGTCAATGTTATATTTTGTTAATGTGTCTAGGTGGTTAGATTCTTGGGGTGTGGAAAAGGTTTCAATATCTATAGAGTAATTGCACAGGGAAATTCTTGATTCACTTCCATATATTAGGTCAGAAATCCTGCATTCAATATTTTTCATGTTTCCACATCAACATTAATGATACAAGACCCCCAATGTATGACTCCATAATTTTATTCATCTCTCGATATCCATTTAAAAAATGAACAACTTATCTCTTCATTACAACTTATATTTTCCATCAATGAATATACATGCTTCACTCTTCCTAAATTTTTCTTATAGTGTATTAACAATATTTCTATTTCACTTCACTTATCATCAAAAACATATAAGAAACACAAAATTTCTTTAAATATAACTATATTTATATTTTATTTTTATATATCTGGTGACACATCCTTCAATATATCATTATCAATGAGACAATAACTATAGATCATGTAACTATAATTTCATTTACTATCCAACACTGATTTCCATGAATAAACCACTTCCCTCTTCATCATTTCATTCATTTTACATATTCTAAGATACTATCTAAAATTAATTCAAGAAATTAAGACTAATTCCATGTTATTCTGATAAATATATGAAACTATATAATTTTCAATCTAAAATTGTTTTATTTTTTATCAATTGTATATATATTTCATCTTATATTTTACAAAAGCATTATTTGAATCTTCTTAATTCATATGATATATTTTTTCTATTTATATTCATCTGACACACTAGTTGTATGTTTTAGGTATTATTTCAAGAAAATCATACAATTTATTCAACAATTTATTCCACTATTTAATATATTCATTTACATGAATTCCACTGATACCTTGTCTAACTATTTAATAGATTCAATTACTTGTATTTCAATCCTTTTTATGACAGATTATCTTTTTATAATTACAAATATATTGAATTTGTTTTAGTTAGTAAAAATACTAATAGAAATAAATTCTCTAATTTTTCATGAATTCATTATCTTCCATGTTATATGAATATTCTATTCTGATGTTATAAACCATATTACATATATTCTACATTAAATTCATTTACAAAGTGATCTACTAATCATCGGTGCATTCAATTTTCCCTTTTGTTTGTGCTATTATGTCATATTGAAATTTCAAAATCCATTAAATGTATATTATTATCTAATTCCATAAAATTAGGATATTGCATATTTATCATTGAAAATTTTCTATAAACAATTTAAGGTCCCCGACATTGAATCCACTAAACTGGTGCTTGGAGCCATGTCTCCACATGACCTCATGCCTGCCTCCCCATATGCTAGAGGTTTCTAACTAGTGGATAGAGTCTAATGTATCATGTGGGGAGATGTTACCCTCTTTATCAGAGTAATCCATAGTATATAACATATGAAATGATGGAAAAAATAATCTATAGATTATAATCATACATTACTAATAATTTTCCCAAAATATGTACAACCCAAAACCAAACAACAAATATTCAATGTCCTTACAACAATGGCAGTGTGAGTGAAAATCCAAAATAAATAGAAATAGTGGAATCCCTATTATAGATCTTGACTGCAAATTCGGATTCTTATCCATGAAGCATTCCAATCCCAACTCAACTCCCTAGAAAAGGTCCTTTTCCCTTGTCCTAACCAACAACTGGGCAATTTGATAGGTTACCTAATGATGACTCAGGTAGTGTGTATGTGAAACTCTATAAGAAACAACCACCAGTGTATAAAAAATACCCAGTATTAATAGATAATGATTGTATGTAATGATTAGATGACAAGGTTAACAAAAAATCAAATTGGGATCCATTAGGTAAGAATATTCACTTCGTCCATTTCTATATTTTTTTCATTTCCATCTGTTATATATTCTTCATTAATATATTCATTTTCATCAAATGTTCTATGGGTTATGCATTTAATTCCTTTATACAATGGCCTACGCTAGTCAATTTTGTCCATAAGAGAATAAATCTAGTTCCCTATCTCGCTAGGGGAATATGACTCACAATCATTTATATCACACTTTCCTTGGAGCCTTAGTCTAGGTAGTCATATCGAGTGTGACTATTAAGGGTATAAACCATCTGTTTAAATCCCTAACCATTTCATAATAGGGGTTGAGACATGAGCCTTAGTACAAAAAAACACATGCACACATAACATCTAGTAAATACCCCTAAACTATCAACCAGTTTTCACATTCTTACTTATCCATTACTTCATATACCATTTCACAACTATAAAAAAATAAATATAAAGAACATTAATATTTCACATTTCATTTAACTCATAAATCATCTATATGATTTAACCGATTAACATAGTAAAAATCTACTTATCATAGATCATCTAACCCATTTCCCTTTCACATGCCTTAGATATTGAATAATAGTTAACAATTTCCATAAATTATCTTGTTTAGCATATTCAAAAAAAAATTATGCATTAATCCAATTAAGCATCCACATTACTAATCTATAATCTATTTGACACAATCACATTAATCCAATTAACCCTTTTCACATTATAAAAAATAACAGTTCTTCTATTTCCAATAATTAGACACAATACAATTATTTCCCTTTTAAATAAAAAATACATTTTCAAAACATTTACCATGGACTCTACTTTATTATGTGGCAATTTTAAATATAACATTTCAATTTTCCATGTTAGGTGTAACGTCCCGGTTCCGGAAGCCACCCAAGGGAGCACCATACCCGGTTGGTCACATGGCCTCAAGCACATTTACCCAAATGCGAGAGGCTACCGGCTTGCAGCGAGTGCCTTGGGTGTGATAGTGGGGAAACTATTCCCTTATTGGCAGAGTACATTGTGAAAGATAATATAAAGAAATAGCGGATGAATAAAACATCCCTACAATATTAAATAGATGAGGACTAAATGTGTAAACAAATGGAGTACAAATATAAATGATGCATGATACGTATGTATAAGAAAATAGCCAAACAAGTCAAAATGATCAAAACAAATATTACTAAACCAATGTACAAAGGAAACAGATATACAACTATTCATCATCAAAATAATATGCTTGGTCCCATGCTCTCCACCTCCATAGAAAGACAAGTACCTAAAGTGGAAGGGCACATGCCCTTATCTATACTTGAAACAATATAATCTCTTTGAGCCCAAAAGCATGGCCTAAACAATGTGTGAGACTAAATCCCAGTAGGAAACCAACCAAATATTTGTGCCTAATAGTCAATGAATATATGGAAGGTAAAAGTACAAGAAGCAGTAAATAATAAAAATACTCAACAACAATCAGTCCACAGTTCCAATATCAATCAATAGCTAACAAGCAGCTAAACACATATAGGTAACCTCTAGGAAGTACTCACAGCCATCCCCTCTAGCCCTACCTAACAAGTACCCACAACTGTCTGGGCAGTACACTTATCCTAACCCCTCTGGTTTGGTCATATGAAAATTATACGACTCTCTGAGAAAGCTCACTCGGTCAATTCCACATATTGTAAGATCCTGGTTTTGGAAAGGTATTCTTTCATTATGTTTTGGTTGAATCCCATGTTTCGAGATTCAAGGGATGTTTCCTGAAGGTGTGAGAGGCCTTGGGGCTGTTCCGGGGGATCAGGGCATTGAAGAAATGAAAATCTAGGCAATAGGCCAGGGCGCACGGCCTGCGCACGGCCAGACAAACCGTACTGCCTGCCCAGGCTAAACCGTGCGACCCTTTCTCCTCCAGACAGAATCATGTGCATGGCTTGCGCATGGTTTTAAAAACCGTGTGGCTAAATTGTGCGACCCCTCCTTCTCCAGATAGTGGCATGCACATGATTTGCGCACGGTTTTCCAAATCGTGTGTACTATCCATGCGGCCACTTAATGTTGGGAAAAATTACAAAATTTCAACTACGGGATTTTAAACCCCCAACTTGTGATTTTTCACTCCACTCCCCCCTCTCTACCCTAGGATGAACTTGTATGACCCAATCTTAACAAGGGTGGTTCTCCTTCGATTCTAAGGAGTTTCTGGTGTCATTGGTTGCAGATCGAAGCTCCGTGTAAGGCTAATGTCTTCCTTGCTTCTCTTTTTGGTTTAGGGTTTCTATCTTCTCTCCCCCTCGTTCTGAAGCTCTAAAACCCTAAATTTGGGAGAGTTTTAGGTTGAAGAACCAACGGTTGGTTGGATCGAGGTATAAGGACTTGATTGAGTGTGATTTCAATAGCAGTTTTGAGGTAGGTGGTCTACAAGTGATATCCCATAGTTATTTGGGTATTTGTGCATGTTTAGTTGTGTTCTTTCTATCCATTGGTTATTTTTTGGATAACCATGGAATGTTTGGTAATAATCATGTTTAAAATAGAAAATAGAAACCCTCAAGATACCTGTGGGATGTGTTGGGATAGAATTGACCTAATTGGGGTCATCTATGGGATGTGCCGACTTTTCTCAGATTTAGGTATTGATATTAAACAAGGGACCTTGTATTAATGAATTGTAGATACCTTGATATATATCTTAGAATGATTGTTTGAACTTGTAATAGATGTTCGGTGATCGACCTAGACTTGGAAATAATCTAAGGGATAAAGTGGAATGGGTTAAATGAATGATTCAATGGAATGATGAAAGGGTTAAGTGGGTTAATGTGTAAAGTGATTAAAGACCATAATGGGATAGATTATGGGTTTAATGTTGAATTCTTATTGAGACAGGCATGAAACATGGGAATTATGGTAATGGTTAAATGACGTGAAATGGTAATGTGTTAATGGGTTAAGGCATGATGTGGATTCCCATGTGGGTTGTTGTGAATTGTGTTGCTGAAGGGAAATGGTTTGGATGGTTGATGGTTACTTATATATACAATCATGTGCACATGGATTCATAGAGTGGGGTATGACATGACGATCTATGCCCATGGGTCGAGTGATGATGGAGGTTCTAAACTCCACCCTAAATGCACGGGTTTGGAAAGGGGACTGAGGGTCTATTCTCCTAACCGTTGCATCCACTCGGACTGAGGCTTCGAGATGAGGTTGTGGTTTCTATGAGAGGGTTAGTCTTAGTGAGATAAGATAACTATGTGTTTACTCTCTTGCATATGGTTTTTTTCCTTAGACCCTGTAACATATTGTATGTGATTAACCCATGGAAATGTGATGAATTGGTAAATGATAATAATGGGTGTGTAATGAATGGTAATGGAAGTGGCAATGTCCTGGATCTAAAATGGTTAATGGTACCTTAAATAATCACTTGGAAACTATCATTCATATTCCTTTTCATGCAATATCTGTTTAGAATGGCTAATTTTTATACACCGTTGGGGGTGCCCTACTGAGTTGTAATCACACCCTGCTCGGGCCGCCATTGGGTATCCAAGCAGACTTCATGTTTGCAGGTTAGGAGAAGGGCATGTACCTTACTAAATATTTGAGTGGACATGGGTAGCACTTGGTGGAGGATTCAGACATGGATTCAGGACCATTTTGGGGATTTTGGTCGTTGTCTTTTTTTTTGGTTTTATCCACTTTTTCACTTGTAGTATGACATGACATATTTGATTGTAGGAAGTGGTTTTTATACATGTTCCTTGTTTGTTGATTATTGTTTACGCTATTGGTTTATTTCTATTGTGGATTACTATGATAAAAAGTGGGTATAGACTCCCCACTCAACAACATAGACGCCCGCTACTAGTTGGTATCCCTTGGCGTACGTGGAGGCACATAGAAGGTCATGTAACCACCCGGTTTGGAGCACCGATTTACAGGCTTCCAGGTCGGGGAAGTTACAAAATTGTATCAGATGAGTTCTTTCTTATCCTTCTCCAAGGTCTTATTATATGGTATTGGTATCTAAGGGATAAGATGTGTCGGGACTTGGTAATGAGCTCGTGCATGGGAGTAGCTAACCTATGTACGGGGAAAAACTGAAGTCACCCTAGGTGGGAAATGTTGTTATTGGTTGTGTGATGTTACAGTTGATGATATTTCAGCATTAGGTGATGCACATGTGGTTTGATGTGATTGTTTAATGACGTTTGCTTCATGGCCGTAACAACACTAGGATTTACATTCATGCATCATTGTAGGCACCTACTGAGATAGGTTGCATGCATTTTGTTATGAACAAGCACGAGGTGGGTGACTAAGGCACGAAAGTAGGGTGCATCATGCATTTCATGAAACCAAGAAATAATGATAAGAATGAAATAAAACAAGATGGTAAATGATGTTAAATTGAGTAATAGGATTTGAAACAAGTTGGAAATTTTCATTGGGTTAGTATATGAAATGGGTTGTTGTAACTAATAAAGAGATTTTGATGGAGTCATTAATGTTAATGGTATGTGTGCTAAATCTCGTGCATGGAATTGTAGAGAAATGCCACCACAACGTTGGTTTCTAATTGGGCAACGGTAGGGTGTTGCTGAGAAGACTCCTCCAGTAGAGGAGTAAGAAAATGTGGCGATCAATAAAGATAAAGAAGACATGTTCTAGGAGAACGTGACTCTCCTTATGCAGATGATGGATCGAGACCCCGGGCAGGTTGCATCTAGTATGTTTGAGTTGACCAAGGACTTCCAACAGTAGCACCCTCCGACATTCACTAGAGAGGGAGGGCCAGAGGCAGTGGATTTCTGGTCAGAGTCTATCTAGACGATACTGGACCATCTAGAGACCTTTGTTGAAAAGAGAGTGAAGATGGCCGCTTATATGTTGCGAGGCCAGGCAAGGCTTTGGTGGGACATTCAGTCTCAGATCGAGAAGGCTTAGGGAATGTCGTTGAAGAAATTTTAGGAAAAGTTTCTTGAGCATTTAATCCCAGAGACATTGAGACAGGAGCGGGCTGCAGAGTTCATGAGCCAGACTCAAGGATCGCTATCAGTGATAGACTATGCTAGTCACTTCACGGACATGGGACGTTTTGTCCCAGTGTTAGCAGGGGATGAGGTAGTAGTAGAAATGCATTTCTAGGATGGTCTGAGACATGAGATCTGGTACCAAGTAAACATCTTATTCTTAAAGAGGTTCGTAATGGTAGTAGATCATGCACTGATCTCGAAAGGAAACCTGAAGGGAGCATCGGGTAGAGGGCTTGTGGTGCTAGTGGGGTAGACGAGTAGTACAACTGCTGAGGGTCAGAAGTGACCCCATGAGAGCTCACAACATGGAAGAAGTGTGAAATGTGGCTGGAAGAGAAGGTCAGCCTCTCAGAGTGGAAGTCAGGTGTTCTACTATTAGTTTGGTAGGTCGGGGCATATGCGTGGTCGGTGTCCTTAACCTCTAGTTGAGTGTTCTCCGTGCGGCCGGATATATCATGTGGAGAAGTTCTATAGGAAACCTCAGCAGGTGGGCGGGTTTGATGGTGGAAGGTAGGTACCAGATATGGGAAGGGAATTAGTGGACCCATATTAGGCTGGAAGTTGGAGCTCCATGGGCCACACTGGTAGGGGCGGTGGATGTGGAACTCTAGGGTAGGATCGCTCATGCCAGCAGGGCAGTGCAGCACATGGCATCCAAGCTAGATCCTAGGGTAGAGGGGAAAGTCGGGTTCAGGCAGTTTAGTTTGCACCGGTGATGGCTAGGTTGGTCTGTCGACTATTCGAGGTACGATCCTTGTATCTTATACTCTTGATAGTACGTTATTTGACACATGTTCTACACGCTCTTTTTTCTATGCTCAACTTGGGGTACCGCTGGGTTTACCTGTGGAGAGGGTGTGTGGATTTATGTCAATTGACACTCTGTTGGAGTGCGGGTTGAGGATATCAAGAAATGCAAGGGGTGTTCCTTAGATGTTGGTGGGTATCAATTTCTGTGGGATTTATTTTTTCTTGAGATATCAGGGTTTGACCTAACCCTGGGAATGGATTGGTTGGTGTTGTATCGAGAACACATATACTGATGCAGTCACAGAGTATCGTTCAAGTCACTTGAGGGTGATCGCTTATGTCCACCATGGAGAATGGGATGTTTGAGCAGGGTGTGTGGGTCCGTTTTGTCAATAGATGAGTGGACTCATGGCTCAAGTGTCATGTCTCATTATTGATGACAATGTAATAGGGGAGGAGTCCTTTTTCCCACCTGTGGTGGGTCAGTTTCAGGACATGTTTCCTAATGATTTCTATGGGTTACCCCCTGATAGGGATGTTGAGTTCATGATCGAGTTTCTGCCTGGATCGGAGCCAGTTTCTATTCCTCCATACCGAATGGAACCCATAGAACTCCATGATCTGAAGGTTCATATTGAGGAGTTGGAGATTAAGGGGTTTATCTGTCCTAGTACATATCCTTGGGTATCTTTTGTTCTTTTTGCAAAGAAGGTCGATGGGTCGTTAAGGATGTGTATTGACTATTGAATGTTTAATCAGATGATGGTGAAAAATCATTACCCTCTTTCTAGAATTTATGACATGTTTTATTAGTTGTGGGGTGAATTAGTGTTTTCTATGATTGATCTGAGGTCAGTTTATCACTAGATGAGTGTGAGGTGTTCCGACATACCGTGGACAGCTTTTCGGAGTCCGTACGGGTTGTTTGAGTTTGTGGAAATGTCTTTCGGCTTGACCAATGCACCAGTAGTGTTTATGGCTTTAATGAACCAGATATTTCATCCCTATATAGATTGGTTTGTGGTTGTCTTTGTTGGAGATATCTTAGTGTACTCGAAAACTCATGACGATCATGCCCAACATCCTGAAATCGTCTTGGGTAAGCTATGAGAGCGCAGGCCTTACGCCAAGCTATCCAAGTGTTAATTCCAGATAGGTGAGGTGCATTTTATGGGTCACATCATCTCATAGGAAGGTGTGTCAGTGGATCTAGAGAAAGTGCAGGAAGTTGTTTCTTAGGAGCATCCCAAGAGTGTTTCTGATTTTCGATGTTTTCTGGGTTAGGTTGGTTATTACCGAAGGTTCATTCACAATTTCTCTCGCTAGGCAGCACCGCTCTCGGGCTTGACCAGGAATGGAATCAGGTTCTAATGGTTTGAGGCTTATGATAATGCCTTCCAAGAGTTGAAGAAGATGCTAGAAACCGCTCCTATATTCATCTTACCTGAGCCGGGAAAGAAGTAAGACATGTTTTGTGATGTGTCCGGAATTGGACTTGGGGCTATGTTGATGCAAGATGAGCGGGTGGTGGCATATGGGTCAAGGCAGTTGAGACCCCATGAGGAGAATTATCCAACCCATGACCTTTAGTTGACTGCAGTAGTATTCTCCTTGATGTGTAGGATTCACTAGCTATTGGGATAACAGTTTACCGTGTTTACCGACAATAAGAGTTTAAAGTACATCTTCTCACAGTGGGATCTGAATCTTAGGCATTGAATATGGGTTGAATATCTCTAGTATTTTTACTTTGAGTTGGTCTACACACCGGGAAAGGGAAACAATGTTGCCGACACTCTGAGCAGGAAGCTTCAGAATCAGGTGGTTCAGGAATCCAGTACCGAGTGGAAGATGATGGATTTGTTTGCATAGATGCACCTGGAGGTGCACGAGGATAATGGACAGGTCACTCTTACTTCCTTAACTATGGAGTCGATGCTTGTGAGTCATGTTAAGGAAGGACATCTTGATTATACTGAGTGTTTGATCATGAAGGAAAAGCATAAAGGTGTGGAGATACCTTCTCGCAGGGCCGTCAGCGTGGACAGTGTTGTTCGTGTTCATGATTGTGTAGTTGTGACAATGGGTGTGCGAGAATATTTGATGTGAGAGTTCCATGAAAAAAAGTGGGCAGTGCATCCTGGTTTGAACAAGATTTACCATGATCTTTAGAGGCAGTTTTGGTGTTCTGGGATGAAGAAGGAAGTTGCGAGCTTTGTGGCACGGGGACTTACCTGTCAGCAGGTGAAGACAGAGCATCAACAGCAAGGTGGTTTGTTACAACCATTTCCCATTCCAGAATAGATGTGGGATGATATGACAATGGATATTTTCATGGGTCTTTCGAGGATGCCACAGAAGAATGATGCAATATGGGTGGTTTTGGATCGATTAACAAAATTGGCTCATTTCTTACCCATCAGAAGACCCATACAGTCGACCAGTTGGGTGAGTTATATGTTCGGGAAATAGTGTGGTTTAATGGTGTTCCACGAACCATAGTTTTGGATTGAGATACACATTTCACATCATGTTTCTAGCAAGCATACCAGAAGGAGCTTGATACGCAGGTGTTTTTGAGTATGGCTTTCCACCTGCAGATGGATGGGCAGTCAGAGAGTACGATCCAAGTGTTGGAAGACATGTTAAGAACTTGTGTCTTAGACATTGGTGGATCTTGGGAGAGACACCTATCGTCGGTTGGGTTTTCCTACAAGAACAGTTTTCATGCTATGATTCAGATTGCGCCATTTGAGACTCTTTATGGGATACCATGTAGATCTCCAGTGTGTTGGCTAGAGGCTGGTGAACCTGAGTTTTTGGGGCCAAGTCTCATCCAAGAGACTTCATAGAGAGTTAATTTGATCAGGAAGCGGATGGCTACAGCTCGATGTAGGCAGATGTTGTATGAAGATCAGAGGCATAGACCTCTTGAGTTTTCTGTGGGTGGTAAAGTGTTCCTTCAGGTGTCGCCATGGTTGGGTCACCTTCGGATATGAAGGCTGGGTAAGTTGGCACCCTGGTATGTGGGACTTTGTGAGATTGTGGAGAGGATCGAACCTGTGGCTTACCGATTGGATCGTCCAATGTGGTATGGTGGGATGCATGATGTGTTTCATGTGTCACAGCTTCAACGGTATCTCCCTGACCCATCTCACATGGTTGATAATGAGGATATGGAGCTTGAGGCTGATGCGTCCTTTAAAGAGCATCTAGTTCGAGTGGTGGATCGTAGTGAAAAGGTCATGCGAGGAAAGGTTGTTCCATTAGTGTGAGTGCTATGGATGTAAGGGAAAGATCAAGAAGAAACTTGGGAGCAGGAATCGGATACGCAATCGTAGTGGCCCGAACTCTTCTCTTCGGTGGATCAATGAGGCTTGGAAACTCGGTTCGAGGATGATCCGTTGTATGGTTGGGAGACTGTAATATCACAGTTTTGGAAAGGATTGCTTTCATTATATTTTGGTCGAATCCCTTGTTTCGGGCTTCATGGGATGTTTCCTAAAAGTTTGAGAGGGCTTGGGGGTGTTCCGGGGGCTCGGGGCATGGAAGAAAGGAAAATCTAGGCAATAGGTCAGGGCACACGACCTTCGCACGACCAGGAAAATCATGTGGCATGCCCAGGATAAATTGTGTGACCCTTCCTCCTCCGGAAAGAAGCATGTACATGGTTTGCGCACGATTTGCCAAACCATGTGGCTAAATCAGGCGACCCCTCCTCCTCCAGACAGTGGCATGCACACGGTTTGCACACAGTTTTCCAAACCGTGCTGACAAACCATGCGGCCACTTAAGGCTAGGAAAAATTACAAATTTGACAGTCATGGCTTTTAAACCCTAACTCGGGATTTTCCTATCCACTCCCCCTCTCTACCCAAGGACGAACATGGCCGACCCAATCTTATCAAGGGTGGTTCTCCTCTGATTATAAGGAATTTTTGTGCCGTTGGTTGTGGGTCAATGCTCCATGTAAGGCCAATATCATACTTGGTTCTCTTTTTGGTTTAGGGTTTGTATCTTCTCTCCCTCTCATTATAATGCTCTAAAACCCTAACTTTTGGGTGAGTTTTGTGTTGAAGCTCCAAATCATGGTTGGATCGAGGAATAAGGACTCTATTGAGAGTGCGTTCAACCACAGTTTCGAGGTAGGTGGTCTGCAAGTGATATCCCATAGTTATTTTGGTATTTGTGCATGTCTAGTTTTGTTCTTGCTTTAATTTGGTTTTTTTTGGATAACCTTTTTATGTTTGGTAATAATGGTGTTTAAAATGGCAAATGGGAACACTCACGGTCCTCATTGGATGTGTTGGGATAGACTTGACCTAATTGGGGCCATCCATGGGATGTACCAACTTTTCCCGGATTTAGGGATTGATGTTAAACAAGTGACCTTGTTGTAATGAATTTAATAGCCCTTGATAAATGTGTTTTCACGACTAGTTGAACTTGGAATAGAAGTTAGGTGATGCACCGACACTTGGCAATAACCTAGGGGTTAAAGTGGAATGGGTTAAATGGTTGATTCATGGGAATGATTAATGGGTTAAATGGGTTAATGTGTAAACTGATTAAAGACCATAATGGGATAGATTATGGGTTTAATGTTGAATGCTTAGTGAGATAGGAAGAACACATGGGAATTGGCTGAATGGTTAAATGATGTGAAATGGTAATGTGTTAATGGGTTAAGGCTTAATGTGGATTCCCATGTGGGTTTCTGTGAATAGTGTTGCCGGAGGGGAATGGGTTGGATGGTTGATGGTTACTTATATATATAAGCATGTGCACATGGCTTCGTAGAGTGGGTTATGACATGAGGATCTATGCCCACAGGTCAAGTGAAGACGGAGGTTCTAAACTCCACCCGAAATGCACGGGTTAGGAAAGGGGACTGAGGGTCTATTCTCTTAACGATTGCATCCACCCGGACCGAGCCTTCGTGGTGAGGTTATGGTTTCTATGAGGGGGTTAGTCCTAGTGAAATAGGATAACGATGTGTTTACCGTCCTGCGTCTGGTTTTTTTCATTAGAACGATGTAACATAGTGTATGTGATTAACCCATGAAAGTGTGATGAATTGGTAAATGGTAATAATTTGTGTGTAATGAATGGTAATGGAAGTGGTAATGGCTTGGCTCTAAAATGGTTAATGGTACCTTAAATAATTACTTGGAAACTATTATTAATATTCCTTTGAATGCACTATCTATTTAGACTGGATAATTTGTAGACACCGTTGGTAGTGGCCTATTGAGTTGTACTCACACCCTACTCGGGCCATCATTGGGTACCTAATAAGACTTCATGTTTTCATGTTAGGAAAAGGGCAAGGGTCCTTGGTAAACAGTTGAGTGGACATGGGTAGCCCTTAGTGGGGGATTCGGGCTTTGTGTCAGGATCATTTTGGTGATTCTGGTTATTTTCATTATTTTGGGGTTTTGTCCACTTTTGCACTTGTAGTACGACATGACAGATTTTATTGTTGGAAATGGTTGTTATACATGTTCCTTATTTGTTGATTATTTTTTCCGCTATTGGTTTATTTATGTTTTGTCTTACTCTGATAAAAAGGGCATATAGTCTACCCACTCGACCACATAGACCCCCATTTCTAGTCAGCAGCCTTTGGCATACGGGGAGGCGTGCTTATGGTCTTGTAACCACTCAGCTCGGAGCACTGGTTTAGTGGATTCCTGGTCAGAGACATTACACCTTATAGTCTAAGGTACTCAGGGAATCTCTAAAGAAGCCCACAAGGTCAATTACCCTTATAGACCCAAGTTCAAGAGACACTTTAAGGAAGCTCACTCGGTCAATTCCACTTATAGACATTTTTTATTCACAGACTAACTTAGGAAGCTCACCCGATCAATTTCTCTTACAGCCTTGAGTGGTTCAAGGTAATTCAAGTAAAAAAAAAGACTCTCCGAGGAAGCTCACTTGGTCTATCACCTTTTAGTCTATAAAGCACAAAGAATTTATGAGGAGCTCACTCGTTCTATCCCCCTATAGTTTATAATTTTCAAAGACTCTCGGAGGAAGATCACTCGGTCTATCCTCTTATAATCTATAATGTCCAAAGACTCTCGGAGGAATCTCACTCGGTGTATCCTATTTTTGTATATAACACCAGGTTCTCATGGACCCATGTAATTCAATTCATAGTAAAGCTATAATACCAATGTAAACCTACAGAAATAATTGGATAACCATTCTACAACATCTCATGCATGTCAGAAAACAACACTCCATCCTACGACTACAAGGCAATGAAAATAGGTAAACGACCAATAGGCATTACAAGACCAACCGGTCATAAACAGAACAAAGTGCGAGCAGAACATCCAAGGCATATAAATAAACCTAATTCATATACAATTTACCTCTACACATGCATACAATAATGGTAGAAAAACAACATGGGTAAAATGGTAACACACAATACTCTTTTCAAGGGTATTGGTGGAATTTGTAGATAATACTAAAAGACTTTGAATGGAAAGGCACAAACCACCTGCCTTGGGGTTGGAAGGTAAATATAATTGAACTAAAAATATTGAATCTCTTTGTAACAAAATAGATCTATGAAAACATCTAAAACATTCAACCCAAAATTACTTGAGAAAGAAGAGGAATTGGAAAACATTGCTCAATCATAGGAGAGAACTCACTGATGTGATTCCAACATAATCAATGGTGCTCAAATCGGAGGAAGGATGGAGGATTGAGGGATCATTGAAGATCCATAGATTGAAAGCGCTCTCAAATGAACGAAACCTAGAAGGAGTGGTTTCTGCCTGTCATACGCGACCCCGGTGGTTTTAATGAAAAAAAAAATAAAGTACGCAGTGCATACTTTAAGAGTTCACGGTGTGTACTCTCCATTTCTGTACTCCAAATTATGTGGCCTCCACATCACCCCACACGACAATGTGTGTGGCCAGAAAACAACCTGCACACGGCCTCCTGCGGCAACGAAATACACAGCGGGTACTCATAAAGTACACAACATGTACTTAAAAAATTTCCAAAAACTCCTATTTTCTCAAAAACTCCAGAAAAGTAAAATCATACCTGAAAAGAAGATCTGGGTTCTTACAAACTCTCCCCCTTAATGAAATTCGTCCCCAAATTTCCCTAGCACGACGTAGAAGAAGAAACCTCGAACAACTCTTGCCATTGTGATCGTACATCAGCCTGCCTCTCCCAAGTCACATCATATACCCTACCATGCTGCCATAACACCCATACCAGAGGAACAGACCAGCCACAGAGAACCTTCGTAATGCGATCAAAAATCCAGATAGGATGATCCTCAACAGATGAATCCACATCCAACTCAACTTCCTTAGGTTGGAAAGTATGAGACGAGTCTGAAAAGTAACGTCAGAGCTGAGAAATGTTGAAAACGTTGTGCAATTATTGGTACCTATGAGGTAACTACAACTGATAGGAAACTGGCCGAACTCTCTACAACACCTCAAACGACCCGATGTACCTCGGAAAAATCGTACCCTTTCTCCTAATCCTTTTGTGTCCCAACCTCAGTGTGACACGATGGATAACCTGATCTTCGACCTTGAACTCTAGAGGTCGTCTCCACTGATCAACATAAGACTTCTGTTGAGACTGTGCAGTAGCCATCTTCTTCCGAATCAACTCTATCTGCTCTGTGGTCTCTTGAACAAGACAGGGTCCAATCAAAGATGCCTCTCCAACCTCCATCCAATATAATGGTGATCGACAAGGCCTACCGTAAAATGCCTCATAAGGTTCCATCTGAATAGTCTCCTGGAAACTATTGTTGTGGGAAAACTCCACAAGAGGTATTTACTATTCCCAAAAACCTCCAAAATCCAGGATGCATGTTCAGAGCATGACCCCAAGAAGCTAAATCGTACAGTCGGACTGGCCATCTATCTAGGAATTATATGTCGTTCTCAAAAGTACCTCTTTACCCAATGCATTCTGAAGCCCCTACCAGACCCGAGTAGTAAAACACGAATACCTGTCTGATACAATGGAGTGCAGAACTCCATGCAGACATAAAATCTCATTGTTTTACATCCATCCCATCTCATCAACAGTAATGATATACTTAATTGGAATGAAATTAGCAACCTTCACGAGCCTGTCAATGACAACCCATACTGCATTGTTCCCTCGATAAGACCTCGACAACCCATTCAAAAAATCCATCACGATGTTGTTCCACTTCCACTTGGGAATGGGTAACTGCTATAAAAGCTCTGCGGGTCGCTGATGCTCTGTCTTTACCTGCTGACAAGTGGAACACTTCTTGACAAAACCAGTAATTTCATTCTTAATACATGGCCACCAATACTGATGGTGTAGAGAATGATACATCTTGGTGACTCCAGGATGAACTGCGAAACTGAGGAATGAAAGTCCCGCATTAGTTCCTCGCGTATATCTGCTGGAACCCAAATGCACCCCATGAAATGCATGATCTCATCCTCACCTATGGTCCATCCAAGAATAGGGTCCTATCCTAACATTCTTTCCCATAGGACTAGGCCTTCAGAATCTAATAGTTTCTTCATTCGTACTCGATCAAGAAGGGTAGAGGTAATAGCTATATAAGATAGAAAGGTTTTCCCATGTCTATCGTGCACCTCCAAATGATTCTCAGAAAACAGATCCATAAAAATATACTCACTGCTAGCCTCCTAAATTTCATATACCTGAGTCCTCATGCTCAGTGCATCATCCATTGCATTTAACATTCCTAGGCATATAGGAAAGCTTCAAATCAATGGACATAAGGTTCTCTACCATCCTTCTCCGCCTCAAATTCATGTCATGCTGGGTGAAAATGTACTTGAGACTTTTGTGGTCGGTGAAAACCAAAAAATACTCTCCCAAAAGATATGGTCTCCAACAACGTAAGTCATGAACAACAGCTACCAATTCCAGATCATGCATCGGGTAGTTCCTCACTTGTGGCCTAAATTGCCGAGACTCGTATGCAATGACTCCATCTCCATAAATAAGCACTGATCCCAGAACAATACCGAAATCATCACAATAAACATTATATATCTTTCCTAGTTCTAGAAGTACTAGTATCGGTGTTGAATTCAACCACCCTTTCAGCTCTTAAAAGGCTAACTCTCATGAATCTGACCATAAAAACATTGCACCAATCTTGGTCAGACCTGTCAGTGGTGCTTCTAAACATGAAAAGTTCGGAATAAAGTGTCTGTATTATCTAGCGAGCCCTAGAAAACTCCGCACCTCAAAGACTTTCTTCAGATGCTCCCATGAAACTAATTCCCTCACTTTCTCTGGGTCTAGTGATACTCATGTCTCTGAAATAATATGACCCAAAAAGTGAATCTCATACATCCAAAAGTGGCACTTCAAAACCCTAGCATATAACTGATTATCTCTTAGTGTACTCAAAATGATCTCAATATGGGTAGCATGGTCGTGTCGAGTGTGAGATTACACCATGATATCATCCACGAAAACCACCACGAAGGAATCCAAGTATGGATGGAACTCTCAGTTCGTTAGTGCCATGACAACTGCATGCACCTTTATGAGACCGAACGACATAACCATATACTCATATAGACCATAGCTACTGCATAAGGCTGTGAGAGGTATATCAGATGGTCAAACATGCAACCGATAATAACTAGACCTCAAGTCAGTCTTCAAGAACACCCTTTCTCCTTGAAGTTGATCAAATAGGTCATCAATCCTATGAAAGTGTTTGGTTCTTGACCATTAACTGGTTCAACATCCAACATCCCACACAATTCCTAAGGGTACCATCTGCCTTCTTTGCGAACATGACAGGTGAACACCAAAGAGAAGTACAGGGTCCGATGAATCCTAGGTCCTGTAACTCTTCCAACTGTTTAGTGACATCCTAAAACTCTTGGGTAGCCATCCTATAAGGAGGAATGGACATCGGTGTCACCCCTGGCACAAGCTAAATAGAAACGTCTACCTCGGGCTCTGGAGGAAAACCTGAAAATTCCTCAGGAAAGACGTCCCCAAAATAATCCACCACTGGAGGAAAGATCCATAGGGAAGTACCATGGTCATTCAGACATAGATGGAGAATCTGGGTTGTAACCCCTCCTAACCCAAGATATTATAGACCTTCTCTACTCGATTGGACATCCCACTCCACCTTGTGAAGAAAAGATTCACCCTCTGGTGATATGAAACTCACCCTACGGAGATACCTATCAACAACATCTTGGAAGGGAACTAAATAGTCAATCCTAAGAATGACATAAAACCTATCATCTCTATGACATATAAGTCCCATATAAAATGACACCCACCATCCTCTAGAGGATACTCCTTTCACTGACATACATGAGTTGTCCTAGTCCCCAACAGTGTTTCTAGTGTCAAGATGTTGGCAGGAGAAAAGATAGAGAGACCAAGACTCTCAAGAATAGTGACAGATATAATGCTATGAGAAATCCATGTATAAAAAATAAATGAACATAAAATTGAGGCTACTAAGATCGTAACTCAAACTATAGAGGGCTCGAGATCCTTCTCCTAATGGGTCTGCTCCACTACAATGGTTTGGCCTGCTCCTCGGCCCTGTAACCCTGCCTCACCACTCTGAGATGATCCAAACTGTTGTCGCTTGTAGCTTGGTGACTGACCACCATGGCCGCGACCTCTACCCCGGCCCGAATGGCCATAAGAACTCCAATTTTCAGACTGGTGAGAAATTGGCGATGCTTCTCCTGAATGCAGGGTCAAAGAATAACCCCTGCCACCAGCTTCAGGTGACAATATATGAAAGAAACACTGAAGATGGCTCATCATTCCAAACGATCGGCACTCCATCAGGTCTCTATGGCACTGAGGCCTAGTATACCTTCTCCTCCTACATTAGTAGCATAATACCAGGATTCTTGAAGATGCATACCACCTACAATGATCACCTCAAGTAGACTCCCTATAGCGCTTTCTACGATCCGTAGGAGGAACACTAACTCTGGATATCGAACCACTCTAGCTCACTGCTCTAGAATCCCTCAGATTGTGCTCATGGATCAGAGCCTGGTTGATGATGGATGATATCGAAGTCAACCTGAAGATGTTCACATGCGGCCAGATTTTGTGCCTTAGGCCATCCTTAAATGTCCTCTCAAGGAACAACTAATCACCTCCTAGAATAGGTGTGAAACAATAGAGCTCAATAAAGAAAGGTGAGAAATCCATTATAGAAAGAGTACCGTGCTCTAGATTCATAAACTCCCAGGCTCGATCGGACCTCAAGGTCTTTGGGTAGATGAAATTGTATAAGATGTGTCGAAACTCATCCCATGTCATACTCTGATGGAATCTTGACTACGAGATCACCTCCCACCACCTCTTGGTGGAGTCTCGGATCATATAACTATTGAGCTTCACCTTATTCCCTAGTGGTATCATCAGATGCTCGAATATTGTTTGTGTGGCCTGTAGCCATGATTCTATAGCCTGGGCTCCTCCATCCACTAAGAATGTGGGAGGATGTTACTACTGGAAAACCCACATCAACTCTGAAATCGATGGGGTGAGAGGTGGTGCTCCCTAGAAGGTATGAATCATCCTCGCAAAACCATACCTAATCTGCACACCAGCACCTTCAACTAGTATAACTGCTAGTGCCATGGCTGGCACAGTAAGAGGATCTACAGAAGGTCCCTGATTAGCCATATCTGGTGTCTGATCACTGTCTGGTAACTGGCATACAGCCGGAGGATGTCTCGGTGCCATAATTCTGAAAGGTCAACCGCACACCTTAGATCATGATTATCAAGGACTGAAAACATATGAGGAAAATAATGGAATAGAAGAATGAAACATTCATGTTTTACAAAACAAGACTACATGGTGTTTATAAACCCTACACAGAGTGTTCTTTTAAGACATTCACATGGGCATGTACTTCTGCCCCAATTGGTCAAGTAACACCCCAACCACATGGTGTGTTGTCACCAGACACGGAGTGTACTTGAACTCTATTCCCTTTCCCGAGTCTCCTTACACGGCTAACCCACATGGTTCTCTTAATCCTAGACCACAAGGCATGTTTACAAAGGACACGACGTGTACCAAAAAAGCTTCACCGGCCCGTGTTGTTAGTGACATGGCCTGTGCACCCAGGTTACGCTACACGGTGTGTTCCAAACAAACATGGAATGTTCTAAGATAGGATAACATCGAACCGTCATTTTCATTACATGGACGGATACATAGTTCACTATACACGGTGTTCTCCATGTGTACATGGTGTGTACTTGAAGGAATTTTCTGACCCGTGTTGTTCGTGACAGGGTTGGGTACCTAGGTTACTAGCATGGCATGTGAAATAAGGACACAACGTGTAAAATAGAAGTCTCATCCATCCGGGACGTTATTCACACAAGTGGAAAAACGGTCACTACAACACGGCGTGTAAGTACAGTACACTACGTGTTCCTACAAGTTATTCTCACAACCCCATGTCCCTTCACACATAGTCAGTTACACGGTTAATAACTACACGACGTGTATTCATAATGTACACGTCATGTATTCTGGTTTTTTCTGAACAATAGACATAGAAATTGCTTCGGAACCCAGAATATCACAGAAACAAACATTGAAGGTGCCAAATTCTGATCCGTGTGGGCCCATACTCCCCGAAAATCAAATGTTGGCATCTTATACAAGTTATAACATGGAAACAAAGTGATGATCCGCCAAATTATTTTCCTTGAGGGCACATAACACCTCAAAAACCAAATTATGGTGTTCACCCAAACAAAGAACTACAGAACCATGCCCTATCAAATAACATGTATCTTTATCAAATCATTTATCAAAACAACATGAATATTCTACACAACATCTATCACAAAAATGTGCAATCGCTAATGCATCCTACATGGCATGGCAATAATGCATGACATGAGATTTATTGGAAGTGCCTATATGATGCATGAGATGGCATACCCTCATCAATCGGGTTGCGACCAAAATAGAACATCAAAAATTGCAATGGTAACAACACAAGACAAACGAATCACCCAATGGTGAAATCAAATCAACTGTAAAATTGTGAAAAGGTAAAATTGCAATAAACAAGGTAGTATGGCATTTCCCTATACACGGGTTAGCTACTCTCGGACACAATTATTTCCACATACCTAATCCATCCTATCCTTGACTAGAGGCTCCTAATAGTAAGTCAAGAGAAAATAATTCTTCTAATACCACATTGTAACATCCCAGTTCCGGAACCCTCCAAGAGGAGCCCCGTACCCAATTGGTCACATGGCCTCAAACACATTTTCGCAAATGCCAAAGGCTACTGACTAGAAGCGAGGAACTTGGGTGAGATAGTGGGGAAACTATGACCTCATTGGTAGAGTAAACAGTGGAAGATAAAAAAAGCAATAACGGAAGTAGTAAGCATCCATACAAGAGTAAACAGTGGAAGACTAAACATGTAAACTAATGGAGAACATATTTATATGATGCGTGGTACATATGTCTAGGAAAACACCCAAACAAGTCAGGATGCTGAATAAAAATAGTACAAAAACAAAGTACAATGGAAACAGATAAACAGATCCTCAACATCGCATGAAAAAGCTTGGTCACATGCTCTCCATCTTCATAGCAAGTCAAGTACCTGAAGTAAAAGGTTGGTTTCCATTATCTGTACCTGCAACAATATAATATGTTTGTGCTTAAAAGAATGGACCAAATAGGGCATGTGAATAAATCCCAGTAGTCAACAACCCAAAGATATGTGCCTAACAGTCAGTGAATATATGGCAGTTAAAAGTACAGGAAGCAGTAAATAGGAAAATACTCAGAAGTAAACAATCTATAGTTCAAATATCAAGCAATAACTAACATGAAACTAAAAAAATAGGTAACATCTAAGAATAACACACAAATATCCCCTCTAGTCCTACCTAACAAGTAACCACAACCCTCTGGGAAGTACATTCATCCTAACCCCTCCGGTTATGTCATACGAAAATTATAAGACTCTTTGAGGAATATCACTCGGTCAATTCCCTTATTAGTCTATAGTAGTCATGAAATCTCTGAGGGAGTACACAAGGTCAATTCCTCTTATATACCCAAGGTAAAGAGACTCTATGTGGACGCTCACTCAGTCAAATGCTATTATATCCCTAGGTCATTCACAAACTCTCTGAAGAAGCTCACCTGGTCAATTCCACATATATCCCAGAGTGGTTCAAGGTAATTTATGTAAAACAAATACTGTCGGTGGATGCTCACTTAGCTTATCTCCTTTTAGTCTATAAATCCCAAACACTCTATGAGGAAGATCACTCAGGCTAACCCCATGTTGTCTATAATTTCCAAAGACTCTATGAGAAATCTCACTTAGTATATCCTCTTATAATCTATAATGTCCAAAGACTCTACGAGAAAGCTCACTCGGTCTATCCTCTTTTAGTCTATAACACCAGGTTCTCACGGGCCAGTGTAATTCAATACATAGTAGTGCAACAAGGCCAAAGTAAACCTATATAACTACTTGGGTAATCACTCTACAACATCTCACGCATGTAAGAAAACAACACTCTATCCTTCGTCCACAAGGCCTGGAAAATAGTTAAATGGCCAATAGGCTTAACTGGACCAACCGGTCGTAAACATAACAAAGCATGAGAAAAACGTCCAAGGAATAGAAATAATCCTAATTCATATCCAATTTACCTCTATATAGGAATACAATCATGGAAAGAAAAAAATAGTGGTAACATTGTAACACCAAATTCCCCGTTCAAGGGTATTGGTGGAATATGCACTTAATACTCAAAGAAATCGAAATGAAATGCACAAACCACCTACTGTGGGGTTGGGAGATCAATATACATGAACCATGAAGCTTGAATCACCTTCTAATGTCATTGATCTAAGAAAACATCCAAAATTTTCAAGCCAAAATAACTTGAGAACAAAGAGGAATTTGAAAATAATGCTCAAGCAGAAGAGAGAACTCAAAGATGCGATTCCAATGCAATAAACAGTGCTCAAATATGAGGATGGATGAAGGATCGAGGACTCATCAAAGATATGTTAATGCTTAGTGCTTTCAGATGAACGAAACCTAAAAAGAGTGGTTTCTGTCTGTCAGATGTGACCACGGTGCGTTTAATGTAAAAAAGAAAGGACACATCATGGACTTTCAGAGTAGATGGCTTGCACTCGCCTTTTCCATACTCCGCTTTATGCAGCCTCCACATAACCCACACGACCATGTGTGTGGCTAGAACACAGATAAAACACAACCTCTTATGGAAATGAAGTACACGATATGTACATAAAAAATTTCTAGAAACTCATCTTTTCTCAAAAAATTTAGAAAAGGAAAAACATTCCTGAAAAGATGATTTGGGTTCTTACATTTGGGGGTTTTGGTAAACTACTTGAGTGTCCCAAAACAGGTCCAATCAATCACAATAAATCCCATGTGGATCATTAGGGGTTTAATCTATTTATTAATAAAACATTTTACTAAATTTACGGATGCCATAAAAACACAAAAAGAGGTAAGTAAACCAACACCAATGCTAGCACACATCAACATCAAGAATAGGGGACATAACTTGGTGATAAACTACCTAATATCCAATGATGAATGCACCCCTATCCTCATATATTGTTCTAAACTCAAGAAACATTTTAATCTCCATACTAAGATCCACAAAATAATATGGGTTTAGTGTTTTGGAATATTAAAAAAACATCTACATGCCAAATTTTGGAATATATAAGCAAGAAGATCATTAAAATTGCCTAGGTCTTTGATCTGCACCCAACAACACTCTATGTTGACTTGAATAGAAAGTGAACAATACCATGGAATCATGGGTATAAATTTTTCTTTTCTAGGGTTGAGAGTAGAATAAACAAGGAGGAAATTGTGTAAAAAACATAAAATCCCATGGGGGTGTTTTTTAATATTTAGAATTTTATTGGGGAACAACGTTTGGCCATACAGTTTTCCAAACCATGCAACAACCATGTGCCACCCTCTGTACTAGAGGTGTTGAAAAAAAAAATTACCTAGTTAGGCCATCATGGTTTACCAAACTATGTTTCAAACATGTCGAATTCCTATTTTCATGCTGACATGGTTTGGCCCTCTCCCCTTGAACAGTTTTCTTAACTTGCAACCCTCTATATAGATAGCATGGTTTGGGAATGTGGTTATCTCTAACCATGTTCAAACAATGCAACATGCCTTGGATGTCCATATTCCTATTTCTTGTATTCCACAAACTCCTAAAACACCCCCAATTCTCCTTACAGAATTGGTAAAAATTCAATTAACAAACTAGTAAGAGATTCAAAACAAAATTTAAACATGGATGCACTTCCAAGAATTATGGGATCATACAATATCCCCACCTTATACTGGTTCATTCTCAAGACACACATCCAACAGTAGATAGATTCTTAATAAAAGAGATTGGGCCAATGGGCCTGCATGTAAACCCTATTTCCCATGTTTCCTCATGAACATTACCATAATTCTATAAAACTCAAACCAATATCAGAGCCTTAACCCACAATATTGAATTAGAATCTACTATTATTGGAAAAAATGATGATTATTATATGGTGCTAGAAGATACTATTGATAAATTGATATAAGGTATACCTTCCAGTGTTGAGCACACCTTAGCTTCGCAGAGTTCAGATGGAGAGAGAAGTCCTGAAGTGTCAGTTATACCTTTTAGTGTGGTATATCCTTCCACATTATCTATCTCAGTTTTCCTTATAGATCAATGGTTTGATGCAATCAAATAATATTGGGGAATGTACTTCAGTTTTGTAAGGATACCTCCAAAGATTGGTGGAATTGAGGTTTGAAATAATGAAATAATACGGGATCTATTATAGTTCAAGTAATATTTGAGGGATTATTAGGGAAATTATCACCAGTTAGAACTCCTATAACTGAAACTACTCCATATCCTCCTTTTTACTTATTTTCTTAGTCACAATAGATAAAATAAATTCCTTTATGGAAATGTTAATTTCAGGAATCAATGAGATGTGGAGAACTTTGTCTCCCCTTCTGACCAAACATAGAGAAAAGTACTCCAGATATCATTTTATGTTTTGATCAAACAAATCCTACCAAATATAATGAATCATATAAAATATGTTTAGAGTGAGAATAAGTGGATTTGAAATGAATTGGAATCTTCCAAGGGTATTATTGTGAACCTAAAGTGACCCTTTTCTACATCCATGGATGGGATCCTAAAAAGTATTTAGGATACATCTTCAGATACTTATACCACTTATGATCTAATAGTGGATGTTGATTCGATCATAATAGTTGTTATTGATGAAGTTATAATTGCTTCTAGTGGACCATCTTGTGGAGAACTTGGGGCCCCTTTACAAAACATGAGGATTTTTGAGAAATGTAATGTGCATTCCAAAATGATGATTAGGTCATATTATAAAGATCTTGATGTTAATAATGAAACAAGCCTAGGCTATTATGTATTCTCTATCGAGGATTTACATGAAGCATGATATAGAATCTAACTTAATATTCTTAGAAATAATTATGAGAATGCTTCCAATTTTTTAGGATTTTAATAATACTATAATACTGCTAAAGGATATGACTCCAATGTTGAATAGATGCATTAATGAAAAGGGTGATTTTTTTAGTTCAATTTAAATATGTATCCAAAATATAATTGATTTTAAAAATCTAATTAATTAATTTCTTCATGTTCATAGACAAGAGGTTGTTTATGAAGAATCATTTCTTATTATTCCATAGTTATATCTTGGATCAGGAGGAGTGTGTGATACACTATCACCTCTACCTTTCATATTCAAACAATTCCCTATGTCTCATTCTCATTATTTTATGCAGCACCAACCAATTATGGTTACAGATGATTATACTCATGATATAGATTCACTATCATATGTTGTTCCATCTATTCTACCATATGATCCATCATAATTGGTCAACCCCTCTACATCAGACCAGGAGAAAGAAATGGATATGGAAAAACAACCAATGAACACCTATGAAACATCATAAACTGTTTTCTGTTTTTTTAATAGATTGTATATTATAATTGATGGGAAATTATTTATAGAATATTCTTTATAACCATTTTGACTGCTTCCCTATATCTTAGTTAGCTTATTCTTAATACATTTACTCAAATAATATTTACCTTTATCAAAATACCAAATGAGGGTGAATTATTATGGATTATTTTGGGTTGTTTTGGTGAAAAATAGTATTTATGGAATTCTTGATTTATTTTAGTGATGTTTCAATATTATCTTTGATGCTATCTATTTTTTAATCATTAAATCCGTGATAATTATGTTTTTCACTTATTGTTTTCTTATATTTGTATGACATCATTTGAAAATACTAATAGTGTTTTGTAATTATTTATACTAACTTCTATTACCTATTTTTACATTTATAATATTCATTGATGTCGTGATTTGTGATAATCTAAATGGATATATTATTGAACACCTTGTTTTATTGATCAAAAAATCTGGATTCAAGTGATTTAAACGAATTTCATGTTTTGTGTATGTATTACATTCATTTAAGACCAGTGAGGTAATTTCCTAAGTATGGATCATCATTGAGATTATGCCACTACAAAGGTAAAGTCACCACCTAGTCATATTTTTTATAATGTTTAAGACACCATCATGTTAATACACCATCCTAGTAGAAATATTGCAATGTCTAAGACTCCATTAGATAACATACCAACAAAATGATAAATTGCTAATGCAAGAGATACTAACAGGAGTCATTCCACCAAAATTTATATTTTGAAAATTAATAGTTACTTCTAAATGAGACACCTCTAGTTTCATAAATCCAACAAAGAATTTTGGCTAAGTATAAGACACTACTAGTTGAGACACCAGTAGAGAAGTGAAATTTTGGCTATGTCTAAGACACCACCAGTGTCATGCTGCAAGAAAAACATACTGCCAGACACCACCAGTCTAAGCCACTAGCACTATCTCCATATATGTATTTTTGAATAAAATTATTCTAACATATTCATTTACATTATAAATTACAGTTACTGTATTAATGATTTTCACTTAAATTTTCAATAGAATGATGTTATGTAATGGTCCGATGTGTAATATGAGGAAACAAAAAAATCTAGATATTCATGCTAATACTGATAAAAATAGAACAAAAATCACGCTTATAAATGAGTTATTTAATATTGTATCAATCCGACTGATATAAATTTCTAATATCAAACATACTGAACACATATAGACCAAAACCTGATTGAAAACAAGAGAGATCAGCTACTTTAAACAATACACTGGTTAAACAAAACTACATTATCACATCTAGTCTTTTGCACTGATAAGGAACAAGAATCTTGGACACTCTATTATTTAGAAGTTTTTCATTAGATCCCTACCGAAGCTTCACTAATGAATAAAATCAATATTTACATGATTCATTTCAATATACTGATCATTTCAAAACTCTACATTTTTATATCCCTAGGAAAGTTTATTAATGTAACATTTTGAGTAGTGTGTCTACATACTCTATTTTATCACACATACCATATCTCCCATAAAAAATTAGAGGATACTTAAATATCTTCTTATCTTTTCATTCATATATACATCGACAAATAACAGTGGTATAGGTATTTCTGTGGAATGTTCATTATTAATCCCATGTATTTGTATTGAAGAGGCTGTGTGTGACCTAAATAGTTTGTTGACTGTGGTAAAAACTGGTCCAGGTTGTAAGTTAATTTTTTTATTTAATATAAACATCTTACTATCATATGATCACCATGTGGAGAGTATTATGTATTGACATGAGACTGGACCCCTTGTATTAAATCTTTCTGATGTGTGTAATATGTTTTTTACATTATTTTCACTTTAAAACGACTTTTATTTTATTGAAAACAAATATATAATTTTATTTTTTATATTAATATATTTCTTATAGTATTTTGAACAAGTCAATTGATTTAAACGGATATAATAATATTATATATTATGCCTCTAAGGCATAATTATTATTTAGACATATCTTTTTAAAAATTAAGATCAATATCATAGTAAATATTTTGATTTACTTAGATGCATTTAATCATTTGGAGGATTTCAAAAATAATCCATTTTAAATAGAAATTATTATTGGGTACTAAATTCACACCCCCTCTTGAGATACTCACTATAACAAACAATGTCTCTAAAATATCTATTATAAATAGATTGGGCATGTAAGTAATAAATAAATGATAAAGTATAAAAAAATATAAATCAGGTGTTGTTCAGTAAGAATATTCACTTTAACCATTTATATCATTATTTTTATTTCCATTAGTCATTCCATCTTCCTTAGAAAAATTATTTTCCATCAAAATTTCTATGGAATAGGAATTTAATTCATTTACACAATGTCCTAAGTCAATAAATTTCGATACATAACATAATAAATATACTTCCCTATCTCACTAGGGAAAATCAATTCACTTTAAATTATATCAGACATACCATGGATCCTCATTACAGTTAATCTCATCTAATGCAACTATAAGAGGCATAAAGCCTCAGTCTGACTACCAAGATCATTCATTATAGGTGTGTGGTTTATATCCTCTTTCTAGCCCAACCATTGTGTATATAACCTCAAGTAAATACCCCAGAACATCCACGACATGTGAATATTCTTATTTATCCATTACCACATATACCATATCACAACAATTTATGATAAATAAACAAAAAAATATATTTCACATTTTGTTCCACACATAAATCAACGTTACGATTTATCACATTAACAAATTTTCCATTTAGTTAGCATGGATAATCTAAATAATTTCCCTTTCTCATGGCTTATCTATTTAAGAATATTAAACAAATCCCATTAATTATCACATTTATAATATTAAAAAATTTAATTGAATGAATATAATTACACATTCTTATTAGAAATCCATAACCCATTTGACAAACTAACATTTTTCCAATTATCTAATTTTAACATAATTCAAAATAAGCCATCTTCAAATTCCAAAAACAAGACATAATACCATTATTTCCCATTTATAATCCAAAATATCATTCCAACACATTTATCATGTTATCTACATTATTGAAAGTCAATTTCAGTCCTAAAATGTCAATTTTCTAGGTTCAGGGATTTTTGCACACCCCATGGGTGTCCCTACATCAATCAAGTAACTCTCAACACATCCCATAGGGATTGTGAGGGGTTTAATATATAAATTAAAAAACCAATACACAAAATTTAAAAACAACATAAAAAATAAGAGGGAAGAAAATGTACAACTATTCAAGTGAAAATTAACATCAATACTATGAGAAATATCATATATAACACATACATAAAATCCAATCATGAATGTAACGATAACCATAGTCTTATATACATATTTAAGTACCATTTTAAGACCTAACCTATGATCCACCAGAAATGTGGTTCTTAGGGATTTAGAATAATAAGAAAGAATCAACCATACTTAATCTAAAAAAGAGAATAAAGAGGAACATTAGACATACCCAGTGCTTTGTTCTATACCCAACGAAACTCTAAATATCCAATAATAGAATGAGAATGATCCCTTGAAATCATGGCTCAAAATGGTTCTTTACAATGTTGTAGAGAAGAATAAAAGGGGAATAAATTAGGTCAGAGGCTTGAGTTTCTAAGGGGTGATTTTTTTTTAATTTTCCACTTTTTAATGAGGTGTATTATTGGGGAATATGAATTTTTAAAACATCTTCCAACCATACGCCAACCTCTTTTCAAGAAAGTTTGACCCCCCAAGGTTACCTAGAGAGGAAAGAATTATTTTTAAAACAACATTTCAACCATGGATAATTCCTCTATCTAGGCCTTCAAGGTTTTTCTCTCCCCCTTGCATAGTTTTCTTAAATATACACCCCTCTTCATAGCTAACATAGTTTTCTCTAATAGTGTCCCAACTATGGAACATGAAGTAGATGGGAAAATTCCTCTTTCAGTCATACACCAAACCCACAGAACACCCATAAACATCCTTAAATTGACTATATTTATTCTATATATAAAAAATTTATAGATTTATACAAAAATTTAAAGAAGGATGCACCTCTATGATGTCTGGGATCATACAAACATTGTGTATTTAAAATGAAAAACAAGAATATAAATTGAAAATTCCTATATAATGAGTTTACTTTCATTATATACAAACCATGTATTATAAATCCATATACGTACTTCCAAAAAAATACATAATCCTTTTACATATACATATTTTATCATTAATTCTATGTTTTACTATTTATCATTCTATAAAACCATATATCACATTTCTATATTGAAACTACCAATATAAATCAATACATGGAAAATTAAAAAAATGAAAGATGGTTGCAAAAAAATATGTTGGTCGTTAATATTTTGTTGAAGATAATAAATTTATAATAAAAAAATAAAATTTCTTGTTAGTTATTTAATTAATTCCATTATTATGTGAAAATAATTTCTTCCAAATAAAGATATTCACATTTAACTACTAAATAAACTTTTTTTCCTGGGAATCTGTTGTTCTCTAATGAAGTTGATTTTGAAAATTCAAATCATTTTCCATTATAATATATACCATTGAATGTAATGTTTGTTTTTGTATTAAAAATATATGTTTTGATTAATTTATTATGATAAGAAACATTTCATGGTTGAAATTTGTTTAAAATGAGTCCAAAATTCAAAAAGATACATCTTACTGTAGATTTTCTTAATGATTATACTATATCAAGGAAATTCAATAAGGGGTTTTAAGAGATTGTTCCACCAAAATTTTTCTATTAAAAATAAATTATATTTTTCTCTAAACTAATATTTTAACCTTGAATTAAATCCTACTTGGTATTTATTTAAGGTTGTCCAAAACCAAGTTCTCCAAATAATAATATAGTCATCATTGTAAGAACAACATTACCTTATGGAACACGTCACAAAAACATATTATTAAAATGTCATCCATGTTTTTTATAACCTATTAGACATTTTACATGCATTCAACTATATATTTACATCACCATTAAATCAACAAAGATTCATTTTTATAAAAAAAAAGTTTCTCTAAATAAACATATTATTAATATAATTACATAACTTCAATAGATACACATTCAATTCATAATTTCAATGAATTTATAAAATTTCTATTATGTTCTTACAAAATATCCTGATAAATTTATCTTTTTTTGGAAAATTAGTAAATAATAAATCCCTCAATTTTATCACTCATTAATTATATCTCCATATATAATACTCTTAAATGAATTACCTTATACTATTTACTCCCTTCTTCAGTATTTTCATCCAAAAAAATATCCCCAACATGTTTCATAATAATTAATTCCCACCCTTTAATACATAACTAGCTCTACACTTCATCCTCATTGAATCCCATCCTCTATGTATCTCCCCCTATCCCTTACTTCTTCTGCATCCCCACCTCCAACTCCAAATATAGTTATTTAAATCCACTCCCAATGCTTATTATTTAAGGATTAAATTTAAGGGAAGGTACGTATAGGAAAATCCTTTTAAAATAATTATATGACTACCTTTATAAGATTTTCTACATAATATAGAATTCGATACTCATATATTATAACAACAGGATTTGTTCTAAATAATGAAAACCTTATTCATGATGGCTAATAATTGTTTTGGGAAAATATAATTTATAACCTATTTAACACTTTTAAATATTAAATCAAATATTTTCAGAGTCAGATACTGAGTTAGTTTGAGATTCTAAGGCTTGTAAATTATCAGTGAAGATAGAATAAAAATATTAATTATATTATACCACATTCTCATAAAATATTAAAAATATTTCTGTAACTCAAAAATGGTCCATCATATGAGGAATCTAAGACCACTGTTAGGTTCGGGATGTGATGTTTACCATAAGAGGGGTATATCATTTGTATGCTTCAGGTCATTAGATGTGTCACTCACGAGGATAATTTTTTAATAATTTTTTTAATTTTTTTTAAAATAATATAATAACACACAAATTGCCCATAATTTTAAAAATACAATACAAATGTTAGTTTTGGAATGTGTGTTTTACCCAATGTGGGGTACAACATTTATATGCAACATATGTTTGGTCATGTTTCAATTTAAATTCATGTTATTTTGTTACTAGGATAAATAATTAAAATTATTAATTTAATTAAAAAAATAAAAACACTATTCAGACAACCCCTACTTCACTCCATCCTTGATGAAAGCCCCCATTTATAACAAGAAAAAAAATTATGGTCCATGAAAATAATAGTTTGAACGATTTTGAAAATAACAACGCAATAATTATTCCCAATTAAGACACATCTTAAATTGTGAATGATGTGGTGGAGTAAATTATCAGTTTATGAAACCCAACACATGTGGGTATAGAATAGTAAAACCAGTTGGTGGTTAATGTGGGTGGTCTGTCTCATCATGTTCAGCTACTCTCAGACCCCCACCTTCAATATAACATCCAATTGAAAATAATTTTACTCCCATACCACCTGGTTGTTCGAGCCCTCCTCTCATAGTGTGGCACAAATAGCAGGGTCATTTTTGTTTTTTATTTTATGTTAATTATTATTTATTCTTTATACATGTTAAAAAATATAATTAAAAAAATAAGAAAAATACAATTATGTTTGTTCATGGAAAAATATTAATCCAAAAATTTATCAAACAATATATTTATTTGGATTATCAAAAGATATTTTTTTTGAAAACAATAAATATATATAAACACACACTTATATATATATTGATAATCACATTGAATTTCTAAAGATAATTTATTAAAATTATAAAATTTCAATTATTTTTTATTATAATGGAATAATTAGTAAATAAATTCTATATGGATAATTATGTGAAATTTATCAATGTTTTTTGTTTTAAAAAATTCTCAAAAGATATATATATGTGTGTGTGGGAGTGTGTAAAGATAATAACCTTGAATTTTTAAAGATAATTTCTTAAAATTATCAAATTTTAATTATTTCGGATTATGGATAAATTACTATTAAATAAATTATCTTTGTATAATTGTCTAAAATTTATCAAATTATAATTTATAAAGAATAAAATTTTCAAAGGATAATAAATTATCAAAAATAATTATAAAATGAATGATATTTTTTAAAATTATAAAATTTAATTAAGGATAATATTTATTAAATTAGAGAAAGGTAAATATAAAGTATAAATTACAAAAAAATTAAAAAATATAATTATAAAATGATTATTTGTATTAAATTATAAATAGACAATTATAATGTATATCTTATAATAAATTATTCAAATATAACTATTAAGGATAATTTATAATATATTATTAAAAATTTTTATTCTTGAAAAGAATATAGTGAGAGCTTATGTTGACATAACTATTAATTAGAAAATTATCCAATAGAGAGACATTATCATCACATTTGATATTTTATTTATATTTGAAATAAAATAGTTAGTTTTAGTTTTAGGGGCCCATGAAAGACATGAAAATTTTTGTGTTAAATGTTCTGGACAATAAGTCTGCAAATATGGATCATGACTAGTTTATTTCCCGCCATTTATTTTAGATGATTCTTGAGGTATAAAGATTCATACCTTTTGGGGATCTTGTGTAATCATGTTTCTATATTTTATATATGTCTTGGATTATTTTATACCATGCTTGACTAGTGATTTTATATGGGTGTGTGTAGCCAATTATATTGTATGATTTGATTCTATGAGATAGATTTTATAGCTTTCTTCCTTGATGATGTTTGTTTCATATGTTGATTTATATGATGATGTAATTTTCTCACAATTTGTTCTATGGTTGTTATCATGCAATGACTTTTTCTATTATACTTTAGAGAGATGGTATATGTATACATGAAAATATGTCAACATGGTATGACTACTCCTTTTGGGGTGTGTGCATATGTGCGGAGAAGATAATGGTACTAACTGAGAACCTTGTATACTGGATTATACTTAATGCCATTTGGCTTTCATGAAGATGGATGAAAATTAATGCTTTTTGGATTCTAATGTTACCCATTGCTTTTTGGATTCTGGTGAGGTTACAAATGGTTGATGCCCTATATATTTCAAGTCTTACCTGATGTCTTATAAATTCTCGGGATGTTGTTTTCACAATATATCTTGTGGTTTCTAAGTGACTGTCTAATAACCTTGTGGATGGTTTTTAAATCTTATCAACAAATGAAACATTTATGGAATGTACCGAAATTAAGTACGGCTATGGGATTGTGGTGACTTTGGTCGGTGCATGACCACATGGTTTTGGATTTTTTGGTACTATTATTGTTACGTGTTTATTATTATCATGGAATACACTTGTATACTTGAGAAAATCTTGTAAAGGACACATTTATTGTTTAATATTGTGTCTTGAACTCAAAATCTACTTAGTAATTTCGATGAATTTATAGATTTAATGAGGGATCCGACAACAGGAAAGGGCCTTGTAGCAGAATTCTCAAATGAGGAGCATGAAGATGGTGATGGGATAAGACATGCATCTCTTGGACCTGAGGTCTATCATTTGTTTTTTAATTTACTTTATTTATAATTTATATGTTTTCCACTTTGGGAGCGACTTTATTTATGTGAAATTTATTCAATATTGTCCTTTTCACATGATTACTCTTATTATTTATTATATTTGTTATTGTCTATTATATAACCTATGAAATGATACTGAGGGTATAGTCTCCCCACTAATTTAATTAGACCCTCACTGTTTTTCAGATGTCACTTGCATACAGGAAGGCCCGCATGAGGTCAGGTGACCTTCTGGCTCAGAACCGGTGGCTCAAGATGAGATGTTAAAAAATATTATCAGAGATCAATATTTAATAACTTGTTTCTTCTCTTTCCTTGGTTTGGGATAGGTTAGGCATGAGATAAAACTGTTGGGACTCGAGAAGTTGAACTATGATAATGCCTGGACAACACTACATAGTGGAACTCCGAGATTCCATAATGTGGGAAACATATATTTTGTTGTAACTATTGATTAAACTCATCTTGGGTGATGAAAATGATTTTCATATGCGATTTATTGTATTTTTTGTGAGTTTATTCTACATGTGGGGGTACATAGGTTCACATTTCATATATAGACTTTTATTGTACTATATAGTAGTTCATTAATTAAATTCTCTTTTTTGTGCTATCTTTTTAGGTTAGTTTCTCTTTTTGGATATATCTACTTTTCAATGTTGTAGGATATATATATTTTACAATTAAGTATTTGAATTGTGTAGGATTTTATGTTAGTATGTATGTGATGAATTTGAAAAATCTCCAGGGATATAAACAAGGGTTATTTCTATGAATAGTATACCTTGGGATAAGGGTCGACTAATAGGAAATCCTTTTTTGATCACATATTCTTATTTAGTGAAACCTTGTGTTATACCATAGACTGAATAAGGTTGATACTGATGGCTTTTTTCCCTTTCACTAGTATTTTCTTAATATTATGTTCGATGTTGAGTCAATATAGTCTTATGTGGATACATATGAAGAAGTTCTGAATAATTATTTAATGGAGATTGTTTATTTTTTACACATATATGTGTAGGATAATACATAAGATAATTCTACTAAATAGGTTATGTGGTTTAGGCAGTAGGGAAGCTTCAACCAGAAGACTTTCTCTTAGTTCTTATCCAATGCATAGTTGTTCAGAACTATGGCCGAGTATGAAATAATTTTCAACTCCATTATTTTTCATCCTTACAAAACACCAAACCCATTCAATATTCTAAATAATGGGTGGAAATATTTTTTGGAATATTTGAACTTGTAGATAATCTAAAGAATATTCATGTTAAGTTGATATTGAGCACATGTTGGGAATGAAACCATTTCGATACCCCTTATCATATGATACCATCCACGATGATGGATCTCAATGTTTTTATTGATGAAATAGGGAGGAAAATACTTATCAGACCTCTTATATCACTGTGGGGTGCACCTATTTTTCTTATATAAATGAATATGGTAGTCTTAGACTATGCATTGATTAAAAATAGTTGAACCAGGTGATGGTGAAGAACTGAAATCCATTTCTCATGGTCGATTATCCTTTTGATCATCTATAGGGAACCAAATGGTTCATAAAGACTAATATTCGATTTGGAAATCACCAGTTATGAGCTAGAGAGGATGACATTCTGAAGAGGATGTTTCAGAGTAGGTATGAACTCTCTGCGTACTAATTGATACTATTCATATGGATAAATTCACCAGCAGTGTTCACAGAAATCATGAACATAATATTTTATCAATACATGGACTCATTATTAATAGTTTTCTTCAACTATATCCTCATCTACTCACTGAAACCATAGAAACATGTTAGGAACCAAGATATAGTCAGGATTATAGTTTGAGCATACATGATTTATGTCAAGATATAAAAGTGTCACTTGTGGATTCAAGTGGTTATGTTTCTAGGAATTTTTTTACTGATAACAATATATCTATAGACCCTTAGAAGGATATGGAAATCATGCCATGGATATGTTATGAAACCATTTTTGAGATTATCGGGTTCTTAGGTGAATAAAGATATCATCTAAGGTTTATCTATGACTTTTTTAAACTATGATCACCCAGGATGGTGCTGAAAATGAAGGAAGTGATGTTATAGTGGCCAAAACAATTTGAATATGTGTTCTGTGAAGTAGAGATAATTTTTTATAATTCCCTAGTAATAACACACCTAAAGCATGAGATTGGTTTTGCAGTATATTATGCTGAATTAAACACCATCTTGAGGAAATTAGTGATGAGATAAAGAATAGGTAGTCGCCTATGGTTCTCATCCGCAACGAACCCATGAGAGGACAGACTCTACATGTGTCTTGGATCTCAGATTCATGGTCCATACTCTGAATTATTGGAGAAACTATCTCATTCGTTAGATATTTAAAATTTACATGGAAAACAATAGTCTATTTCTTTACATTAACACAAATGGACCTAAATAGGGGATAGAAGAACTAGGATGGGTATTCAGATATGAACATCCTTGAGAATATGTATACACGTAAAAAAAGTAAATATTATTTTGTATTATATTATCTGTAAGAAGATGATAATGTAGGAGCATAGAGAGTGGACTTTAGAAGAGGACGAGAACTTGATAATATTATTGAATGGCATGAGGTTTCTTTATTCAGTGGATCTAAGATCTATAACTTTTCCCCATTTTCTAATTACCCCATCTCATTTAGATTGGGTGATGGTTACTCAGGAGTCAAAACCAGAGTGTATTTTTATGTGGGAGTAGCTATCATGGGGTGTCATAATACCAAGATGGAATTGGGTGACAATGTTGTGATCATGGTTTATGAGAGATTGGTAATCCCATATTCCAATAGAGAGAATCTGATGGGGGAATACCATTCATCTTGATGGGGAGTACATCAATGTGTTTATAAGAGGGATGATGGATTTAGGTGGATGCTGTGGAGGTTGGGGATGAAGATTGAAATTTTTGGGTTTTCTCTCTCGATGTCGTATCTAACAGAGGGTTAGGTCAGAGTACCAATATCATGGTGGGTTCTTATAGCCACTCCTAACAAATATGTAGAATTGGGAGTACATAAAAATGGACTTGATGATTGGGCTACCAAGGACCCCAAGGTGTTACAAAATAATATAGGTGATTTTTGATCAGTTAATGAAGTCTTATAACGTATTACTGATCAAAAAGACTCACTCAGTGTAAGATCTATAAAAGATCTATATTCAAGAGATCATTCCCCTGCATGGATTCCCTTTAAGAATTGTTCCATATATAGATTCACTTTTTACATCTCACTTTTGGATGGGTTTGAAAAAAATCTTTATTGACTTAGATGATATTGAGCATGACATATCATCATATGAATGACATATTGTCTGGGTTGACTATATGATATTAGAGGCTATGCTCTTAGATTTCATGGTAGACCTTAGCAGAGCATGGAATGATCACCTCTCTTTGATAGAGTTCACATAACAGAAAAATTATGAGACTTTGATTAAGATGTAACTTCTTGAGGCTCTTTTTGGGAGTTAATTTCAATCATCAAAATGTATGCATGAGGAATGTGAGGTATCATTTGTTAGACTAAAATGGTTTATGAGACCTTGGAGAGAGTGAAACTCATACCGAAGAGATTAATCATCATTCAAATCATACATAGAACATAAGTTTACCGTAAAAGGTGACCCTTGTAGTTTTATATTGGGGAAAATATTTATTAATAATATTGAAACCTCAGATGGGTAATATAAATTTTTGGATGTAGGGAAAGATAGTGCCACATTTTGTTAGTCCTTTTAATATCTCTAAGGAGATATGTGAAGAGGTGTGGCATCTGGACCTCCCTTCTCCCTATCTATGTATGAATGATGTGTTCTATGTGTCATAGATTAGGAGGTACATAACCAAACCTGCAAATGTTATTTAATGTGGGGATGTTGAGTTGGAGACCAATTTTTTTTATGAGTGTTTTTTTTGGATCAATTATCAATGAGAGAAGGCGTTGCAAGGAAAAATAGTACCACTAGTCTAGATTTTGTAGAAAAATGGGAAAATCCTAGAAGAGACCTGGGAATGTAAGTCTCATATATGAGCCTAGTATCCTGAGTTCATTGAGATATACCACTATATATAATTATAAAGGATGGGATGTCGATAGAGGGGGAGAATTTTAATATTTGAGGGTTTTATTAAAAATAATGAAAACCCTCTTCCTGATGTTTTTGAATTTTTTGTGATAATGTAATTCATAAATAGAAATAACATAATAAAAGCATTAAAGGCTTTACGTAAGGTTATAATCCCAATTCAAACATTGTATTATAAGAAAGTTAATTATTCTAAATAGCTGAATTACTTCAAAACTATGCATCATATGATAAATCCAAAACCACCATTAGGTCTAAGATGCCAATCTTACCCTAGTTGGGGTAAAAAAATAATGTATCAAGTGTTTGGACATGTAACTCATGAACATAAGTAATTCGATATTTTTTTATTATAATTTTTGGAAATTAATTTTATAACTTCCAAACGGTGTGTCTTATGAAATATCTGAGAGCCCACTATGGTTCAGATTATGGGGTTTACCCAATCACGGGTATAAAATTTTTACGTATTAGGTGTTTGATCTAGTCTCTATTTAAAATAATTTTATTTTATAATTTCATTAAATAATTAAAATTATTAATTGAATATAATATTAGAATTAAAACAATATTCATCCATCCCCTACCTAACACCATCCAAGTTGGATACCCTGATTTACCATAGGACAGAAATTTGGGACCGTGAAAAAACTGTTTTTACCGGTTTTGAGAACAATATCCCATTAATTAAAAACATCAATGTATCCACATAAATTTTGACTGAAATAGAATATTAAATAATCCATCTACGAAAAACTATCAAAATGGGTTTAAAATAGTCTATCCACTTGGTGGTTCTTATGGGTGGTTGGCCTAGTCAGGTCCGTCCAGTATCAAATCCACTTGAACATGGAATGCCTCGACAAATCATCTTTTTCTTGGACCAACAACCTACATGAGCCGTCCTCCACTACTGGTCATAAAATATTAGGTTCTTACCTATTTTTATTTTATTTTTCTTTATTCCCATAATCAGGATGAAATAAATTAAGTCAAATAGAAAAAATAAGAAGAAGTTTGTTTTTGAAAAAAATAATATTCTGAAAATTTATCAAAAAATAATTTTTTTTCAATTAACAAAAAATATTTTATTTAAAATTACCAGAATAAATATAAATATAAATATATTTATTTATTTATAATCAATTTTAATGGTTATGGTAAATTTATTAAAATCATAAAATTTTAATTATTTTGTATTATCAAGAAAAAATGTTAAATAAATTATCTATGGATAATTATGTGAAATTTATCTGATCATTTTTTAAATAAATTATCAATATATATATATATATATTGATAATCAAATTGATTTAATTGGGTAATTTATTAGAATGATTAAATCGTAATTTTTTTGGATTATCAAAAAATAATCATTAATTAAATTATATACATATAATTGAGTGAAATTTATCAAAGGATAACTTTTCAAGAATAATATTATAAAATGATAATAAATATTCATGTATTATTATGAAATGGATAATTTTCAACATAATTATCAACTATAATTAGAAAAGGATAATTTTATATTAAATTTGTAAAATATAATTATAAAGGATAATTTATACTAAATTATTAAAACATTTTTGTATATAAAGAGAATATATCTAAAGAATCAATTAAATTAAATGATATTTTGGAAACTACCCCGGATAGAGAATGTATCATCACAAGTAATATTTTTCATTCAATTTGAAGTAAATTATTTGGTTCTATTTTTAGGGACGCTTGAAGAACTTGAAGCATTGACATGATAATTTTTTTGATAATAAGGATATAATGGGGGATAAAAAATAGTTTATTTTTTCATTCTTTTTACCTTGATGATTATCGAAGTAAGAATATTCTCATGTTTTTTAATCTTGTTGACAAATGTTCCTATAGTTGATTTATGTGTAGGAATATTTTATACCTTGATTGACTTGTGATTTCATGTGGGTATATGTGTATCCCGTGATATGGTAGGATTTTATTATGATAGATTGATATGGTAGCTTGATTCCATGATTTTATATCATTAAAATGTTGATGTATTTAATGATGCAATTTTTTGATGATGTGTCCTATGGTTTTCATCATGATATGCCTTGACATGCTTTCAATTGCAGGATTGGTAGGCGTATACTTGATAGAAGGTATCTGTCGTATGATTACTCCTTGTGGGGTGTGTGAAATATGTGTGGAAAAGATTATTTAATAAAATTATATCCTAGTAACCATGAATCTACTTGATGACATGTAGATTTATAGTATATATAAGACACTTGATGGATTATGGATTTTGAGTGCTACCTGAGGCATTGCGGATTTCAGGTAGGTGACAGATACTCTATACCTTGTTGATTCAGAGTATTACTTGATGCCTTATAGATTCCAGGTAGGATATTTTCACTTGATGCCTTGTGGATTCTGAGTGCTTCCCCAAAATCCTTATGGATGGTTTTGGATACTTACCAATATATAGTACATTTATTGTATAGAGCCGAAGAATGTACGACCAGGGGTGATTTGGCAGCTTGGTAAGAACATGACCACTCAATTTTAGATTTTGTCTTGTAATGATTGTTATAAATTTATTATTAAAATGGTATACACTTCTGTACTTGATCACATCAGGTGAAGTAAAAATTGGTGTTGTACTATAGAGTCTTCTAATCACACCCAACATAGGAATTTTAATGTTATTGTAAATTTTATGAGGGATCTATAGAAGGAAAGGGAATCTATGGACGACTGTTGAGTTGTAGAGCATGAAGCTGGTGATTGGATAGAAAAAAATCAAAGGTACATAAGTTTTATCATTTGTTTCTTCTTCTTTATTTACATTTGTTATGTTTTATAATTTGGGAGATACTTTATTAGTATGAAATGTATGTCATCTTTACATTTCTCCATGTTTACTTAGATTATTTATTTCAATTTATATTGTTTATTATCAATCCCAAGATATGATACTGATGGTATAGTCTCATTAATGAGAGATTCAGACCCTCTCTGTTAGTAATAAGGCTCATTCACATGCAGAGGAAGGCATGAGTTCATGTGACCTTCCAGCATATACCCGGTGATTTGGGTCATGGTGTTACAAACCTGACTGACCATTATCAGAGTACATGAATCTGGATGATTTTATCATTATCGTCCCTTGCAAAAAATATTGGAAACATATATTTATTTAACACTAAATATTTATTCCTCTTATTCATAAATTTATATAGTCATTTTCAATAGTAATGGAATTGCCTATTGTTAATAGTGACTTCATTTTCTCTCAAATGTAATCAATAATATAGTTTAAAACCCTAAATTAATTTATTCTACATAATTGGGGGGGTTTAATTAATATATCTTTGTTATTTCATAGGTTGGATAAGGTTGAAAATATTTTTTCTTATAAACCCATATCTCATTTTTATTCTCAGAACACTATTACCTAAATTTTCTAATTGTGTAATATATATGTAGAACTATATTTAGAGTAGCATTATATTACATGAATTTTTTGAAAATGTATATTACATTGTCTACGTATTCTAGAAAATTACATATATTCCCAGGACATACATTTCCAATACTATTATATTATACTTTTTTATTAAAAGTACACAATTATTTTTCACCTTATTTTGTTTTTTATATTATTTATTTTATTAGACACATTTATTTTTCCAATAATAGCATACATATTATCAACTCAAAATATCATTATTATTTTTTATCCCATTAATATAATTCAAATATTAAATCCATATATTTCTAAATAACTAATATCGGGATTTCATATTACTATTTTTTGGAAACTATATTATTACTTCATATATCAAATTGTTATTTATATTTTTTATTCAGAATAAAAATTAGTACTACATATTATTTAAGAATTTGTTTTTGAATTAATATATCTTTATCAAATTCATAATAGTTTTCATATTACCTATTTTCAAAATCCTTTTTTTTCATATTACCTATTTTTTCTAGATATATTATTTCAAAATACATAGTATTTATACGTATTAACTAGGAATTTTTTTTAAGAATTTATACTGTTTCGGCATGTAACATTACATTATTACATTCAAAATCCAAATAATGTTTCTGTACAAATATTTCAATTTTCTGTAAAAATAAATTAAATCCATTTTATGGATTTTATTTCGAATAAATACTTATATAAAACATGGAACTCATAAAACACTTTCATATAGTGTGAAATTCTAAAATTCATAATTTATATTTATGTTTTCTCTAACTATCATATTTTTTAGAATCCATTCATATTTTTTGAACTAATATGTCATGTATTCTTTGTAGGAGAGTGGATTCCAGAAAAATTATGAACATCTTGATTTGTTAGTTGTTAATTTATATACAGTGGCTCCAAGTGTGATTTTATGAATATTTCTATACAATAATTTTGTTTATACAAACATATAGCTTAAATCCACATTCATTTTATTATCACATTCAGTATATCAACATTTATATTATACAAACGTTTCAGTTTATAAACATTCATCACATTTAATTTATAAAAATATTTTCAAATAATTATTTAGCTTATAAGAATTATTCACATCCAAATTATAAAAATCTAGAATATACTCAAATTTAGTTTATATTAAAATTGTATTTATACATGCATTTAGTTTATTGATTTCTTATGATTACTATGATAAATATTATTTTAAATAACTTGTTTTGTTGTATATATGTTTCCATTCATTTTGTGAGTGTTGTTTATAGTGTAAGTGTGTTAATAGAAGGAATTTATTATTAATATCATTAGTACACACATACATTAATTATATTATACATATTTTAGAAAGTTTCAATAATATTTTTAGTGCACTGATATATAACATAAATTTTATGATGTTAGTAGGTTGTATATATATTCCTACTAAATGCATGCATAATATTTCACAATTATCATCTATCCAGATTACATGTTAATAAATGTTTCTATACCACATTATATTTATTTATTCTCTTTGTTGGGATTAGAGATGTTTAGTTTTGAAAAAAAAATTATTTATTGTTTTAAATGTTAGTAAAATTCAAGAAATTAGATATTAATACACAATGTTATGTATTTCTAAACATGTAATGATATATCGTTAAAAATAACTTCGAGTTATAGTAATTATATGAAACTATAGTTCATTGCTTTAAAATTTCCAAATATATTGGATATGTCCTTAAAATATTTCATTCATAAATTAGGTTCTAATATTTTTTTTAATAAACACCTCCATGGAATGAAATTTCAGTAAGCTGAGGATTCCTAGGTTCAGATTCCAAATGTAATTCAAATTGATATTCAAGAAGATTAAAAAAAATATTTAGTCAACCATTACTGCAAGAGTTAACATTTAAATCACATAGATGAAATTTTAAAAGTGGAAAAGTGCTAGTATTTTAGTGATCGTGATTTCGATTTTTATTTATAATAAATTATTTAGCGGTAAAAATTTATATTTTACTTCTAAGTTATTATTGATAAGAGTACAAATATTTTGAGTAACAAAATGATTAATTTGAAAAAAAAAATTATTCATTCATATTTATTATTTGTTTCTGTTTCAATTATTCAATTTGATTTCAAATTTTTTATATTATGAAATTATTTTTTATATTTTTTGGTATTGTTTTTTTGTAATCGATCTTGTTAAGGAACTACTTATTTATATATAATTAGTATGTATTTATATTTTTTTATTTATATTGTTTCAATTTTAAATAATTATTTTTGTGGAATCATAACAAGTTGATTCCATGAAGCAGAAGGATTGACAGTAAATATATAGAATAATAAAAAATAAATTCACTTTGACATGTATATTTTTTTAATTTTTTTGTTATGTCTTAATATATACTTTTTCCTTAATAATTTTTTCAATATGTTTTTTTAGAAGAACATTAAAATAATAATATTTATATAACTATTCATAGAGAACCATCACTGATATTAATGAAAAGAATAGATATTAATTTATATTAATAAATTGAACATCATTTTAAATATTTATGACATTTTCATTATATAAAAATAATTAATTAGTTTAATAAGGAAACTATTTAAATTATAGGAATATATATTCTTGGTTTGGATATTTGACCATCATAATCTATAGGAATTAAACATCACATGAAGATATAGAAATGTGAATGATGTTTGGATATCTATTTTTACTTTCATTCTCAAGTAGTTTATAAGTAATTTTTTGTAGTCTCTAGCTATGGTGTCACCCAATATAACAATTTCAATCACATGTATTTATCATCATATTCCATATTCCCATGAATAAAAAATTTACCCTTGGATTCACATCAATACTTGAGTATTTTTGTAGCATCTCTTTGATGTTACTACATTATATAAAATACTTCAACATTGATCTATGAAATGGTAGAGTTCAACAATATGAATAGTTTTATTTATACTATATATAATTATCACATCCTAATACAGTTTTCAAAACAATCATAACCCTTCAATAGTCTTAAATCCATAAAAAATAAAAAATAAGAAACAATAAATATATTATTTATATATAATCAAATTATATAAATGGATTAGTTGTTGCTTATATTTTTGGCAGACATGTAACCACTTAATGATAGGTACTACCTAAATTTGGTTTTTCAATACTAGTCATGTTATCTATATTGATTTCATACTTGTTATAATTTATATTAAATATTTTATATATTTTTAACATCTTCACATGTGTGAAAATGTTAATTGGCTTTCTATTCATGAATTTGTATTATATAATCTGATATAATCATCATTATTATGAAATTTACTGTTGGTGAAATTCTAGTTCTTCTTCATTTTATTTAATTACTCATACCATTTATAGCATCATGGGTATGTATTAAATATATATAAATTTACATTTTCTCCTTAATTTTTAATTCAAAACATAGTGTTATTGTGTTAATCTTTTTTATATATTTATATTAATTCATATTTATTTTTTAAAATTAAGTTAACTAGAGGATTTAATCCTTTCTCAATTGAAAATATTATTTTATATTTTATAAAATTAGTTTATTAATTTTAATAAATTATTATTTTTTATGAAGTACTATTATTCAAGAGTTTCTAGTTTAAATGAATGATATTAGTGTATATGTTTTCTTATACATGTTTTTTATATAATAGTAATTTGTATATGTTAAGTTACTATTTACAAAAATAGATTTTTATGTACCATATTACTTGAGTTTCATCATCCTTTATATTCTAATATATTTATGTTGGTTTTCAATCCATTTCATAAAATTAAATTTTCATAAATTATTATGAAAAATGATTTTATGATACAGTATTATTTTTATTATTTCCCCCCAAAATAAAATATGTTTTGAATGTTGTAGTCCTGTAATATTAATTTTATTTTTTGATGTTTCATTCCAATGAGAATTTATCTAATGATAAATAATTTTCTATTTAATGTAGGTGGTAATTTTATAATTGAAAAACATCAATTTGTCACTACAACAACATACATCTATTTTAGAGGAAATTCATATTAAATATATATAGTCTCATTAATTATAATAGGTTCAAATTCCACATCATATTATATCTCCATTAATTGATTAATTTTTTACATTCCACATGATAATAATTTTTTATATTGACGTTATATTGATTTATTTGAAAACAATGCATGTCCATTTTCATTTTTTTCTATAATTACCTGAATAGTTTTTCTATTTAAATGTTTGGATCATAGTTTTTTTATATTTTCACTATGATATTACCATTTTAAGATTTATCTAAATTACTAGTAAATTGTTTTAATATTGAATATCTTTTACTCATATGTTTTATTTAAATTATTTTTTTATAATTATTAAATTTATTGATATTTTAGGGCCATTAAGTGTTATTATAATTAAAACTGAATGTGGTCATAATGTTTATAGTTTTCATGTTTTCATTGAAATATGGTATTTGGGTGCAATTTAATTGTGTTAGGGTGAAAATGTGACATTGAAATTTCATCTAGTAAAACTGATTTCATATAGTTGTACATCATCTCACCAACATGTTTAAGGATATTTTCTTCTGAATCCAATACCTCATAATGCCCACTTAAAATCTCAATGTAAGAATATCATTTCATAAAGAGTCAATTTTTTTTGTTCATTATATATATATATTTGGTTCCTTTGATTGTATAAATGAATAAACTTATTATTTGTTTTTCTCTTCTTTATAGCAAGTGTATGATGTAATGGAACTAGAAAAAATGGTGTTTCCGTGTTTATTTTTCTGGACGGTTTAAAAAATCACATCTAAATGTTCTCCCTTAATAATATTATTAGCGATTGTTAAAATTTCCGCTATCTTTTTTTAAATATTATTTATTTTATTTTAATTTTTTTTAAAGAAACTAATTTTTTTTGGAAACCTTTTAAAAAAACATTGGTAAATAGTGGCGGTTTTTATAAACAATCTCTATATTAAATGTAAATTTATTAATAAAAATTTATTTATTCATTAATTTTTATTAATTTTTATTTACTATCATATATCGTATATTATTAATAATTTTAATTATTTACAATGTTTTAATTAATAAATATTTATAATTATTAGTGATTAAAAATTTGATTCTTAAAAGAAATTTTAAATAAATTAAAAAATATAATTGGAAATAAATTGATCATAATATATGTTTTAGGGGTCTGTTTTAGCTGCACTACAAGTCAAATGGAATCTTATGAAATGAATTAAAATCACATTAAATTTTAATTTTATAACAATTAATAAATTTATTATTGTATTAAAGAAATAATAAATCAAACTTGAACTTCAAAAGTCCAAAACGTTTGATTATGGTGTCTTTTTAGGATATACCACATATCAAATCAAATATTGTGACGAGATCTATACTGAAAAGGGTTAGAATGTGATCTATGAGATTATTCTTATTTTTCAACTCCCAAAATAGCCTATAAAGCCTCTAAAACTTGTTTTTTAGTCGGGGTACCCCAACTTTTTAAAATATGATAGATTTTCATCCCCGTTTGAGAGTCTATCGTTGATATTTTTCAATAGGGATTGAATTTATTTTATATGATTACATTCATATTTATATTATAGTTTTTAAATTTAATCATTTTTTATAATGTAGTTTTGTTTATAATTAAATATATGCATATTTTCTTATACTTCATTATAATAAATTTATTTTATTAATATATAATTACATAATAATCTATTTTTAATCCTATAATCCAAATGGAAATAAATATTTTTTTATTAATTCCATTTCTAATAAATAATTACCGATTTTATATATATTTGTAAATATCTATATGTATTTATGTTTATATATTTTCATATCATATATGTGTAGATAAACATATAGGGATATTTATATTTTATCGTATGTATATATAGATTAATATTAATATACAATTATAAATATGAGTGATTTTTTATGTTTTTATGTATTGTAAATATGTGTTTATATATAGTTATATAAATTTTGTTATATGTATATATATTTATATATATTTCTATCAATTTATTATTTTATTATTTTATTATTTTATTATTTTATTATTTTAATATTTAAATATTTAAATATTTTATTATTTATTATTTATTTTTTATAACTTTTTTATTGTTAATAATTATTTATTAATTTATATTTATTCAATTACTTTTTATTAATTAATAAATATTATATTATATATTTAATTATTATGGAATATATATTATATTAACATATATTCTTTATTAATGCATTATTTATTGATATATTTTTATTATTAATTTACTATTTAATTACTATTAAATATTTTTTTAATAAATATTATATATTTATAATTTAGTTATTATTTAGTTATTATTTTTTATTATTTATAATTTATAATTTATTATTATTTATCAATTAATATTATTTATTAATCATTTATTATGATTTTTATTAATTATCGGATTAATTTTTTATTTAATATTTGTTTAATATTTATTTATTTAATGTTTAATGACTATTTATTTATTACATATTTAATTATTATTTATTATTTATTATAATTTCTTACTGTTAATTATTCATCTATTTTTTATTTTTTATTTATTGAATATTTATTGATTATTTCTTAAATTATTATTTATTATTTATTTATTTATTTATTATTTTTTACCCATTAAATGCTTATTTACTATTTTTTGGTTATTTATTATTTATTAATTATTATATATATTTTTTCATTCAATATTTATTTAATATTTAATATTTAATCTTTAATATTTAATATTTAATATTTAATATTTAATATTTGTTATTTATAGTTTATTTTTTAGTTCTTTATTGAGTTATTTATTATTTAATTATTATTATTATTATTTATTATATTATATATATTATTTGTTACTTATTATTTATTTTAGTTCATATATTATATATTATTATATATTATTTATTTATTATTTATTTATTTATCACTGACATAATATTTAGTTATTATTTATTTATTACTTATTTATTATTTATTTAATAATTATGTATAAATTATTATTTATTTATCTATTAACTATTTTTTATTAATTTATAAATAATTTATTATTATTTTTTATATATTCATTATTTATTATTATTAAACATCATTATTTGTGTTATATTTGTACATGTATAATTATATTATATACTAATTTCTCAACAGATTAAGAGCTTTCTAGAGTGATATAGTCTTTAGAGTATATTCGAGAGGTTAGAGAATCAAATCTCCGAGCGTATTTATTTTCCTAATCTATGCATGGAAATCATGAATTATAAAAAATTGTATTATAAATAATAAGTAATATTAATAAATGAATAATAACTAAACAATCATAGGTAAATAAATAAGTAAAATATAAATACTAAATAAATAATAAATAATAAATATGAATAAATAATAAATTAATCAAATGTAAATTAATTCCATAGAGATTTTTTTTAAACCACAATTATATATTTAACAGATATTTAAACAACTACCAAACGAAACACTAAAAAAACAACCACCAAAAAAAGTGTTATGAAATAAATCTCGACACACAAATACAAAAAACTATTATAAAGTATCGCACATCATTTAGATGATTTTTAAACTGCTACCAAATACCAAAAAACCATCCAAGAAATACATTTTTTATAGCGTGGATGTAACTTTTTTCCATCAAATTTCCATTTTAGATCTAATAAAAATATAATAAATTCAAAAAAAATACCAACTTAGAAATTTCATGTTTTTTAGATTATAATATAGTTGTTGGGGATCCAATACCTCAAATAACTCACAGACCATATCATCTTAAAAACAATTGTAGTAAATGTCATTCATTTTTTCATGATCAATATCTTTCAGATGCACACTTTTTATAGAAAAATGTGTTATTTATTTATTTTTATCTTCTTAGATGTAACAATATATGTGTTATAGAATCAAATTCATACACTTAATCAATATATTTGAACTATTAATTGGTATTGAATTCCAAAATATGGATCTCTTCGTAAAACATTTTATGATTTTTTGTTGAATTATAGTTTTCAATGGCTGTACTTCTCAAATATCTAGTGAGGTTAGAAACATTTTTTTTCATAAATTCATACCAGATTTAATTATTTTTGGTTATGATAGGTTTATTATATTTATTTTCATTAGAATTCCATTTTTTTATTTTCATGTGTGTAATTGAGAATTACTTATATATATATTATTAATATGTACATTGACTTTTTTAAATCATTATAACAAGTAATTTTTCTTTATTTAATTATTATAAACCATTCGTTTCTTTTACTGATAATATAAATATGAATTTTAAATGTTTCTTCTCAAGAATTTATGTTTTCAACTACATGTTATGCTACATACAAACATGAATTATTAATTAGAATTTAAATAGAACATTGATCATTATCAATGTATGAATACACATAAGAATACCATAATTTTTTTATGTTGAAGAGGAGAAAGGGTCGGTCTTCATTGATACATCTATATCAACTATAATAAATAAGGTAAAATATTCTAATATCTTCTTCATTCTCAATATAACAGTTATCCTTACCATTTCTATTGTGTGAACATTATGTTCACACTGTAAAATATATTATATTCACATATTTTCCATGAGTTTCTTAATTCTAATATACATAACACAGAAAAATAATAGGAATATGGATTACAAAAAAAATCCTATAGTAGAATCAATATTATTATAATCCCATTTGATAAACATTATATTAGTATAATACCTAAGATATTGGATTATTTATAATGACTTAAGAGAATAATCTAACAATATATGATCGATTTAATGTATAATCTTATATTAAATGATATGGGGTTCTAAATAATGAAACATGGTATTTTATTATAGTAGTATTAATGGATTTTTTTTGGATTTGATGCTGAATACGACCAATATTATTATATTTTTTTCCTAAAACCAATATTATTTCTCAAACTTCGAATCCCTGAAACAATTAGCAAGAATCCAATATTATATTATCAAATTCAATATAGAATCCCATATGATGGTTTTCATGAACAATCCATTATATGATGGATTTATGGGATAACACAACATTATATGATGACATTAATGATACCGGGAAAATGAATCAATCTAGAATCCCTTAGGATTGAGATTTCTACCCAATTTATAATATAGAATTCTATAGGATTTTAATTAAATTAAAATATGGAATATCATTTAATCTATTAATATTTTCTTTATTGAATAAAGTTTTCCTACATGATTTCACAGACAAATATTCCATGGAATGATGAAATAGAACCGTTGATAAAGATTTTGGAGGCCCATAATGAATTAATAATTTATATCCTCGACCATTTGATTGTATTAAAAAAATAATGTTTGATAAAACAGAGTAAAATTTTCTCATACCAAATATAACTTCCATTCATCATTATTTATGATTCATCATAAAAATCCATATATTTTTTGTAGTTATTTGTGATTTAGATTTTTCTAATATATTATGAACAAGGAATTTGTTTACTCTTTAATTAAAATTATACATACAATATTAGACTCATGTGGTTACATAGGTGAAATAATAATTATACTAAAATTTATAATTTCAAAAACATGTGTCAACATACCCTTCCATTTTCCTTGAGTAGTACTACCCTATTTTATACTCCCTACCCACACTATTAATTATCCTGGCCAACCATCTCTATCCTCCCCATCACTTCTTTCACCCCTTCAACATCCAAAACTCTACCTTTTCCACTCAATCTTTATTATAAAATTTTCCTATCAACCTATGTCTATATATCCCTATGAAATACTCCTCATTATCATCACACCCTCCACCGTACTTTCTTAACTTCATTGATTTAAGATCACTCTACTTGTTTAGATTGGTATTTAACGCAATCTATTCACTTATGATCATTAACTTGATAATTAAATTTTGAATGTATTAATCATTTCATCTAATACCCTAGATCATCACATCGATATAAATTTTCTCATATTGGGTATAGTTTCTAGGATTTTAGATATATAACAGCCCTTCTCAATTTCAAATACATAACCTCATTATTGGGTTGTGTTTCATTGATATCTCTCATCCCCTTTATTTATTACCGTAGTTATAATAATTTCATTGAATCCTCTCAGAAAACCAGTTCGTCACTAGGCAGATAGATTTTATTTTTAATGTCCATATAGATCCTCCCTGGGAACTCGATCTCCTAAAAAAGAAAAAGGAAAGGAGAAGGGGTGTGTTTCTAATTCTGTTAGAATGTTGATTCATTTGGAGGATGGGGTTGTGGGAAATCCTTCCTTCGGGTGGACCATCATGTGGAAATTCCTTTGGAATTGCTATTGTATTCTGAAGAAGATATTGAAGAAGAATATATGGTGATTAATGCCTCCAAAGAGGAAGATGAGAAGATGATGGGAAGGCCTATCCAGGTTGATACTAATAGTGTAAAGAGTGAGTGGATAGAAAAACAGAATATAATTTTAGTAAGAGGTTTCAATGAAGAGAAGATCACATAGAAGGAATACATGAATGTGTCGGACAAGATGACATCTTACTTTGAAGACCTGCTTGATGATACACCAGCAACACTGATAACTTCCCTTTCCTAGAATCTTTTTATGGATAATAAGGCTAATACGGTCAAGTTTTATTTTAAAAACTATATTTTTTACTTCAATGCATGTCCTGGATGAACTTGGGGTTTCTCACATTTTCCATAAAAGTGTTTATGATAATAAAAAAACATAATTTTCTGTTAAATCCATATAGATTCCATTATTTCATATAAAAATAAATAGTATGGTTATTTAAAGGTACCTAACATTTAATTTTTTATTATCTCAACTTTATATGTTTTTTTCATGTTCATTCCCCATATATCACTTGGGACTAAATTGTTTTTGAATGATCATAGAAGTATCTTATATATATTCTGGATTATTATTTTAATAATCTATATATAATTTCATATATTTTTATATTATTTTTACTCATTAATGTTTTCCCATTATAATAATATTATAGTAGTTATTCCATGGTCACTTTTTTTTTAATTTTTATCCCCAAATCATATAGTATAATTTTCCAATATTTGCCTCTCAAAAAAATTTATTACTATGTTTTAAAACTATAAATTATATTTTCTATTTTTTTAAGTAGAATAAAAGTTCTAATTTGGTGGCTTTTAATTATAAAATATAAATTAAATAAAAACTAATGAAACTAAAAATCAATTAAGTAAAAAAAAGTCCAGTTTAAATGAATTTTGGATTTAAAATAAGTGATAAATTAAATTAAGATATAATAATTATGGAATCATTCTGACATTTAAACAATCCCTTCATCATTTAATATAATGATTATAAAATGAAATGTCTTAATGTTTGCATAATTACCTTTATATACTTTAATCTTCTTAAACACCAATCCCCAACCACAATATTTTTATTAATATTTGATTGAAAGTGATCTATTTTGTTAAAGATCCAAGAGAAAATAATCATAATAGAAAATAATATAATCAATGGTTTGAAAAAACCCATAAAATGTAAGAAAATGAATTACCTAGTTAATTTCATATGGTTAACATAAAACTAAATCATTTTATAAGTTATTTTGAGAATTAAAATGACCACCATCATTAAAAATATATTTTCTAGATAAATTTTAAAATATTACAATAATTAAAAATATCATAAGAGAATGGTCCTCGAGTCTATGTTGTCATAATCTACATATGTTTTTTTTCATTCATGGATAAATTGGCTTGCATGTTCCTCCTCTCTCTTTATATCATTATGACTAACTTAATTATAGTTATTCATAAAAAACCCTTCAAAAATAATGATACCCTATAGTGTGAATTTTATTTTCCAATTATTATCGCAACCTCATTTTTATTCATTTATGGGAGGAAATATTTGATTTTCATGTTATAATTTTATTTTATTTTATGTAATATCTATTCATGTGAAACAATTTCCACCGATCATTCTATATGTCATGATATTAATGCTATGGATGGAAAGACCCAATTCATAAGAAAAATCTACCTATTCTCATTCCTAGGATCAAGGATTACTATAAATGTTCATTGAAAATTACCTCTATTATATGGGGTTTAATGTAACAACATTAACTATGATAAATGAAGTTCCATATATTTGAATGAAGTAATACATCATTTAGTAATGAAGTTATAGAAAACACATACACTACTATATATATTTTAGAATATTATATCCTATCAAATTCAAAAGACCATTGAGAAAAATATATTTTGAAAATATATCCAATAGAAAGTTATCATATGGTTAATATATATATATATATAGGTTTTTGATATAGTCCTTGGATACAGATGAAATAACTAATGGCATCAACCAATAGGATTATATCAAATAAATATCATTTATCAGAAATCTCTATGGTGATGTAATATCATTGATCTTATATAGAAAAAGTCCAATCTATGATTTACCAACTAAATCATGCGTGGTTCCATTTATGGGATAATATCATGTTTATCTATATCATGACCCAAACCATGTTCAACGAACAACCTTAAGAAATCTCACTAACACACAACATACCCTACGTGTCATCACTAGTTTAATAATGGGATATATATCTAAAACCTAAATTCATGAATATATATATTTCATTTTATATTAAAATATCTATATATTTATTCCGTATTTATTTAATATTATAAATTATTTAATAATGAGTTTGAAAAAATTATAGTTCATTATGAAAAAAATAGAATATTATTTATCACTAATAAGAAATTTCAACTAAGATATTTATTTTTAAAATAAATAATAATAAAATTATATTATATTTCTATAAAATAAAATTAGTAAATTATATTTAATAAATATATATTATAATATAATTTTAACAATTCAAAAAATAATTTATAAGGGTTACAAAACTGTTTTTGTTAGAAAAATATTTTCAATACAAATGAATTTTTATTTTAATATATATATTATAATAATCATAGATTTAAATGGATAAAATAAATATTTTTATTTTTAATCATAATGTCAAAAATTATCCAAGGGTTATTGTTTCATACTTTCTTTAGAATGTTTCATTTTCGGGTAAAAATTATATACAATATAAATATACTGCATCTATTATGACATTATAATGACTTAGAGGTGATGTAATATATATAATAAATGGTATTCCTAAAAAAATATATTTAGACTTTAATATAATGTGTTTTTGTGGTTACTTTATTAAATTTATAAAGTCTGTATGAATCCTTTAAAAGTAATACACTATATTAAGGTTTTAAATTCAATTATTTATGAACCTGACTCAAACACACTTCACCAAGGGTAATATTTTTATGAGTTAGGTTCTAGTAATAATAAAATAATAAAATGCAATACATCATTTTATAAAGCATGTTTCAAACCAAGGGATAGTTTTTGGTATTGATTACATTATTATATATACTCCTAAACCTATGTTTATTAAAAAAATGAACTCCCATATATTTACCGATACATGCCCACCCATGATCCCATTTATCCTCATAAAAAAACATGGAAGACTTCCATACTCTTCCAATTGATCAATATATCTCTCTTATAGTTCACTAACCTTTCATGAAGCTTCTGCCAAACTTTTGGAGACACCCTCACTATGTTAGGAATCCACTCCTTATCCTTTAAATTTTTAAAAATTATTTATCTTATTCTTTTTTTATTTCCAATTCATAATGTTGGGATATGTTTTAAAAAATAACTTTAATTTTTTTTAAAATAATTAGGGACCCATTCATCTATCAATAAACACTTTTATGATTCTTTACATACCGCAGTTATGCAACCTAAATTTCACTAATATTTTTCATATTAAATGGTTGTAAAGGGAATTATCGAACCCATTTATATTCAACTGTATTAAACTATTTGTACATATAATAATTTTATTAGGTAATTCATTTTATTTATCCCACACTGTTATATATTTAGGTTAATATATATAAAATGCATTCTAATTTTATATGATCTATGTGAAAAAATTAATCACTTACATAAAATGATTATGATGGGTGAACCCAAAGAGAGATCCAATGCATTGGGTAAAATTTTAATATCATGCTAATCTATAAATGGAAAACATGGTGTTATACTTAGAACAATATATTACTTTTTCTTGGTGGTTAACCGTGATCAATTCTTATGATACCATGTTTTAGGTTTCAACCACATTCCCATCTTTCCTTTATGATAACATGTCATATCATGCCTTATTTATTATGATTATGATTTTATCCTCTTATATTAAATGTTTATTTTAGTTGTCTAACATTTATTACTTTAACCTATTTGATTATTTTTTTATTCCCTTGTTGGGATATATTGATCACCTTTATATTATAAAGATACCCAGCTTTTTCTATAAAATTTTAGTAGAGAAATATAAATTTATACCATGTTAAGGGAGTTTTCAATAATGTTGTTATATCCATTTATAAATTTATTATATTATGTAACAACTTTACAATGAAACTATAATTCCCAATATTATGGAATTGTATCATTTGAACCTTTATGTAAGAAATCCTGAAATAATGTATATTAAAAATAGTGATTGTCAATGTCAATTTCATGGGAAGGTCTAGTTATTTTTTGGATTAGTATTAGAAAACTCTGATGTGACCTATAAGGATGAGAATAAACAAAAAAACCATCCTTATTTTTTTGTTAAAATATATAATAATTGGTTTCCAAGATAATGAATCATTTTCATGTAACAACATATGGATGTGGATCTCTGTATATAAACATAGGTGTAATAACCACGAAAACATCTTATTGATCTAGAATCAATAAAAAACTAATTCAAAATAATGGTTCTCACTGTACACTTGGTTTGACACTCTTATGGAATAATATTTGGTAAATTCAAAATACAATTATGAACCATTATTAATTCAACAATAGATTCCTATAATATTTTATGTTATGGATATATCACAGATTTTTTATATCTATGTCTATAAATTCAATGGATAAGGAGTATATGTAATTAATGATTTAACATTTCAATTTTCAATGTTTCACTTTTATGTGATTAATATTTTAAAAATTATCTTCCAAAATATTCTTTTATTCTAGTAAAAGTTTTTAAATTGGAGTAATAGAGTCAAATACCACTGTGATGGGAAATGTGATAACTACCCAAATAAGATTATAAACATAATGGTGTCTGAGATCATAAACTTTATGACTCTGATTTCAAAAATAAATCATGTTTTTAATTGAAATAATGAATCAAGAGTAACAGACAAATCCTATGAGGAAAGATAATTTTTTTAAGTGATACCTTCATGTGAAAATGGACTCCAACATTCAGTAGATCTAAAAATTCCATAGGTGTATAAAAATTGATGAGCTCTATTGAAAAGATATTCTAGGTCCGTCAATGCTCTGAGCATGAGAAGGTAATTATGGCTATTTATGGTAAGGAAGGATAATATAATTAGTGGTAGATTTTGGTAATGAATATTAATTCTATGAATAATATAAGAGTGATGGATAAGAAATTATGATTTTTTTAATTAAATATATCACTCACACTCTCTAAATTAAAATAGACACAAACTTCATCATCCACAAGAAAATAATGATGAACTCATTGGTGTGTAGTATAAAAACTTCACAAGACATGCATGATACTTCTCTATCTTTGTTGTTACCACATAATGTAAATTTTACCACATATTTTGTTGGATGACAACAATTAGATGAAACTAAATTGAAATTTGGGAGTTTGATAGTTTTAAGGAAATTTTCTGACGTTCCATCCATGTTGAAATAATGATCAGTGAATTTCAAGTGTCTCATGTAGATATTAAGTAAAAATGATGTTTAATTATAGTGGTAAGATGGATAAATATAATAGTGATAATAAATTACAATATCACACATTTCAAAAGTGTGGGAAGCCATTCCCAATAAATTGCATTAAGGGGATGATGAAATTATTTATCTATGGAATGGAAAGGCACATATCTAGTAATTTATTATGAGAGAAACCCACCATTGTCATGGAATAGAGGATATTTCCATTCAACCCTCATCTGATTGTCCAATGTTTCAACTACAAGGAGAAAGGGTACTATGAGAACCATTGTCACAGGCTAAGGGTTGTTAGGAGAAATAAATTCCGACAACCACCAATCTAGAAAGGGAGAGCATATACCTTCACAACAACATAGGGGAATCCTGAAAATAATGTGGTTACATATATTATAGTTATTCATTCAAAAATAGAGAACAAAATTTTTTATTTTGGATTTAGGTATTGTTTTACATATATCATGATTACTAGACCTATTTGAAGACCACAAAAATCCTAGAAGTAGATATTTTAGTGATAATGGTAAATGGGGGAATTATTACATTTTATGTGTACAACTCACACTCTATTCACATATTGTTGAAGAACATCATAGATAACCTTTTCATATTCCTTAGGTTGTATTTAATGTTATTAGGGGCTTGGATTTTATTTCCTTAAATTGACCCAACATAAATTATTTAGATAAGGGAAACACACTTGTTATGGAATATCTAACCCTAATTATATAAACATGTAAGGGGTGGATGATCAATTTATGGTATAATTAAATCAAAAATAGATATTATTTTTATACATATAAGAATTTATAGATCAAATAATTATGACTAATGAAAATATCATCTTTAATGTCATGCCAATTGTAGTGGCGTACACTGATTTGTTTTATGAAAAATATTACCAGTCTTACCCCGAGTTGGAAGCTTGAATTTTAAATCGACTATATACCTGGTAAATTTCAAGTAAAAAAGACTCCATATATAATTGATGTTGTTAAATTGTGGAGTAAAATAAATAACTAAAGGAAAATATGGATAAAAGGTTTATACGCCCAAGTAGTTCATTGTGGGTTTCCCTAGTCAAGATTGTCTAGAAGAATAATGTGTCAATATACCTCTGCATTGATTACCAGCAGCTCAACATGATCATGATAAATAAAAAATTTCCTCTACCATGGATTGATGATTTGTTCGAGCAGTTATGTGTCGCCATGTATTTCTCTATGATTAAGCTTTTGTCGAGTGATTATATTGTAAAATTGAAGAATATAGATATCCCCATGACTAATTTTTATAAAAGTTATGGGAAGTATGATTTCATATAGATTCCATTTAAATTCATGAATTCTCTAAAAACCATCATGGATATTATTAATAAATCCATTAGATATTACCGCACCTAATTTTTGGTTGTCATTACAGATGATATACATATGTACACTAAAATAAAGGAGGAACATGAGGTGATTTTTTATACTGTATGGAAGAGATTAAAAAATGAAAATATGAATTCAAATGAAATTAAATGTTAGTTCTAGTCAGATAATATAACTTTACATGGGAATTTCATCACTGATATAAAGATATCTATAGATCCAAAAAATTAGATGCAATTGAATGGTGCATATGACCAACCACTATGATGTAAATCCATTGTTTCCATGAATTATATGGGTATTATCATTGATATGTGAGAATAATTTCATGATTTTCAAGACCCTTAATCTATGTAACTCATAGAATAGATATATTTATATGGAATAATTAATGCGAAGACTGTTTGATGGAGATTAATAAGAGGATAATTGATGCACTAATTATCACTATACTCACATGTGGATAAGTATTTATGATCTATATTGAAACATATAAATATTCAATTGGATCTGTACTCATGAAAAATAAGCAAGTGATAGGATTTTCCTCTGACAAACTAAATATCAATGAAAGTAACTGCCCAACCCATGATATCTAATTGGCTATATTGACCATTAAATTAAAAATTTTGTTGTATTATCTATATGTCGATAAATGTGATTTATATAATGACCATAAAATAAATAAGTACATATTCAATTAAAAAGATAATAATATTTTTTTACATAGGTTGTTAGATCTAATCAATTATTATTATTTTATAATATATTACCATCATGGGAAAATAAATAAAAAAGTGGTAGATGATATAAGTAGAAATGATCCTGTAAATCTTTCTATGATGAGGATTTCATGGGATATAATATTTTTCGACATGAAAAGGATGTACATGAGAATAGTAAAGTTATATGAATCCTACCTTTCTTAATTAACTGCTCAACCATCCATTATCAAGAGGATCAATGATGCAAAAAAAGATAATCAATTTCTACAGAAGAAGGTACTAAATATTCCAGATTATAACATTACTGAATATGGATTTATAAGGTTTGGAACGTCAATATGTGTCTCATAAAATCTAGATATTATGGGGGAATATAGAAATAAATATCATATCTCATCCTTTTATATTCATCAAAAATTCTATAATTTGTATTGAGTTATGAAGAAAAACACTTGGTTGGATAGAAAGAAGAGAAAGATCAGGGAGTTTGTATCTCGATGTTTGGTATACTAAAACGTCAATGAGGTAAAAAGTATAGAGCAATTATAAAACCATCATTGATATTAGTATACGAATATAAAAACATAACCATTTAATTTATCATTAGACACCCTAAAACACTTAAGGTAATGATTAAGTCTGTGTGGTTGTCTATCATCGTTCAAAATTAGTGAATATAATTATTTTCAATGAAGATTTAACTCTTGTTTATATCTCCATGATATAAATAAGAGATGTTGTAAGGTTGTGTAGAGTTAATCATTATATTTTATTTGATTGAGATCAAAGGTTTAACATGATATTTTGGAGAAGCTTTCAACTAATGTTGAATTTAAAACTGAGATTTGAAACATCTTATAAAACATACTTTAATGGTTAGTCTAAAATAACCATAAACACTCTATATGATAAGATGGTATCGTATTCAATTAATTTCCAATGATGTTAAGATAAAAACCATCCCATAGTGTATCTCTCATATAATAAGAGTTCTCTTTTTATAATTCAAATAAAACCATATAAGACTCTATATGGGAAGAGATATCAGACTCTGACAAGTTAGGATGATGTTGGAGAGTGGGAGATAATAGTACATGATCATACCAAATAGATGATATAGAGGGTTAAAACTATTCATAATAATATGAAATCATCACAAAGTCGATAGAAAAAGTATGAATAAAATTACTTATCAGAACTGGAGTTTGAGGGTGCTGATAAATTGTTCCTTCATATATTTCCATGAAAAAAATTCCTAACGATTTAGAATATGTGAAAATTTATTTGAAGATATATCACCCCCATTGATACCATTGGCCACATCAGAGTGGTGGAATATTTACTCACACTCTCTGCTAGCCAATCTCAGTTACATGATCTGTTCCATGTATCCCTCTACAAAAATTACATAACTGACCCCTCCCAGGTAATAAATATTATGGCTGTAGAATTGGATAATTATCTTTTATATGAGTAGCAGATGGTAAAGATCATGGTTCATTGTTGGAAATTTATATTAAATAATACAACATAACTGATCAAAGTGTTTTGGTGGATCCACTTGTTTATGTAAGAGAAATGGGAACTAGATGCTGTAGTGAAATAAAACTATTTTTCACTACTTAGTTTATTAAATGAAAATTTTAAGGAAAAAGTTTCTAAAGGGGGGAATAATGTAACGACATGAATTTTTATAAGTTAAATTCCTTCATTTAGAATAATTAAATGTTTCATTATGTAATATAGTTACATAAACAATACATAGTAATTAATATATATTGGAATATTATATTCTCTATGATTTCAAAAACCATTTAGAAACATAATAATTTACAATATAGATTTATTAAAGTTATCGTACGATTAGTATATATTTAGGGTTATGATAAAGTAATTTGATATAGAAAAACAAATCGATGAACTCAACTTGTAGGATCACAACTTATGAACCTCATTTATTGGAGATTATGAGAGATATAAAATATTTTGAAATTTCCCTTCACTAATAAAAATAAATGACTAAACAAAATAAAGCAGGAATAAAACTATTTATAGGAGATGTTCAGGATTATCTATATCATGGAAAAAACTATGTTCTCTAAACCACCCTAAGAAAATCTCACTGTTTCTCATCTTACCTTTCTGGGGGTAATAAATGGTTATATCTCTCAACCCTAATAGGATGAAAATTTATATTTAATTTATAATAAATAATTATTATATTAATTCATCATTTATATTACAATATAGATGATTAAATAATGAATTAAAAAAAATTAGATTTCAAAATGAAAAAACGCGAAATGTATTTTTGGGTAATAAAAATTTCAATTAAGACATCCCTTTTTAATAATTTATTAATATTTAAAATAAAATATATTTTAAATAATTTTTATTAATAAATAATATTATTTATGTATAGTTATAAGTACAATTTTTTTTAAAAAAATTAATTTTCATAAGTGTTAAGAAAGTGTTATTAAAAAAACGTCATATTCATAAAAAACATGGATTTTATTTTTTAAAAATAAATTATCATATTGATAGATTTTTTTGGATAAAATAAATATTAATTATTGATTTAGCATTTTTAAATTATACAATGGTGAGTTTTTCATAAATTTATATGATAATCATAATTTTTAGCTAAATATTAAATATGGTAAAAATAAATGATTTGGATTATGGAATCATAAAGGCCCAATAGTGATGTAATATATACCATAAAAAGTCTATAAGGAAAAATCTATATTTACCATTTATAATATTATATTTATAATTTATTTTATTAAATTTATAATGCCTTTTTGAATAATAAAAAACATATAATATATATTATGGTTTTAAACGCAATTATTAATGAACATGACTCACATCCACATAACTAATGCTAAACATTTAATGTGTTATGTTTACGGACGTATGAAATAATGAAAACCATTCATCCTTTTATAAAATTATTGTAAAACCCATTAGACATTATAGAATCCCAACCCTAGAGAGCCTAGTGTCGGTGTCTACTACCATTACATTAGCATGATTCATAGTCTCAAATCCAGAAGGATTTAGGAGTTTGGTAGACTTGGTAAACTAGATAAATAAATAATTATTGTATTAAAAGATTATATAATAAAAAAATATTATATTTTTCTTTTGAGAAAACATTATTCCATCTAGTACTTCCAAAAATTGTTGGGAATGTATTCTATCAACATAACTTTAAATATTATTGATTTTTTGTCTATAAAATACAATTTTTTATATTACTGATGAAATTACGTTAATTAAATTTCAGGAAACTTATATTAATTAAAATATTTATTTCAGAATTATATTCAAAGACATCGATCTATATGAAATATTTGATAATGTGTCAGCATGCATTTTTAGAATATCCCATAAACACTATTCATAACCTAATTTGGTAAGAATCATGTAAGAAAACAAAACTATATTTTTAAAATCATGTATCAATAATATACTCATATTTTTTGAGAATATAACGTTTTAGAACCCTATGTTTCGATGGAACATTAAATTTTAATATAATGAAATTTTAGATAAGGAACTATACATTCGGAAGAAACCCTACATTTGAGGGAACAAACATATGGTACATCTACCATAATTTTTTGATAAATCCTTCATATTCACACAACTTTTGGTGTTTTCAAGTTATGTAAAATATTTCTATGTTTTAATATTCAATGAAAGAGTTTTAAAAATGAAATATTATCAAAGATTTATGTGACGTCGTTGATGAAAATAATGATAGACCCAAATCTATTTTATGACTTATTCAAAGGCACATTATGATTTTATTAAAGACTCTATTCACTGAACAAAATCATTCATATTTATAATGTAATTCATGATTATATTGAATGATTTTAAATTTGATATATTGTTATATGTGAGAAATCTATTCTGGATCAACTCAACCAAAAGAATGTTGTGTATTCTATGTATTTGAAAATTGTATTTTTTTCAAAAAATAGATGATATAAAAATACATATTCAAATGAATATCATTTGAATATATAACATCTACTAATATAGAGCTACCGAATTACAAATTTGGTTTCTAATGTTTTATGATATACACATTTTAACCTAAAACTATTATATAAATGATGATTTATTTCAATTTCTATTCATATTGGTGATCATTCACAACCATGATATTTTCAAAGTATTCCTTTCTTGAATAAATTATTTTTTGAATAATAATAACATTATTATGTTATTTGATACAGAAATTGTGATAAAAAACCTATCAATACAACAAATAAACCTCTTTTGATTTCATTGAGTCTTGACTGCTTGAACTCGGTTGTGGAAGAGTATAATATTCTTTGACTAATCTGTAGGGAAACTGGTTTCCTAAAAAAACCAGAAGGACCTATTTTGCTTTATTATAAAGGTGTCAACTAATTGAACTCAGTTGTGAAGGTCATATGATAAGAGAAACTGTCCTAGTGAAAATCACCAAGATCATATATAGATTGTTGGTGGAGTGTACTTGGGGATCATGGTGCCCCGAACCACTATAAATTTTATTAAGTTATTCTATTTATTATACCCTACACTAATAACATATAACAGATAATGATGGAAAACTGCATAAAACACAACAAACATAAAAATAATTATTCTTTCAAGATTATCAAAATACACAATTCACCCCCACCCCTCTTCTGTATCTTTTTATTATTCTGACCCAACAGTAGGTATCAAAGGATAGATTTAGTGATAATGTTCTAGAAATCCCATAAGTATAAATTTTATACAAATAAGATGTCAATAGATGATAAAAAAGAATGTATGTATATGATTCTGGATTCATTTTTAAATGTTATTAACTATAGATGTTATAAATTATATATTCTCAATTATATAAAGAATCATGTATTTCGAATTTATATGAATCTTATCACACCCTATGTAATTCCTGAGAAACCAATAACATGGGATGCTGTAAAATAAGTTGAGTATGAAATCAAATAAAAATAAATTTATTATATCATATGTTTATTTGGTCCTAATAAATTCAATCAAGTATCACAATTACCTATTGATTTTGAATTGTTTCATATAATAATTGCTGCATATGAAGTAACTAATAATATCAGAAAAATGATGCATGCCACTACACAACACAATGTTGATAACATTATAATGAATGATTCTGAAATCATTAACCAAATGAATGGATGATTGAATGAAAGTGTAAAAAAAATTTACTAATTGGGAGATGTAAATAATCAATTTATTCAAACTCTAATGTTACTATGTGTGCTTCCCTCAAAATGAAATTCCATATCTATGGCTATTCAAAAATCATTTCCAGTCAAAACTTTTACTCTAAAAAAATTATTAATAAAACATATTATATAAGATGTAGAGATGAAAGCCGTGAATGATGATCATAAGATAGTAAAAATGGTAAATAAATCCATTAATGTTACAACTCTGAACCATTAAATGAAATCGAGAGGTGAAACCAAAATCTCAAAACATGGAGATATCTCATACACTAAAATGGATCTGGATTTGTTATCATGAAAATTTAGAAAATTATATAAGAATAAGACTGGATTCAATTATTCTTTAAATAATGATGAAAAAAACTAATTTAGATTCAATGAATATAAGAAAATTTGTCAAACCAGGTCTAATTTCTACTCTTTGATGGAAGAAAGAAGAAAGGCGGAATAGAAACATCAGAGGAAAACTAATTATGAGAAAAATGGAAAAGGGCCATGAATTCTATGTAGAGTATGTTTCAAGACTCTATTAGCTCTTCCAAATATGATTTATAGATAGAGACACAAAATCTCAATGAAAATATTTTCTTCATGGAAAAGGATTAAAATGAAGTACAAACCTATTACACTTTGACTTATCTATATAATATCTACCAAAAATAAAATTGGAAACTTACTACTCAATTTATGAAGAAAAATATGATTCATTAATAGAGAATGAATATTTACCAAATAACAATCTCAATATTTTTTCACATCAAAAATATTTAATGTTAAAACAAAATAAAGAACTAAAATATAAATTTAATACATCTATATCAAATTATAGAATTCATAAAATTAAAATAAAATAACTATAGTTTGAAGTATAATCATTTAAAAGTTATTATACTATTATAACACAAGAATAAATATATCTTAATGATATTCTTGGTAAAAATGTCAATAGAAGATGAAAATATGAAATAGTAAGAAAGGGTTGAAAATCAAAATTATTAAAAAAACTATTTTGTACGTATCTCATAAAACTCTAACTTCTTTTATATAGAACAAAGGGACAAAATACTATAGTTTTTACACAATAAAGCAATAGATAAGTGGAACGATATTCTTACATTTAAAAAAATATGTTTGAATCTAAAAACATAAATTTCTATAACATAAGTCCAACATGGATTACAAGATATTTTCTCTTATAGTTTGACCCAATTAAATAAGGGTACCAAAAAAACTTGTGTTTAAATGTTTTTTTATGAAAAATGACACCTGAAAAAAAATTCTATATAGTATATGGATGGTGTTTTCTCAATATATATGATTGGAGACTCTTACAACATCCACAAAACATCAAAAATGTATGGAGGTCTAGTCACTTTCTATGGTAATGCATAGTGAATGATAGTTGGAGTTAGATCAGTTAGTGTTCCATAGTCAATGTCAATCAATAGAGTACTATATGTACAAGGACCAAAGCATAAGATAATAAGTACTTATCAAATTTTTGATGATGGATTTTATGTTTATTTCTCTAACAATTCATACCTAATTTTTTTAAAAAACTACTAAAATTTTAAGTAATGAAAATGAAAAATGTTTATTCTTTAGAACACAATTTCATGTGTGAACAAAAATTAAATTGTTTAACTATTGAGAAAAATGATTCATGGATCTGGAATATAAGACTAGGAAATTATAATATATTTTCTGTCGATAATTTATCTAAATGTCATTTAGATTTATGTTTTACCTTTATTAAATTTGATAATTATATATTTTGTGATTCCTGAAAAATTGGAAAAAAAACAAAAATAATATTTAGAATCAATTAACAAATTTTATACATCTAAACTATTATAAATTATCTATATGGATTTGTTTGGACCATCAACCATAGAAATTTTGGCTAAAAATTATATGTTTATATCTTAGTTGATGATTTCTCTAGATTTTCAGGGGGTTTATATCTACAACTCGAAAGTGATATATTCATGGTTTTGGAACATTATTTTAATATTTTTTAAAGTGAAAAAGTTTTTTAAATAATTTCATTGAAAAGTGATCATGGTGGATAATTTAAAAATTAATAATTTAAATATTTTTTCACAAATCTAGGGATTAATCACACCTTATCTATACCATTAACACCTCAAAAAAATGGTATTGTTGAATGATGAAATAGAACTATTTAATAAATGTATAGGAATATTTTAAATGAATATAGTCTTCCTACCTATTTTTGTGTAGAATATGTAATTATAGCTTGTTATACACTAAATAGAGTATTAATATCACTAATTATTAGAAAGTCACCATATGAACTTTAGAATAAAGGAAAACCTAAGGTAAAGTACATTAATGTATTTGGATACAAGGTGTATATTATAAATACAATATAAAACATTGTTAAATTAGATCCAATGTCTGATGAAGGAATAATTCTATGATTTTTGGAAATTTCAATAACATATATAGTTTATAATAAAAATTCACAGAATTCAGATGAATCACATCAGGTGAAATTTAATGAAAATGGCCCTTTTGATAATAAGAAAAATTGATCATATGAAATAGTTGAATTTTTTTAACAACATGGGTATATATTAACTAACAATTGACTTTGAAAATAAATTAGTTAAAATTCAGTTCACTCTAGTATAACAAGATACAAATAAACTGGATTATATCTTACCTGTATAGTCTTGAACCTGAATGGATCATCCTTTATAAACTATTACAAGAAACCTAGATAAGGATTTAATAACTAGTATAAATATAGGATTCTTAGTATAATTTTATTCATATAATTCACAATTAGAATTTATTTTTTTTGAATAATCCTTAAATATTGAAAATTTGTTAATTTCTATAAAAAAGATCTAAATAAATTCATTATAAAATAATTTGTTAGTTATTAGACAAAATAAAAAGTTATCTATTAACAGGAACAAAATATTTTTTATAAATAAACATGATTATCAAGGGATAAATACTAGAAAAAATATAGATTAGTAGTAAAAGGATACAATCAAGAAGAAGGGATATATTTTTATGAAACTTTATCACCTATTTCTAGATTATAGGCAATTATAGTCCTTTTATCTTATTCTTCGCATATAAATTTTAAATTATGTCATATGAATACAATAACTACATTTACAAATGTAAATTTAATGAAGGATATTTATATTGAACAACCCCCTTTTTTTGAAAACCATCAAAAATTAGAACCTCTTTTCAAACATGCTGAATCACTTTATGGACTAAAATAGACATTAAGAGCTTGGTGTGAAATATTATCATCTTTTCTACTAAAAATGGATTTTTAGTGGGATTGGAGGATCGATATATTTTTTTGAAATTTTTTTCCAATAAATATTATTTTTAAAATTTTATGTTGATTATGTTTTCATCAGATAAAAAAATATTTTTAATGATTTTTAATATATCAGGAAAACATAATTTGAAATGAGTATGAAGGGGGAATTGAATTTATTTTTTGGATTTTAAATTTATAAAAATGTATATTGAAATATTTTGACTAAAATTAAATATATTTTTGATTTATTGAAAGAGTTTAGGATCAAAATATTAATACATACACAAATACCATGTGTATTAATGTAAAATTGACTTGAATGAAGCTGTAAAACAAGTTAACAACATGTTATATAGTGGTATGATTTGATGTTCACTATATATTACTTCTAAAAGACCATATATAATGATTTATTTATGTATATGTTCAAAAATTGAATCAACCCAAAAATAATCACATCTTATTAATTTTAAATTGTTTTTTATATATTTAAAAGAAAATATTTTATAATATCTTATTTACCCAAAAACTATAAATTTAAATTTAATTTCATATTCCGATGATGAATTTGGAGAATAAAGATTAAATTGACAATGAGAAATAGGAAACTATCAATTCATAAAAAAAATCTTTACTATCATGAATGTATAAGAAAAAAAAATATTTTTTTTGTCAATTACTGAGGAAAATTATATATCTACAGGAAATTTCTATGTAATGTGTTGTGGATGAAACACAACTTATGAGATTTTGGAATTAATTTCAATAATATAATATTTTTTTTGATAAATACCACCGTATTTAATAATTTAAAAAAGTCTATAAGCCAATCCAGAACCAAGCATATTGATGTAAGAAATTTTTTTTAAGATAATGTGTTCGTAAAAAGGATATAACATTAGATTTTTTAAATATCGAATATCAACTTCTTGATATTTTTATGAAAACACTTCACACTTCATGAATTAATTTTATTAAGGGGGTTTATGGAATATTTAATTATATTTAAATGTGTGATTAATTCATTTTGATCAATTTTTTTATTTATTGGTTATATTTGGTTGTATATTTATTCATGAAAACCTAAATTATTTTTAATTTTTGAAAAGATTAAATTTTAAAAATAAAAACTAATAATGATTAAGATAATTAATTAGATCGATAAATTAAAACAACTTCACCAAAAAAATGACATTAAAACACTTAAACTATATATTTATCTTATTAATCATTGATTTTTAAACTTTTGGACTTCCAGGGATCTTGTCATCTTTCAAAACTCTTGAATCTGAAATCCTTCTACCTTCATTTTCTCATAAATGATGAAGGAAAAGAGTGTGGATGAAGATGAACCATGAAACCTAAAATGTTAGTGTGTCCCCATTAGAATGATACTTCAGGGAAATCATTTTGACATTTATTGGTGGCATCATAAAGATATTTTTCATTCGTGAGCTCTCAAATTTAAATTTTTTTAATTTTATTAAATGCAGAAAATATAAAATTTACCTTATAAAATATAATTGAAGCAGTTTTATAAAAATTTTCAGTTTAATTTTTGTAAACAAAGAATATAATAACTTCATAGGTAGATCATAATTAATTTTCAATCTCCATGGAATAAATACCACATATCATAAAATTACAGCATGATGTAGTACTTTTTTTATCTTTGATCAATTATAAATAAGGATCAAATGTCAGATGATATAATTTCATTTTATTTTGGTACAACATAAATTCGAAAAATGATGGTTATGGATCATAAGGTTGACCAAAATCTTTTAATCAAAATTCATTAGATCTAAAATCCTACCTAGAGTGGAAAAATTAGAAAATATTAGTTATACAGACATGTATAACATGTTAGTTTTCATCAGTTACATTAATTTTAATTTCCCCATATATATTCTTAGATATCTAACTCACTACTATGAATTAGAGGCATATGTATCCATGTATCTTTATGGTTGAATTATTTCATTTCTTCTATATAGAAATAATAATATTTACCATATAGACGTTTTTAAAAGGTTTTATAACATAAAAATTTTAAATTCTAATACTCTCTGAATATATGGTTTCTTTTGGAGTACAGTTAATGGTAAATGAATAACTATTAGTGTGGATAACGAAGAATAATTTGGTCACATTTCGAAGGGGTAGAATGGAAAATGTGACAGATCAGTTAATTTTATCAAGAAATTTTATAGAATAACAAAAAAATATTGATTATCAACTAAATGATAGATATTGAGATATAATATTTTAGATCAAGATGAGGCAGAAAATAATGAAATTAATATAGACTAACTTTTCGCATGATATATTAATAGATAAAATCCTCCACATAAGAACCTAAAATATGACACTACTGGTCATAGAGAAGAAAACCTGTCACTATTTTTTAGGGGTAACAATTCCTCCTAAGGGACAAATCTTGAAAATCAATGACAGGATATGAAAAGATCACCGGGAATATATCAAGGCAATAAAAGTGGTCAGATAGATGATCAAGCTCAAACCTCATTGGCTAAAACTGCCAATGTTATTAAAAATCAAAATGTCTCTTCTATTAAAAAATCTATGAAACGAACATATTCTGTATATAAATAAATAATTTATGTTGTTTTTATAATGAATTTTTATAATGATAATACTACAAATAGCTCATTAACTATTGAAGAAAATGGGTCCCCAATCAAAAAATAAAAAACATGGGACATATGATTCTCTAAACGATAATATTATAGATCAAGTAATAATGTTTATAAAAATAATGGAGATGAACTACCATCCTCAATAAGAACTAGAATCCATATAATATATTTTGATGATATGAGACATTGAACTATTTAAAAAGAGGAATTAGATAATTTTCATACTCAATTCAATATTCTCAAGGAAAATATAATTTATAGAAAATATATTAATGATTTTTATAATGAAAATTTTTATATATTTGGAAAACTAAAATCATAATATATCTTGAAGGCCAGTTTTAGTTAATTAAAATTATATTTGGGAAGTCAGTTTGAATACATAAAAGGATATGTGAGTCAATCCAGAGCTTCTACTTCGGTACCAGCAACATCACCTAATTTATTCTTAATATTCAATGAGATTACATTGGTTATGGATGATAACAATGTAAAACTTAATAAAATTAAATGTAATAGATCACATAAAAATCAAAATTATTCTCAACATGTTAAGTGATAAGATTGCAATGTTTTGATATAAAATGGAAAATCTGCATGAATTTCTAAATATCAATATGATTATATGTCAAACAGTTATTCTGGACTTAAGAATTTTAATAAGAAAGTAGGCAAATAATCATTAGACAAAATTATAATGATAGATAGAGGAATTAAATGAAGTTTTACAGCTTCTTGAGCATTACTAGAATGCAACAATTATTCTGAACACATCATTTCACCATTAACCAATCCTTTTTTTAAAAACCAATTCTCATCCAAAATCACTACTGTAATATTTTATCATCTTATTAATGAATATTATACAATTTATTTTACTATTTATTATTATTTATATTCAATTATACTTCCAAAATAAATGTTTCATTTTCGATGTATTAAAAATATAACATTTAATTTAAATGTATATGCTATATTGAATTTTTTTCAATCCATTTACAAGTAATTTCTTTTTTATATCACAGAAATGGGGAGAACATATGGTAATGACATAATTAAGGATTATCTTTCACAATTCATCAGAATAAAAATATAGAAAAATAATTTTTGAAACAAACTATAATATTTTTTAAAGGGGGAGGAAAAATTATTTGTGTTTACAATTCCTATATTTTATATATTTATGGTAAGGGTTTAATTATTATAAAAAAGGAGGAGATTATTGGGCGTGTATTGTCTCAACAATACTCTATAAATAGTAATGATTTTGATGCTAAAAAATACCCTTGTTTCTTCAAAGATGAAATTAATTAATGTGAATTTTAGGAAATTAATATTCATTGAATATTTATTTCTGAATTATATTCAATGTCACTGATCTGTGGTAAATATTTAAGAATGTGTCAAAACACAATTTAAGTGTATTTTGGAAATAGTTTTCACTCCATATCATAGTATACATAAGTGATGGAATCAAACCAATGATTGGAACAACACAAATAGATCATATACTCAATGTTTTAGGATATTATGGTTGAGGAACCTTACATTTTGAACGACCCTTATGTTTGAAAATAAGTAATGTATGTATAAGGAACCCTATATTTAGAATCAACCGTACATTTTAGGGAAAAAATGTATTGTACATCAACTCTAATTTTGTGATCAACCCTATATTGTCAACCCTACCTTTGGTTTCTTTTATCACATAAAGGAACCCTATTTTTGACACTTCAATGATGGGGTTTAAAATCCTAGATATTATAGGATATGTATTGAATGGTCTTGATGGGAAAAAAGTGATGAAAATATGTTTTAAAACTGATTAAAAGGTTAAGTATGATTACTTTAGACACTGTATTCAATGGATGAAATCATTATTATTTATAATAGAATTTACAAGTATCTTAAATAATTTTAAATTTTGAATTATTGTGAATTTTTTGGAATTTATTGAGTATATACTCATTCGGAAAGAAGTTGTGTGTTTTATATATTTTTCCAGAGAATTTTTTCATAGTATAGATGGTATAGAACTATATATTCTTGTGAATATATTATGAATATTGAGATTCTACAATGATTGAGTTACCCTTTTAATACTTAAGAGGATTCTCATTAAAGATAAACATATTTCAACCTCATACTATTATTTAAATAAAACAATTCTTTTGTTTCAATTTTTATTGAAGATCAATTGCAACTAAGATATTTCAATTCTATCTTTACTTGATGAAATTTATATCTGAAGAGAAATATCTGTATTCCTTCAGTTTTTTCTATAATTTTGATCAATAGCCTTTCAATTAAACAAATCAAACCCATTTTTATTATTTTAGTTTCAACTTCGCAAACACAATTTTGGAAGTGATAATTTTCTCAAACCAAGTTGTGGAGAAACTAGTTCCCCGTAAAATAACCAGAAGGCAATGTTTAATCTATTTTAAATGTTTCATCTTTTCACACTTATTTGTGAAGGTATTATGAAAAGAAGACCCTTTCTAGTTAAGATAACCATGCTCGTAGAGAAATGATTGGTAGAATAAACAAGGATATCATTGTATGTCGAAGCACTATATAATTTTTTGGGTTTTTCTTTTTTTTTTCCTACTTCTAAAATCACTTACAAAAGTGAATTCTATACATCTTCCCAAAATGCAAGAAAAGTTAAATGTTATAATCTATCATGATTATAAAAAATAAAAAATTCAACCCCCTATTGTGTATCATTTAATTATTCCATCCTACAAAGAAAATCCTTTATAGTACTCTTATCAAATTAACAGGGAATAAAAAAAATAATGGTGAGAAAAAAAACATTGTAAGCATAAAGTATAGTAGAAATAATATTTAACTAAAGAGTAATAATTACGGAAATATAAATAACTATGAAAACATTCTCTTTAATCAATAACTAAGAAGAGTGTGAGTAATAAATATGGAAAGGTAAATAACTAGCAACACATTATATTCAAATAACTAGTTGAAGAAATATTTATATAGATATGTAAGAAACTGAAACACATTCCATTAAAACAATGAAATAAGAATGACATGAATCCATAGACATGTCGAAGAGAAATATCATGGATAAATAATAATTGTATCAATATGAAGTAAATTTTTAAATATTTGACATCATCTCTCAGTCACATAAAAACATTAATAGTCCATATCTTTTCTTTGAATAATTAAAAACTATGGGTATAAAACCATCATTTCTACTTCGAAAGAAACTCGAATGGTTTTTCAGAAACCAATATCATCTCATGAGACAATCTATTCATTCAGGGGCTTATATTAACTAGTCCCCAACCCATAGTAAATTTCATAAATGGTCCCCCGTCGATGTATTTCATGACCTAAGCACTCCACATATAGAAGAATAAATATGATTTATCAAATATTCATATTAAAAAATTAATAAATATATATCAATAATTCCCAAAATAATAAAATAATATTCAATGTATAAACCATATGTAAAATATAACATGGTTAAAAAATTGTGATATCCAGGATAAATGATATGGGTAATTTGGGGAAATTTAGCTATCATAGGAATATTAAAATTTCAATGGAAAAACAAATTAATCAAGTAAGTGAATAGGAACACTATCTTTATCTAATTCAATAACAAACCAACCATATAAAGTATAAGAATGATATCAATAAAAAATATCCCTACTCGGGTAAAGCATCAGTGTTGATGTCGTTGATAAATAGACATAAAAGATAGTTGATTAACATTATTAAATAACACATCCTTTTCATTATATAAAATGTTTTAAAAATCATATTCTTTGGAAATCACTTTTGAAAACAAAATCATTAAAAATAAAACATTAAAACATCAATAGGAAGCTACAAAAAAAATTGGCACATAAATCCATAAATATCTTATGAGGAACAAAAGAATATTACATTTTCATAGTAACAAATTAGAAAATTGCGTTGTTCAGAATGAAACAATAAGAATAATTTGAAAACATAGGTAAAATACCAAAAGGGTACAAATTTATTTACTAAATAATTTTAAAAATTCCAAATTCAATTTTTTAAAAACATTTTTTGAAAACATGGTTTTTATAAGAAAACATTTTCTCTGAATAAAGAGAGATTAAAGTGCAGTTTTAATAAAAAAAATTAATACATATTGAATAACAAAGAAAGGGTAAATGGAAGTAATACAATAAAAAAGTCGTTAATAACTAGAGTAATGGAAAATAAAATGTATTATTAAAAAATGGTCATATTATTTCATCGAAAGGAAATGGAATGTCATTAAAATTATTCTCTAGGAAAATATTAATTAAAAAATCCAAAGTGTCTGATACCACATTGAAACATTTGAATAATAATATCCATGAATGACTAATATAAAATGGAATATAAAATATTATTAAGATAAATATTTTCATGATATATCTTGTAAATATGCATTATATACACAATATAAAATAATCTAGGTTCAAAACAACAAACATGTCTCACCGGAATGTAAATTGTGATGAAATCCATTACCATAAATCAGACTTTTCTCGTGTTTCATTATAATCCTATAGAATAATGTTATGTCAAATTTTTTACTTTCCTGAGTACCTTCTTAATTTTTCTCATTAATTTTATTTCACTTATTACCATGTTTTATAAAACTACTTTATCAGTAAAATTTACATTGGGTGTTTTTACCAAATTCAGTTTATGTGTCAAGAAGAACTTTTGTAGGTCATCTATGTTCAAAATTGTAATTATATGAAATCTATAGAATAATAATCAATAAATAATTATTATGTTTATACATCAATTATACTTTTGAGGATAATCATTAAATATGGTTATGAAAAATCAACCAATTTTACAAATTGGAGTGGTAGGTCGTCCATATGCATGAGAAATGTTCCAATTTTTTGATGATAATTTTGGAAAGAAGATAAGTAAGAATATATCAAAAAAATTATAATTATATCATAAATACAATTTTATTTAATCATTTATACTTATATATATAATTCTTGTTATGTAAAATTATTGAACTCTTGTTGGGGAGGCGATACTCCACACATCCACCCCCGACATTATGACTTTTTTGTGTGTCAAAGGTTAATATAGAAAATTATATATATTATATTTCAAAAAAACAAATTTTATAATTAATTTCATATATATAATTTTTATGTCACATATTTTTAATTAAAATCACCTTTTATACATTCTGTGTATTGTGTGATCGAATCATATCACTTTTAGGAGGAGACATTCCACACTTCCTCTTACAATGTCATCACATTTATAAAAAATGGAAGGTTTAAGGGTTTGTGTTCTAAAATATTAATAGACGTACAAATAAATAAAAATTATCATATATATATAGTATATAAATAATTTGTCCATCATAATTACCAACCATTAATGGTGATAAAGGAAAAATGAACAACTTCAGTTTGTGAGGTGGTAATTCACCATTCACATAAGTAGTGGGTTTGTAACCCATGAGATGGAAGTGTGTGTATGTGTCAGTCGAACCCTTAGAATAAAATAAAATTCTGAATATTTAAGATATTTTTTTAAATAAGCATGGAATAAAGATATTTTAGGGTGCATAGAATGAAATAAAACCAAAGTGCTTGGGGAATGTTGTTACCTCTTTTTGGGGTAACTCCATTTGGTTTTTACCAGTGGGCTTACTTGGATGGATTTTTTTACAAAGGGAGGATTATAGGATGAGGTTAGGGATATTGAGTATATATTTGGGTAGAGAATTATTGATCCAATGTGGCATGAAATGGGTGAGGAAGTTAAAGGATAAGAGGTCATTTTATAGTATAAGAGGTGTGGCACTCCTGTAAATTTTTAAAAACAGATTCCACCAAAGTTATTACAATTTAAAGAAGTTCTAATAATGGTTCAAATTGAATACCTGGGGGTATATGGTATATTTTTTTAATAACTAATGGATTTTTTTACAAGTTTATAGGTCATTTTGTGTAACAACCTGACCCGATTAACCATAAACATGGTAGCCGGACCAGTGGGATACACAGCCTCAAGTGTGTCTCCCCATACACCAGATGTTGCTGACTAGAATTGAGACCCGCAATAGGTGATATTGGGGAGACTATACCATAATATTAGTGTTATAATAGTATGAAATATCAATAATAGTGTAAGAAGTAGATAAATAACATAAGAAGCGGATTCCAAATTACAATCATTTTCAATAAGTGGCCAACGCCAGTTTATATAATAAATGAATTAATTTTATGGAAGTGATAGATATCATTATGTAGTAAACATGAAAATATGATTTCAATAAAATAGAATATATGTAAAAGATAGAAATCCCCATGGGAGATCTCTATGAGCATCCTGACCTGTAGCTCGGTTCTTTGCTCTTAACTCCTCAGGTACAGGAAAAAAATAACCTAGAACCTACAATTATAAGGTCTAATTGGGTACCATGGGTTATCGATAATGGTGTCTGATGACATATCAGTATGCTGGAAGACACCAATGTAAAGACCAATCCATTAAAATATAATGTAGATACAGTAGGTATGGTGAATATAATAAACAGAACTGCATAAATAATAACTCCCATCCATGGTCCTAAGGGATACCAGATGGATATACCTACTTCGGGTCATTGCTATGATATTAGTATGATTAGTAAAATTTAATATTTATATATATACACATATATATTATGGTAATATATATAACTGTAGCAGTACTTTTCACCGAGGAGTCCTTTGGAAAAAATGGGATTTCAAGCCTTGTGTTCAGGCCATATTGCCTTGGGCCTTCGAGCTTTGTAATGGGTCATCCACAAACCATTCTTAAAGAGGTATTTTATTTAAATAATAAATTGAGGCTTTAGACCCAACCTTTTAAATTTATATATATGTGTGTGTGTGTGTTGGGATGGATAGGGATAAACCACAACCATCCAAATTCATGGGGCAGTGTCATGGTCTACCCTTATCTATAGTTGAAGAGCCCTTTTTATCTCTTAGAAAATATTTATATTTATATAGTATATATAGAACAAGTAATAATTATTCCCTCCCACAAGTAAATAATGGTACAGGGTTGTAATACCTCCCAACCTCATGAAAATAATTGTGTGGGGTAGTAATATATCCCTCCCACATGTAAATAATGGAACGAGGTGGTAATACATCCCTTCTAGTTGTAAATAATGGAACAAGGTAGTAATGACTCCTTCCCACATGTAAACAATGAAACAAGGTAGTAATGCCTCTCGACCACATGTAAATAATGTCTCAGTTAAAAAATAAAGCATATGACAATACCTCATATGCAATCTAAGAAGACACATTATATTCATAAGAAAACATGTTCAATTAACACTTACGGAAACCCATACTAAGTGTTTCATTGAAAACATTACTTTTGTGATAACATCAAATTCATCCCATGTGTACATAAGGAAAAACATCATAAGTATTTATAATGACATGGTTAAATATTTATTTCAATCATGATGAAAATTCTATCTCTCTTGTCAAAATCCATTTCCATGTTCATTTAAACACTTCAATTGGCATAAGGTGATTTAAAATCATAAGGGAGTTGTATAGAATAAACCATACTTGTTATGTCTAAGGTTACTAAAATAATTTCACTATCATAATATTTGGTTACTACGGTAACATGTTCCATAGTATTACCACCGATTTTGATTCATTTTAAGTTTATCATTTTATCATATTATGAAGTAAAAAAATTCATTTTCTATGTTCCCAAATTCTAAAGGATTCCTTTCCCAATTTTCTAAAACATGGAAAATGGATTCAAGGTGTAACTATTTCATGATAAGGATTCCATCTTCTAACATTAGTCTTCCTAGACAATGTCACATAGATTACTTCAAAGAAAGAAACCTACCCCACATAGGCCATCATATACATGTAAAATCTATCACTTTACCTTAAAAGGTAAATCAAATATACATGGCATTAAAGAGACACCAGAAAATTCTAAGAAATAATGACGTGTATTCCAATCATACTACATTAATTAAATTAAAGTAAGTTGTGATATAAAATTTAATAAATGCATTACTAAAATAAAAGGGTACGAATAGGGACCCTACCTCAGAGTGAAACCAAGACAACCACTTAATCTCATGGCACTATCTAACAACAAGTTACTGCTTCCCCATTTGGTATACACACCTCCACATACATACAAGGACACGTATCCCCAATCTACACACCCACATGACCATGAGCATGTTCAAGGGGATCCTCACATATATGGTTATATATATATATACCTCTATACACTAACCTACACATTAATATATATATATATATATATATATGGGAATACCTATCCATATAACTGTGTAGTAATTTCCTTGGATTATTATACACGTAACAGGGGAACCCACATATATATGTATTTATTTATTTATCCACATGCAGGCGAGTCATCCTTCACTTGGTGGCATGAAATCACAAAGTCGCAACCAAAACACTAAAAGACAATTTCTACGAACGTTAAACCAAATAGAGGCTCTAATATAAATGTTGAAAACCAAAAAACAAGGGGAAAACCTCACCTCATATAATGGATACCATCCAAAATAAGATGAATTGGCTCGCCTTAAATGACGGTTGTTGAAACACACACCAAAGGGTCCTGAGAGACAATTCTCACCAAACTAGGATAATAAAAAATTGGGAAACAGATCACCCCAAAAACCTAGGGTTCATTCGCACCATACATAGAGATAGAGTGGCTAGATATCAGTTGGACTCTGGGAGGAGAATGGATAAGAGATCTTACATTGATGATTCAAAGGATTAACATGAGGAAATTTAGCTGGAATGAGTATGGGGAGGTATCAGTGGATGTTCGTGTTATGGTAATAACGAGAGAGGGGAGGGGAGATGCATCTCAATTTTCAGGAGGAAAAAAGGCGGGTTAAGATTTAGTTTTTATTTACCTTTCATTTATTTTTAATTTAATTAATAAAAATTTATTTTTTTGAAACTTATTGTCATGCATAGTAAAGAAACAAGTTTTGAAAAATAACATTCTAAATGTGTGTCCCCCAAAAAATAAAGAGAACCCCAAATAGGATTGTAGAACGATTTGAAAAATCATGCATATCCCATGTGAAATGTTTCATTCCCATTAAATAAGACAACACAATTACAACTATTGGCCACACGGTTTTCAGAAAAACAGTGCGCCCCCTATAGATTACCAAAAACCTTGTTTTCTAGGTTTGGATCTCCCATAACTCTTCATGAAACTTTGGAAACATAATTAACCTTCACCTATATCCAAAATCATTATATATAAGTTATAGAACTATCAGTATTCTATTCCATAGATTGGTTTTAAAAACGACAAGCTTAGTAAGGTAAGATTTTGAAAAACACCCACATTTTAGCCTAGTTCAAAACATGGATCATTACAACCTTCCAACATTATATTTTATCATCCTAGATAATCCATACATAATAACCTGTACCTTAGAATACCAAACTAGGTCATTAGGATTCATTGAAATGGTCATGGTATGTTTCCAAACACAAAGCACACCTTGAAACTCATCATAAGAATATGGCCCTTAAACCATCAAAACTAGATCCAACACTCATTTGTAAACTGAAAAAATGTGACAAAATATACCCAAGAAAATATGACTAGAGACATGATTAGGTCACTATGACATCAGAAAACTATAAAAATTAAATTTCCACCTTAGGATGTAATGATAAACAGACAAAACAACACCACCACCCAATCTTTGTTAGAATTTTCATTACAAGAAAAACCTTAAGAGTTATATAATTCTCCTAAAATGATTTTAGAATGATAGAACGATAAATTCACCATTTTCCTTGAATCCCAAGTCAAGAAAACTATTCCTAGGTTTTCCTAGCTGACACAAAATTCAGTTGTCTCCTCCTGTAGACATGCCTTAAAATGGTTCTTCAACAACTGTTACCATTTAACAAAATAAGTAAATAGTCAATCCTCATGGTTGACTAATTAAGAAGACGAAAGTCTTATATAACCAGAATTTTATAATATGAACCATGATGCCTTCCCCATCGAATCCCACATTTATAACTAACATGCTCACCAAATAGCACATGATACTCGAGATGAAATTTCTATGAATAATCCAAAAGAGAAACCATGAGTCTTGTGTGCCACTCCATAAGAGAACAAGCCAGACAAGACCAATGAATTTAAAGTGTTTAGTGTAGCATAATACTGGTATACTCTTAGTGCATCTAGGATGAAGGAATGATAGGGTACATGCTCTTTGCAAAACACAATATAGTATGAAGATTTTAAATGGATTCTAGCTAGTCATACCTAACTACTGAAAATAAGATAGGTTGGACCACTACTGGTTGACTACAAATAGGTTACTCGGCATCACCTGCCAAAAAATCATCATTTAAACCAATTAAACATCCATTACCACATGAAGAACATACATGATTATCCCAACTTTACCACCAAATCTCATCCCAAAAAAAGGTATTTAACAAGGGTTTTATACAAAACCAAACATAATATCATCGAATTATATTTAAAACTAGAAAACCTCAAAGGCATTAATACATGATCAAATTTTATAACAAGTCATTTTAGGTAGTTTACCTTCTACTTGTAAGGCCACATTTAACATATTCGACATGACACACTCCACCTTAAGAGCTTCAATGTCATCGAATGTAAAGTAGGTAAACTAGATGCTCGCAAGAGAATTATTACAAAAACACTATAAACGAATGTATGATGCCATACAATCCATGATCACTATGTCAAAAAATTAAAAGAAAACCAATACCGTGATATAGGTGTGTAAAATACCAATGTCTTAGAAGCTCATCCTGAACAATGGGAATGACCTATTTTTTCAATGCCCAGGTTAATCTACCCAAAGATGACCCAAGACTGCACTCAAATGAACAAACCTCTATGATTTAACCGAACTTAATAGGTTCAGTATGAAATTTATATCTTGATGGTAGAATTTATATGAATGAATATTAACGAAGGAAAAAAGAAGGGGTCAAATGATCAGTGAAATATCTGACCATTCTGGTGACATGTCAACCAATTGAAACTGAGCATTAATCAATGCTCAAGACCATAACAAGGTCCAGGAAGGAATGACCTCCCATCCAATCGAGGGTGTAATTTAAAAATGGAATTCTTATATAGGGAACCAACATTTGAAAAACATTATATATCCGAAAACAAACTGCACCAGAAGGGAATTCATGTTTCTAATGGAGATACGTACTATGGGCTATCCCGTTGCGAAGAAAAAGCATCGACCTAGTCATTTAGTCATGCTCACAAAAGGAAACATGCCCAAGTGAATATCATTTAATAAATTATTAAAAGGGAGAAATTCTATAGTAAACACATATGGTTTTATTCCAAGGAATATAAAAATGATAAGCTCAATCTACCCATACATGAGGGTTTTACAACGGTAGCCACATATGGTTCAATTTCCAAGATATTTTCATTTATTAAATTCTTCTTTTAAATAATCAAAATGGATTAATTTAAAAACATCATGTACCTTTTAAAACAAAACCCATGGTACTTTTTTTAGCTAACACCAAAAAAAGGAAAGTTACATCGGACTTCCTTTTTAAACATTTAATAGGTATTGACATCCAATAATTTCCATGAAATTTATCATAATTAATTCCTTTTAGTAGTTAAGGAAACCTACAAGGGTCCCATTAATTCAATTCACTTCGAAAAAAATTGAGTATCACGGACAAAAATAATAATTTCAGAAAGAATCATGCCTTTAAATTTATCATGGGTTGTCATTTACCAATTCATGAAGCGTCTAAACACTTCATGGATTGGAATGTTTCTCCCATTTATTGTAACCAAAATAACACTATAATTTTTAAATGATTAACTATATATACAAAAATGCAGATAGGTGGGTGTCAATTTAACAACCTATAAAACACCCATAAAAATTATAGATTAGAATTTCGATCCCATTTAATCAATATAAATTCTTTATTTAATTTAATCATTATCCGTATTTACATTTTATTAATTTCCTTAAAATGTATTTGTCTTATCCCCAAAACTGACTAAATCTAAAGGTTAACCATTTCCAGTTATAAGGTTCTCATGCACCATATAATTGAAAACCAATTCCCATTCATTCACAACCCATATATAAAAAAACATGCTATCACAATAATTAAACATAATGGAAGAATAAATGATGTTAAATCATGCGATAACAAGAAGCTAACATTGGATCATGTTATAACACATAGCATGGCTTCTGAATAGGGAAGGATTGCTAAAGAAACAAAATCAAGGAATACTAATCCACTAGGCATGTCATAAAAATAGAAAATTATTCTTAAAATTTACCTAAGTATGTAAAAATATAATCATGTAAGTAAAACACCAAACATGGCGTGACACTCATGGCACAAATTCATAATCAACAAGCAGCCTACATATGTAGCAACATGGCATGGAATATGCCTAATATGTGAATTTCTTAGGTGACTATAATGAAAAATGAAATATTTAATCCATTCCATATTAGTCCATTGGTTGAATTACATAAGGTCCATAAATAATTCTGATGTGTAAAATATATTAGTCAATCTAGTCAGAAATATATCAATTGTAATAGAAAACAACATTGACAAAAAATCCCAACCATGGACACTTGGCCATTCCCTGTACGTGGGAGGATTGTTCCAAAGCATGACTATTAACCAAGTGTCGACACATTCCTAGTCAACTTTCCATCAACCCAATACAGAAATGAAAAGGATGAATCTTCTATGATACCACTTTAAAACGTCTCGGCCTGACTAACCATAATCATAGTAGCTGGACCAGTGGGTCACATGGCCCAAAGCGTGTCGCATCGTATGCCAGAGGCTTCCAACTAGAAGGGTGGGTCTTAAGAGGTGGTACATGGGAGACTATATCCTAATATTAGAGTTCAAACAGTTATCAATATCACAAATAGTATAAGAAGTAGATAAATAACAGATAGTATCTGAAGATAGATAATAACAAATCTGTAAAAGTGCAAAACGAAAATTTATACAACAACTTAATGCATGTCATGGAATGGATAAATATTTGAAAGATTAAAATAAGGAAACATTCATTTAATACAATACAAAATAAGGAAAAGACAAAAACCCCCAAGGGTGATCTATTTGATCATCCCAAGCTCTAACTCGGTCCTTTTCTCCATTCTCCTCATGTACAAGAATACAATAATAAATCAGGGACCTGTATGTATAAGGTATACTCAGGTACCATGGGTATTTTTGTTGGGTGTGAGATGAAATATCAGTCGGTCAGTACCCACCGGTCTCAATCCAAATCCAGTACAATATAAATTAGACAATGTAGATAAGGATAGTTTAAAAAATAGAACTACATAAAGAATAACATTCATCCCGGTTCTTAAGTGATGCCTAATGGAAATAACAGCTTAATCTCATTGATGAGATATTTTTATGGTCATGTAAAATATATATATATATATTACAGATATATATATATATATATATAACATTGAGTTGGGGTGGATCGGGACATACCACCGCCATCCGAATTCTAGGGGAGTTGTCACGGTCTACCCCAAACCCGTGTCATAGAGCCATTTTAGTCGTATGGCCTAAATGTATATTTATAAAGTATATATAGAATTTGTAATAAGTATTCACAACAACATTTAAATAATGTATATGGGTAGTAATTCCACTCACCCACATGTAAATAATACCAGGTGTAGTAATCCCTCCCTCCCACATGTATATATTGGAACGGGGTAGTAATGCCTCATGCCCAAAATTCAATATAGGCAAGGGGTATTAATTCCTCCCATACACGTGTAAATAATAGCACATGGTAGTAATTCCTCCAACCCACATGTAAATAATAGAACAATTATAATATTATGAATATGGAAATACCACATATTCAACTCAGGAATCCACACCACATTTATAAGAACTCATGTTCACATTTAGACTTAAGGAAACCCATCTTAGGTGTTTCAATAAAAACATTACTGTTGTGATTATATTAAATTTATCACAAGTGTACTTAGGGAATACCATCTTATGTATTATTTTGAAATGGTTACATATATATTTCAACCATGGGGAAAAGCCTCTCATGCATGCCAAAATCCATTTCCAAATTCATTTAAATAATTAAATTGATATAACATTGTTTATGATCATAAGGGAGAGGTATATAGTAAACCATACGAGGTATGTATAAAGATACTAAAATAATTTATTTATCATAAGTCATGGTTACTACAGAAACCCAAGGTCTATTCTTACCACCCAAATCCATCTCATTTTATGTCTAATCATTTATCACATTTTAGAGGAAAAAATTTGATTTTTTATGTTCCCTCCATCTACAGGTTTCTATTCTCAATTTTCCTAAACATGCTAAATTTATTCAAGGAATAACCATACGAATATAATGATTCCAACATCTCACCTTAGTCTTACTATAGAATGTCACATAGATTACTCCCGGGAACCCAACCAACCACATGTGGTCCAACCTATACATGTAAACTGTATCCCATTTCCTTAATAAAGAAAACCAATATACATGGCATAAAACAGACAGTAATACTTTTTAATTAGGATAACAGAGTAGTCCAATCGTATTGAATTAACAAAATCATATAACTACATTATATGAAATATAATTATTGAATTACTAAAATAAATGGTTCTACATTGGGAGCCTTGAAACACCCCAAACACCAGTGGTACGCTTCTCTTTGAATAATGTAATATCTCAGATTGTATACAACTTCAAGTTCTAGCACACCATAACCAATCAAAGTAGTCATTATGAATATTAATAACATATTTTTAAATTTTATAAACTATATCAATCAAAATTGACTTCACTTTTGGATTCAGAATATCAAAATTAGCTTAGGTTGAATTTTTGTTATTTTTCTGAAAACAATAAATTTTCGATCATTACTGAAAAGCACTCAGGTATTGGTTAAAACCAATTTTTTATTTAAATAGTTAGTCATTTTATTTAAATTTTCTATACTTCAAAATAGATACATAATACCTATATATGTTCAATGTAATTTATTGGATTCACTTTATAATATATTTAGATATATAAAAATTTTATTGATCTTTTTAACGAATTTTACCCCCCTCCTAGGAGATTTTGCAAATTTGCATAAAACATAATGTTACAGCTTCTATGATTAGAATTTCAAAAATCTGGGAGACACGATTGATATCAATAAGTAAAATTTGGTTCAATAAGAAGAAAATAAATTTTGGTGAATAGTATCTTTTTAATTTTATTTACAACTGTTAAAAGTAAATAGGGTTATTGAAGGTAAAAATGATATTAATATTTTCCTAAGAAATTTCCTAATTCTATTGGATAAATATAATTCGACCAAAAACAAATTTTGGAATAAAATATGAAACTCTTTCGTTCACTTGGATTATATTAGGACATTTATTATTATTTTATTTAAAGAAGTGTTAAAAGAGTTAAAATAAATGTTTAATCACTATAAAAATTTTTAATATATGGTTATCCAAAAGAACAATTAAATTATAAATATTAATTAGAAAGATAAAATAATTTCCAACATAATGGTATTTTATTTATAATTTTTTGACCTTAAATAATTTAATTAATTTTTGACATAATGGTGATGCAGTAATTACCTTATTAATCAAATATTAAAAGAATTGATATTTTAAATACCCAAATAAATGTAATTGGGGACGTTTTATGAATTACACTAAATTTATAGGTTAATAAGACATGATAGGATTGGTTAGTTGAATTTTGTTTGAAGCAATTATTATGTTATGAATTTACCAAAAACAAAATACAAAATAGTGTCAAAATAGATATAAAAGAGTTTTTAAAACAAATATTATATTATTAATTGATATTATATTCCTAAAAATTTAAGGATCATTCAAAGGACTTATATAATGATGGGTTTATAATTAATGAACCACTTGGGGTTCTCTTAGAAGTATATAGTAAGTTTATTAACCATATAATTTAAAAATACAAAGAGACATAGTAAATGTCAAAATATTAATTAACTAAGAGTTAAACATATATGATAAGGTTAATATGGTGACCTAAACCTATCTAAAATAGATTGGTTGAAATGGGTTGGACTCATCCCCACCCTAGCCTCGAAATATGTCACTTTGGATCCATTATAAACCGAATATAAATTTATTATAAATTTATATTTTATGTTTTTTCTAAGGTGCCCCTCACCCCTCTTATAAAAGGACACATAACCTTATCTAAAATTCACACCTTAAAATCCATTTGGCCCTGGAAAGCCCTACCCAAATATTCTCTCAACTTCACTCACTTTATCTTAGGGGACTTTCTTTAGTTAGAAAGACATCTTAAAGAGTCCTTTGATCAAATCAAAATAAAGGACCTGAAAAAGCGGTAAATATTTCATCACCTCTTTCAAGTTGTTTTCTTCTTCCACTTGTTCTTTCCTTGTTGTATCCATTATAAAATAATAACTCCAGTATCTTCTATATACTGCAATGTTATTATAAATATGGGACCACCATATTCATTATTCTATCCATCCATTGAATGACATGTCCCCATACGTGTGTACGTACGACTTATCGTCTCCATGTTGTTGTGTTGTTGTTATTGAATAAAATATTATTTGGATGGTTATAATGATGATTTATATAACTTTATGATGATTATGTATATATGATAAACCATCCAATTATATAATATTTTAAAATCAAAGTAATGAAAATGTTGCTCGTGTGTACGTACGGATTACCGTCTCCGCGAAGGCAATGAGATTCATTCCCCATTGTATCCATTCAATAGTAATTTTTATTTTATGATTAAAAATAATGTTATGGATTTGATATAATTATGGATATGAATAATATTCAACCTAACCATAACAAACACAGCTTATATAATAAAACATATAAAAGAAAACGAGTATGTGAACACCTGATATGACGATAATACAAAAATATTGTTAACAAAGAAATATTAGAAGATCATATATGATATCGTATTTATCTATATGATTATTTTACAATTTCATAACAATTATTTCAATATTAAAAAATAGGCCATCATACCTTCAACCAATGAAAAGTTCAAGGTAATTGTTTATTTCAAAATCTCTTCATTATCCGAGGTTGTTTATATGTAATTATCTAATGGGGCCTCTTTATCATCGACATCCATATTTCTTAAAAATATATTTCAAAAAATTATTACTATTCTATAGAATATGGGTTAAAGTCATTTATACCATTTTTTGAATTTTTATAATAGGGTCATAAAAGAAACTCTCCATCGATTTCTAAACAAGTTCCTTTTTAACCTTTTCGACAAAATTAAGGTATGAATGTATTTTTTAACTTATATGGTGTGTGCGGCTATTTTCCACCGTTATAACATCGTTGAAGCTTCCCTTACAAGTTTATGAGAATATTCTAAAATATAAATTCTTTCTATTAAAATAAGTGTACCTTTAAATTATTTCCAAATAGAAAGAGATATTTCTCTAAAATGGTTTTGATTTCATCTATGTCAACATCCTTTGATGGATTATAATTTTGTTTGAAGTTGAGTTATTATGATACAAAACTTTCATATGGTATTAAAGGTTTTCTGATATGTTTGACTGTGGATGTGTTATTTCATACCATTCATGGTTTATAGATAATATATTGACATTTCGTATGCCAGTTTTAATACAAATTTTTATCTTATGATTAAACCTTTTAATATGGGAATGAATTGGACTTAGTTAGTGACAATTGGAGCCTGCTATAGCTCATCTATTTATTGGTAGGTGTCTTGAGACAAACTAGTGTCTTGGTATAAGGCCTTGACAAAATCTTATATGTATTTTTGGAATAAAGCCTTGACTATGTGGTTATGAAAGTCTGGAATTATGCATTCCATCATTATGAATGTGGTTATTGATTTTTCATGTAATTATTTGACTAGTATAATATCCATTTGAACATGTAAATTGAATTATTTCATTATATTTTTTCTATATTATTCTAATGTTCAAGTTTAAAAGGATTTTTTATGTTATAAATTGCATTAAATGTTTATGCTTATTTATGAATGTTTCCGCTATATTGTTATCCTTACTGAGCATATGAGCTCACCCATTTCCATGTTTTATTTTTACCAAGATGTGAAGATGTATATTATGACTGACCAATAGGGATAGTCAATGGGATCTCAGTGTTTTCTTGGGAAATGATGTTTTTGTAGTTTTCCATTTTAGGATGTAATGAAATACTTATGAATATATCTAGTATTTCCATGGCTACTAAACTGATCAGTCTTTCGACACATGATCTTTTGTGATCATACCAATGTTATGTAATAATTCACCGACTATGGGTAACTTGGGTTGGGGCGTTACAGCTGGTATCAGAGGAAGTTTCGTAAAAACTTTGGAATATTGATTTATATAAACTCTGATTAGAGTACATTACGTAAGATAGAATTTGAGGATTCGTATAGAAGAACTTCCTAGAAATTGGGTAATGTAGAGATTTTGTGATTTTTCAAAGAAATACATCCCTGTATCGAAATGAGCAGATAGAGGTGGCTCTGGCATAGATGTACCTAGGGGTAAAACCCAAAAAAACCGCTTTGAGGTAGACTCGAATAGGAACTGGTGCACTACAACGGGCCTCACTGCCCTTTTGGATACGACACTCCTGGGATATATGATTAGGATAATTCTCATTTTTATTACAAACCATAATAAAGGGTTTATGAGTATAAAATTCTTCAAAATAAATATTTTTTATGATTATGGATTATATCCATAAATATTTCAACTTATGTTATGTATTTTACATGATTGGATTTATGTATTACAATTCATAAACTAATATAATTTCTTCCATTGTATAGAAATTGTGCCTCATAGAAGGAATGTAAACTGTATTAATTAACGCACGCCATATAGGGATTTCACTCCTGCTCATGATAATTATAGTGGAGCTAAAGATACAACTGGTGATGATCATCTTATCACCATACTGGGACATCTCACTCAGGTTATGAATAATAACCATCCCCATAATAAGTACCCTGATCCCCAACAAGGATGATCAATGTTAGATCGCTTCATGGGGAAGGAACCACCCAAATTCAATGGGGGTACAAATCCACTAGTAGCTGATCAATGTATAAATTCCTCAGAGAAAATATTCCACACCTTGGGGAATAATGAACGAGAAAAAGTTGTCATGGAAGTTTACCGCCTCACTAAAGATGCTGAAAAATGGTGGTCATTGATTCAAAACATGATGGAAGATGATAAAGTATCAAATATGAAATGGAGGGAGTTTAATGAGATTTTTTTGAAAAAATAATTTTCTAATGACTATCACATGGATATGAAAAGACAATTTTCGAGTTTGACGAAAAAGAAGGGTAAGAATGTTGCAAAGTATGACTCTAACTTTACAAGGTTATCAAGGCATGCACCGGATTATATACATAACCTAATAAGTAATATTGATCATTTATTTTAAGGGTTAAAACCATTTCTCTTTTGAGCATTAGTCTCACAATCTGTCTCATCATATGAGGATATTGTCTCATGTGATGTCAAGATAGAAAAAGAAATTCTCTCTATCTTACGAATTTAAGAAAAACCAAGAGAAGAAGAGATCTCCTGATAACACTGGTAATGGAAATAAGGGAAAGAGGGGAAAAGTTTAATATCCATCCTTTAATAAATGTGGGAAGAAATACCTCGGTACATTTTTGTAGGGAATGGGAGTGTGTTACCAGTGTGGTGAAAAAGGACACCAAGATGTCATTATAATGAGAAGAAAGAAACTAATGATGATCAATTCTACAATTTTAGGGATGTGGGAAATTATGCAAATGAATGTTCTAAGCATCACAGAAACATACCTCAGAAAATGCCAATTGATCAAGGACAAGCATATGCAATCACTACTGTTGAGGTCAAAGCTCTGAATGACATGGTTACATGTAATATAATGTTTTCCTCAAGTTTATCCAATGATTTATTTATTTCTGGATCGTCGCATTATTTCATATCTTCGCAATTTTCTAAGAAAATTAGATATTTCTAATTTGATTTAATAAGGGAGTCGTGAGTCAAATATCTTAAGAGAAGTATCATTGAAACAATGTTTTATGAATCAGTTCCATTAAGTCATATAAATGTTATTTATCTAATGATCTAATCGTCATTACCATGATGGAATTTGATATAATCCTCAGTATATATTGTATTTCATACCATGATGAAAAAATTTATTTTAAGAAGAAGGAGGTTACAATTTTTGATAATGATAAGGAGTACGTTTTCATTAGAGGAGAAACGTCACCACCTAATTCTTATCTAGATCTAACCCCAGTAGCTCAACTAAATTCAATTATTGGGGAGAAAGAGAGTTAAATAACTATGGGTGATTAAAGGAATGTTCAAATATAGGATATACCTATTGTGAAATTATATGTTGACGTGTTTCCAAAAGATTTACCTAGAAATACTTCAGAACAAGAAATTGAGTTTTCCATTGATTTAATTCCTAGATCAAGGCCCATATTGAAGACCCATTATAGAATGGCCATTGTGGAATTAGTGTAACTAAATAAAGAACTAGAGGAATTTAGTAATAAGGGTTTTATTCTCCCTAGTTTTTCTACATGGGGAGCCACTGTCCTTTTATTTTAAGAAAAAATAAGGACCTATGAGGTTGTGCATTGACTACAGGGAGTTCAATGCTATAAAAATAATACACAAGTATCCCCTACATCTCATTGATGATTTATTAAAACAACTTGATGGATCTCTATACTTTTCAAAGATTTACCTTCAATCTAGATATCATCATTTGTGTGTAAATAAGGAAGACATTCCGAAAACAACATTTTGAACCAGGTATGGGCATTATGAGTTTATAGTAATGCATTTTGGAATGACTAATTCACCCTCTATCTTCATGGATCTAAATAATATATTTTTAAAGTAATATCTTGATGAAATTTTAGTGGTATTTATTGATGATATCATTGTATACTCCAAAAGCTACAAAGATAATGAAAATCACTTACGCATTATTCTAAAGACTCTTAAAAGACACAAATTATATGAGATTTATAGCATGTGTGAATTCTAGAATTTGGAGATTTGTTTTCTTGTAAATACTGTCTCTAATGATGGAATATCTGTTGATCCTTCTTTGAAAATATCAATCCATGTATTGCCAGCACCAATGAGTATAATCGAGGTACATAGTTTTATTAGTTTAGCAGGTTATTATTGACGTTTTTTTCAGAGTTTATCCCGATTGGATAACCCATTAATGAAGCTCACATGTAAAGGGGTTATATTTTTCGGACAAAATTGTAAAAAATGTTTTGAAGAACTAAAGATAATATTAGTCAATTATCTTATATTCACTCTACCATCAGAGAATGACGTGTTTATTATTCATAGTGAATCTTCAAAGAGAGGACTTGGTTGTGTCCTTATGCAGAATGATAGGGTTATTACCTATGCATCACGACATCTAAAAATTCATGATAAAAACTATCCTACTCATGATCTTGAGTTGGGATATGTAATATTTTCTTCTAATATATGGAGACATTATCTCTATGGTGAAAAATGTGACATATATATTGATCACAAGAGTTTGAAGTATATTTTCTCACAGAACGAACTCAACATGAGGCAAATGAGATGACTTGAACAACTCAAGGATTATGATTGCACCATAAAATACCGCCCGAGGAAGGAAAATAAGGTTGATGATGCTTTGAGTATAATGGATCATGGAGTTTTGAACAAGATGAGTGTTGCAAAGGATCTTATTTTCATCTATCCGGTGATGATGGATATGGGAATTACCATAGAAGGTGAAACATCGATAATTTTTCAAATGGTTTCCATACCATCTTTACTAGAAAGGATAAAGAGTTCTTATACAGATGTGGAAGAGTTTCAAAAGAAGATTAATGTGGTGAATACTGGGAGATTGAGTGACTTTGTGTATAACGATGGAATTATGAAATTTCAGAAGAGACTTTGTGTTCCCAGCGTACCTGATCTAAAAAGGGAATTGTTGGATGATGCTCATAGTTTAAATTTCTCTATACACCCTAGGAGAACCAAAATTTATAGATATTTGAAGGAACATTTTTGGTTGGACAACATTAAGAGGGAAATTACAGATTTTGTGTTAAGGTGTATAGTTTTTCAACAACATAAAGCTGGAAGGTAATAGCCTAGATGAGTTATGAAACCTCTTCCCATACATGAGTGAAAATTGGATAATATTACGATGTAATTTTTCATGGGAGTACCAAAGACTCGTAGAAGGAACGATGCAATATGGGTCATTGTTGACTGTCTTACCAAGTTAGAACATTTTCTTACGAAAAGAGAAGATCTACCACATCAACGTCTCACAAGACTATATATGAATGATGTTGTGAGACATCAAGGAGTAACCCTGTTGATTGTTTCTGACTGTGATCCCCGTTTTACATTAAAAATATGGAAAATCCTTCAAAAATCCCTGGATACTGAACTTCATTTGAATACTATCTTCCTTCCTTAAATAGATAAACAATCAGAATGAGCTATTCAAACCATAGAAGACATATTTAGATCTTGCTAACTTGACTTAGGGTATGTGTGATCAATATTTAACATTGGTAGAATTTTACTATAACAATAGTTTCCATTCAAGTATTTATATGGAACTATGTAAAGCGTTATACGGAAATACATATCGCACACCAACCTATTGGGATGATGTTGGTGAAAGAACACTTGTAGGCCCTTAACATGTTGAGGAAACGATGGAAAAGATGATGGTAATCCAAACCCACATCAAAGAATCTCAATGTAGGTAGGTGAGAAATGCTGATAAGCGAAGGAAGAATTTGAAATTTCAAGTAGGATGTCACGTTTTCTTGAAGGTATATCCATGGAAGGGTGTTATATGTTTCAATAATAAGGTTAAATTGAGTCCTAGGTACATTGGACCTTTCAAAATTCTAGATCGAATTGGGGTTGTAGCTTACCGTTTGGCAATGCCACCAAGTCTCTCCAAAGTTCACAATGTGTTCCACGTATCACTATTGAGAAAATACATGCATGACCCAACCCATGTACTCACATATGAGGAATTAGAATTGGAACCCGATCTATCATATTGCGAAGAGACCCTAAGGACTCATGACACTAAATAACATGTGTTGGGAAACCAGACGACTCGTATGGGAAAATTTCTATGGAGAAACCATATGATGGAAGAGGCAATGTGGGAACCTGTGGAACTTATGATGAAGAACCACTAGAGTCATTTTATGCAGTAATATTCTAGAAATTTCGAGGATGAAAATATTTTAAATAGGGTATAATGTAACACCTCATGCTTCTACGGTACACTTCTCTTTGAATAAAGCAATATCATGTATTGTATGCAACTTCGAGTTCTAACACACAAAAACCAATCAAATTAGCTGTTATGAATAGTAATACCCACTTTTTAAATTTTATAAATTCTATCATTCAAAATAGACTTCATTTTTGGATTCGGAATATCGAAATTAGCTAAGGGTGAATTTTTGGTATTTTTCTAAAAACTATTAATTTTTGATGAATAGTTAAAAAACTGAGTTATTAGTTAAAAACAATTTTTTATTTAATTAATTAGTTATTTTCTTAAAATTTATTTTAGGTCAAAATACATATGTAATACATATATATGTTCAATTTATTTCATTGGAGTCACTTTATAATATGTTTAGATATATACAAATTTTATTGAACTTTTTACCCTCTTTTGTCCACATCCTAGGAGCTTTTGAAAATTCTCATAAAACTTAATTTCACCGCTACTGTGAGTTGATTGTAAAAAATCCAAGAGACGGGGTTGATATCAGTATGTAAAATGTGGTTCAGTAAGATGAAAATAATTTTTGGTGAATAGTAACTTTTTACTTTTATTTACCATGGTTAAAAGTAAATATTGTAATCAAAGGTAAAAATAATATTAATAATACCAAAAAAATGTCCTAATTTTATTGGATAAGTATAATTAGACCAAAAACAACCTTATTAATAAAATATGAACCTTTTTGTTCCACTTGTATTAGATTAGGACATTTATTATTATTTTATTTAAAGAAGAGTTAAAAGAGTTAAAATCAGTGTTTAATTGATAACTTTTTTAATATAGTGTTATCGATAAGATAAATTCTATTATAAATATTAAATCAAAAGATAAAAATATTTCATACATAATGGAATTTTATTTATAAATTTTAGACATTAAATTAGTTAATTTATTTATGATGCAATGGTGATGTAGTAATTACCTTATTAATGAAATTTTAAAATAAATGATATTTTAAATACCCAAATAAATTTAATTTGAGACTTTTTATGAATTAAACTATTTTTATAGGTTAATATGAAATATTAGGGTTGTTTAGATGAATTTTGTTTGAAGTAATAATTCTGTTATGAATATAGGAAAAATAAAATACCAAATAGTGTCAAATTTGACATAAAAGAGTTCTTAAAACAAAAATTTTATTATTAATTGATATTCTATTAAAAAAAATCGAAGGATCAGAGAAAGGAATTATATAATAATAGGTGTATCATTAATGAACCAATTGGTGTTCTCATTGAAGTATATAGTATGTTTATTAACCATATTACATAAAAAAACAAAGAGCCATGGTAAATGTCAAAATATTTAACTAAGAGTAAAATATATATGATAAGGTTAATATGGTGACATAAACCTGAATAAAATATAATGGTTGAAAGGAATTAGAACCACCCCCACCCTAGGATCGGAATAAGTCAGGTTGGAGTCATTATAAACGGAATATGAATTTATTATAAAATAATATTTAATGTTTTTCCTAAGGTGCCTGTCACCCCTCTTATAAAAGGGCACTTCCCTTCTCTCAAATTCACACATTAAAATGATTTTTTCTTGTAAAAACACTGCCAAAATATCCTCTCAACTTCCATCACTTCATCCTAGAGGCCATCCTTTAGTCAGAAAGCCTACATTTGGATCCCTTTTGATGAAAACAAAAGGAAGAACCTGAAAAAGGTCAATATTTCATAACCACTTTCAAGTACTTTTCTTCTTCAACTTCTTCTTTCATTTTTTTCCATTATAAAATAAATACTCCAGTATATTATATATACTATGATGTTATTATAAATATGGTACAACCATATTCATTATTCTATCCATCATTTGAATGACTTGTTACTATATGTTCATATGTAAGACTTCCCATCTCCACGTTGTGGTGTAGTTGTTATTCAATACATTATTATTTATATGGGTATAATAATTATTTATATAACATTATAATTGTTATATATATATATATATGACATAACATCCAATTATATAATATTTTAATATCAAAATAATGATATTTTCACTCGTTCGTACGTACAGATTATCTTCTCGATGAACGTGATGAGATTCATTCCCCATCGTATCCATTCAAGACTAATTTTAATTTGATAATTAAAAATAATGTTTAAGGACTTGATATCATTTTAGATATGAATAATATAAAACCTATCCATAAAAAACATGGCTTATTTAAGAAAACATCTAAAATAAAATGAGAAAGTGAACACCTGAAACGATGATAATACTAAAATGTTTTTAACAATTAAATATTAGAAGATCATATAAGATATCATATTTATGTATATGATTATTGTATAATTTAATATAAACTATTTAACTATTATAAATAATGTTAACCAACCCTCGACCGAGGAAAATTACAAGGTAATGGTTTATTTCACAATCTTTAAATTATCTGAGGCTGTTTATACGTAATTATCTACTGGGACCTCTTTATCATCCACATCCATGTTTCTAAAAAATGTATTTCAAAAAATTATTACTATTTAATAGAATATGGGTTAATGTCATTTATACACATTTTTAATTTTTATAAGTTGTTTATAACAGAATCTTTCTGTTGTTTTCTAAACAGGGTACTTTTTAACATTTTCGACAAAATTAAGGTAATAAATTCTTTTTTTAACTTATACAATGTGTGGGGTTATTTTAAACCATTATAACATCGTCGAATCTTTCCATAAAATCTTATGAAAATATTTTTAAATATAAATGATTTCATTTATAATTACGTGACGTTTAAATTATTTTAAATTAGAAAGGGATATTTAAATAAAAAGGATTCTATTTCATCTATGTCAACATCCTTTGATGAATTTTAAGTTAGTTTGAAGTTGATTTGTTATGAAAGAAAAAATCCGTATTGTATTGAAGGTTTTTTGATATATTTGACTATGGAGGTGTTATTTCAAACCATTCATGGTTGATTGATAATGTATTGGCATATTTATGTCAGTTTCAATAAGAATGTTTTCGTTATGTATAGACCTTTTCATGAGGGAATGGATTGGACTTAGTAAGTGACTGGTGGATCTTAATATAGATCATCGATTAATTAGAGGTTCTAATGAGACAAACTTGTGTCTTGGCACAAGGCCTTTAAAAAATTTATTTTTAGTCTTCACACAAGACCTTTACTATGTGGTTATGAAAGTATGTCATTATGTATTCCATCATTATGAATGTGGTTATTTATATTAAATGTGTTTATTGGACTAGTGGAATATCAATGTGAATATGTAAATGAAATTATTTCATTTTATTTTTTCTATACTATGCTGAAGTTCATGTTTAAAAGGATTTTGTTTTAGTTATACATTGCCTTAAATGTTTATGCTTATTTTTTTAATGTTTCTACAATATTGTTATCCTTTCTGAGTATCTGAGCTCACCCCTTTCCATGTTTTATTTTTCCCAGGATGCGAAGAAGTATAATATGGCTGACCTATTGGGATAGTCTATGGGATCTCAGTGTTGTATTGGGAAACAATGTTGTTGTAGTTTTCCATTTTACGATGTAATGAAAACCTTATGAACGTATGTAGTATTTCCAAGGCTACTAAAATAATAAGTCATTCGAGACTTGATCTTTTGTGATCATTCCAAGTTTATGTAATAATGCACCAACTCTGGGTAACTGGGGTCAGGGTGTTACAACCCCACCTAAAAGTTGAACGAATCAATCCAATTCTTTTAATGGGACATTCTAACTACATTTTTCAGCTCCAATATTGGTTATAATAACCTACACATACATGCAAGGACACCTAACCCATTTCCACACACTCTCATGGCCACGACCTTGTCAAAGGGGATCCTCAGATATATTCCAATACAAGTATACCCATCTCCAATGACATACACATGGATATATATAAATATATATATATATATACACACACACACATGGGGACACCATGCCCATACATGTGTAATCATTTCCCTTGATGATTATACATGTAATAGGCATAACCAAAAATATATATTTACTTACCTATTCACGTGTTGGTGAGTCTACCTTATCATGGAGACTCGAAATCATAAACGAGTGACCAATACACTAAAAGATAATACTATGAACTATAAAACACATAAAGTCCCTAATTTAATAGGGGAAAACCTAGAAACAATATAAAACCCACACTGCGGATAACAAAGACCAACCGAAATGTGCCGATCCACCCCACCTTCAGTGGCGGTAGTCGAAACACACACCAAAGGGCCCGGAGAGAATATTTTCACCAATATTGATCAAGAGAAACCCAAAAAATGGAAAAACACAAAACTCTAGGGTTCATCCACACTAGACATAGCGATCGAGAGGATGTAATTGATCATAATAATGGAGGATAAGTGCAGAGAAAGCATACCTTGAGGATTTGGATTATGAACATGAAAGGATTCATATGGATTGAAGAAGTATAAGGAGCTGTGGAAGGAGGTGTCTCAAGACCCATGAGAGATAGGAGCAAAGCAATATCGCGATTTCAGGGATGTGGAATAGAGGTTAATGTTTATGTTATTATATTTTTAATTATTTTTAATTAATTTAAAAATAATTATTTTCTAAAAACTGTCTGTCATGCTTGGTTGACCCACTCTGTTTAAAAAATTGTTTGATAATCATGCATTCTCCAATAGACTTATATAGAAACCAACACTGGCTCGGAACATGGTTTGGAAAACCATGTGAAAATCAATTGAATATTCACTATACTGTTAAATACGGTCATCTGATTACATATATAGTTTGCACGGTTTTCCTACGAACTGTTCACATTATATAGTTTTAAAAAAAACATTGTTTTCCTTGTCCTGTTCTCCTATAACTCATTGTGCCTCCCCTGAAACTTAACGAGCCTTCACCCATATCCAAAATCATCACACAAAAGTTCTTTATAACACAGAATTCGGTTCTGAGGCTTAGTTTTAAAAATGGCTCGCTCAATTATAGAAAACGTTCAAAAAACTAATTTTTATCCCGGATCAAAACATGGATTGTTATATTTTGGCTCTTATGTTTAAGTTTTATCCCCTTTTTAAGCATAATTTCAACTGAATCGATATAAATAATTGTAATCACATTCACTAATATTTTTGGTAAAAAACTATGTTTAACATATCAGGTATTATAAATTATGTTGATTGCAAACACAGAATCCATTTTATTACATTACAATAATAGAAGTAGTAGAAATTAATTTATATTTAATCTCACTTATGGGATGAAAATGGGCATTTTTAAGGTAGACACATTTAAAACGTTAGTAGGTTTTCATATCTAATTTTAATTTGAAATTGATTCTAATGAGATAAATTAGATTCAATAATATAAAATTCATTTAATTAATCTTTAAAACTATTTAAAAATAATATTTAACTTTATAAGTAAATGAGATTGAAAATTAGTTATGAATTAAAATTTAATGTTTTTCATTATTTATTAAAAAATGAATCATCACATAAAAATACAACAATTTCACCCTAACAAACTTTTTATCTTTCAATTTCAATTATTGAGTACATTTTGACTTATAAGATTTATAAAATTTCTCACTACTGAATTTAAAATTGGATCCTTATTAAAAAGTGTTGAATGTGCTGTAATAAAAATATAGAATCTTATCTATAAAATTGGTTTTTTTCTTATCTTATGTCTCTAAAATCTATTGTATTAATATCAATAATATTTTATTTAAATGATAATAAATATATTACATTAATATCACACACTAATTGTAATTATTTTATTTTTTTATCCAAAAACACTTCTGTGATAATGAAAATAGTTTTTGATAAAAAATTATTTGTATATTTATTCTTTCATATGCCCATTTATAATTAATTAGAAACCAATTAATTTATTCTATATTTGAGTAAATGGCACATTTTTATAGTATGGTAAATCATAATCATAACATCTAATTTAATATCTAGGTTATATCTTATTATAGTAAATAATAATATTTTATTAATATATTGTTTTTTAGTAAAACATTGTCTTGCATGTAATGAAAGTCCTTAGAGAAACTCACTATTTCATGAACCATATGACAAATAAGTTTCATGTGCATTTGTAATTTGAAAAATATATTGAAATTATTTTAAAGGTAAATATATTATTAATTTTTAGTATATCATATTATTTTATGCACATGGTGTTACATGTCATACATGATATTGAATACATTGTTCGGACATTATATTTCGTGGTGTTACATTCTACCCACCTTAAATATTTTTCATCAATACCATTTAAAAAATATATTTGTAATAGATTTTTGGATTTTTATAATTTGTAAATCCAACATCATGGGAATAAATAAATGAAATATCCTCTTAATAATAGAAAATGATAATTTCAAAGGCCACATAGATTTAAAGTATATATTGGTTTCTAAATAGAATAAAATTAGTTGAAAATATAGATATGTATTTGGAAGAAAAGTGTAAATATTGGTTGAGAGTGATTGGGGTTATAAATCACAAACAAGTCAATGATAAGTGGAATGTTGAGGGCATCAAATCAAAAAATTGTTGATGATTTAAAAGACAATCGGTTCAAAAAATATGTATTAGGAAAACAATTAGGATAATTTTCCTCATGTTGAGAAATTCATACGAATAGAAGGAAATTTTCTTACATGATACTTTTTATTTTCTTATGAAAAATTACATAAATTTGTCATTATTTGATTAAATCATAATTAATCCCATAAATTAAAAAATATATATCAAAAAATTAACATTGATTCCTAAAACACTAAATAAACATGTAACAGATCATAAGGACAATAAAAGAGTGAAATGTATTTTCATTTGTTTGCAACTATTATGGAAGGACAAAATGTTTAATATAATATTATCTATAAAAAAGTTCACACTATTGTTTAATCATTAATATTTACTCATCAATTTTTTCAACTAAATACAATGACATATTCATGAGTACATTTTGTAGGTTAGTGATTTGAATGAAACCCTTATCATCTTCCAGTCATGGGTTCAAGACCCATATTATTTTCATACATGATTTTATTGTGACCCTTCGTACATTTTGACCTTTTGAAAAACTATATTGATATAATTTGAGAAATAAATATAATGTAAATCCTTGAAATTTAATAATTAAATACCCTACCATTTTCAATAAAACACTAATAGAAGAATACTTAATCCATTTATTTCCACATTGGTCCAATCTTGAACTATGGTTTATACATAATGTCCTCCAATGTCCCAAAGGCCTTCATTTGTTATTGATTTTGATAACCCTTCTTTCAAGGGGTGAGGTAAAATTCTTATAAGGTCCGTAGGAATATGTATTTCATGGATCATATTTCTTTGAGGAATTCATTGCCCATAGGCTTCAAACATTACATACAACTCAAACTAATTACTTGGAACTTCTCCTCCCCAGGATCTTCATCGTTAAATCTTCTCCCACCTTTTCTTGAATATGCTTCTAGGCTTTCTCATGCACGTATAGGCTTGTCCCGATGGCAGGTACCATACCCTCTCATTCTTGTAATCTGTTTAGCTTTTGATATGGTGAAATCTCCCTTCTCATCATTCTTCTGGAGCTTTTTTCCTTTTAGGTTTTCTTGTTTGAATAAGCACTTAAGGTTGTCTGAAGGCCTTGTGGTGGCCTGAAGGCCTTGAGGTGGCCCAAACGCCATACTGACCGGAAGGCATGGGTTACATGAAGGCCTTAAAGGACTCAGTGACCAAATTGGTGGCCCGAAGGCCCAAATAGAAGAATAGTATCGGATTCTACCGTACCAAATAGTACATCTTCCAGTTTCTGCTACAGTACATACATAGTACTGCTACAGTACTGCTATAGTTCCCAGAAAAATTTTTCTAACTAGATTTTTTCCCAGGTCGCTTGGATGCACTTCAGAAGTCCTCAACAACTGGGCTGAAAGTCATTTGCGGGTTTATCCATAATGTCATATATAATATTTATAAATCATGAAGACTTATTTTAAATCTCCAACAACATAGGATTAACCATGGATTTTCAATGTAATAATCTCTCATGATGGTTTGCAATGAAAATGTGAATTATCCTAAGAATATACTTTATAAGTGTAAAAATAGGTGCACAGTAAGGTACATTTTCGTGTATCAGGTTACGTTGAGTCATGAATAACACACATTTTTGATGTTGTTACCCATTGGTATATCTGTTCTAAAACCACATCCACTTGTAGTATCCATACATGGTTGTATGGCTCATAATACCCTCATAATCTCAACCGTACAAAAATTCATAGATGTTATCCAATACATATCCTAAAATTATACCGTATAGATCTTATATATAATCTATTTTTTCTTAAATCTCGTTCCCATGGTTTTCACTAAAATTCATTTGACACCAACTATTGAGAACAGAACCTAAAGAGTCTAAAGCCGGTGTCTACTGCAATTTAATTGGCAGGATTACGAGGAATCAAATCCTATTGGATCTAAGAGATTAGTAATATTGGTAAGCCATATATATATAAGTATTTTATTACAAATGAATACAAAAATTTCACCATAATGGTTTTTTTCTAAGAGACCATTTTTACACCTAATATGTACCTACATATCTTTCATAGTACACTTCATGGAATCCAAGTGAAAGGAAAAAAATAAGGGGGTAGTTTGGTGCACAATAAGGGTAAATTATATCAGAATAAATAATTATTCAATGAGAATAATAATTATCAAATGGTAAATAACCAATAATACAAGCCATGTTATAAATAATTGAGATGAAATGAAGTAAATAATATATTAAGGTAAATAATTGATAACACATTTCTATGAAATAACTATATAAAGAAAAATAATTTAGGATATATAAGAAAGTAAAAAAACAAACCATTTAATCAATTATCTGAGAAATAAATGAATCCATATATATATTAAATATAAATGTAATTTATAAATAACAACTGAATCTAAACAGAGGAAATGCTTAATGATTGGATATCATGTTTAAGGCACATGAAATCCTATAATTTCAACATATATCCTTAGTTAATTTTAAAACTATAGAAAGAAACACATATATTCTTCTTATAAACAAACATAAAGGGGTCTTCTCCAACTGATTTCACCGCTTTAGACTACCAATGCATCTTCGAATTTATATTAACTAGTCCCCAAACAATATGTAATTCCTTTTACAATCCCAAACCTATAACATTCATCTCATATCCATTCCTCATATCAAATAAACTACACCCCTTACCAAATATCCATATTAAAAAATTAATACGATTTACCAATATTTCCATAGATAATCACGTAATAGTTAATGTAGATACCATAGGTATAATGTTATATTGTTTTAATAATCGTAATATCCATGATAAATTATATGAATAATTAGGGGAAATTCAATGATAATAGGAAATTTTATATTTCATGTTGATTAAAAATGTAATCAAGGAAGTGAATATAAATAATATATTTTTCCAAATCAATCATAAACCATCCCGTGAAAAAAAATGTTGGTATTAATAAAAAATATCCCAAGTGGATTTAAAATATATGGTTATTAATGTTGATGAATATAAATAAATGATTTGTTAAAAATATTCAAGGGAAAAATCCTTTTCATTTTGAAAACAATTTAAAAATAATATTATTTAAAAATCACTTTAGAAAAAAAACATTAATTTTTTTTAAAGAATTAAAAGAAATATTTTAAGAAAAAATGGAAGGTCAATTTATACATGTCGTACGAGTTAACTAGAAAATTCTATTTACATGATAAAATATTATAAAATACCTTGATCAGAAATCGACTAGAACATTACTTTGAAAATGTGGGTAATAAAAATAGTAAATTATAATTAATAAATAATTTTTACAAGGATAAAATATTTTTTTAAAAAAATTATAAAACAATGTTTTTTTTGAAGAAAACGGGTTCTCTGACTAAAGAGAGAGTAACAAAGGGTTTTCAAAAAAACATTTTCTAAAAAATATTGAGTAAAAAAGAGTTAGAAAATGGTACTAATACATGAAATGTTTGTGAATAACCATTTGAGATGAAAATTAAAGGCATTATGGAATATTTATCATATATTTTCCTTATATGTAAATGAAATTTCATTAAAATTATTTATGAGGAAAATAATCTCTTATCATTATAATGTCTTCTATACCAATTTTAAACATTTCAATCATAATATAAATGAAGTAATAACATTAAATTAGACAAATAATATCATTAGGATAAATATATTCCTGATATAACATGTATATGGGTAGTATATTCTCCATATGAAATAAACTAGGTTTTTAATAATATATAAACCAAAATGGAATGTAAATTGAGATGAAATATCTTACGTTGTGTGTGACTTATCTCATGGGTATTTATATTAATAAATAATGAACTTATGTTTAATTTTATTGTCTATTTAGAACCTTTTTTGTTTATCATAACTTTCATTTCAATTATTATCATGTTTTATTCAACTTCATATTCAGTTATGCTTACGTTGGGTGTTTTGGCCAAATTATGTTTATGTGTAAAAATATTTTTTATAGGTCAAATATGGTCACATGGGTCATTATATTACACCTATAGAGTAATAATCATGAAATAATTATTATATTTAAATAATAATTATTCTTTTAAAACCAATCAATAAATATGTTTATGAAAATTGAAACAACATTACAATCATGGGGATGGTAAGCCGTACTTACGAATGAGTAACGTCGCTATTTTTTCAATTATTGTTATGGAAAGAAGGTATGTAACAATATGCATTTAAATATTGATAATTATATTATATATACCATGTTATTTAATCATATATACTTGTTTATATAATTATTTTGATGTAAAAGGAATCACATCATGCTAAGGATGTGGTAGTCCACACGTCCACACCTAACCTTATCACTTTTTAGTGTGTTAAAGGGTAATAAAGAAAATGAAATATATTATATTTAAAAATCATAATTATTTAATTAATATAATATATATATTTATAATTCCACATATTAATAACTATAAATATTATTTATACATTCAAGGAATCGTTTGATCGAATCATATTGCCTTTTTAAGGCAGCAGTACACACTTCCAAAAAATGATGTTATCACATTTGCACAAAAAATGGAATATATAATATTCTTTCTAATAAAATAATTAAATAAAAATAGATACATAATAATTATCATATATATAATATATAAATATTTCCCTATCATAATTATTTATAATGAAATGTGGTAATGGAAGAATGAACTACTTCATTTCGTGAGGCAGAAATTCACTATACACATACACATTAAGTTTATTCCCCAATATACAGATGTGTGTGTAAGTATAGGTAAAAAACATAGAAAAAAAACATAGTATATTAAAAATACTGGTTTTTTCTATATAATCATTTAATAAAGAGTGTTTAATTATGAGAGAAAGAAAAAAAGCTACAGAGCTTGGTGAAAGATGTCAGCCCTTTTTTAGGAAACTTCTTTTTGTATGCATAAAAGGGATTCATTCAGTGGATTTATTCCCAAGGTAAGGCTTATATTATATGGGGAGTTATTTTTAGTATCTATAATGGTAGTTCATTTTCAAACAAATGAGGCTTGAGAATTTGAATAATTGGGAGGAGAGGAGGTGTTTTTATTATGGAGGAGTGACACTCTAGTGGTTTTTTGAAAAGTAATTACACCCATGTTTTCCTCAGTTTAAAAGGATAATATAATAGTAAATATTATATCCAATGGAGTATAGAATTTATATATGACTATAAAATGATTTTTCAATGTTTTTATAAGTAATATTTCCCTTAATATTACGGTTTAGTCCCTTTTTAAGCACAATTTCACCTTAATCATTATAGTTAATTGAAATCACCTTCAATGATATATTTTCGAAAAAACTATGTTCATATAATTATAAATTTTGATTTATTATGATTCCAAATATGGAATAAATTTTAACAAATCTGAATAATGGAGGTGGTATAAATTAATTTAAATTCAATCATGCATACAAGATGATAGTGCAGGTTTTGAAAGTAAACACTTTTAAAAGTTTGTGATGTTTTAATTTCTATTTTCAATGTGAAATTTATTCCAATGACCCATATTGGATTTATTGATAAAAAAATAGATCTAGTTAAACAATAAATCCAATTTAAAATACTATTAATCCTTAAAAATAAATTATATGAAATAACTATTTTGAATTAAAATTTAATATTTTTCATCATCCATTAAATATGAAATTTCACAGAAAAATTACAAAAAATATCCTTAAATTAATTTTAATGGATAAATATAGAATAATATGTTTATTTTCACATATAATATTTATAAAAGTTCAAAAAAATTTATTTAAAATAGGTTCTCCGTTAAATTTTTTTAAAAGTGCCTTAACAAAAATATAGTATTTTATGTATAAAATTTTATTTGTTCTAATCCTATGTATATCGAATAAATTGGATGAACATAAAAAAATTATTGAATATAATATATAAATATATATTAAATTAGTATCACTCAAAAAAATTCAACTAATTTAATTTTTTCAATATAAGGCTGCTTTGTGAGCATCAAAATAGTTTTCTATAAAAACAATCCATTTATACTCAATTGGTTATTATATTAATTTATAATTAATTAGTAACCATGGAATTCATTTCTCATTTGTGTAAACCATATATATAAATAATTTGTTTACTCCAACTAACAACCTCTAATTTAATGGCCAATTCATATCATGATATATTAAATAGTAATATTTTAATAATATATTATGTTTAGGGAAAACATTGTCTTGTGTGTAATGAAAGTAATAAAAGAAACACATTGTTACATTTTATGTATGCTAACTTAGGGTCACATGAATAGGAAGTTATAAAATATATTCAACTTATTTAACATAGTAAATATATTATAAATTCTCAAAATATTGTATTCTCTTACATGCTTGGTGTTGTGTGTCCAACATGATGTCAAATAAAATTTTCCTACACTATATTTTTATGGTGTTATAGATTTTTTGTACTTTTAATTACTTTATTGTATAGAGTCCAAAAAAGTCTGTTTATAAAATATTATAGAAAAACCCTCTCTATTATTATATTAACACAAAAAATATCCCATATATATTCATGGAAAAACATTAAATCCCAACCGTATTATTTTCATTCCTCTCATGATCCATACCAAGGTTCCCCCATTATCTCAAGAATCTCCTCCCAAGATATTGGTAAAACCATCTCAATATAAGGGTCATATTCTTCTATTCTTTACTCAATAAATTTCATTATTTTATTCTTTTTTATTTATAATCTTTGATATTCTGAATTTTTTATCCACATCCATAATACATTCCTTATTGTACAAAAATTTTGATAAACCCATTAAATATCACTAAAAATATTTATTATTCTTTATGTTATGTCATTAAGCTGCTGATATTTCACTGTGATATTTTTTTTACAAACAATACTGAATAAAATTCATATACCCATTTCTAATCAAGGGTATTCACCTACATATACCTATACTTTATTTTTTGGGGAATTCCATATATTTAAACCACCCATATTAATATTTGGTTCAATATATATGAATGAAAGTATTATGTTATATGATCTATATGTAAAACTTATGCATGCAGATGATATAATTATGATTGGGTCACCCAGATTGCACTCCAATGCATTCGATAATGTCATAATCTCATGATATTACAAGAAAGTTTCATAACAAGTTATCCAAAGCACACTATGTTGTTATTTTTTAGTGGTTAAAATTTACTATTGATTATGATTCCACATTTTATGTTTTTTTCCACAATCCCATGTTTTGGTTATTCTAAAATGTTATATAAAACCTCTTTGTTCATGAATATGGTTATCACCACATATGCTAAAATTTTATGCCACTTTACCCAAATTTATTTCATTACCCTATTACATGTTTTTTTATTTCTTTTATGGGATTTATATATCACCCCTTTTTTATGTATGTCCCTACATTATCCAATAATGTTGTTGTGGCGAAATTAAAATTTAAGGCATGTTAATGATGCTATAAATAATTTTATAATATCAATGTATCATGTTTTTATGTTATGTAACAAATTCATAAATACAATAGCCTTCATAGTATTTTTGTATTTTATCGTGTGTACCTTTTTGTAATATATCATGAAAAAAACTTTATTAAAAATATGGGCTTTCATACTTAATAAATTATCATTACGGGTATCAATCTCAAATGTTTAGGGATAAATTCACGATCATGAAATGAATATTTTTCTAGATTATGTTGACGTAATTGAAATAATTCTACTAGAAAATTAGGTTCAGTTTTCCGTAGAATTCAAACCAGTTTTTTCACCACTTTAAAACTATCAATATAAAATGTATCTGATCTAGTAATAATAATTAAAGAAAACCACCAAGATACTTTAGGTAGGTAATTTATATTACCATTTTCTTCACCATTGGTATAAGTAGTCCATTATTTGAAAAATATTATTGGCTTGTAGTGCCTTTTCATTCCGTGTCATGAAAATAACAAGACCCCAGTCGAGAAAAAGTATCTAATACACTACATTGATGATTTTATTGATCAACATAGATTGTATTTGTACTTCTTGATGGTCGATCTTAAATCTGGATTCCATACATTATGGGCAAAGAGAGAATCTATTTCCATGATATCCTTCTACAGTTGATATGAACACTATAAATTACTAGAGATGGAATTAAGACATAAAAATTCCACTAGAATCATCAGGGATTAAGTGAATAGACTTTGTGAAATTACCTAAACAAATTCCAGGATTTTTTTATAAATAATATTCTCAAACAATTTGAGAATTATAATGAACATTAATAGAATTTATGTTTTGTGTTAAAAAAAAATATTAAAGGGGAATCTATATTCTAGGTTTATAAGGTGTTATTATTTTTACAAAAATCACCCTTTACATTTCATTTAATCACAATTGTTATTGCCAATTGATCTTTATATGGAAATAGTTATTGAATAATGGCCTATAAAATCCACTTTGACATAAATTCATAATTTATTGTTTATTAAAATACTATCAATTAATTATTAGATATTTTATATAGTTAAATGTTTAAAAATTATTTTAACATGGAATGTATTAATTTTTTTCTAGATAGAATAATTTGATGAAAAATTTAAGGATCTTATGAAATGTCAGGTCCGAATACCTATAATTACACTAACTTATAATCAAGAATGGTTTATCCTATATTGATTGGATTCATTGAAGGTATGGTAATGTGTCCATATTAAAAATGTGAATTTAATTGATTTTTCAGTAACTAAATTTAATACAGAGGAAAAAAATAATTTAATGAATGATATGAAGCTTAATGAAATTATCTTTCAGTATATAATTTTATATAACTATAATTATTTTTAAATGTGTGATATATATGCTGATAATAAAAGATTAATAAAAATATTCATTTTTATATAGTGGTAAATGAACTAAAGAATATGGATAGAGATAATTAAACAATACAATTTCTAAATACATTACTATCACAAGAATGAAGACAAGGTCATATATGCTCAAAAATGAAAGGATATTTATAACTTTTCCTTGATGATGGTTAAAAGGGGAATAATCATCGTATATTTTTGAAGAATGGAATTTGATATAATAATGTAAGGGATTAAATCTCATATTTATCATTTGGGATATAAACCATTCATCTATATAATGATTAATGAGGATTAGAAATATGATATGTAGCTATAAAAAAAGGTAGGAAGTATTCTGAAATTAATATTTGAAAATGGATGAGTTAATAGATTTGAAACAAAATTTGTCTCTCATTGGTAGAATTATAGAAGTTGGAGTTTCTAGAGGATGTGAAAATTCATGGTTCTCTATATAAACAAGATGTAAATAAATGTTTAAGGATCCTAACCAAAACATCTAAAATGAAAACATGAAAAGGGTTATTGCAGAGTATATACATTGATGAATTATATGTGAGGAAGTAAAATATTAGAATTAAAAATAAAAGGGTATGATAAACCATTATGTAGTAATTCATATAAATTGTAAAACATCACTATGGACAATAGTAACTTTCTTCATAAGATAACTAAAGAAACAATTACATCTATGTAGTGGTTGATCGACATACAATGTTGATACACATTATTGTTAACTAAGATAATTTATCACTGAATCAACAACCCAAGGTTTACATAAATGAATTTGTAAATTTCTATGGTGTACCACACTAAATTACATGACATCATGATTCATGGTTAACATTGATATAATTTGGCTATTTTTAATATGAATTGCATAAAAAGTTAATCTTTTAGGAGATATATAATTTTAAAGCTGATAAAGAATCAGGAAATACCATATAGGTATTTAAATTTATACTCAGATAATTCTCTATGTATTTTAATTAAATTTTTTATCATTCATATTAACATAACAAATGTTTCAACTAATTAAAATCTAAATGGAAACATATATATCGATCTATATGGTTATAGATAAATTTCATTCACCATATGTTTTATATATTTAAGGGGGATGATATTCAGACTAATACATATAGATAAAAAAAGGGCAGGTCAAAAAATTCAATGACATATATAGGACGTAAAAAGTCAATAAAATACCCTTGTAAATAATCATCAACAAAAATTAAATATTAAATTGTGTGAAAATTGTTCCATTATATATATCCATGGAATTTAATTGGGATGCTTTAGAATAAAGGAATGCTAATCCTTTTATACATTGGTTTCATGACAACTATTGATCATGTAAGAATTGTACAATTTTAAATAATTCTTCCACTAGTCCTCTCTGATGTAAAATAAGTGTTCAATATATTAATTTTTATAATGTACATATACGATCCAATGCATGTGCTGAACTCTAAATTTGTGAAATTGGAACTTGATATCTCTTATGAGGAACAACCAATGAAGATCTTGGATCATAAAAATAATGTATTATAAATAATATTACCTAACTGGTCAAATTTTTATGGTGGAATAAAAAGATATAGAATGGTAGATTTCATATTGGGGATGTAATAAAATAAGTGTACCCTCACCTATTTTCATCTATGTTGTATAATTTTTATGGTAACAGTATTTTATTTGTGTAAAATGTAACAACTATTGATTTTAGTTTCAATCTTCCATAAAATAAATTTTGTTCATTTTATAGTTTATGATACAAGTAAAAAAATACTATGGTGAATAACTAACTATTATATAATAAAATATATTACATGAAATTTGAAATAAATAAATATATAAAAAAATTACTATTAAAAATTAAAGGATTCTAATTCAAAAAAAAAATACCATGTGGTTTATTAAAACAATTATAATAAATTATATATATTAGATAAATTTATTCCATTCAAATAATTTTCCCCTTCAATTATATTGATTAAATTTATGGAATTATTAGTAAAATCAATTAGTAAAATTTAATGAATAATTAAGTAATTATATGTACTATCATATTCAATATTCATGGATAAGAAAATATTTAAACAATATATAAAGGATATATCATAATATTAATTAAAATTTAAAATTCTTATATTTTATATTTTGTTTAAGTGCAATGAAAAATTTATATTTAGAATCGAATAAATTTCCCCCCATTTAATAATATTTATTTTTGTGTTTCTAATTATAATAACTCTCATGAAAATTGTTTCTATTTGAATACATACATTCTAAATGTATTAATAACCCACATGACTTTGTGATCCAAAACTAGGAAGTATACACGATCTGAACCATAAAAAATAATCCACACACAGAAAAATATAATATAAATTAAATTGTCGAAAAACATAGAGTAAATATGTGGTTGTGATAAATTCCCTATTTCCGTGTGAAAATGCTATATAAACATTGATAAATCAATGTATAAGAGACCAAAAACTCTCACATTCACTATTCATAATAATCCAACATCACCTTATAATGAATAATGATCATCTATTTTGGATATGATGTTGGAAGATGTTCCCACATTATATTTATAAATAAATTCTTCGAGATTCATAGTTATCCTTCTGGTGTCTAAGGATACAAAGGATACCCTTTTATACCTTCAGATTTACCATTTATAATCATTGAAAATTTTATTTACCAATGTTTCAAAAAATTTATTCCAATACTTTTAAAATATCATTATAGAAGCATGATTCATCCAACCTCATTCTATAAAATTATAATTCCAAGACCTCTATATAAAATTTCATTTAGAAAAATCTATTTCAAATGAAACCTCTTTTGAAAATAACCTTCCAGAAAATATAATAGTCTTCAGAAAAACTAACAATATCCCACATAAAAAATACTTCAAGGATTCTAACCATATTTAGTATTAATAAATATTCAGATCTTTTTTTCATGCAACATTATTTATCTCATTAAATTTTCCCATGTACAATTGAGGAATAATGATTCATTATAAATTCATGTACTAAAACAATTTTTAACATGTCTAGCTGATTTTGGTTCCCCATAACCTTTTTAAGTTCTAACACCCTATATTTAAATATACTATATATAAAATAAAATTTCAAGTAGATATATATTTTCCTTTCATGGAAAATAAAATTATAATAATGGTCAATGGAAATAATTCTATCACAGAACACCATTCCTCTTTTTGATGCATTCTTGAGATAATACAACCATCACATCAACCTGAGAAACTCATTTCATTATTCCATAACAGAATCATAATTTACAACAATTGTTTAAAGGGTAAATATAGGTTACAATTGAGTTATTGAACAGATCAATTCACATATTAAATTGAAAAAAAAAACATATTTTCCACTTCTATGAATCCTTATCACCAGTAAAATATGAATCTACAATACCATTAAATAAACAATCAACAATTAAAAATACTTATACATCATATGAAACTTTAATATTTTGTACAATCAATGTCACTACCGTACAATGAATCAACATGATGTATGACATGAAAAAACTCAAAAATACAACATTAAAATAAAATTTAGGTCTTCTGAATATCATTTATTGAATTAATATTCTAATAGATGAAGCATTAAGAACCATTATTATGTTTTATAATTCATCTATCAAATATATTGTATTTTCATTTTAAATTATAATTTTCCCATCAAGGGGAGTTATTATAGTTTTAAATAAGGTCATTATTAATATTTTAATGACCATTTTAATGTACAAATTTTGAGATAAAAAAAGTGTTATTTCATTCCCACCCCTCTTAATTTTCATAGAAAATCTTTTTGATTCATTGGCATGATCATTAATTTCAATCCTTATGGATAATATATTCATCAACTTATAAATACTATTATTTATTTTTCATCCACGAAATTTAACATTTTCAGAAACAGAATAGTAAATGTCTTATAACATCATTTTAGCTTATATAAATATATATCAAAATCAAGACTATTGAAAATTTCTTCAAGAATGATAGTATCAAAATTCAGATTCTCGTAATGAGGGGTTATCTTCAAGAAATATAGATTTATCTTAATCATACAAACTACTATATCTATATGATAATATTTAAGTCCCATGGGATGATCCTTGTTCATTTTCCACTTCATATCACCATTAATTAACTCAATATTGACGACCATATATTAAATGTGATTACAATTAGAGGGAACATTGATCAATAGCTTCTATATAAAATTGTGATTATTTAATGGATAAAAAATATTTGAAAATAAAAATCTATATATTTTTTTGGAAAATGTTTCCCATCATTCATATTTTTTACCTTATACATCCATTAACTTCTTAATCTAGACAAAAAAACCATTTGTTCTATAGATCTCAGTTTAAATCAAGAACATTAACTTGGTTATATGTTTTATTAAGCTTCATGGAATTCCTTTACTCCTTCATATAATACTCCCACTTCGCTGAATAAATAAGGGTAGATTATTATTATATAAATTCAAGTTCACAAAATTACCATAATATAGGAAATATCATATCTTCCCCAAACCTATAAAATGGTTTTAGCTTGTATTTAATCCTATCAAATAAATTGGTTTCTCTCCACAACATGGTTCCAATATTCCTTATAGAAATATTAATTCTATAACTATATATCATGTTCAATATGATTTATAAATATTATGATCATTTATTTTGGGTTCTCTAAAAGTGTTTCCTATTTGGAAATCTCATTATCATCATCTTAAAAATCAATATGTGATTTTTTCTTAGCACATTCCTCTTCCAAGTTTTTATATCTCCGTAAATGTTTCATGTTGAAGAAAAAAATGATGAATTTATTTTTCTTATCATCCGAAAAATTGTATCCCATGATCCTATAACCATATTAAATAAGAAAACACACTTTTGATTTATCCAATAACTTATATATATCCTTGCAATAAACCTCAAAATGTACCCCAATTTTGAAAACTTTTATATTCTTTACATATAGTCTATTATCAAAAAAAAATTATAGGGATTATTATCGCACAACTAATCCTGGTCATACATTGACTAGGTATTCCATTTTATTAATATCTTCCAATTATATTACTTTTAGATATATATATCAAATATTAAACTCCATGTTTTTTCTTATAGATTCATATTCATTCATTTAGAAACTCTAATATGTTGTAATGTTTTAGGAACTATATTCTAATGCCTAACTCCATTTTTTAGATAATGTTTTTAGAAATTATTTTATATGTACTGTAAAAAAAATTCTTCTTAGAGACACATCAGATTTTGATCTCACTCCCTTTTAGAAAAATATTTTCACAGAATAAAATTCTAAAAATGATTTTATATTATATTAAAGAAGTAGAAACTGACTATCCTGGTGGAATCATTAAATTTTTTTGAAAATTACAGAGAAACAAATTTGGATTTTAATAGGTAAGGTCCCAAAACATTAAATTGTACACATTCCAAAATCCTATTCCATGTATTCCACCTATACAAATTTAGTAACCCTTTCTTCTATTTACCCAACATATAAATCTTACATATTTATAAATTTATGTTATTCAGTTTATTTATTCACATTTCTTATAAAACATTCACATTCTTCTTATTGAGGTGTCCATAATTATAGTTTAATACATTTCAATCATATAATGAAATGATTTTGACCATTACAACTCTATTCATTATTATATTAATTTATATGTTTCCATTCATCAACACATGGAAAATCACCATGTATCATATTGATATCCTCTATAATCAAACCAAAAATGTGATTCTAAAGCTAGATTCATCAAGTTTTCAACCTAATGTGTGTTTCTTCATAATATCATGAATTAATCTAACATATTTATACATCAATATAGATCATTAATATATCATAATTTTAACATTTTTGTTTCTAACTATCTGTATATGTTCACCATCTACCAAAAGTACTTATCCTAATCTTCAAGATACACATTCCCCCTTGCACCCTTACTAGTAATTGAATGGAAATATGAAATGAAGTAGATGTTTCATTATTATTCAAAAATGTTTAAAATATGATTCATAAACTTTTAGTAAATTTAATTATTATGATAGATTTAGTTCTTTTAGAAGTTCAAAACTTTATGTTATAAATAATTTTATTTATACACTCTTTTTTTATGTGCCTTCCTTTTATAAAGAAAATAACTTGTGCCATGGCCATCTAATCTACTCTAAAATATTCATTATGATTTATCATTTCAAAACATATTATTTCGGAATTCCCTTGGGATTATCGTCCCAATCCACTAATATTGAAATCGCATTTGGAGGGTGGTAAAATTTCCTTTCACCTTAACTCCTCTTTAAGAATCACATTTTTTAATTTCATTGAACACAATTTTTTCTCTCTCTCAAATTACTATCCTATATCACCAAAGTATCCAAAAAATCCAAAAGTGAATATAAATGATGTAGTTCCCATATAAAATATTTTTAATGTAAAATATATTGGCTCATGTTGTTCATAGGTCATGTTGAAATCCATCACATAGTATTTTCTCATTCAAGATTCCAATTGTTTTATTATAAATATTCACTACATAAATATAATATTTTTAGTTTAATTTGTTTCTCAAACATAATAATCAACTATTTAAAAACATACATAGTAGTTTTTTATCCTAAATATTAAAATCCAAATTTTTTATTTGGAAACCATAACAATGTTAAATCCTTTCTATCCAATATATCCCAATCCAATTTTCTACCTTCTTAGAATTATCTATAGAAATAGATAATCCATATCTTTCAATATCAGAATATCTTCCAACTACGTCCATTATAAGTGGGTATATGACTTATCAAACATTTTAATATGGATCATTTCTTCTAATTATTCCATTATTCCCACTATTGGGAGTGTATAGATAAACCAATGATAAGATAAAACCTGTTGGGAACCAAACTAGAATAAATTTGATGATGAATATTTTAGAGTAACATATTTAGGAATTCATACCTCAAAAAGTATTATCATCCACATTGAATTATTGTTTTAGATTTATGAAGTATACAAAACCAAATAACCACATGAAATCATCCCCAAACAAAAAAATTCACAATAAAAGGAAAACTAAAACCCCAAACAAGAATTAATTTGTTTGGATGAAATTCATACATCAATGGGAAGAGACTATAGACACCAAAAAATATTAATTTAATTGATATTATAGGAAGAATATTCCCATGTGCACTACTCCAAATCTACTTATGTATCCATTCATTGATTCCTTCTATTTTGTTTTCTCTTTAATTTCATAAATTTGTACCACCTCATATTTATAGATGTCATATCCCATAAAACAAATTTCACTGCCATCCAATATTTTTTAATGCCTATACATTCAAAGTGGTAATTTCTTATAAATTTTTATACCTTCAGATTTATTATTGACAATAAGTAAACATGTGTGATATCCATGTATCAAAACCGTCCTCCTGATACTCTCAATACATCATCCAGCAAACATTAACTCGTCATACTAGTTCTATAAACGTATAGGTCCATAACTAATATCAGAAAAAATAATTAAAAAATATCATTTTTTAAAAAATCCTTCCCGAACATTATAAATGTAAAACATAAAAAACACTTAAAACCCCTATAATTATATGTAAACAAATTGTATAAATTAGTTTATATTCATAGAATTTTATTTGTACAAAATTTATTACGTAAGGAATACTTATATTTAAATAATTTTTTATAACATAAAAATAATATTTGTTGAAATATGGATTTTATATTTGGAACATTCATATTCAAAATTGTTTATAAGTTAAATTGCAATATTTTTTCATAAAAATATGACAGCCTGTAAAATGTTAGTAACCTCTTTAAAGTATATAATTATTAAAAATGTTTATATATGGGTATAATTATATAACAATATTACATAATATTATATAATTCTGATTTGATGATTGAATTGATTACATTCCCTATATTATCTATGAGATTTACAAATTTTGAGACACACCATATGAAAAAGTAATTCCCAATTTATATTATGATATTAATATTAAAAAAATTCCCCCATGACCATAATAAAATTATCTCTCCTCCTCTGACACAAAAACATAACTTTCCTTCAAAATACTCATGAATCCCCGCACAAATTAAAAATATAACAATGAAATATTGTGATTTCAATAAAACATTTTCATGAAGAACCCTAAACCTATCATTATAAATAGGCCCTTCAAGATGATATTCAATCTCTAAAAAAAGTGATATATTTTTTGTTGAATAATATATTATGTATTCATCATATACCACTTATTGAATATAATTTATCAAATTAAAATAAATGGACTCATATATATTATTTTTAATTTATAATATCACCATACAATAAAAAGTTCTTAATCATTTAAAAAATATAACATGTTCATTATTTTGTATGATTTACCACATAGATGAAAAAAATATAATTTTTATTTCTAAAATTTATAAATAAAACATAAATAATTCTAATAATATGTAATTATGATGAATTTTTTTCATCAAATTATAGTAGTAATAGTCAAAATATTATTCACCTATAAATAATATTATTTTATTAATTTTGTAATCATCAAAAATGTAAATTTTTATGCGATCCATTAAAATAATTAAAATAACAACCATAAAATTGATCTGAGAGTCCATAAAAATATGAAAAATATATTTATTTATATAATTAACTTTTTAGAGGTTATCAACACATGAAAAAGTCTCACGGACCAGAACCTTCAAACCAAAGAATGAAAGGGAAAAATAATGGATGGAACTGAAATATTAATTTCCACATATAAATTTATGGTATAAATTAAAATAAAAATTAATATGTTTCGTACATCTTTTTATAATGCACCTAAAACTTCAATAAATGTAAGATAGAGTGTAGTTGATTAAGAAAAGATTCTTAATAGGTGTTTTTTATCACAAATTACCTAATTTGTGATATAATTCATATTATATACCTATTTTAATTTATATGGTGTATATACCATATATTTTAAATATTTTATCCTGAATTTATTTATACTCATGTTATAATACCTTTCTCTCTCATTTTATTTTTTATAGGAGGTTCGTATTTAAAAACCTATAAGGGGTTTTATTTTTATCCATTAAATTAAATGTATTGAAGAATATTAAAAAACTATTTTTCATCAATGTATATATTCTTTTTAATGTGTCTTAAAATTTATACATGTTATTTTCATTAATTTTTATTTACATTTTATACTATCATTGAATTTTTACATATTTTTTACAATGGAATATTTAAAATGAATTTTTTATGGACCTCTATTAACAATATTTAAGAATGAGTAAAAAAAATGTTGTTTTAACATTGACCACATAAAATATTTTCCCTCATTCATGAAAATTTGTAATAATTAATATTTATTTCCATGTTTATATCTTTATTTAAATCAAATCCTATTTTTATTTTTCTAAAAATTTAGTTAAATGTTAGTAAAAAAATGTAATTTATTTTTATTATTTATACAATATTTATGGATATTCTGTAATAGTATTTTTAATTCATGTCAAAATAATTTTATTTTTTTAAATTACCAGATTATATGATCTAATTATACCATCCATATTATTTATATGGATACCATATGATGTTTTTGGAATGAAATTAACATGAAACACATATCCATTCCATGGATTAGTTATGCTATGATGTAATAATGAATTATATTGTATGATTATGGAATAAATTTTTATAGTTTAGCATTATATGATATGTGGGTCTCCTATATCCTTATAATTAATTTGTTAAAGATTTATATATCAAGATATAATTTTTAAGGGACTTGGGTGTGAACCCAATCCACTAGGTGAATCTGTCCACTATGTGATTATGGTCTCACTAGTGATATTTAGAAAATAAAAATATTTTATATTCAAATATTTATAAAAAATTATTATTCTATGTCTTAATTCTTATGATTAACAAATCATAAATATTGTAACACCCCAAGCTTATACGGTACGCTTCTCTTTGAATAATGTGATAGCGTGTGTTGTACGCAACACCGAGTTCTAACACACCATAACCAATCAAACTAGCCGTTCTGAATAGTAATACCTAATTTTTGAAATTATATATATTTTATATTTCAAAATGGACATCATTTTTGGATTCGGAATATCGAATTTAGCCTAAGGTGAAATTTTGGTACATTTCAGATAACTTTCATATTTTGATGAATAGTGAAAATTACTAAATTTTAATTAAAAACAACTTTTTTAATCAAAATAATTAATATTGATAAATTATGAATTTTAGTGGTTTTAAAGTATATTTAGAATATATTTTTACCATTTAATTTAATGTTTGTCATTGGACATAATTTCACAATTAAATCAGACATAAACAAGTGTCAATCTTTTGATAGTTATTATCTCTTAAAAACACGCTTTTTTATTTTAACAACGAGAATTATTTTTAAATTAATTTCTTCCACTTCTGTGTTTTTAATTTGGAAAAATGGATTAAATATTTGGAATCAGGATGTTCAAATTATGTAAATAGGTAACTTTTATTTTTACACATTTTGAATAATTACTGCGGTAAATATTTTATTTACCATGGTTAAAGGGTAAATCCGGTAAATAAGGGTTAAAAAATTATTATTATAATAATACAAAATTACCCTAAAACGTGTCCTAAGCTTATTGGTGGACACATACCCGACCATGGGCATCCTTGGGTCGATTTGGGGACCCCTTGGAGCCACTTGTATGTGGTAGGGACACATTATATTAATAAAGTTAAAATAAAAATAAAAATGGAATAAGCTTACATCTTTTAGAAGAACAATTTTTACATAGGGTTATACATGTTGGATTTTCGATTATAAATATTAATTAGAAAGCTAAAAAGATTTCCTACATAATTATATTTTATTTATAATTTGTAGACATCAAATAATTTAAATTATTAATGACACAATAATGATGCAATGTTTACCTCATTAATAAATCATTTAAATAAATAAGATTATAATGATTAAAATATTATCTAAAACCTGTCCAATTCTTATTGGATGATGTTATTTAGAATATGAGTCATCTTATCTTTGACCTCAATGATTTTTGGACCATTATAAACCGAATATAATTATATTATAAAGTAATACTTTCACTTTTTCCTAAAGAGCCCCTCCTCTCCCTTATAAAAGGAGACCACTTATACTCATTCCTCACACCTCTCAAGCCACTTGGCTCGTCCAAACCCTGCCCAAATAAGCTCCCCACATCCCTATCCTCCTCCTTGAAGCTTCCCCTTAGGCAGAAAGAATTTCAAGAAGTCCTTTGGTTCAAACCAAAGTGAGTTACCTAAATTAAAGGTAACGATTTCTCTTAAATTATTTTCATTTATTTTGCTTCTCCAACCCCCAAAATCTTTTTATTATTTTTATTTTGTAACAACAACAGTATCCAAAATATACTAGGATTTTGTTATAAGAAGGATTCAAACTACACATACACACAACTCCGTCTAATGGATGATGAACATATTGTTTCTGTGGATGGAAAACTAACGCCTCACGAAACGATGATTGTTCAAATACATCTTACTGCCTCTCATGGTGGCCATTATGATGGCACTGTAATTAAATATGATATTAATGATATATATTTTATATATAAGCTTATGTAATTCCATTTTATTTCATACCATTATTCGTTTGATGTTGTATATACATACGATAATTTCATTTGAGGATGTGCGGACTACCGCCCCCTTAAAATGATATGACTCGTTCATACCACACATGGAACGTATAAAGGATGGTGTTAATGAACTTAAGTAACATATATAAAATATTATATTATACTGTAATAGCCATATACCTTTGTATAATTTGGATTTGATTCTTTTAAAATAAAAATTAAATTGAAGTACCGTTCGTTCGTACGTACGGACTACCGTCTCCACGAACGCGATGAGATTCATTCTCCATCATATCCATTCAAGTATTATTCTAATTTTAGGGTTAAAAATAATTTTAATATCATTCTTATTATGAATAAGATATAATCTATCCATTACAAACATGTCTTACGTAACCAAACATTCAAGAAGAACGAATCGATTATCACCCGAAACGACGATAATACTAAGATATTATTAATAAAGCAATGTTAAAAGATCATATATGATATCATATTAATGTATATGATTCTTGTATAATTTAATAACAATTATATCACCATTATATAGGAGGTTAACCTACCCTAACCAAGGAAAAGTACAAGGTAATGATTTATTTCGCAATCTCTTCATTATCCGAGATTGTTTATACATAATTATCTACTGGGACCTCGTTATCATCCACGTCCATGTTTCTTCAAAATGTATTTCAAAACATTTTTAATATTTAAAAGAATATGGGTTAAAGTCATTTATACCCTTGTTTGACTTTTTATAAGAGGTTTATAAGGGAATCTTTCGGTCGTTTTCCAAACAAGGTGCTTTTGAACCTTTTCGACAGAATTAAGATAAGAATGTTTTTTTAACTTATACGGCCGGTGCGGTTATTTTCCGCCATTATAAAATCGTCGAAGCTTCCCTTACAAGCTTATAAGAACATTTTCATGAAAATGTTTTATTTTATATGGCTCTTAAATGATTTCAAAAATAGAAAGAGATATTTCTCTAAAAAGTGTTTTGATTTCATCTATGTCAACATCCTTTGACGGATTTTAGGCTTATTTGAAGTTGATTTATTATGATAAAAAACTTCTATATTGTATTGATGGTTTTGTGATATGTTTGACTGTGGATGTGCTATTTTTATTCCATTCATAGTTTATGGTGAAATTATTGACATTTCGTATGCTAGTTTTAATACGAATGTTTATGTTATGTTTAAACCTTTTCATATGAGAATGCATTGGACTTAATTTGTGACGGGTGGAGCCCGCTATAGCTCCTCGATGCATCGGTAGGTCTCATGAGACAAACTAGTGTCTTGGAACAAGGCCTTGGAAAAATCTTATTTGTAGTCTTCGCACGAGGCCTTGGCTATGTGGTTATGATAGTCTGGCATTATGCATTCCAACATTATGAAAGTGGTTATTGATATTGCATGTGATTATTCGATTAGTAGAATATCCATGTGAACAAGTAAATGGAATTACTTCATTTTACTTTTTCCATACTATGTTGAAGTTCAAGTTTAAAAGGCTTTTGTTTTAGTAATTCATTGCCTCAAATGTTTATTCTTATTTATGAAAGTTTCCGCTATATTGTTATCCTTACTGGGCATTTGATCTCACCCCTTTTCTATGTTTTATTTTTCCCAGGAAGTGAAGAAGTAAATTATGAATGACCTGCAGGGATGTTATGTGGGGATATGAGTGTGGTTTATGGAGACATTATGTTGTTGTATTAGTTTTTCATTTTATGATGTAATGTAAAACTTATGAATATATCTAGTGTTTCCAAGGCTACTAAACCAATTGGTCTTTCGAGATTTGATCTTTCTTGTGATCATGCCAATGTTATGTAATAATGCACCGACTCTGGGTAACTAGGGTCGGGGGGTTACAGTTGGTATCAGAGGAAGTTTAGTACAAACCTTGGAAGCTATATTTAGATAAACTCTGATTAGAGCATGTAGTCCTAAGATGAACATTGAGGATTAGTGTAGAAGATTTTCCTAGAATTATGGTATTGTAGAGATTTTGTGAGTTTTCCGAGCAATACATCCCTGTCTGGATATGAGAAGGTAGAGGCGGCTCTGGCACAGATGTACCTAGGGGTAAAACCCGAAAACACCGCTTTGAGCTAGACTCGAACGGGAACTAGTGCACGACAACGGGCCTTGCGGCACTATTGGTTACGACACTCCCGGGGGATATGCTTAGGATAATTCTCATTTTCTTTACAAACCATTATGAAGGGTTTATGAGTATATACATCCTAAAAGGAGAAATTTTTATGATTATGGATTATATCCATAAATAGTTCAATTTATGTTAAGTGTTTTATAAGTATGGGATTATGTATTTTGATTCATAATCTGATCTAGTTTATGCCATTGTTTAGAAATGGTGCCTAGTGGAAGAAATGGAAACCGTATCAATGCACGCACTCCATGTAGGGTTTGCCCTCCTGCTCAAGATAATTATAGTGGGGCTGGTGATGCAACTGGTACCGATCAGCTAATCACCATACTGGGACAACTTACTCAGGTTATGAATAATAAACATACCCGTATGGAGCACCCTGATCCGTAGCGTGGAGGATAAATGTTAGATCAATTCATGAGGCTACAACCACCAACGTTCAATGGGAGTAAAAATCCCTTAGTAGCCGAGCAGTGGATAAATTCCCTAGAGAAAATATTTCAGGCTTTGGGGAGCAGTGAAAGGGAAAAAGTTATCATGGCAGTTTACCGCCTCACTGGAGATGCTGATCAATGGTGGTCATTGATTCAAAACATGAAGGAAGATGATGAAGTATCAAATATGGAATGGAGGGAGTTCAAAGATCTGTTTTTAGAAAAATACTTTCCTCGCGACCATCGAGCAGATATGGAAAGGCAATTTCTGAGTATGAGACAAAAGGAGGATGAGAATGTCACAAAGTATGAGGCTATCTTTACAAGGTTAGCGAGGTATGCTGGAGATTATATTCGCAACCCAAGAAGTAAGATTGATCGTTTCTTTGATGGGTTAAAACCATTTCTCTGTCGAGCATTAGTCTCACAATCTTTTTCATCGTACGAAGACATTGTCTCATGTGCTATCAAGACCGAAAAGGAATTCTCTAAGTCTTATGACTTTAAAGCAAAGCAAGAGAAGAAGAGACCTGCTGATCAATCTGGGAATGGAAATAAGGGGAAGAAGGGAAAGGTTGAATATCCATCTTGTGGTAAATGCAGGAAGAAACATCCTGGTACTTTCTTGAAGGGAATGGGAGTCTGTTACAAGTGTGGTGAAAAAGGCCACCAAGCTCGTGATTGCAAGGGGAAGAAGGAAGCTACCAACGTTCAGTGCTACAATTGCAGGGAAATGGGGCATTATGCAAATGCATGTCCTAAGCGTCAGGAGAACTTACCTCAGAAAAGGACAAGGGATCAAGGCCAGGCTTATGCTATCACTACTGTAGAGGTAGAAGCTCCAAAAGACGTGGTGGCAGGTAATTTAATGGTTTCCTCAAGTTTAGCAAATGCATTATTTGATTCATGATCGTCGCATTGTTTCATATCTTCCCAGTTTTCTAAGAAAATCAGATATTTCCAATTTGATTTAATAAGGGAGTTGTCAGTTAAAACTCCTAAGGGAAGTATCATTGCAACAAAGTTTTGTGAATTAGTCCCCATTAGAGCACATAAATTTTCTTTATCTCCTAATCTCATCGTCATACCTATGATTGAGTTTGATATAATCCTCGGTATGGACTGGATTTCGGACTATGATGCGAAGATTTATTGTAAAAAGAAAGAGGTTACGATTCTTGATGATAATTTTAAGGAACACCTTATCTTTAGAGCAGAATCGTCACCACCTAATTCTTATTTAGATCCACCCTCAATAGCTCAACTAAATTCAATTATTGGGGAGGAAGAGAATGAAATAACTGTCGGTGAGGAAAGGAATGTTCAAATAGAGGATGTACCTGTTGTGAAAGAATTTGTAGATGTATTTCCGGAATATTTACCTGGACATCCTCGAGAACGAGAAGTTGAGTTTTCCATTGATTTGATTCCTGGATCAAGGCTTATATCGAAGACCCCTTATAGAATGGCCACTGTAGAGTTAGTCGAACTAAAGAAACAACTAGAGGAATTGAGTAATAAGGGATTTATTCGCCCTAGTGTTTCTCCATGGGGATCCCCTGTTCTTTTTGTTAAAAAGAAAGATGGATCTATGAGGTTATGTATCGACTACAGGGAGATCAATGCTTAAACGATAAAGAACAAGTATCCCCTACCTCGTATTGATGATTTATTTGACCAACTGCATGGAGCTCAATACTTTTCAAAGATTGACCTTCGATCTGGATACCATCAGTTGTGTGTGAAGAAGGAAGACATTCCGAAGACAGCATTTCAAACCAGGTACGGGCATTACGAGTTTATTGTAATGCCTTTTGGATTGACTAATGCACCCTCTGTATTCATGGATCTGATGAATAGAGTTTTCAAGGAGTATCTCGATGAATTTGTGGTGGTATTATTGATGATATCTTGGTATACTCCAAAACCTACGAAGATCATGAAAATCACTCGCACATTATCTTGGAGACTCTGAGGAGGCATGAATTATATGGGAATTCTAGCAAGTGTGAATTCTGGCTTCATGAGATTTCTTTTCTTGGCCATATTGTCTCTAAAGATGGAATCTCTGTTGATCCTTCTAAGACCAAGGCAATCCAAGAATGGCCAGCACCTACGAGTGTAACTGAGGTACGCAGTTTCATTGGTTTGGCAGGTCATTATCGACGTTTCGTCCAGAATTTTGCCCGATTGGCTAACCCATTAACGAAGCTCACACGTAAAGGGGTTAAATTTGTTTGGACAAAAGAGTGTGAAGAATGTTTTTAAGAACTGAAGAAAAGATTAGTCAATGCTCCTATATTGACTCTACCATCGGGGAATGATGGGTTCGTTATTTATAGTGATGCATCAAAGAAAGGACTTGGTTGTGTCCTTATGCAGAATGATAGATTTATTGCCTATGCATCACGACAGTTGAAAATTCATGAAGAAAACTATCCTACTGATGATCTTGAGTTAGCAGCTGTGATATTTCCTTTGATGATATGGAGACACTACCTCTATGGTGAAAAATGTGAGATTTATACTGATCACAAGAGTTTGAAGTATATTTTCTCACAAAAAGAACTCAACATGAGGCAAAGGAGATGGCTTGAATTACTCAAGGATTATGATTGCACGATACACTACCACCCGGGGAAAGCAAACAAGGTGGCAGATGCTTTGAGCAGAAAAGACCATGAAGTTTTGAACATGATGAGAATTGAAAGGGATCCAATTTTCATGGATCTAGTGAAGATGGACATGGGAATAACCAGGGAAGGTGAAACATCAATTCTTTTTCAAATGGTGGCCAAACCATCTTTACTAGAAAGGATTAAGAGTTCTCAGACCGATGATGAAGAATTTCAGAAGAATATTAAAGCTGTGAATGATTGGAGATTGAGAGACTTTGTGTATGAAGATGGGATTTTGAAATTTGGGAAGAGACTTTGTGTTCCCGATTTACCTGATCTAAAAAGAGAATTGATGGATGATGCTCATAGTTCCAATTTCTCTATACACCCTGGGAGCACCAAAATGTATAGAGATTTGATGGAACATTTTTGGTGGGACAACATGAAGAGAGAGATTGCTGATTTTGTGTCAAGATGAATGGTTTGTCAACAAGTGAAAGCTGGAAGGCAACAGCCTGGAGGAGTCATGCAACCTCTTCCCATACCGGAGTGAAAATGGGACAATATTACGATGGACTTTGTCATGGGGCTACCAAAGACTCCTCGAAGGAACGATGAAATATGGGTTATTGTTGATCGTCTTACCAAGTCAGCACATTTTCTTGCTATAAGAGAAGATCTACCCCTGGAACTCCTAGCAAGACTATACATTAATGAAGTTGTGAGACTTCATGGAGTACCCTTATCAATTGTTTCTGATCGTGATCCCCATTTTACTTCAAGATTTTGGAAAAGTCTTCAGAAATCCCTGGATACTGAACTTCATTTGAGCACTGCTTACCACCCTCAGACAGATGGACAATCAGAACGGACTATTCAGACCTTAGAAGAAATGTTGAGATCTTGCTCACTTGACTATCAGGGTATGTGGGATCAATATTTACCTCTGGTAGAATTTTCCTATAAAAATAGCTTCCATTCGAGTATTCAGATGGCACCATATGAAGCGTTATACGGAAAGAGATGTCGTACACCAACCTGTTGGGATGACGTTGGTGAATGAAAACTTTTAGGCCCAGAACTGGTGGAGGAAACGGTGGAAAAGGTGAAAGTAATCCAAAATCACATCAAAGCAGCTCAAAGTAGGCAGAAGAGCTATGCCGATAATCGATGGAAGGATTTGGAATTTCAAGTCGGTGATCATGTTTTCCTGAAGGTATCTCCGTGGAAGGGAGTCATACGTTTTGGTAAGAAAGGTAAATTGAGTCCCAGGTACATCGGACCTTTCGAAATTCTAGAACGAATTGGGGTTGTAGCTTACCGATTGGCAATGCCGCCAAGTCTCTCCAAAGTTCACAATGTGTTCCACGTATCTCTGTTGAGAAAATACATGCCTGACCCAATGCATGTACTCACCTATGAGGAATTAGAACTGGAACCCGATCTGTCTTATTGTGAAGAGCCTGTCGGGATTCTTGATACAAGAGAACAAGTACTGAGAAACCGGACGACGCGTCTGGTAAAAGTTTTGTGGAGAAATCATAAGATGGAAGAGGCAACGTGGGAACCCGAGGAACTTATGATGAAGAACCACCCGAGTCTTTTTATGAAGTAATATTCTAGAAATTTCGAGGACGAAATTATTTGAAGGAGGGGAGAATGTAACACCCCATGCTTCTACGGTACGCTTCTCTTTGAATAATGTGATAGCGTGTGTTGTACGCAACACCGTGTTCTACCACACCATAACCAATCAAACTAGCCGTTATGAATAGTAATACCTACTTTTTGAAATTATATATATTTTATATTTCAAAATGGACATCATTTTTGGATTCGGAATATCGAATTTAGCCTAAGGTGAAATTTTGGTACATTTCAGATAACTTTCATATTTTGATGAATAGTGAAAATTACTAAATTTTAATTAAAAACAACTTTTTTAATCAAAATAATTAATATTGATAAATTATGAATTTGAGTTGTTTTAAAGTATATTTAGAATATATTTTTACCATTTAATTAAATGTTTGACATTGGACATAATTTCACAATTAAATCAGACATAAACAAGTGTCAATCTTTTGATAGTTATTATCTCTCAAAAACACGCTTTTTTATTTTAACAACAGGAATTAATTTTAAATTAATTTCTGCCACTTCTGTGTTTTGAATTTGGAAAAAATGGATTACATATTTGGAATCAGGATGTCCAAATTATGTAAATAGGTAACTTTTATTTTTACACATTTTGAATAATTACTGCGGTAAATATTTTATTTACCATGGTTAAAGGGTAAATCCGGTAAATAAGTGTTAAAAAAATAATATTATAATAATACAAAATTACCCTAAAACGTGTCCTAAGCTTATTGGTGGACACATACCCGACCATGGGCATCCTTGGGGCGATTTGGGGACCCCTTGGAGCCACTTTTATGTGGTAGGGACACATTATATTAATAAAGTTAAAATAAAAATAAAAATGGCATAAGCTTACATCTTTTAGAAGAACAATTTTTACATAGGGTTATACATGTTGGATTTTCGATTATAAATATTAATTAGAAAGCTAAAAAGATTTACTACATAATTATATTTTATTTATAGTTTTTAGACATCATATAATTTAAATTATTAATGACACAATAATGATGAAATGTTTACCTCATTAATAAATCATTTAAATAAATAAGATTATAATGATTAAAATATTATCTAAAACCTGTCCAATTCTTATTGGTTGTTGTTATTTAGAATATTAGTCATCTTATCTTCTACCTCAATTATTTTTGGACCATTATAAACCGAATATAATTATATTATAAAGTAATACTTTCACTCTTTTCTAAAGAGCCCCTCCTCTCCCTTATAAAAGGAGACCACTTCTACTCCTTCCTCACATCTCTGAAGCCACTTGGCTCGTCCAAACCCTGCCCAAATAAGCTCCCCACATCCCTCTCCTCCTCCTTGAAGCTTCCCCTTAGGCAGAAAGCCTTTCAAGAAGTCCTTTGGTTCCAACCAAAGTGAGTTTCCTAAATTAAAGGTAACGATTTCTCTTAAATTATTTTCATTTATTTTGCTTCTCCAACCCCCAAACTCTTTTTATTTCCTTTATTTTGTAACAACGCCAGTATCCACAATATACTAGGATGTTGTTATAAGAAGGATTCAAACTACACATACACACAACTCCGTCTAATGGATGATGAACATAATGTTTCTGTGGATGGCAAACTAACGCCTCACGAAACGATGATTGTTCAAATACATCTTACCGCCTCTCATGGTGGCCATTATGATGGAACTGTAATTAAATATGATATTAATGATATATATTTTATATATAATCTTCTGTAATTCCATTTTATTTCGTACCATTATTCGTTTCATGTTGTATATACATACGATAATTTCATTTGAGGAAGTGCGGACTACCACCCCCTTAAAATGATATGACTCGTTCATACAACACATGGAACATATAAAGGATGGTGTTAATGAACTTAAGTAACATATATAAAATATTATATTATACTTTAATAGTCATATACCTATGTATCATTTGGATTCGATTCTTTTAAAATAAAAATTAAATGGAAGTACCGTTCGTGCGTACGTACGGACTACCGTCTCCACGAACGCGATGAGATTCATTCTCCATCGTATCCATTCAAGTCTTATTCTCATTTTAGGGTTAAAAATAATGTTAATATCATTATTATTATGAATAATATATAATCTATCCATTACAACCATGTCTTACGTAACCAAACATTTAAGAAGAACGAATCGATTATCACCCGAAACGACGATAATACTAAGATATTATTAATAAAGCAATGTTAAAAGATCATATATGATATCATATTAATGTATATGATTCTTGTATAATTTAATAACAATTATTTCACCATTATACAGGAGGTTAACCTACCCCAACCGAGGAAAAGTACAAGGTAAGGATTTATTTCGCAATCTCTTCATTATCCGAGATTGTTTATACATAATTATCTACTGGGACCTCGTTATCATCCACGTCCATGTTTCTTCAAAATGTATTTCAAAACATTTTTAATATTTAAAAGAATATGGTTTAATGTCATTTATAACCTTGTTTGACTTTTTATAAGAGGTTTATAATGGAATCTTTCCGTCATTTTCCAAACAAGGTGCCTTTTAACCTTTTCGACAGAATTAAGATAAGAATGTTTTTTTTATCTTATACGGCCGGTGCGGTTATTTTCCACCGTTATAAAATCGTCAAAGCTTCCCTTACAAGCTTATAAGAACATTTTCAAGATAATTTTTTATTTTATATGGCTCTTAAATGATTTCAAAAATAGAAAGAGATATTTCTCTAAAAAGTGTTTTGATTTCATCTATGTCAACATCCTTTGACGGATTTTACGCTTATTTGAAGTTGATTTATTATGATACAAAACTTCTATATTGTATTGAAGGTTTTGTGATATGTTTTACTGTGGATGTTCTATTTTTATTCCATTCATAGTTTATGGTGAAATTATTGACATTTCGAATGGTAGTTTTAATACGAATGTTTATGTTATGTTTAAACCTTTTCATATGTGAATGCATTGGACTTAATATGTGACGGGTGGAGCCCGCTATAGCTCCTCGATGCATCGGTAGGTCTCATGAGACAAACTAGTTTCTTGGCACAAGGCCTTGGCAAAATCTTATTTGTAGTCTTGGCACGAGGCCTTGGCTATGTGGTTATGATAGTCTGGCATTATGCATTCCAACATTATGAAAGTGGTTATTGATATTGCATGTGATTATTCGATTAGTAGAATATCCATGTGAACAAGTAAATGGAATTATTTCATTTTACTTTTGACATACTATGTTGAAGTTCAAGTTTAAAAGGCTTTTGTTTTAGTAATTCATTGCCTCAAATGTTTATTCTTATTTATGAAAGTTTCCGCTCTATTGTTATCCTTACTGGGCATTTGAGCTCACCCCTTTTCTATGTTTTATTTTTCCCAGGAAGTGAAGAAATAAATTATGAATGACCTGCAGGGATGTTATGTGGGGATATGAGTGTGGTTTATGGAGACATTATGTTGTTGTAGTAGTTTTTCATTTTATGATGTAATGTAAATCTTATGAATATATCTAGTGTTTCCAAGGCTACTAAACCAATCGGTCTTTCGAGATATGATCTTTCTTGTGATCATGCCAATGTTATGTAATAATGCACCGACTCTGGGTACCTAGGGTCGGGGCGTTAAAAATATGGAAATTTGAGTAATTTTTAAAATAAAATAATTACATCATCATTAGATTATTCTTTATTTAGGAATTATTTTCTATGATTAATTTATGTGACATTATTATACTGAAGTTCAGTCCTCCTTCACACATTATCATATTATTCTCACTTATTATATTCTATTTATATCTCTAATGAATTCCCTTATATATAATTCTAACTAACCAATTTCTTATGTTTGTACATTTGGGTTATAATGAAAAATATAAAGTATTATGTTTCTAGAAAAGGTGTCTCATGTGAATATTACTTAAGGTAAATGTTGATGATTTTTGTATATAAGTTGGTTATGTACATAATCATTAAAGAGACTAATTTTTATTCTTTAGAAAATGAGTTTATATAAAATATTAAATATTTAACAATGAACATTATATATAATGTTTTGATGTTATATTTGGTTATATATAGAAAACACCAATCTATATAACGGATTAGAATGTCAATATAACCACTCCACAAAAAAAATTCAATGATATTCCTTAAACCACCACCCTTAAATGAAAACACTAATCAATGATGCAAATAGTATTTCTAACCACCACTATTTTATTGTCATAATTATGTTATTAGACCCTGCTCATGTTCCCAAAAAATATAATTAACCCATCCCAAATGTTGAAAAATTCAATAATGAAATTATAGACGTGAAAATATAGGTAGGGATACTAGTTCCAGTGATGCCCATTAATGATGAAAAATTAATATCTCATAAAATTATAAATCCAAAAATAAAATGAAGCTATGTACCTTCAATATGTTGAGAAAAATCAACTACACACAAAATGAATGCATGAATTGTTTATTAAAACCAATGAAAAATATGAATCTTGACCTAAAATGCATATAAATGAATAGTGAAATGAATCAAGAAAATAGTTAAAAGAAAAATAAAACAATAAACTTGAATCCCCTCAATAATGTTATAATAATAAAATATATATAGATGAAATTATAAAAATCAATTTAGAAAAACTTATGAATGTTGAAATGAATATTTCACTTATATAATTGATTAAATAGATTCCAATGAATACTTGGTTCTATAAGGAAACCTATGCGAAGAAATTATTATTCAACATAATATAATAATAATTTCGAATAATATGTTATGAAACTAATAAAACTATAATTACGACAAGATTCCATGATCAAAGGATATTCTAAATTCCATTAATCACTGGATCAATTTCCTTTAGAGATTAATTATTTGATTTTGTATCATCCATAATTATTTCAAACAATTTTTTTAAAATATTTGTTGATTGTATTGATTATGAAAATAGTAGTAGAAGAACATATTTCCACATGAGAGTCTTTATTTTTAGATAGAGTCCTTGATATTGTCCTAGTATGTGTACGAAACTTTATTTTTGTATAAGAATTTGTTTTCATGAAGCTAGATGATGGGAGTGTAAAAAAATTCCTAATCATCATACTTAGGCCATTCACGATGACAACCCAAATAATATCAATGTTCATAATGATAAATTAACAATTAATTTTGATGAAAACATAGTACATTCATGTATTTTTCAATTACTGAAATATCCTAAAGAGGAATATTATCTTTTCACATATACACACATTAAAGAATCTAATTCACAAGATAAAAATTCATTAACAAAAATTTTGATTTTTTTAAATTATTTTTGATTTTAAAATTAATTTTACATGCCTTTTAATTAATCTACACACATTTCAAAGGAATAATAATATTTTATAACATCTGCTTTCACTGTTGGATATGATTATTTATTTTTAAATTATGAAACTAATACATTAGTTTATGTTAATGAAGTATATTTTTTTAGGGTAATAAATCATCAATCAATTCTATGTACAATCCATCCAACTAAGAGAAAATTGAAAATATATAAGAATAAAAAAACATTTTCACTTAATGGATAAATATAAGATCCTATAGATCATTTATATAAATATAAAAAATGGCCATGATTTGAAAATATTTGATATATTATTTGAAAATGTGAAATCCATAAGATAGGGTCTTTTTGAAAAAAAGATACATAATTCGAGTGTATATATGGACATAACCATTAATGAAAATAATGATAATCATGTTTAACAGACATGAATAATAATAATACCAAAATTAACTGAATATGTTTTAATATATATTGAGTAATTTCTATAGGAAGTTATAATATGCCTCATCTATGACTCATTTTGGGTATGTTTTATCCTCAAAATTTAAAAAATTGTTAGACTTGCCATTATAGAGAATTAAAAGAATGAAATGATTAATATGCTTGTATATAACAATTATTGAGTATTCTTGGAAAAATATAAATTTAATAAAGTGACAAGGAAATACCATTTAATAATATCCTTCACTACGAAAATTGTTGAAATATTTTTTATAATAACCTATTACTATCTATTAGATGGATTTTCAAGTTACATATAAGATCTAATTACCCCTTATGACCTAGATAAAAAGATACCTAATTTTTTTATGGAGCCTTATACAAAGAAATTATGTCATTAAGATTACGCAATACCCCTTGAATATATAATTCATTTATAGTAAGACTCTTATCATATATTAATGATTAATCACTATAATGGTCCATGTTAACATAACTTTTTTGGGATTTTAGTTGATCATTATATTTCAAATCGGTATAATGTTTTGAAATCATCCATTTATAATGTTTTTCTTCTAAAATATTATTAATTTCATTTCTTGGTTGAAAATAAAATTGTTTATTGAGGTGTTATTATAATGAATGGAATTATGGTTGAAAATAAATAATTTATTTCATTAATACCTTTCTTTATTCTACTTATGTGAAATATGTTATATCATTTTTTGGGAATGATGTATTATGAAAATAGTTTATAATTATTTCTAATAGTTAAACATTTACCTTATACAAATTTCATCATATAGACACAATTTTTTCATATTATGAATCATGTATAATGGATTTTATTAAGATGATGATAAAAACTACATCATCACATATGATATGAACATAAACATTTCTCCACCAATTTGGTAGATGATTATTCATAGTGAGAATTGTAGTGACATTATAAAGTTATATAATTGGTTTTTTATGTAATCTTAATATTTTAAGAGATGGTAGAAATGCAGTATAAAAATGTGTCAGAGCATGAGATGGTACTTGTAATAGTGAATTTAAAATACATTTTTTTGGTGGAATTCATGTTTACATAGGGATTGGGATTTATATTATAGTCATTCAATATTATAGTATCTTTATTTCTTCCAACTGTGTGAAACTATAATTTTGAGATTAATGATTTATTATAGATATTTATATCTTGGTTTTTCATATATTGAGGTGTCTATATGCATCCTTCATGGAATATAGGATTCACATTAAACATATTCCAAACTATGTGATACATTATAAAAGATAATAGTTATGTTTTTTATTGTTTTAATGAATAGTCATATGTCATTTTTATATATATGTTCGTTGTGGAAATATACTCATTAGGATGACCATGTACATAAATTTTTCTGATGGTCGGTTATGTGGATATATGATATGATTACTCTTTATGGTGAGGAAGATGAACTCCCGTCACACTTGGATATGTAGTAACCAATGATTGGTGGGTAAAATAATTTGATGATGTATTGGTGAAACCCTTGGAGGGGATTATTATTCGTATTCATTTATTTAGTGTTTCAACGATAGACTATGTTGAATTTTTCCAAATTTCATGGAATGGAATTGTACTTAACTAAACCATGTTAATATTATTCATGGGGCATATATTGTGTTAGATTTATGTAATTACATATATATGTATAAACCTAGATCAAATTTTGAATTCTATAGGGGTGGTACAATATAGCGAATCCAATTGAGACCCAGTGATATAATAGTTTGAGTTTTGGATCCATACTATGTAGATGGTTTTGGAATGTGATGTCAGTTAAATGTTTATGTGAGACCCTATAGATGGTGTTAGCATATGAGTTCTAGTGATATTTTTGGAGAGTTCACAAACTATTCTCCATGGTTTGTGAGATATGTGAGACCTTATTTATTGGTTAGGTGGGAGATCATAGTAACCATTGAGATTAGACTCCAGATTTTGGTGGGATAGAATGATGTGATACATGAGAATAACATAAGTCAGTGGTTAGGTTGGGTTTTTGTTTTTGTTATAGACTAGTGGAACAGGTAACTGAATTTGAGTTTGATGATTATTAAGTGTTATTGAAATTTATATTGGAATAGGGATATCATAGTGTTTCATGAGAATTCACCATTTGTGTAGGTTTCTTGGTATTAATGATAGTTCTTATAGTGGGGCTGGTCAAGTGTCAGATCATATCGATTTTAGGATGTTATTTAAGAAGTTGTTTGATTGTGGAAAGATTTTTGTGTGTTTGGAATAGGAATATATGGATACTTAGAAAGTGATAAATCAGTTAATGACAATGGTTTATATTTTTGAGAGGAGTTTGAAGGGTGAGATACTTAAATGGACATAAAATGACATCGATCATGTTTAGACTGACATTGTTGATGTCTAACTCAAGCAGTCATGATTCATATTATGTAAATGGTTAGAAGGGACTGTGATACCCAAATGATTTGATGAGATCATGTAGATAATTCACTCATTTGATGTACCTATGGGGTTTTGAATTAGTGAATACCATAGTAACATTGAGGTCTCATGAAAATTTTAAAAGTTTCTTTTGGTACAATTAGAAAATAGATATTGATTTGGATGTAAATAATTTATTTGTGATGTGTGAAACTTAAAATAATGTGACATTAGTGGATGATTGTTGGTGAGGGTACCTTAGGTGATATTTATGAATAATAAAGAGAATATATAATATGTTATTGAGGTGTGGTATAAGGAGAGATGTATATTGGGGAGTAAAATATTGGGTTCTAAATATATTATCCTTATTTTGAATAGGATTTTGGTGGATGTGTTAGATGAAATTTCACGATGTTGGAAAAGAAGGATGTCTAATAGATCATTTTAGCGCTTTAATTAGATGAAAATGGACTTGACCCATCATTATGACTGGTAATGGGAGGATCATTGGTCTTGGGGAATAGGAATTTAGTTCAGTGGATTGATGAGAAATAAACTGTAAAGTTGGGTAGTTTCAAATCTGTCATAAGCGATCTAACACTCATGTTAGAAGGGTTATATATTTATGAGTATGGCCAGGGGATGGCCTTTTGGTATTATTATTCTAGTGAGTAGATGAATGTGATTTTTTATGTATTACATAATAACATACAGATGTGAATTTAAATATGGTTTTAGATTAAGTCAAAGCATGAATTTCCAGATCATAATGGAATAATGATGTTTCTAATGTTGGTTAGATGGATAGTGCAGTAGCTCTCATTGGTTAGAAGGACACGAAAGTATATTCAACTAGTTAATGATAAATTATTTGAATTTAAAAAATATTTAGTTATTGAATCTAGTGGTCATGTCCTAGAATGTTATGGAGCCTTTCAGTACTCAAGGTGCATGGTTGGGTGATTTTACGTAAAACTCCATTTTTGGTGATCAAGTGGTCTTGAGATACATATACTAGCATATGTTGTAACTTCACTCTTATTTATGATAGGATATTTCTAGACTATATTTGTTCATGGATAATCATTTGAGATTTTTATGTGATGTTTGATAATTAATCAGGTATTTATTAAGAAAAGATGACATGGATATGATTTCTGAATGGTTGATTGGTATACCATATTTTGTTTCAAAATTATAAATGATGAGTGGTACCAACCACTGAACAACGTATCATGGGTGATTGATCATGGGGAGTTCGCAATGATCACCTCATTCGAATCCCTGAATTTTATTTTAAAAATCAAGTATGTTAGTGGGGAGAATCTATGATTTGAACTTTATTTTTGATAACAGACTATGGTGAGTCATTCTGTGAGATCTATTATGATTAGTATTCTGAAAATTCAAGTCATATGTATTTGGGGTTTTTGAAACACCATCATGAAATTTTGTTGATGGTAATGGGAATTGGATCGGTATGGGTGAATTAAGCTATTTTAGTTTTAGATTCAAGCTATAGCTGAGTGTTTGGAGTTCATTTATGGAACACAACATTTTTTTCATGGAATTTATAACCATGGTAAGTATAGATTTTTGGTTGGAAGTCCACCAAGACATTATACAGATGATAAGTGTTATAATGGGGAGGTTATAAAACCCCATTTAATTTTAGGTCTCTGAAATTAAAGATATATACGACCATTAGGATTATTTTATGAGACATTTTAAGAACCAGGGATTGAAATATAAGTATAAGAGTTTAAATACCTATGAAAAATGTTTCAAGGCTTGGAATATGATTAAAGGTAGAAGTTAATAGTAGGAGTGTACCAGAGGAATGGTGGGTGGTTGGGATTAGAAACTTCAACTACTTTTTTTCTTGTGTCCAGGACTACTACCATATTATCTAGAAGGGTCTAGTGGAGAATTGGTGGTGTCTAATAATGTATTCAACCACTTTCTAGAGGTAGTGTCTAGATGGTTTCCTTTATCATATTTTAAATAATGTTTTTAGTATATACAATTAAAAATATACTCCAATTATTTTTTCATAGGGGAAATCACTTCTTCCCTACTCTCACATTCTATCATGGACCAAGGTTGGTACACCCTATCCAATAATGGTTCCCCATTCTATTGGGTATATTTTTTAACCATTTATATTGTAATATTTTTATGTTTATCACTATAGTGATATCCATTCATCTCCTCCACCAATACTCCACTATTGGTTATACCAACTATGAATTTGAGTGATTATTACACCAAATATTGGTGGAATCATCCTAGTGTGATTAGGTTATCATGTATCCTTGTAAGATAATGTCTCAAGACAATTCCTACACACTTTTACGCTTTATTTTGTTAGAGGTATGTTTTATATGATTCTTTAGGGTTGTGAGTAAATTTAATTTTATATGATTACTAATTTGGTTTTACATTATAGAAATTTATCCTATGATGTTTTTAGGAATATGAAACAAATATTTTGAGGATGTTTAGTCTTGGTTTATTTATGGAAATAGAACCAAGTGGGAAAATAGGTAGTTATAACCAATTGAATTAAAATAAATAATTAATTTTAACTGATTATTTAATTATGATTTGATTATAAGTAATTAAATACTTTGTTTCAATGTATGTTAGATGTATTGGTTATTTAGATTGTGGTTTTCGATGATAGAGATGATTGGACCATGGGTTACTGGGCTGTGTTTAAAAAAAGAATGATTTCTGAAATTGGTAGTTGATCCTTGATATATACACCAGGGTACTTCACTTATTCATTTTATATATTTTTAATGTGGTCTCACTACTAAGTGAATTCATCGATTATAGTTAAATGTATTTTTTTAATAATTTAATAATAAATTCTAATAATTGAAAGAAGTTATTTAATTATAGGACTTCGTTATAATTTTGGAAAATCATTACATCCTTGGTGGTAGATGTATGGTCGTTGGGAGGCTAGAAGAATTACCTACTTAAAAGAGGTGTAGTGGATTCTATTTGGGGAGACTATGCATCAAGAGATTGTAACCATGGACCCCACATGAGGTGTCTATGCATATGTGATGACCTTAGAGACACAATTGGGCACCTAAATATTATGTTTACCATGATTGAGTGGAAAAAAATCAAAGGTCGATTGTGGTGGGTGTAACCATATGACCAAAATTAGTCTTATGTGTCCCATAAGTCCATTATTATTGGGATATCTTGATAACTGAATAATATGGTGTTGTAAAAGTGTAACGAGGCCTAAAGAGGGTGAATGTTATGGGTGTTTGTTATAATTTTCATAGATTGGGTATAGAATTTCACCATGATGCTAATTTTTTATATTTTTCAAATGATTACTCATGGGATAATGAAATATAATAAACAATCATTGGAGATCATTGGATACAAAATAACACACACATGATCGTGGTTCTGAAATATCTCATTTTATAATGTTATGAAAAAACCCTTCAAATTGGTTTTGTAAATTCCCTACTATATGTACATGAAAACTAATATTATTGGAGGTTATGAAAACTCACTACAAGTTAGTTGTGAAAAAAACATATAGGGAATTCATTAAAACGGCCGACATAGATGCATTAAAAACAATATTTTGGGGGGTCGTAATTCTCTATTTTGAATGGTCACAACAACAGGTAGAGATAGACTAAGTAACTAGCAGATATGGTCGATCAAGAATGTGGTCCTAAAGATCACCATTAATAATTTTGTGTTCCATTGGGTGGGTTAGTATTTTTTTTGTTTTGATTGATAATGTGATGTGGTCAGAGGTACTTTTTCACTATATTAAGTGTGTATTACTAGTCACGGGGGACACCTATGAATGCATGGTTGACATAATTATTTATTTATATTATATTGTTATTTATTTATTCGTAGCTTTCTGCATGCATATATCACTAATATTAATGGCTACATATGAGACTACATTGGTGGTTCAAAATGCAATTATGTAATTAATCCTTTCTAGGGAAGATATTATAATTAGGTACTCATGTATCCCTTTACTTTTTTGTATGTTATGATTGGTCTCTAGATCATAGAATGATCATTGCATATAGAGTTGGATAGGTCATAAAAGACTGATGGTTAGGTGAGGCATAACTCTGAGATGTGGAGGAGCCTCATTTAATTCTTTTTTTTATTTTTATATGTCATCCACCCAGTGGGTGATCTACTTTGTATAATGTAATGTGCATTCAAAAATGTGTGCATAATTTTAGTTATTATTGACGATCAATTTCAATAGATCCACAAACTCTGATAGACATGAATGAAAGATTTTTAGTAATATTATATATCATTACACACACTAGTAAATGGGGTATAGTACCACTATGTTACCTTTTTAAACCTCCACTGTTAGTTGGTTGCCTCTAGATTATAAGTAGCCATTATTTAGGTGAAGTATCACCACCTTTCTGATTACTATTCAAATTTATTTGTGTCATGATGTTGGAGGATTGATGGTTTGATCCATGTAGAATCTTATTCCTCAATGATATTATATTATACCCATAGAAACTAAAATACCATTAAGAAAGAGTTTATTGAAACAGTTTATAGCATAATGAAATCTAGATCATGTCTCATAGGAAATACTATTACTATTTCATCTGATCATGAAATAATTAGGTATGTAATAAAGAGTTAAAAATCTAATTCGTGTGTTATTATAAGTAATTTTTATTGAATGAATTTTATATTGATATAAAATACAAATTTCAAATTGATAACTATGTGGACGATCACATGTATAGATTACCCCACACATCCATGATAGGAATGTCAATTCAGAAACCCATCAGTGGTGCCATACTTATGACAAAGTATTCTTGATTTAAGGGGTATTACTTTAGTATGATGAAATGGTAAATTAAATAATGGTATCTTGAATCTATTGAAACTTTATTTTACACCAAATTGAAATATTTACTGCTGAAGAAAATTTCAATTTGTGGGAGAATCTATATTTTTATAAAATAAACAATAGAAAAAATATAAAGGGATTCCCAAATAAATGTAATGTATACTTTGTAATCCTTTTTTAATAGAAAATTGAATATGTATGCCACTTTTTAACTCATATAATTTGATGAATTTATTTTGAAACAATATTATTAGGTTAAATATTTTTATAGATACCTAAAAATACTAAATGGTGTCGACAATTATAGTTTAAATAAAATATATCAAAAAAATAAAAAAAGGCAATACAATGAAATAAATATCATGAAATATTATATATTTGGGGAATAATTTTTCATCAAATATATTCTTAGGTATTTTTAATATTAATCCAATATTATTTCTTTTAGTTATGTTTTATATATGTAAGAGTAAAATAATCCAAATCCACCAATAGTGTCAGATGTTTTTTATGTCATTATCAGAACTAAAATATTCAATATATTTAGAATGACAAGGGTAACATTTATTAATCAAGGATCTAGTTTTTGTAATAGATGCATTAAATTTGTAATGCATAGATAAGGCATGAAACATAGAACATCAACTATATAATTCTAATAACTGTTTTTCTAATGAATAAAACTAATATAGATGTTAAATTGATTATTTAATAGAATATCAACAGAAATATAAAGGTTTAGATATAATTGTTTGAATATAAGTAATGGGCTTATCTATATTCTAATAGTAATCGCATATAAATAAACATATATAGACTATTTTATTTAATAATATTTCACATTCACATGGAATAAGAGTATAAACCATTTTTGGGAAAATTATAAAATGATATTTGACTTATATTATGTTGGATATCAAATAATGTTGTATATATTGTAGCTTGATGAAATTTTGAGAAAATTTACGGATAATGACAGAACACCTAAGGATAAAAAGGTTAGTTACATAAAATTATAATAAAGAATATATTTCATTCAAAAATAGACATATTATCTACAACTATATAATAAAATTTATAAACATTATTCTATATAGAAAATACATTATATATTTAATTATTATTTCCTATTTTGTGGATTTGAGATCATTGGAGAATATGGAATGAAGTCATTAAAAGTTAATGGCCTATAAGTGATGAAGTTTCATGATATATTTCTAAACGATCCAATTTATAAAATTGAGCAACAATATAAATTATATAAGTAAACCCACAAGTTCAGTAATTTACATCATATAGTTAAATTTATTCTTATATTGTTATATGAAATTCATATTTATAAGCTAAAAGATACACTACAGACATCACATAGAATATGTGTGGGGGAGAAGGAATTTATTTTTACAGGTATTTTTTATTTATTGTGATTATTATGTATGTTTAGGGAGAATTTTTATTGAATGTTGTGTGTTATGAAAAAGTAATCTAAACATACAATATTATCTCTATGAGACCCGGAATGAATGATACATTTCAATACATGAGATATTTTATAATAAATTGGTAATATGTTTCTAAATAAAAATTGTTTTTGTGATTAAAAATATTGACATGTATACATAAGATATTTGAACAAATTCATGTATACCTGGTTTAAAAAATAAATATAACACCTTATTTTGGGTTCCCAATCCCAAACACTAAGGTCTGGTGTAAAAAACACTGTCTATAAACCTGATGATTAATACAATGTTATATAACCCAATATAAATAAACAAACATTTCACATCATTTTTATAGCATAATCATTACAACGTACAATTATCTCACAATCCCAACAACATAATCCGTACATTCCTTGAGAACATGATACATAATTAGTTTACTAAATTATCCATATAAATAATTTTCTATAATCGAACAACTCTATACCCCCTTCCAAACTCATCATAGGTTTTACTCATATTTTTGACACATAGAATGGAATCCTAAGAATGGAGTGAGTTTAAACACCCAGTTATAGAAAATTTAGCGTCATGTCTAAATGGTTCAGATCAATGAGAAATTAGAACCATTAACATTTGGAAAATATATTTTTATAAAGAACATGAAACAATATGATATTTTCATAAGTTATGATAGATAAACATGTAATCTCCAATTAACAATCTTGTACCATAGAATAAGAGTGAGATATAAGAATGGAAAATCTTCATAATGGAATAATTTAATAAGTTCATATTATCATAAAAAAGTTGCAGTAATATAAATAATTATATCAGAAGAAATATTTTGGGCTCAATACAAATTATATTTTACATAGTGTTCCTAATTTAACGTCATTTGAACCAAACATCATGGGATTAAAACATATCCCAATGTGTTGGATCTTTCCCCGGATTCACCCTTCATATTCATAACATATACATGAATATTTTTACAACAATAAGGGATAAAACCACACATAAATCAATAGAATGATGTAACCTTTGAAATGAATTTTAGTTTTATAATATTGTCACAAGGAATAATTTTTTTTATATAATATGATTTCTTATTAGAAGGAATAATTAAATTATTTTATATATCCATATTTGAAAAAAAAAGTTTTGGAAATTTTATTTTCAATGTAGAAAAATCCATTGGATAGATTTAAGATATTAAATAAATACATTCCACTTATGTGTTGCATTATAAGATAATTAAATTACATTTCATTGAATGGTGGATCCTATAATTATCCATCATTATATAATTAATATTGGAGGCTCTTACATAAAATAAAGAGGGTTTTATACATTTATACATGGTTAAAAAAATTGTTGGAGGTGATTCTTGACCTGAATAATGAAATTTAGAATCTCCATTAAACAAGGATTACTTAAAAGTAAGAATCCCTAAGGGAAAAACATGTATTTTCCATAAAAAGGTAATGTAATGTAGTTAAATATTTAAGGAACATATATATGAGATATAAATGAATTATACAAGATTAATATCATGGGGAATGGTGAGAAATAATAAAATTTGAATCCTAAAAGTTATGAGGTGTTGGTTGGTGTAATATACCTTACATCATATATTGATTGGTTCTATGCATATCCACAAACTCTATAAAAACGAAATTTAATTTTATTAAAACTATTATATGAACCATTTTCATAAATATTTCAATTTTTATTTTATATTTATTATTTAGTGTAAATCATTTATTAAATACATTTCTCTTTTTGGTTATGTGTGGTGGTTCAGACGATCTTATTAACACATCCTTAGTAAATTTATTAATGTCAAATGTGTTTTAAAAAAGATTAAAAATAATAAAAAATATTAATGTTTGTGTATTTTATTATTCCATTAAAAAATTATAATTTATCATTGTGTTTTAAAAATTGGATTAATTAAAAAGGTGCCTTGATATGTTCATTTTATAATGTTATGTTTTTTATAAATATATATTGGTAAATACCCTTATATAATACCCTATATTATCATTATATAACATAAATAGTACCATAAATATCACACACACACACACACACATATATATATATATATATTTATCATAAACCATCTTTGGGTTTCAAAAACCTATCTAGAGTACCATCCAACCCGACACCTAACCCTGCCCGTGAAATGGCCTGACGGGTGTTCTAGATCCCCACATACTGGCCAATAGTTCATGGATTTAAAATATGAAAAATGGGAATAATTTCATCAATTTAAATAACCATAACCACACAAAGATAATAAATAAATCAAAACATGAAAATCACCACCAAACATGGCATAGAAATTATCAGATTCAAATTTACAAGATTTAAACAAAACCAAAATGGGTTACAAAATTTTTTGGAACAAGACATTTTCCTAAAAACAACCACACAATAATAGGAGCATTGTCCTCAGGACACCAACATAACACCAACAATAGGAAACCACTATCATCTTGAACTACTAATTCTAATCATCATACATTTACCTATGTCAATCATAACCAATTCTATTTACACCCAATGGTGTATGTAGAGTGTGATCCAAAGGCTAGTAGGAAGCCACCCAACAAATAGATTAAATTCTATAAACATTGTTATACAATTTACATTTTGGTTTTATAAAATAAACACTAATGCTATTTTTACATAAATCACTTTAATGAAAATAGTTTAAAGGAAAAAATGTTAAAGGACATGATACTTTTAATTTTTTTAAATGTATAAAAAATTTTCACTGTATGCTAATGGATGGTGCCAGATAACAAGAGAGCACTAAATAACAAAAAAACCTTATAGGATATTGATAAGAGAGTGAAAATAGGGATATTTTATCATAGTAAAACGTGGTATAGTATCTAGACTAATAATTTACTTCTATATGATCCTCTAGAGAAGAGAATCATCTAAAATTCTAGGATTCTCCAATCCATATCAGGTTTTATTTAGTGTTATAATTGTCAATATTTCGAATTGAATTTGGGATAAGACCCTTCTGAGTAAACTAGAATACTATTAGGGGTATTCCCACTTAGATACATATAATTCCAATTCTTCTTAGTTTTCATTCCACATATAACAAATGACATCACTCTCACAAAAACATTTTCCAAAAAATATAACCATATTTGAAAAATAACTACTTTCACAACTGAAACCACTTTTACTTACAAATGCACACAAAACCCATTCAAAATCATTCATTTCACAACATAAAAAATTCATTAAATATTTTTATTAATTTATAAATCACATTAAAATATCACAATAAGGATTCTCACTTGACATACACCCAATTTGATTTAGAAAACACACTTTCAATCCATACACATATCAAAACTCTTAAAAAACATTATTGGAACACCCATAAACCATATATCATATTTAAACACTCAATATATCATATAAAATTCATCAAATAATGATTAATCATGAAACCACCTACCTCAAATAAAGAAACATTCCGAATTCAGTGGAAACCAACAACTATGTGCCAAGAGAACCCTAAAGAGGATGATCAAACCTTAAATATCATGATTAAAACATAATAATAAGGATTCATCCATAAATAGTCCACCAATTCTTCTATAGATATGAACTCCCAAAAAGAAGAAGAATAAACCCCTATAATAGAGGGAGAAACCGAGTAATGAGTGACTTACATGGAGAATCAAGGAAAAACCACACGAAACCTGCATGAAAATAAAGACCCAAAAGAGTAAGAGAACTAGGAGGAGGAAACCAGGGTGATGAATCCCAAAGTGGGATGATTTTGGGGGATTATGGTTAAAATATTTTATGATAGAAAACATAAAAATCAAATTTATGATGACCTGATAGGGTTACATGGTTTCCCACATGGTTTGTCAAACAGTGTGGCAACCGTGCTATAGTGACCCTTCTTTTGTAACATTACGTTTATACCATTTTAATGGTAAAAAACATAAAAACAGTACACAATGGGGATTCAAATTTTTAGTGTTTTGGTTAATCATGGACCATATATAACTTTTAAAACGAAACATTTATTTAATTTATTCATCTCTAAATTCTTATTGGACCTTGAGTTCTCTTAAGTTCATGTAATCACCCAAGGATATAAATAAAAGGAGGAGAGATAAAATCCTAACAAGAGGATAGAAAATAACACGAAACAATATAACTTGCTGTTAGCATAAAAATTATCATCATAACATAGGCATGTGTTCCTAATCAAGAGTGGAAGCATTGAGAGGAGACATGGAATGTGGTAATGCATTAAAATTAAACACAACGTCATAGAGGTCAAGTAACACACATATTTGGGTAAATATATAGCATCATGTTCATACATATTTAACTTTATTTCATGAGATTCATCACATTAACCAATTCATCGGCTCTCTATATAATTTATGGGGGCTCCCTTCACATCATAACATATACATTATCATTCAAGTGACATGGAACTTATATTAATCCTAAAAATAGAACAACCCATGTAAATAAATGGGGTTTCCTTCAAAAAACATACATTCATTATCTTTTGGTTCCAAATGATATAGGGAATAACATAATTGATACAAGCACCATCAACCATGAGTGGGAAGTGAAATGTTTGTTTTTGAAAGAAGGGTTATTTTGGAAAACATTGTGTTAGACAAAAAATCTAGTGGAAAACATGTGTATCCCATAAAAGGTAATATAATTATGATGAAATTATTTTTAATTAATAACCATAATGTAAATGGAGTGAATGAGGGAAAACCAAAAGAAACAGAGTTGGGTTCATGAATTCCCCTTACCTAGTATATGAACACTTTATTAATATTAATTTCCTATATAATGAGATTATATTCATTAATTAAAAATTAAATAACATTTTATAAATTAATATGATTCATTATGGTTTCATTAAGATCATTTTTGGGCATTTGGATGAGTTATAGTGTTTAAATTCATTGTTCAGAAGTGTTCTTTTTCTTAGTTTTCCTGAACAGTTCACTTGTAAACATGAATGGAAGTTCATTTAGAACGTGTATAAACATCCCAAATTGCTTTTATATATTATTAATTACCTATCAGGAGTTTAAATGATATTATAATAAATTTTTTTATACTATGTGAATGAATCATTATATAATAATTACATACCATTATTTTAGGTTAATTTTGGTGGTTTTTTTATCACATTGGACTTGTTTTGTTTAAAAATTTATTAAAATATATATAAGTTATTTCTATAAAATTAAAGGGGTTAAAAAATTAAAATCTAATTCCTTTTTCAACCATTTAATTGTTGTTTTGACATCCCTAAATGTGTTTATGTAAAATGATGGTGCATCACCCAAGGTGATTGTAAATTAACGCATCACAATTAATGATTTCATTTTTTAAAAATAAGTGAGAGATAGGACGTATTTTAATGAATAATATATCATTACCATTATATAATACCATTATATGTATAATAAGGTAGTTATCATTAAATTTTTATAAGAGTAGTTGAGGACATTGGAAGAAAATAAACGAGATTTAAAAGGGAATTGAAAGAAGAGAGAGAGGAATTACCTCTTGAATTATCCTATTGAGATCATCATCAAGTCACCTAGTCATGGAATTTTGAAGATACCAAGATCTAAAATACGTGGATGAGGGGATATGGAAGAGTATTGAGTATAATTTGGATAATGTTTGAATAAGGAGAGGTGTGAGAAAATGAGGTAGTGAGGGGTGGTATTTATAGTGCAGGGGAGCGGTGTTTCCTAAATATTTAATTAAATAGTTTTTTAAATTCCCTCAATACACTAAATAGTGATGATTCCATTTATAAATATAGTAATTAGTGAATATGAGTTCTAACCAATGTCCATTTACATCATCCATGACTCAGGGATGATGCAGAAATTCATTTATTTGGTATATTTTGTAAATTTTCGAATTTTACTATTCCACAAAAATTTACGTATTTCAGTAAAATCCAAAAAAACACACTAACCATTTTTAATTTGAATAATCCACAAGTGAACTCCATTTTATGAATATAATTCTCAAATTATCATTAATTTAATTTTTAAATAAAATAATCATCACCTTGGAACATACAGATTTTCATTTTAAAACTGATTTTGTATCACTATGGATAATTTCATAAGGCCGCATAAAATTATCATATAATCAAAGAAATACTCTTTCATGAATAAATTTTTTTAGAATAAATTTTCATTTAAATATTAAATTTATAATTCAAAATAAATTACCTAAAATAATACAAAACTATAATATAATTATATCATATTGTCTCTTATATGATAGAAAAATTTTATTTATACTAGCATTGGTAAAGTTCATATTCACTTTACCAATTTAATATTCATAAGGTTAATATTAATATTGATAAAGGTAACATTACTATTTATAATGGAGAGTTACTATTCAAAAAAATTATTTGTCCTCTCAGACTTCATATATCTTACTAATTACCATCATGATTATTAGATTTTTCAAATAAAATTCACAAAAGTGGAAAAACTATGTTTAAAGGTGAAATGGAATTGAGTATTTCATTTATGCATAATATGGAATTCTATTTACTAATGATAATTTTTATGACATAATTATATGATGTGAATTTCTATTGATAAAACATTGGGTCATTACATTCTTCCCCCCTTTTGAAATTTCTCACTTTAAATTTCATTTTCAAAAAATATGTGAGGGTACTTCTCCTTCATCACATCCTATGGTTCCCACGTTTTTTCATTATACATATAGTTATTCCACAAAACATTTTCAAGGTGGGCTATCTTGTTTTGTAGAACCTTGTATATTCAGTCCAGAATCATTACTAGCTTCTCCTCAAAAGGGAGATTGTCTTCCAGCTGTTCCAACCCTGATTTCATTACTTGTGAGGGATCTGGTATGTACTTTTTTAAGAGATATACATGGAACACATCATAATCTTGATCTATATTAATTGGAAGTTCATTCTAGTAGTCCATGGATACTATATAATTAAGGATCTCAAAGGGGAAAATGTATATTGGTCTCAGCTTCTCTTTCTTTCCAAACCGCATGACTCACATCCATGGTGATATTTAAAGGAAGACTTAATCTCCAATGTCAAACTCTAATTCTCTTAAATGGATCTTAACAGGGCACTTTTCCTACTTTGAGATGCTTTGATATGTTGTTGTATGGTATTAACCTTTTCTGTCATCTCTTGTACAACCTGAGGTCTGTGTAAATTTCACCCTCTATCTTCATCCAATCAAGTTGGAGTTTTACATCACTTTCTATATAGAACATCATATAGAGCCATCTGAACAATCAAGTGGAAGCTATTGTTGTATGTGAACTAAACCAATGGTTGATTCTGATCCAATCGACCCGTAAATCCCAAATAGTAGGTTCTGATCATATCTTTGAGCATCTGAATATTCGTATCATATTGGCCATCATTTTGGGGGTTATAGGACATGTGTAAAATCAATTCAGTACTCAAGTCATGTTGAAACCCCTTTTAGAATTTGGATGTGAATTTGGGATCATAATCAAATACAATTGAGATTGTAACCTCACACATACTTTCCCCTTACTTCACATATATTATAGCAACATGTCCAAGAAAGTGGTCTTCTTGAATAGTGATAAAGTGGGAGTCTTGGTGTGTCGATCCACAACATCCCTTATCACATAGTTTTTGTATGATGTTTTGGGAGACTAGTGATGATGTTCATAGTGACATTATCTCATTTCCTTATGGGTATAGTATAGGGATTCATTATCCCTTAATACATCTATATGTATGCTTTAAATGTTTGAAATATCATAAACCATGAGATATATTCCACAATATCTTTCTTCATGTTATCCCACCTGAATTGGTCTCGAAGAACGTGATATATCTTGGTACCCTCAGGATGGATAGAGAATGTTTTTTTATTTTAATTATCTAATATCTCCTTATTTATCCCAGGTTATGATGGACCATGAACCCTTATTTAAAACCGAATTACACAATCATCATTGATATGGAACTCTTTTGGATTATTTTCATTTACTACAACCATCTTATTTTATAACTCCAGGTCATCCCTTTGTGCCTCCATAATCTTATCTTGGATAGATGGTTGGGAAATCATTTGGGCATAGTGGGATTTATTCCTTACTGTCATGATTTAAAAATACATCATTATAAATTTATATGAAGATACGATCTTTCTCAATCATCAACATGGATAGAGGAGCAGGTTGTTTTATACTATTAGTATCGGCCACCTTCATGGCCTTTCTAGGATGGTAGTGAATAGAGAAGTTGTAGTGTTTGATTAGATCTAACAATATTTTTGGATGAATTTTGGGATAATTTTCTGTGAATATATACATTATTATATTATGATCAGTATATATGTCACACTTCTCACCATAGAGGTAGTGCCCCCAGATTTTAAGTCAAAAATCATGGTTGCAAGCTCCAGATCATGCGTAGGGTAGTTCTTCTCATTGATCTTTAGTTTCCAAGAGAAATAGGCTATCACAGTATCATTTTTCATGAGTACATACCCAAATAAATTATTGGAAGAATCACCATACATCACAAATAATTATCTACTTTTTGGTAATGTGAGTACAAGTGTAGTTATCAACCGTCTCTTTAGCTCCTTTAAGCTTTTCTCATATTCCTCCACCCAGTCATACATCACCCATTTCCTTGTTAACAATGTTAGCAGGATTTAAAATCATGACATATATCTCAAAACATGATTATATTATCGAGATAATCCATGAAAACTATTGATATCTATGACACTAGAGAGATTGTTCATTCTTATATGGAATTTTTTGAAGGGTCCAGAAAAATTCACTCACTTGGGATCACATGTCCCAAGAATATGACATTCATCATCCAAAAATGACACTTGATGAACATTTCATACAACTTATTCTTTCTCATTGTCACCAAAAAAGGTCTTAAATGATATTCTTGTTAATCCTTAATCGTGGTGTATATGATAATATCATTTATAAATACTACAAAAAATTGTCAAGGTATTTTATAAAGACGCTATTGATCAAATCCATGAGGATTGTAAGGGAATTAGTAAGTATGAAGGGCATCACCAAAAACTCAATGTTCTCTTAGATTGTATAGAAATAAGTATTCTAAATTTCTTCTTTATTCACCATTAACGGATGATATCCATTACAAATATCCACCTTTGGGAAGTATTTAAATCCTCATAGATCATCAAAGAAGTCATCAATCCTTGGGAGAGGATATTTTTTCTATATGGTGATCATGTTGAGTCCCTGATAATCAATACAAAAATGCATTGATCCATCCTTTTTATTCACAATGATCACTAGAACACCCTAAGGTTCTGCACAAGGTAATACGAACCCTTTGTCCAAATGATCTAGAACTTCTTATTTAACTCCTTCAGTTCAATAGGATCCTTCCTATGTGGACACTTTGACATACGTATATATCCCAGAATGAGTTATATTGTGAACTCTACCTCACGATTTGGTGGATGTCCAAATAACTCTTTAGAAAATACATCAACATATTCCATCACGATTTTAATTCATCTTAGGTGGATTACTTCTTTTGATTCAACCATTTGAGCGAGGTATTATTCTTTGAAGTGAATCCACAAAAACACTATTGAAGGCTTTTCAGAAGGATATTCTTGATCTTCCTTTCATTTGTATAAGACCATGATATGATTTTGGAGTATGAAAATCTCTTTCCCCTTTTTGATAGTTTATTTAAGCTCTATATAAAGAGATCTAATGAATCTCCATTATTTCATTGAATTACACCAAGGGAATTATCAAGAGATTTAGTGGAAGAATCATCCCACATACACCAGCAGAATAAGATTCCAAAACATTGATTGAAATTATTTAACCACTTGGTGTTTTTACAGATATCTTTACATAAATGTTTCTGGGCTTCGATTCTATAGTTCTTGCAAACATGCATGGTATAAAGGAATTAATAGAATCAGAATCAAATAATACATTTTCTATTATTGATTTAATAGGATGTGTACCTTGTACGACTTCATTTTGGTGCTCCACTTATGCAGTAGTGATGGAATAATCCTCCCCTTTACCCTTTGGATTTGGCGGATGATGACTAAAATTTCCCATGAGGACTCAAGGATTCGTGCACTAGCATGAATAGTGACCTTTCTCTCAGTAGTTGAAGCATTGGAACATGAGTGGTGATATTCATTACTACACCACATTATCCTAAATTATCAGTTATTTTCAGCATTCAAGTGTATGATGTCCTTTTGTCCCACACTTGATGAATTTCCCCGTCCCATTGAGGCTATTTCTGTGATTCTTCTTCACACATTTTTGACAAACGGGAGGTTGAGTTTTCTTTCATCCTTTCTCATTAGGTCATCTGGTATGAAACTTCATCTTTTTTTTTCTTATCAAAATATCCATGGGACCAATATCCAAACTCCATTTTAAATTAATATCACATTACACAACTTCTTCATAACTCCCATTGTCTCAGACTTCTTTATCCCGTCAAATGTATTTTTTTAATCCACTAAAGAAATGATCAATTTTTCTATAAATATTGATAACAAAACCTAAAGAATACCTTAAAAGCATTGTGAAATTTTCTCCAATGTTTTTGATAGATTCTTACTCATTTTTCATAAACTCTTTGAATTCTATATCCATATTTTTATGAAGAGTTCGTGTAGAAACCCATAGCTTGACAAACATAGACATTAAATTACTTTTTTGGTATACATAATACATAACAACAACAAACACACAAGGACCGTAATAGTTTAATGTATTTGGAAGCTTGGAAAAATAATCTTCTAAACGTGGTTAAAGATATTCAACATCTCCAATAATGATCTTCCCCTTTTGTTTTCTTACCTAAAAACATTCTTTATATCTTGGGGAAAAAAACATAAAAAGGGTGATCTCAAATTCTTAGTAAGGGGTATAATAGAGAACATAAAACAATCCACAAACATTTTAATGCAAAAAAAGATTGAACATAAAATCTAAACATCAAAATATTGAGCTAAGACACAAATTTTGGAAGTATGTAAGGCATATATCATAAAGGAACATAAATCATGATACAATAGCATGGTAATAGAACATGTAATTGTGGAAAAACATTAAGGAAATGATATGATTTTGATAGTAACCATGGAATTGCTTCCAAGACCATCTTAGTGGACAAAGTCCCTTTCTGAATCGATTTCACTCCTCGATAAAGCCCTGTATCACTGAACAAGATTAAATCATCATTCTAGCCATGTCTATATCATGAGAAATAAAACATTACCCAATTAATTGGAGGGAGATATAGGTCCCACCCATCTCATAATGAAATCATTCTTACTGGTGCCCAAAATTAAACATAAATCATTCCACATTACCCAAAGAATAAAATGGGTTTCATAAACATCATCCCATCATAAAATAATCCATATAAAACAAATGATATAATTTTATCATAAGAATAATAAAACCATGGAAATTATATAAACATTATACTTGAAACATAATCATACTAAATAATGTCATCTTAGATTGAAAATAGTTTTGATAAAACAATTGAAATGAATTCTTGAGGAAAATATCTTTTCTTTTTTAAAATAATATTCTTTTAACAAAACGCTGCACAATTTTAAAAGAATAGGATTTTATTGAAAATAACCATGAAAAATCGTAGAGGATGCTTCATTAAAATTATTTTTTATGAATCTGTAAAAATATGTTCATTCCGTATAAGTTTAAAAAAACATTCTCCTCATACATTTTCCAAAAACGTCAAAAAGTTCCTCGTATGGTAAACAAAATAAATATTCCTTCCATAACACAAAGTAAAAGTCAATGAGGGGTAAATATGACTTTAAATATACATGGATGAATATAAAATACTTTAAAAAAATCTTTTTTATGGATATGGATGAAATGTATAACCCCATTAAATACTTAGGTATAAGTAATCTCAAATAAAAATGAGATGTGAAAAATTATCGCTTACCTTAGGTCCGATATGATTCATACGTATCTTAACCTTCATTATAATGATTAATACAATTCTATTGACTTATTATCGAATCATATTTATTGTTATTATATCATATATGGTTCTCTAATGACTTTATATTACCCGTTCTTTTGTAAATTTCATGTTAAAGCAACGTTTTGGGTAAAATTGTTTTATTTATCATACGTGTTTGGACTTATAGTTATTTATATTATTATTACTTATATCATGATTTACATACTTCCAGAATGTAAATCATGATTTATATATCATTTATATTCAGTATATATATATATATAATAGATATATAAATTAAATTAAATACACTGTTCATGGAGACGGTAGGCCGTACGTATGCATGAATGCTGTTTTCCGTTCCTTATTGACTTGAATGGAAGTAAGTAGATGGAATATATATATATAAATAAATCTAGTATATTTTTCATGTCATATATTTCATTATTATTAATTATATATACATTATAATCATTCTTGAGTGGTTAATATGGAGAATGAATCTCATCGCGTTGTGGAGACGGTAATCCGTACGTACGCACGAGCGATGACATCATTTTCCATAATTGTCGAATTGAATAGGAGTGGATGATATAATATCTAAGAATCAGTTTGATGTTATTATAACTATACAGAGTTATTATTTACACCATTATACCCATCCATGTATGGTGGTGGTGGAAAAATAGATTACACCATGGCGTGGAGATGGTATTTCGTACATACGCACGTGCGGTGATTTCATTTTCTATAGGATAGATAGAAGGTGAAATGGGGTTGTTTAATATTTATAATAAAATATAAGTATATTAGTGATAATGATTTTATTACTTTATAACGAAAAAACTGATGAAGAATAAGTTGAATAATAAAGTAACATGAATGAATCGGTAAAAGAGATTACATCTTCTTCGACGCACCTCTTTTAAGCTCCCTCTTAAGGCACTAGAGTTGGTCTTTTGGGGAGAACATAACCTCTATAATGTTTCCAGAGAATATTATATGGGAAATTTTCAGGGGTTGGTCGAGCATGAAGGCTCAAAATTGTGTGAAGAGAAGAGGGAGGAGGTGCCCTTTTATTAGAGAGGAGACTGTCACTTTATGATAAACATAAAATATTATTTTATATTAAAGACATATTCAGTTTATAATGGATAAAAAGTGACATATTTATATGATGAAGTGGGTATGGTTACAAATCCTCTTAAAAAATAGGTTTTATACAAGTTTAGGTTATTATTTTAATCTTATCATTTAGATTTAACTCTAAGTTAAATAATTTAACTTTTACTGTGTCTTCTTGTTTTCTTACAGTATGTAGTTAATAAACTTACTATTAAAATACAAAAGACCTCAAGTTGTTAATTATTCATATATATAACCTTATCTATATCATTTATCTTAACCCTATATTTTTAGGAATATAATAACAATTAATAATATAATATTTTTTTAAAAACCTATTTTATGTCAATTTTGACACTATTTAGTAAATGAATTTTTTAAAATTATAACAGCATGATTAGTTCAAAAAAAGTTACTTTAATCAATATTATCATGTCATATTAACGTAAAAAATTAGTGTAATTCAAAAAAAGTCTCAAATTACATTTATTTGGGTATATATAACATTAATTATGATAATATTTAATTAATAAGGTAATTACTGTATTATCATTGTCTCATAAATAAATTAAATTATTTAATATCGATAAATTTTAAATAAAATACGATTATGTAGGAAATCATTTTAAATTTCTATTGAATATTTATAGTCTAATTTATCTTATGTATTACCCTATATTAAAAATATTGTAGTTATTAAACATTGATTTTAACTATTTTAACTGTTCTATGAATAACATTATAATTAATGTCTTAATCTAATCCAACTAGACCTAAAGGGTACTATTTTATTCCTAAGGTTGTTTTTGGTCAAATTAATCTTATCCAATAGAATTGGAACATGTTTTAGGGTAATAATAATATCCTTTTCCCCTTAATTATCCTATTAACATTTAACTGTGGTAAATAAAAGAAAAAGTTACTGTTCACAAAAAATTATTTTTACCTTATTGAACCAAATTTTACTCCTTGATATTTACTGCATCTCTCAGATTTTCCAAATTCCACTCACATATGTGGTAAAATTATGTTTTGGGTAAATTTTCAAATTCTCTTAGGAGGTGGATAAAAGAAAATGAAAAATTCAATTAAATATTTATATATCTAAAATTATTATAAAATGAATCCAATGAATTTAATTGAACTTATATAGGTATTATGTATCAATTTGGACCTAAAATAAATTTAAATAAAATAAATAATTAATTAAATAAAATTTCGGATTTTAAATAGTAACCTATTGTTTTCACTATTCATCACAAATTGAATGTTTTTAGAAAAATACCCATAAATCACCGTAGGATAATTTCGATATTAAGAATCAAAATATGAAGTCCATATTGAAAGATAAATTTTATCAAATTTCAAAAAGTGTTTATTACTATTCATAAAGGCCAGTTCATAATAATATTATAAAAATATCTCATTTAGTGAAACTCGGTATTGCGTACAACACACGCTATCGAGGAAGGTTACTTTTCTATGAAACAGAAGCCTAGAATAGTCTTTGTGTATTCTTTTATTTAATACAGTGGTGCGTATAGCGCAAGATAATCATGGTGTAGCGTAAAACTCAAGAAATCAATGAAATTTAAAATAATATTTCTCAAAAAATCTCGAGGTGTTACATCTACCACCCCTATAAAATTAATTTTTCCCTCAAAATTCATCGGGGATATAAATGGTTTACCACATGAAAATTTCATTCATAAAAAGCCACATCGTACAATGAAATACTAAAAATAATTTTAAAAAGTAATTTTAGAATCATAACAGTCACCCATAGTAACTCAGCACTAGGTTTCCACATAGGACAACATAGGTAAAAATATTGATATGGAAGATAAATCTAACCATCAACTTATTATGAAGAGTGGTAGAGAACATGGCTATGAAAAAAACAATCAATCACAATGCCATAAATTTTGATGATTGGTACCATCTAATTCATTAGGTATGACGACACTAGGACAACGTTTTTAGATCTCAAGATCATTTCCCTAATGTTGAATAATTGTTGAATTAAAATAAATACCTACATGATTTTGGTAAAATCTCACCGATGTTCGTTCCTTGAAAAATTTCCACTTCATCTCTTAAATAAATGAAGTTGAATTTTTTATTCATGAAGTGTTCGTAGAGAATGAAATAGAATGATAGGCCATTCCATCTATTTCTATCGAAAAAAGTTTAGCAAAAATTGTTAAATAAACATAAGTCCATTTATGATGATATTAATCAAATATGGTTGATAAAATGGACTTATTCATTATCTATCATAGCACTTAATAAAATAAAACTAGTTTCTTTTTGAAAGGGACTTCATGTAGGCCAGTTGTAGGTGACAAAGGCCTGTTTCACAACAGCTGTGTGTTCGATTCCCGCATCCTTGTCCTACGCGACGGGTTGTCACATGTCCTACGGGTTGTACTTTTTCTAAAAATATACTATTATAATATAACAAAATGTTCTAGCCATAGAAAATACTATTTGATGTATAACATAATCTATTAAAACCTTTAGGTTTATCCAAAATACTTCTATCAAATATCATAGTATAAATACAACGATTACTGGAAAGGTTATCTACCAAAAATTGAATAAAATAATTTATCAACTATATATCATAAGATATATATATCGTTTTGGTCAGATTCCAAACAGGTGAATTTCTTAATCATGTATTCCCTCGAAACATGAGTACCCATTGAACCTTAGTGAAAACATGAATTTTGTCCAAAGTTATTTCTTTCCACATACCAAAATCCCAATATTCTTTATACTCAAATTGTGATATCACATTGTCTTTATACCAGTCATGAGCTCATTAATACTATAAAACATCTCATTATCTCCTTATCATTCCATTAGGCACATATCATCTACCTTCCAAAAATGTATAAATTACATTTCATGGTTACCGGTACCATTCATCATATACTTTCAAAAACTCAAGGAAAGACAATAGTGTAACAATCCTTAGATTTTTCTTTATTCCATAGTAACATACATTATTCTTGATAAACATACAATCATTTCACTAACATCTTAAACCACTAAGTAGGCTTCTTCATTTCTTTCATCTCTTATATCATTTGTAGTCTCTTCATCATCATCCACAAAAATACTACCCATATGACCATGCTGATTCTCTTCACAAGATTTTCCCTTAGGGCATTGGTTTGCATAATGCACATACATTCCACATTTAAAACATTTAACTGTTGTTGATGTATTATCAATACCATTATCCTTATCCATGGTGTTAAATGAACCTTTTCCTTTAAAATAATTTTCGTTGTGTCCTTCTTTTGCACACCCATAACTTCTTCGAGTTCTTTTGAAACATTATCCCTGATGCCTCATCCACATGATTTACATGAGGGAAATTAAACTTTCTTCCCTCTATGATCATCATGAAACTCCTTCTTTCTCTTATTAACAGAGTCAGGAAACATTCCAAAGTTGATATTATTGATCATATTATGAGATTACTGATTAGGATTATTAAGGATATGTGGACATCCAGAGCCAATTTCATTTTATTTCTTGTGAATAATATCATTCCATTGTCTATCATATCATCCATTATTGCGAATCTTCCTGTTTCCAGCCATTTTATAAAACCTAAAAAGAATATTGTGATAAGAAAAAATCATAATCAAGGGGGAGTAACTTCAATATCTAACTTCTATGGTTTAATACTAATATCATTAACATAATTATATGACTCTATCCTATACTTATACATAACCTTAGGGACATCCCTAGACATACCTTAGAAATATCTCTAGGGATCTCACTAATGCTTTCACATCCTAGTTTCAAAAGTTTAACTATACCTTTCATCTGATATCTACTGTAGAGACCCATGAATTGACATACATAGATATTAAATTAAATTTTAAGAATACATAATACATAATAAAAACAAACACAAAAGGACCGTAATAGTTTAGTGTCTTTGGAAATTCAGAAAAATAATATTATAATCATGGTGAATGATCTTCAACGTCTACCGTAAATTTCTTCCCCTTTTTTTTCTTACCTAAAACCATTCATTATATCCTGTGGAAATGAAAACATAAAAATGGAGAGCTTTAATGATCATTAAGGGTAAACAAAGAGAACATAAAACAATCCATAAACATTTGAATTCAAAAGAAACATGAACATAAAATCTAAATATCAAAATCTTGAGCAAAGACATAAATCATGGAAGTATGTAAGGAATATATCATAAAGGAACATAAATCTTGATAAAATAGAATGGTAATAAACCATTTAATTGTGGAAAACCATTATGCACGTGATATTATTTCCATTGTAGCCAAGGAATTGTTGCGAATACCATCTTAGTGGACAAAGTCCCTTTCTGAATCGAGTTCACTCCTCTTTCCAGTGCTGTATTACTGAACTGGATTAACATTCCATTCCAGCCATGTCTATATCATGAGATATAAAACATTAACCAATGCATTGGAGGGATATATAGGTCCCACCCATCTCATAATGAAATCATTCTTACTTGGGCCAAACAATAAACTTAAATCATTCATCATAACTCAAAGAATAAAATGGGTTTCATAAACATCATCCCATCATAACATAATCCATATAAAACAAATGGATATCATTTCATCATAATAAGAATCAAACCATGTAAATAATATAGACATTATATATGAAACACAATCATACTAAATAATGTCATCTTAGATGGAAAATAGTTTTTAAAAAACACTTGAAATGACTTCTTGAGGAAAATATCCTTTCTTCTTTAAAATCATTTTATTTTCACAAAATACCAAACAATTATAAAAGAAAATTATTTTCTTGAAAATAACCATGAAATATTGTAGACTAATATTCAAGAAAATTAGGCATTATGAAACCATAAAAATCCATTCATGCCGTATAATATTAAAAAACATTATCCTCGTACTTTTTCCGGAAAAGTCAAAAAGTACCTTGTATGGTTAACAAAAGAAAGGTTCCTTCCATAACAAAAAATAAAGTCAAAGAGGGGTAAAAATGACTTTAAAAATACATGGATGAATATTAAAAACTTTATGAAAATCATTTTTATGTATATGGATTATAAATATAGCCCCAGTAAATACTTACGTATCATCAATCTCATATAAAAATGAGATTTGAAAAATTATCCCTTACCATAGATCTGATATACTTTGTACGTATCCGAACCTCTTGTATACTGATTTAAATAATGTCATTGACCAATTATAGAACCATATTCGTTGTTATGATAACATATATGGTTCACTTATGACTTTATATTACACGTTCTTTTATAAATTCTATGTTAAAACAGCATTTTGGGTAAAATCGTTTTATTTATCATACGTGTTTGGACTTGTTGTTCTTGATATTATTATTAATTATATAATGATTTAAAAACATAAATAATGTAAATCATGATTTATATATCATATATATTTAATATATATATATATATAATAGATAGATAAATGAAATGGAATACCCCGTTCATGGAGACGGTAGGTCGTACGTACGCATGAACGTTGTTTTCCTTTCCTTATTGACTTGAATGGAAGTAAGTAGATTATATATATATATATATATATATATCCATTTGCATTATCATTTCATATATTTCATTATTATTCATTATATGTATTTTATAATCATTCTTGAGTGATTTACATAGATAATGAATCTCATCGCGTCGTGGAGACGGTAATCCGTACGTACACACAACAAATGATATTGTTCCCATAAATATTGAATTGAATTGGAGTTGATGATATAATATCTCATAATCAGTATTATGTTATAATAACTATACATAGTTATTCTTTACATAATTATACCCATCCAAGTGATGTGGTGGTGGAAAAACATATTACACTACGGCGTGGAGACATTATTTTATACTTACAAACACGCGGTGATTTCTTTTTCCGTAGGATGGATAGAAGTCAAAATGGGGTTTTATCATATTTATAATAACATATTGATATATTAGTGATAATTATGTTATTACATTATAATGAAACAACTAATGAATAAGAATATGAAGAAGAAAAAAAGTTGAATTAATCGGTTGAAGATATTACCTCTTCTTCAACACACCTCTTTTAAGGTCCATCTTAAGGCACTAGAGTTGGTCTTTTGAGGAGACAAAAACCTCTATAATTTTTCTAGGAAAGATAATAAGGGAAATGGTCTGGGTTCGGCCAATTTTGAAGGCTCAAAATTATTTTATGAGAAGAGGGAGGAGGTGCCCTTTTATAAGGGATAAGAGGGGCACTTTAGGAAAAACTTAAAATATTAGTTTACAAAAAGGTCATATTCGGTTTATAATGGCTAAAAAGTAACTTATTTCTAAGATAAAGTGGTGATGGGTCGAAATCCATTCAACCAATAGGTTTTAGACATGTTTAGGTTCCTATTTTAACCTTACCATTTAGATTTAACTCTATGTTAAATAATTTAACATTTACCGTGTCTTCTTGCTTTCTTAAACTATATGGTTAATAAAATTACTATAAAAGAAAAACTAACACCAAGTAGTTCATTAATAATATATATAACCTTATATATGTCATTTGGCTGCACCATATATTTTTAGGAATATAATAACAATTAATCATATAATATTAGTTTTAAAGACTATTTTATGTCAATTTTGACACTATTTGGTAAATGATTTTTGTGAAACTCATAACAGCATGATTAGTTATAATAAAGTTAATTAAATCAATAATAAAATGTCATATTAAATTAAAAAATTATTTTCATTCATTAAAAGCCTCAAAGTACATTTATTTGGGTATTTATAACATTAATTATGTTAATATTTCATTAATAAGGTAATTGTTGAATCATAAATTTGTCATAATTAAATTAAATTATTTAATGTCTAAAAATTATTAATAAAATACCATTATGTAGGAAATCACTTTATATTTGTAATTAATTTTTTAGTTGAATTTATTTTATGTATAACCCAATATTTAAAAAAATTTAGTTTTTAAACATTGATTTTAACTATTTTAACTCTTCTTTAAATAAAATAAAAATAAATGTCCTAATCTAATCCATGTGGACCATAAGGGTAATATTTTATTCCTAAGGTTGTTTTTGGTCGAATTACAGTTATCTAATAGAATTAGGACATGTTTTAGGGTAATAATAATATCATTTTTACCCTTAATTACACTATTTACTTTTAATCGTGGTAAACAAAAGTAAAAACATATTATTCACCAAAAATTATTTTTATCTTATTGAACCACATTTTACTTCTTGATATTAACTGTTTTTCTCGGATTTTTGATATTTAACTCACAAAAACGATAAAATTATGTTTTTTGTAAATTTTCGAATTCTCCTAGGAGGTGGGTAAAAGATGGTGAAAAGTTTAATAAACTTTTTATATATCTAAAATTATTATAAAATGAATATAATTAATTACATTGAACATATATAGGTATTATGTATCAATTATGACCTAAAATAAATTTAAATAATATAAATAATTATTTAAAGAAAAAGTCAGTTTTTAAATAGTAACCCAGTGTTTTCACTATTTATCAGAAATTGAATGATTTCAGAAAAATACAAAAAATTCACCCTAGGCTATTTTCGATATTCCGAATCAAAAAATGAAGTCCATTTTGAAAGATAAGATTTATTAAATTTCAAAAACCTAGTATTACTTTTTATAATGGCTAGTTCATAATAGTATTGTAATATTATCTAATTTACCTTAACTCGTTATTGCGTACAACAGATGCTATCGAGGAAGGTCACACTGTCGTGCTACACAAGCCTTGAATAGTGTTTTCATATACAGTAAGCTAATATAGTGTTGCTTATAGTGCAAGTTAGTCTTGGTGTAGAGTATAACACAAAACATCAAAGTAATTAAAAATAATATTTCTCATAAAATCTCGGGGTGTTACATTTCATGGGAAATACATGTTAAGAAACAAGATCTTAAAGTCATCCCATTCCATATCTTCAATTTCATTCCTCAGATTGGTCTTCATAATAAAATATAACTGTTGGTTAGACTATCCATATAGATGATAAATGGCCAGTTTCACCTTCTCTATTTTAGAAAAGTAAATCACATAAAATATAATATCCATTGAATTGACACATTATTCCTTAAAAGTGGATCTGATGATACACAAAACGGATGTGGTCGTTGCAAAATAAAACACTTGATATCAAGTTTCTCCCTATTATGTGAAGATGTATGTTCATTATTACTCAGGTTATTGTTCACAAACTGGGATATTTGGGTATATATCTCTGTGATTTATTTAAAATCCACCCCCATAAGCATTTGGGATGTCATGCGGGAAAACAATGCATTGCCCCTCACAAGGTTTGTTGGTCTTGTTTTTCCTAGTTCCCATGATTTTCGAAAATAGAAAATGTTGGAATAATATATAATTCAAAAATTCATTATTAAATAATTTATTAATTGGTGACATTAACATTAAAAGTATATATAATGGGATCCCTATGTTTAGAAAATCTTTTTCTGGGCTTAAATATATTTAGTCTCACCCTAAGGGTTTTCACTAAGGTTCTATAATCCTAATTACCAAATTCAATAAATCATGCCTCTGATACCAAATATAGAGACCATGTTTTTCATAAATTAAATTTACATAATTTTACTGATAAAAAACAGAAAAATATTACACAATGAGGATCCAATGGTTAAGTGTCTTGGGAAATCTCAGACCACACATAATGTATACAACATAAAACAAAAACATTTATTTAATTTATTATTCTCGAGCTTCTTATTGGGCCATGAGTTCTTCGTAGTTCATGTGATCACCTAAGAATATATACGAAAATGGGGGGTGATAAAATCCTAGTAAGAGGGAAGATAAGAAAAAGACACAATTAAATAAGGGGTGACTATATTAATTATCATTATAACGTATTCTTAAATTGATAACCATGACTGGATGTATTAAGAGAATAATTGGAATGTGGAAATGATGAAAAATAAAACATAATGTATTAGTGTTCAACTACAACACATAGTTATCGAAAAATCACACACCATGTTCACACATATTTAACCTGGACTCATGATATTCATCTCATTACCCAATGCATTATAGGGTTTTATAATTTCGGTCGAACCCATCACATCATATCATTTACATAATAATGCATGCCACCTGGATCATATATAAATATTTAACATTAAACAACCCTTGGATAATAATGGCTTTTACTTCATAAATATTACATTAATAATAATTGGGTTTCCAAATAATATATGGAATAACATAATTGATACAAGCACCATCAACCTTTAGTGTGAAGTGAATGTTGTGTTTTTGAAGGAAAACTTCTTTTGGAAAATATTATGATTGAAATAATATTAAATGGAAAACCTGAATGTCCCAGAAAAGGTAAGATAATGATTAGGAAATTATTTATGTAATAACCATACTAAAAATTGATTGAAAGAGGGAAAATTCAAGAACTATAATTGGGTTTAAGAATTCCCCTTACCATATATCTGAACGGTTTCTTTACATTAATATCATGAATAATGAAAATATATTAATTAATTAAAAATTTAAAAAAAAATTATATTAATTTCTAACATTATAGCTTCATTAAGTTCTTTTATGGGCTTTTTAATGATTTATAGAGATTAAATTTATAGTTTGGGAGTGTTTTTCTTCTTAGTTTTCATGAACGGTTCATAGTACAAATGAATGGAAGATCAAGTTGAACAAGGAAAACATGAAAATATATATGACATGTAATAAATGATATTAAAAGAGTTTAAATGATCTTATAATTAATTTGTTTTTATACCATCAGGATGAATCATTAGATAAAATTTATCGATCATGATTTTAAGTTAATTTTGGTGGTTTTTATCACAATAGACTTGTCTTGTTTTATCATTTAGTAATAATTATGTATGATATTTATAGAACATAAAAAAGGAATAAATAATATATATTAAAATATTTTTTGAACAATTTAATGGTTTTATTGTTATCCTTGAATTTGTGGAAGGAAAATTAAGGTGCATCACCCATGATGATGGTAAATTAACACAAAAAGACAATTATTTATTTTTTAAAAGAGAGAGGAAGACAGGATATTAATGAATAATATTCCATTAACCAGATCTAATACCATTATATCAATCATACTATAGTTATCATTATATTTTAATAAGATAATTTTAGGAAAAGAGAAGGAAATAAATGAAATTTCAATATAAATTGAAAGTTGAGAGAGATAGAAATTACCTCTTCAATCCTCCTTTTGAGATCCTCCTCAAGGCACCTAAGCATGGTCTTTTGAGGAGACCAAGAGATCGTAGACATGAATGATGTTATATGAAAGAGTATTGGAAATAATTTGGTTATATATTCAATCAGGATATGTTTGAGGAAATGTGGTTGTGAGATGTGGTATTTATATTCGAGAAGAGGGGCCTTTCCTCAATATTTTGTTCATTACATAAATAATTTCCCTCAAGGAAATCAATAGTAAAGATTCCATGAATAAATATAATAATTAGCGCATGTGAGTTTGATCCAATGACCATTTTAATCAACCACAGCTCAATAAATATGTAAATATTTACATATTTAGCATATTCCATAAATTATCAAATTTCACTATTCAAGAAAAATTAAATCACTTTAGAAATATCCCAAAAATTCAGCCTAATAATTTTTCGATTTATAGAATCCAAAAATGAAATCCATTTTATGAAAATAATTTTTTATTTGTGTGTAATTTAAATTTTAAATAAAATCCTAAAATCAGGAAAATATATATTTTAAACATAAAACTGATTTGGTAACACATTGAGAAATTTCATAAGGTCAATTAATATTATAAAATATTTATAATACAAAAATAATACTAGTTAATAATAAATTTTTGGAAAATAAATTTTCAATTTAATTATTAAATTAATCATTAAATATTTATGACTTACAAAAATACCAACACTATAATATAATTATATCATATGTCACTTATAAAATGTATAAATTATATAAAACTATAATTGGTAAGGATAATATTCAATTAGAAAATTTAATATTCACAAGTGTCATATTATTATTCATAAGGGTAACATTATTATTCATAATAGTAAGTTAATATTCACCAAAAAATAAGTTTGTCATATAAGACTCCAAATATCATAATAATCACAACCTTTTATGTCTGTATTTGTGAAATTCAATAATAGAAGTGGAAAATTTATGTTTAACAGTCACATGGAATTTATTTTTTCGTTTATGTAATGTGTGGAATTGTGTTTCCTAAAGTGATTTCATGTGACATATTTATATGAAGAGAATTTCTATTAATAAAACATTGGGTAGTTACATGTGCACCCCTCACTATCCAATAAGACAATTCTTCATAATTATCATTCACAGTTTACAAATTGTGTGTTATCCATGAGATAAGTGTCTATAAAAAACACTTGGTTACACAATTATCTAGAAAAGGGTGAGATGTCTTCAAAACATTGTGACAACTATGCACACCATGAAGTATTCTGATAATTTCCTATTTCTCTACAAAATATAAATGAAAACCCCAAGGGAAGAATCTAGACCCAAAAATTTATAAATTTAATCAAAATGATATCATGGGTGTGACTATTCTCCCACCATGAAAAATTTCTATCCCTGAAAAGTCAAATCCATTCTTGATTAGAGAATATGAATAAATACCCTTGTTAACACCACGACACCCGATCCCATCTCTCATGACGATAAATATAGTGATTCCAATGAACTCATACCAGTGGAATCAACATCCAAATAATAAACTCCTATAGGGAATCCACATTATATAATTTATGGTTGAACAAAGATAAATAATGAGACAGATCATGAATGGGATGGTTTAACTCTTCCCAATTCAATACCTAAAATAGGTCTGGGTTGTACATATTCACTAAAGTGTCATGGAACACATCATGAATTGAGGTCAACTGAGAGGGAAAATACAATTTGTATTCCACCTTACCAATCCACTTTTTAAACTCCAATGGTCTGACAAACCATGGCATTAGCTTCCCTTTCTTACCTAAATGAAGATGAACCAAGCAATGTGACACTTTTAGGAACACAAGATCACCAAATAAACATAAGAGCATAGAACCTCTGATAATCGTAAGATGTATGGAAACAATTAGCTTTTAATAATCATAGTCTGATCAGCTTAACATTATCCATAGTCTCTTGCACTAAGCCTGATCCCCATAATGAGTTCTCGCCTTCCTCATCCAAACACAAAGGAGTCCGACACAACCAAATATAGATCATATCAAAAGGATCCAATAAAACCTATTACTGGAAAATACTATAATATGAAAACTCAACCAATCCCAAATGGCTATCCTAATAACCATAGAAATCCAACACACATTCTCAGAGAATGTCTTCCAAAATCAGGTTTTCCAGCTCTGTTAGACCATGAAATTGAAGATGGTATGCCTTGATCAATTTTACCTCTGACCCCAATGCCTTTTGAAGTCCTTCCTAGAAATGAGAGGTGAAATGGGGGTCCCCATAAGAAACAATTGTTAACGACACACCATGAAGCCTTACTTTCAATTGAATATACAATTTTTCCAACTCATCGAATGTTTCTAAATCTACGATATTAATGGAATGGGAAAATTTCCTCATATGAATGACCACTAGAAAAATATCATTTCTCAATCGTGGAACATGATTCAAGGTAAAAATGATATCCATGGCGATCTCGTCCCACTTCCATGTAGGAGTGGGATGTAGCTAAGGCAAACTAGATGGCCTTTTATGATATTCCTTGAACTTATAACACACATAACACCTCGAAACGAGTTAACCTATTTACTACCTCATACCTGGACATCACAAAAAGTGACACACATCTTAGAAAATATTGGTTGCACTAGGATGAAGAACCCACTGAGATGGGTGACTATCCTGCATTACTGCTTTCCTCAGAGATAAAAAACCACAAAATGACACTAACAATGAGAAACTCCCTTGGGAGACAATGACCAACCACAATGTGTCCCCAAACCATTAAACTAATTCATATAATGTGGGAATAGCTCATCACTGAGATTCTATTACTAAATTAACTCCAAAAGAGAAGTAGTCAACTAGACACCAGCCAAGAATGCACCTCCTCTAAGCTCCTTAGTCTCTAAGTGCAACGTAGTTAAAAAGTCCCATCAATATACACTCATATCTATAGTTCCTCAATGTTTTCACTCCCACATTTCTACTCAATGAATCTTCCACAAAATTTTATTTTCTTGGGGTATAAACTATGTTATTGTGAAACGCCTACAATTACTCCTCCCAACAATGCTACATCAAGATTTAATCCTTCTTTGAAAAAATGTCGGCCAATATCTTATGATCCAAATAAACAACAAATTTATCCACAAAAATACATTTATTCTACATCTGCAGCTCATGCATCAATATAACTAAATTTTGGTCCTAGGTTGGGAAGTACTTTTCCTGTGGTCGAAGTTGGAAAGAACTATACACCACCAGGTAATCAACATGCATAAGCACAATCACAAGACCCATACCAGAGTTATAGAAATAAACCATATACTATTTTATAGATTCTTTAATGATCAAAAAAGGGTGGTGGTAAATCACAACTTAAATTCCTCAAAGGATTCATGAAATCATAGGCCCCATAGAAGTTTCACATGATCGTGGGGGATCATTGTTATGGGTGAAGCAATCTTAGAGAAACATTGAAATAACTACCTATAATAACCTTCCATGCCTAAAAATATTCTCATCTCAAAAAAATTCTTTGGTTTTTCCCATGAAATTAATACATTGATATTTTTGGGGTCTATTGAAAACCCTCATTTGGAGTTCACATTCCCCAAAACCATTTCCATCTTAATCCATAATGTACACTTAGAAAATTTGGCATAATGGCGATGGTCACGAAGAGTGCCCAATATGATCTGAAATTGTCTATCATGTTGCAATTTAGATTTATAATGAACCAAGATGTGATTCAAAAATAATATGTCAAATGAATAACAATAATAGTTGATCACAATTCGTAAGCACCAAAAAAACAATAGACCATGTGTCATCCCGAAAGGCATAAACATGTATTCAAAATGGAAGTACCTATGTTAAAAAAATGTATTTGGGACATATGACTCTCTCACCCTAACATGGCGGTAGCCTGAGAAACTATCAATTATAGAGGATCACCATTCCCATTTTAGTCGATCAAACAAGTCATCTATGTGTGTTAAGGAAATTTTTTTCTTTACCTTACTCTGCTTATGGTAATTAATACAAATCCAAAAAGATCCATAGGACTTTTTGGAAAATAGCATGGGAGCGACCCAAGGGGATACACTCAATAAAATGAGTCCAAAGGATTTCAAATCATCCAGTTGAATATTTCATTCCCTGAACATAGTGGGGTATATACAATATAAGGGAAGAGATATCAGTTGTATTCCATGCACCAATTCTATATAGAACTCCGCATTAGGCTCCAGAGGTAATCCTAAAAAGTCATTTGGAGATACATATGGGAACTCATATTCCAATGTAGGTAATCCATCCTCTGGAACTCCACCACACTCTTCTAACACAAGTGATTATAACTAAAAAATGATACTATCTAACTTCATATGTGGTGGTCCAGCATGACATGACCGAGGATCCCATTCACCATAAAATACAAGCTTACTTTCATAAGGTGTCATAAAACTATCTCTCCAGCAATATAAATTGATGTTTTCTTGAAAGTTCACTATCCATTTCATACTGAGGATCACATCAAAGAGTTCCATTTCCAAAAAATTAAATCCCTTTCTATCTAGACCCCTGACATGGTGAGTTCACATGGAGAACATCAAAATACCCACCCTTTCTTCTTACCCAATGACGTTACTAACTCCATCGCATATGCAATAAGATCTGCTGGTAAAACCAGGGAATTTACAAAATGGGTAGTGATATGTGAAACTGAATCACCAGTATAAAAAATTTCTAAGGATGATGCAATTAAACAAGTAACAAATACTATCGTATGTCCATCATATGATATTACGGTTCTTGATCCAATACATGAAGCTGAATCATCTCATCCAGAGCCTGGGAATGACCACTAGGATGAATTTGTGCCCTAAAATGAAAACCTATGAGGCTGATCCATCCCTACCACCATGACATCCAAAACGATATCCCACTATCCTTGATGTCTCTCACTTGGAAGAAATCCCCCTAGAAGCCACAGATAACGCTTCACTCTGGTGAGAAATCAATGCTCTACAAAATCAATGCATGTAACCCATCACTCCAGATTAGTGAAATGATTTGGGAGGTGATATTGACATGGGTTTTACGTTACCACCCTTCCCACACTAGTGTCACAAAACATACCCAACATCAGAATCCTTATATTAATATTGATCGGATGGATGGCCTAAAATACCACCTCTATTCTATCCATAATAATTAGAATTCCTATTTTCTATAATAAACTAAATCTATCCTTTTTTGACATAGAACTAGAGTATCTGAACATACCCTTACCGTGAATCTACATCATAAAAGAATGTGCAACTAGATAGGCTCTTGTTTTTAAAAGAGATATACATGAGAAAATATTTATGGCTGTAACCCCCTCCCAAATCATTGAGCCTTTATCTACTCATTAGAAATGAATTCAGGTCTGTATCGAACAGGTTTAGAAAAATATTTGTCATACTCAATAATGGAACACTTCTCTTAGACAAGGTCTATGAACTCCTATAATTTGGTGTAGGGTAAAACCTCCAGATAGTAATGATCATTGAAAACAACCTTTAAGTCATTCTAGTTCATCTTCTCATTCTTTTATGATTTCACCACCGAGTCCCTCCAACTCCGACTGGTACATTTTATCATTAATGAAGATAATTTTACGTTGAATTCATCACAAGAATCATGAAATTAAAACATCATTTCTATATTCTCAAGCATTTATACTAAATGTTGTGGATCCTTGCTACCCCCGAAAGGAGGATTATTTTTAAATAACTTTTGAGTCTTTTCCTTTCTAGGAAATAGTTCAGCTTCTCTAATTGTAGATTGATAAGAAACCATTCCCTATCCTAAATCTTGGACATCCTAAACCATAGCATCCTCTAATATATGATCTATTTGTGAGGGAATACTCTCTCCATCCTATTCGCTCGGTTCCACAAAAAGTCTCTAGGGAGGAGTTTTTCTACAGAATGCAATAATCATGAGGGAAACCGTCAATACAACCACTCTGAAAATATTATGAAATAACAAAAAATATCATCACTCAATAAATAAAATATTATTAAATCCATTTGAATAATAAGATAAACAACCAAAAAATCCACCCCACCCAGTTTCTATATATAGTTTCAATCATGTATGTCTCACCTGAAGGATATGTAGAAAAAAAATCCCAATATCCCAGGGAGACTTGAGTAATGTCATGATGTCTGCTGTCCTCACACCATACTCATAAATAGAACCTAAATCTTCTGAAATCCTAGATCTTTTCTACCCAAACACGTCCTAGATATCATGACCCAAAGGAATGTAGCCTCATATGATACAATTTTTTCATGAACCAAGATGGAGTACTATCCAACCCAACACCTGACCCAGTCTGTGGCATGACCCAAAGGAAGTTCCCAATCCATATGGGCTGGAAAAAATTTCATGGGCTTCAACTATATAACATGGGAATGATTTAACCGAAGTAAATAATCATAAATAACAAACCATATTATATAAAACAAAATTGAACAATAACCCCAAAAAATGGAACATCAATTTTCTGATTCAAATTGAAAACATTTAAAAAAATCAATGTGGAAACTAAAAAATGGGAACAATACACTCTCCAAAAAACCATAACACAATAATTGGAGCATCACCCTCAAGACACCACCACAACACCTACATGAGAAAACCACTACCATCCCAACCCACCATCTAAAAACATATTTCCTTTAATTATGTCAAACACAACCATGAATACTTACACCTGAAGGTTTATGTAGGGTTTGAGCCGAAGCCCAGTAGGATTCCACCCCAACAACGAGATTCTATGATATATACAATCTGATAAAATTTAAATGCACGTTTAAAAAAATTAAGACCCGATACATTTTTATAAAAACATTATGAATGAGACATTTTAGAGGAAAACATTTTATAGGAAAAAATACATTGAAGTTTTAAAAATTTGTACTCATGATCTACCATATTCTAACATATGGTACCACATCACAAGAGATAACTATGTCATGGGAAATACCATACGATATTGTTAAGAGTGGTATCCTCATGACGTTGTATCTCAGTTAAACATTGTATAGTAACAACACAAACAACATTCCCATGCACGAGCCACTATAGAGAAGTGTCATCCAAAATTCTAGTGTTAACCAATCTTATTCTAGTATTAAGTTAGTGTTGTATTCATAAATCCATCTAGATGAATCTAGGAAAAGTCAATTCTAATTCAACTAGCATTCTATTCCTAGTCTACCCACCTTGATACCCATGTTTCCCTTCTAGATGAATCTAGGAAGTTACCTTGATACCCATGTTTAACAACATCAAATAAAAATTAATAATCTACCAATTTAAAAACATGAATTCCCACTAGAAGACTGATACCACTCACACCAGGTAACTTCACCATAACAGATTATACAAAATCATTAGCAATTAGGGTGAGATATCTACTCGATCTGAACTCTATCAATAAATTATGTGATATACTTCATCAATAAAAAAATATTTACCTATTACATTCACTTATTCCAAAGATTATCTGATGAAAAATCCCATTTGTGACCACACATAAACTGATTCCTTCCCTGGTTGTGTTTTTATTTCTTGGTCAGCACATTAGTAACCATATCCCCATTTCAATAAGTATATGAGATTTCAAAATAATTTTTTTTTGAGAAACTCCATTGAGAATATATATCATAATTTTAGATCACTCTAAATTAAAATATACATCATGATCTTATAATGAGTATATTCCATAAAATATTCCCAAAAGAGGTATTGGAAATATGTTTTCAGTTCGTGAATAACTACTACAAACTCATGATCATGAGTAGAGTAATTATTCTCATGAGGGATAAATAGTTATAACTATAGGATACCACTTATATCTCCTGCATCAGGGCACACACCAAAACCATGTTAGAAGCATCACCGGAAATGACAAAACACAAATGTGTTCTTTGAATAATCAACACTTGAGATGAAGATAATCACACCTTTAATTACTCAATATATATCAAGAAAATTTTCATTCCAATAAAACATTACATCCTTATATTTTAAAGTTATCATTGTAGATGAAAACATGGAGATGTACCAAACCAACCGCTTGTAATAACCATCCACCCCCAAGATTCATTAGAACTCAAACACAATAATGTGAAGCTCATAATTTTAACTCTATGTACCTTTTCAATACCAACTAAGACTCCCAAATATGATATAAGATTACCCATAATCATTAATTCTTGAATCCAAAACTCATATTTGAATTTTTACCATATTGAAAATATTCCATCAATGTTCCAAGAATAATGTAAAAATAGTTAACGTGATCCTCCTATAAGTAAGAGTAAACCAAAATATCAACCATTAACACCACAAAATTAAAGTCTAATAACTAATGAATGGTCTGGTTTGTCAATTCTATATCCCCACAAGAGGATTAGTTAGTCCTGATAGAATAACATGAAACTCAAAATTAATATACCAGCCCTTAAACATTGTCTTGGTTTTATTCACTTGTCTGTCTCTTAACTGGGGAACCCTCATCATTGGTCATTCTTTGAAAACTAATGGTCCCCTATAAATATATTGAAGTGATGATCAATCAATGGAAATAGATATTTGTACATTATTCTCAAATGATTTAAAATTTGATAGTAAATAAAATGATTGAATATCAAATAGGAATTTTTATTCAAATTGACAGGGAAATAAATTGGTGAAACACAAGGATGAATAATCGCATTGTCCCCCATATCCTCAAGATGGAACATATATTTTTCTAAAATGGTAGGTTCTATATGTTAAGATGAAATATAAATGGACATCATATAATGTGGATGGTCTATGGTAAACTCAGCCTCTCTCAAGGGTGGTAAACTAGAAAAATAATCCAAAAAACCTCAGGTTATGTACACACTACTGCTTGAGGAATACTTCCCATAAAAGGGTCAAAATTGTAATGAAATATCTCTGACAAATAACATAATATTATTCCAACATTTGGAACAACAATCCCTACCCTTCTTGATACAATTTCCCACACACCCAGAGAAATATGAGTGGCCCCATTTGTACATAAGACTGAACGAGATGATGCTAAAAGTATATCAAATGCGTAACACCGCTCATCCAATCCAAACTGATAATCATGTCAATGATTTCATGATTGTGAATTAAAAATACCTAGTCCAACTTAGGGATAACTATTGTCAGTCAACATGTTAATCACTAGAAACCTTATTCATACTTCTTTCTGAAAGTAATGGAAGGATACAATAATAACAACATAAGATACTTACACAATACTATCTTGATAACAATATTTTTCAATACCAAATAATTATTATAACCTATGTCAATCAAATACTGAATTATAAAACAGATAATAAATGTTGTTCCGCTAATTGTGACTGGCCATGCATCAGATTACTCTGGTGCATACTCAATAAAATTAATATATATTGTCTCATATACTCCCTATTATTTCATTGAAACATGAACATTTCCCATAGGTTGATGATAATACATAAAAACCATGGAATCATCTATATAAACCTATGATACCTTAGTGATGGTAGATCCATCCTTAATAAGTTTGTACATTCTTCCACAAAAATAATTTATATGACCATATTTTAACAAATAAAAAATATTATCCAGATCCATTGTAAAATTATTCATTTTATGGAAAGGGTGAAAAAACTGCTAGAGAAAAACCTACTACTATCCAGATGAATCCCTAGAAAATGGTAAAAATAAAAACTGGCCACCTTTTCACTTCCTTTTCTTGCTAGAAGTTACACCCTGACTAATGAAATAACAAATTGAAGATCCTTTTGAAACAATATTTTGGTTGTGTCATCCTATTACAATGATTCCATATCAAATACCTTTTTATAGTATTGATGTCACATAAAAATAATCATCAACTAAAGATAAACCCTCAACCCCAACTCAGTCCTTATATCCTTTTGGTTATCATTGGAGACTAGATGCAGTGACTAGTTGTGGTGACATGTGCCCCACTCAACAATATTGGTGGAATAATCCAAAACAAAACACCCTGCCTTCTTAAATATCAAAATATCATTCATCTTTGTGCCATATAATGTCTTAGGATGAATTTATTGGTCTAATACATTATTGATTTATACACAGGTGGTATAGTCATTTATCTTTTCCTTAAAATAGTGTCCCACATCTCTGTCCTTTTCCATTAAGAAAATGCACAAAAACAACCAACCTTGTAGTCCATAGAAGTCTTCATAATGTTGAAGAAACACTCAATTCTCTCAATCCATTCTTTATATTTCTTGGGTTCCTCCTCTATTTAAAATATTGGTGAATTTTTCATTCTAAATTTGTATCAATGATCCACTACTCATCCCTATTTCCCAAAATATTCTTTAACTAGAGATTAAATAGTGTGGATTAGATATTCTTCTGAAGAACAGTATATTAAAGGATTTTTTTGCAGAGCCTCTCTCATACATTCCTCACTTGGATTTAGAAAATCTTTTTATAATGAATTTTCTAATAATCACATGATAAATAAAAATTAGTTACATATAGATTACAAAATCATAGGTCCAACTACAGGTATTGATATCAATGTTTTTAAACTAGAAGAATCTTATGTGATTATGAGTTATTCGAACAATGAAGACACCATAAAAAAATAATAGGACCATCTAAATAAATCATATTTCTAGTTTATTTAAATAACATTTTCCTTGAAGTCTCATTGTAGGAATAAATCCCTAACCACCATTGGTAACTCTGATTCAAACATTAATGTGAGCTGGCTAGGTCACTTTTTCCCACATACCACTTAAATTTCGAGAGTCCTAAAATTATTCTAGAAAAACACCAAACCACTTTCATGTATTGTCAAAAAAACATTATAATGTGTGTTCTCTTTGGTAGAAATTTGTAATGAACTACCCAACATCAACTCCAAATGTCACCCATGTCGGTCCACCACATGTTGAAATACATAAAATAACAACATGTATAATGTCAAACTATAGAAACATTAATGTACCAAGAAAAGTAAGAAAATAAAGACATATGAGTCATAAAATGTCAAAATCACTGGCCAAACCAAAAAGCTAAAGCATTCCAGACAAAACAAGTCACCATATGACCATATATCGCCACAAATCCATCACACTATAAAAGTAGAATATGGAAAATGTACTATAAAAGATGCATGATTCCCATAACTTTACCTATTTACTATAAAACATGGGCCTTGACAACCCCCAAAATGTATGGTTTGAGAACAATTTATATCAGGATAACACTAATGAATCTCTAGAAGATATAATATGAAGAATCTACTAGCTATTATAAAAAATTCTGTTTATAATTTTTTTCATAAAAACCCATTTGTAAACATTCCTTTGATTTACATACATTCAAAAAATATTCACCAAACAATAACATATCAACATTAAAAATCAGTAAAACTAAGAATACATGATAAATGAAATAAACCGTGATGTGATAAATGAAGCATAAAATACAATGAAAAACATTTGGGTAAAATCTATGGGAATACATTGTAGAAATAAAATAACGATAAACCAACAATATTTTGGTTCCAATTGATATTGAGTCTTTTCAAAATCTTTCGGAATCACAAAAGTAACCCCTTTTGGTTTCATAGACACTAGAGCTACCATTTACCATTTCATAACGAACCCAGTGTTCCCAATGTGATATGTTTTTCCAAAAACAATTCGAAAATCCATGATCTCATTCACTAAAAAAATAATATCAATGTAAATCCATCTCAATGAAAAAAATAACGGGGTAAATAAGAATACATAATAATTGAATAATTATCAAAACTTCCATAGATACACCTACATCAAGAATGATGGAAACCAATCCACCATTGAAAATATAAATTATAAACCATGGATTAGAATATGATGTGAAAGGAGTACCGAGAAATAGTAAAGGATAGATAGAAAACTCAAAGTGATGATGAATCTAAATAATGAATGTTGGTAACACTACCATCATGACTAAAGGATACAAAGAAGAAGAAAGTCCCTATACTATTGGTATTTATCATAACATCCATATAAGTCAAATGAAGAATATAGAGACCCAGAAAAAGGGAGATTACCCAAAATCACAATAGTGGTTGATATGAAATCCTAAATACCGAATAGAGAAATAATCACAAGTGAAACAAGTTTAAAATCAATAAACCAGAGTAATTCATATTTTTTATCCATTTTATTTCATCAAAGTCAATAATTTATAAATCTGATGTTAAATGCATCGCCTCAGGTGAAATTAAATAATGATTGATATTTTAATATCATTTAATGGTTTTATAGACTATAAAATTTTCACTTCCTCTATGAGACTCAGGAGATATTCCCTAAAATAAATTCACATATTGTAACCCATTCACGGAATTAACAAGTTCAATAGCCAGTGCTTCGTACAGTTTTCTACAGAGAACATTCATAAAAAAACAGAAGGCTCATTGGACCCATGGAACAACCTTTATATCCATTTAAAATTTTATATTATAAAATCATTTATATAAAGAATAATCATCCCAAAAAATTGTGTCATTTTCCCATATAAAATACTATCCATTTATGAGAATCCCTCTATGCACCATGAAAAAGGAAAAAAATCAAAGAATAAATGAAGGATGGAAATGGGGTGTTATATACATGGGGACTATACTCACATATCAATGTGAAATCATCTTTAAAAATAATAACTCAACCAAATACATAAAATAAAATATCAAGTTTAACAACATTTATATATGTTCCAAAAATAACAATAACGATGATATAAAAAAAATTAACCAATAAATTACAGTAATATCGTACATTAGTCGACCATATAAAAAACTCCAAAATACAAAAAATATTAAGACAATTTAGCACCCCAAAATGGACTCTAGTCCTACCCCTTTAAAAAAACTATGATCCATTCGAGAATCCTCACAATCATATTATCTAGTTCATTTCCATACATAAAATTTCATTTCAAAAATATCTATTCTTGGGTACCCCAGAGTCACAGATACATGAAAAAGGTGTGGGTATACCTTTGTAGGCCACCACCAATGGAGACACTAAAATAACTAGTTGATAAATAAGTTCAATTTAATATTTTAATAAATAAAAATTTAAGCCTTTTTAAAATTTCACGATTTATATAAAAATAACATAAAAACAACCACTGATTCATGGGATCCATAGTGACAATCATAACTGGTATAGTAATTCCTTTATCCAAGGATGTTGAGTCTATGATCACAGTAAATTTCATTGGTCAACTAGTTCCAAGTAATACAACTAAAAAATTAATATGTATTAAAACAGATGGGAATCCATGGGAGATTCACCATACAATACAATGTAACTGGCCATGTATGATCAATAGAAGTCATCCATGGTGTTCTTTTTAGTTCCATATAAGAAAACCTAGATATTCTAACCCTATAATTCTATAAATTTAATCAATAATATCACATGTACAGAAAATTTAGTGTAAAATTATTTACTTGAATCTAGTGCCCCACAAAATGTATTTAGTCTCATAGAATCATATCAAATTCAGGGATTTTATCTCATAGAATTTATAGGGTTTCCCTAAGTGAATTCATGATATTAATACATTCCATTAAATATATATAAATCCCCCAAATCCAAGGGGGGTCTTCCTTGAAGCATAAATTGTTATGATATGGTTAGGAGTATAAGTTATCTGCTGTTATTTCATAACATTGGATATCCATGAATCAAATGAAAAAACCAACCATTAATTTCTTGTGAGTGTCATAACATAATCCATAGTAACTAAAAAATTCCATCAATTTACTATCCAATAAATAATCAAAGGCATAAAACCCATACCATTCCACACATTTCAACCATTCAAACCCGAACAGTAATTTACCAACTACCAAAACCATCAATATAACGCATTATAATATGAAATAAAACATTCATTCCATAAAGGGCATGACATTTACAAAATCTTGAAAAAATAGGGTACAATTAAAATGATACAAGGGAAAACATGTTATAGGTTACATACCATCACTCAATTTAACCAACATCTCCATTTATAATTTTATTTGGTTTCATTCACTAACTAGGTAACCATTTCCATTTGATAAATTTTCTAAACACATCTATTATGACCCCATTTATATTCAAATCTGTGATTTATCTCAAATAGAAATGAATACCTAGTAAATTATATAATTCATTTAAAATATCACAATGTCAAGATTAACCTCAAAATAGATTATTGATGGTTGTGAAATTGTATTTCAAAATCATTGACCTGAAATTTGATCTCCATTTTTACCTTTTAAATAGGATCACCAATTTAACTAAAAATAAACATGTTATCACATTTCCCCCACTTCCAAACATAGATGTTATACCAACCCATTATGAAAAAAATTATGGTCATGTGTAATGTTGGGTGTCCCATTGAGAGCTATATATTCATAGTTCCATAACATATTTAAATAAAAATTTATCAATGGTGAGTCATAACTAAAGAATATAGTTAATTTTTTAGTCCACCACATGGAAAACCAGTGAGACATTTCAATAATATCACTTTAATTATAATAATTATGATGTGTTAATTAGATACATCACCTCACTTTTTAATGAGGTTTTCCATTTAACTCTAAGAATTATAACACAAAAACTGAGCTAACCAAAATATGACTACAAATATTCTTGCCACCAATACTACAAAATCGCATAAAAAATAAAAATTAATTAATTATATTCCTATTATAGTTAATTAACAACATAAAACAAATTATCCAAAATAAAATTAAAAGTCGTAAGAATAAATTCACTCACTATATGCGCCTTCATACCAAAATAGAGGCCAATAATCCTCTGTAAATTCAAGATATTGTCTATCAACTCACCCAGGATAAATCCCTAAAAACTGGAATTTGAACCATAAGACAAGACATTCAATTAATATCCTAAATGTAAAAAAAAACATACATTGGCATACCTATATAAATTATTTTTGGTGTTTGAAATTATCTAACGAAATCATTATGCAATGTCACATGTAAGACCCATAATCTTGGGAACATTCCCCCACACCCCAATGGAATCTTCCCTCAAATCTATAATTGGGGGATGTAAAATTTTGGGGGAGATGAGGAGAAGAATAAGGAAGGTCACTAAAAATATAATATTTCTAAAAATCTATATGAATTAAATCCCAATACAACAACACATGATAGAGAAACAAAGGAAGAGAAAGAGTGGAGCTTCGATGTCCTAGTGATTTAAAATAGTGATAAAATGTTTGGTTTCCCATATAAAAACCTAATGGGGAATAAATATAACTATACCCTTTAAAAATTACATAATTAGGAAGGTGGATGACAATGGAATGATGATGGGTGCATGTAGTCCATTAGGTCCTCTAGAATAGCCATTGGCTTTCTGATGACTATAGGTATTAGTGTCACCCTCCAAACATATTTCAAGTGCCTTCTTACTTCAATTGATCTCCTTTCAACCTCAAAACCTCATTTGGAAATACCTTCTTAATAAGTAAGAACCATTGGATCAATTAAATCAAACACAACTCATAAATTCACATTATCTCTATATTAATAATTAAAACAAATCCTTGAAATTCAAATCCATCCATATTCATGGGATAATAAAAAATCCAAAAAAACAATTTTTTCACTCGTGTAGTCCTGATGGTCATCCAAAATGATCTTCCATACTACATATTTCATAATATATTTTCACTATCTGCATTATTTTCATGATATTACAATACCTATATAGAGAACAACATGAACCTATAGAAGTTAAATTAAAAAAAATCAAAGCTATAATTCAACTATGAAACACTGATAAGATGCTCACTTATTTCTATACACTATGTGAAATTAGATTTCAATATCATAAACCACATGAAACCTATGATTCTACCCATCAAAAGACCAAGAATAAATAATCCAATTATGATCCACACAACCTATACTATAGGAATTTTTAATCTAAACCAAATTATATCATCCCAATGATACACCCTTATGTGGTTCACAATCCAAAATTCCCATCATCCATGAAACCACCATTCCAACAACAGTATCCCTCAACATACACGTGTTTAAAAATAATTAGATTATCCTTCATCATCCTATAACTAATAAAAATTGATTCACATTTCCTAAAAAATCTTCAACCATTATATAAAATACACCGATTATACTCAAATAAATTCACACACAGATATATATCAAATCTACCAAATTCAATTTCCATCATGAACCTAAGTGAAAAATTTCCCATGGAATGTTTTCCCAGAAAAAACATGGTCCAGTAAAAAAATTAGTACCTCACAAGATAATTATTTTATAACCTCAAGTTAATCCTAAAATTATCTAAAAATTCAAACCAATATCTAGACACAAATTATTGATACATTCCTTGTTTGTAACATAAATCATCCATTTCCACCACTATTTCATATCATGAGTACTAACTCAAGCACATTTTGATCACCATAATCTATCTCAAGCCTATATTTGATGACAAGACCCAATCTAATGTCACATTGGAGCCTCTTCTAAACATCAATTGTGGATCCTATTAAATTTGACTTCAATTATCCTCCATCCAAAAAATTCCTTATAGATCTTTCATATATCAATCCCACACACCTCTGTGTTTCCTTCATACAAAGTTCTCATCTTCAAAACTGATGTCCCAATCCCCACTACTGGAGAATCATAGTCATAATGTAATAAAACTATTTACTATAACCATGGTCCACACTCTATCCATAACTGAAAATGATGGATTGATTTATAAAAACCACTCAATAATGACCACCGATTTGGAATGTAACTCCCCACTCATTCCTATATTATGGGTACATCACTTATCATACCCACTGAATAACCTATGAAATTGAGGTTCACGCCATTTAATGGTCAATAGATTATTACACACCATTTGGATAATCCCTTATAGAATCTAAAGCATCGAATCTAACACATATCATCCAAATAGTACATGTGTTTCTCCTCACGAGCAATGAATTCATGTATAAAAACCAAACTATAACACTTCAATGGAGGTTAAACACTAGATAGATGATTCCATTAGACTAGATCCTTTAAACCCCTTATATAACGACCCATACATTACATAAATTGTTATTACTTCAAAACTGAAGCACACTTATTACAACATATAACAAAACCATGAAAGGACCGTATAGGTATTGTGTCTTTAGAAACAGGGAAACATAAACAACTGGTTCATAAAGCATATACTTTGCCTCCCATTTATTTCATCATATCTAGAGTCACTTTTTGGCATATTCTACTTAATAACCTTCTTCCTGACCTGGGGAAATAAAACATACAAAAGGGTGAGCTCAAATGCTAAGTAAGGGTCAACAAAAGAAATATCAATCACATCATATACATAAGCACATAACTTTTGGAAATCTTAACCTGAAAAGGAGATCATAATTTCATAACATGGGATAAATCATGGCAGTGAAATGTAATCACAATAATCATAACATAAAACATGAAACTTTGTGGCATACACACATAATCATAGAGAATCATTTCTTATTAGTCAAGACTCATTGCCAAGACTATCTTAGTGGAAAAAGTCCATTTCTGGACCGAGTCACCCTCATGTCAGTCCAATTTCACTGAACCGGTATAACCTACCATTCCATCCATGTCTATCTCATGAGATTTAAATTCATTACCCAATGCATTGGAGGGATATATAGGTCCGAACCATCTCATAATGATACCATTCTTATGCATGCCACAAAATCATAAACCATACATCATTGCATAACCCATGTAATAAAAATGGGAATCTTAAACATCATGACATCAAAAAACAATTCATATATGATAAAGGAATTCATAAAAATAATTCCATCACAACATAATTAAATAAATGTAATAATAGGGATAAAAACAGAACCCTTTATTATCTTAGATGGAAAATAATTTTGATTAAACACTTGAACATCATTCTTGAGGAAAATATCTTTTCTACATCAAAAACACTTTTCCTTTCTTAACATGTCATATAATTTTAAACTAAAATAAGTCGATTAAAAATAAACTTGATAACATGTAAAGGAAAATTCTTGGAAATAATTTTTTAAAAATCCATTCATGCCGTATAAGTTAAAAAAACATTCTTCTCGTACTTTTGTCGGAAAAGTCAAAAAGTACCTCGTACGAAAAACGACAAAATATTCCTTTCAAATCCTTTACTAAAAACTCACCTAAGGGTAAAATTGGATTTAAACAATTGTAGGTGGATGGAAATAATATTAAATATTAAGGAAACATGGATGTGGATGATAAAATACACCCCAGTAAATACCAATGTATAAAAAATCTCGGATAAAAATGAGATTGTGATATTTTCCCTTACCTTAGGTCCGATTTTCCTCATAAGTGTCCGAACCTCCTTTATAATGATTTAAATAATGTTATTGACTTATTACAGAATCATAATTATTTTTATGATATCATATATGGTCATATTCTTAGTTTCTTGGTAGTAATATTTCATTGCTACTTGTTATTCAGGTGTTTATAACTTTTTGTTCTTATGCGTGTTTTGTCGAATAAATTCTTAATATTCTCTTTAGGTTATGGATAAATCATTTCCAGAATGGTATTATTGTATTATATATCATATTTATTCACTCAACTAATTTATTTAATCATTATGCAATGAAAATCATGTAGAATGAGTCGCATCACATCGTGGAGACGGTATTCCGTACATACGCACGAGCGATGATATCGTTCCAATGATCGTGGAATTGTATTGGAGTGTATGTATACAATTTAAGAATCAATATCACTTTAAAATAGTCATATATTGTCATTATTTACACCATTATACCCATCCAAGTAAGGTGGTGGTGGAAAATAGAATACACCGTAGCGTAGAGACGGTATTCCGTACGTACGCACGTGCGGTGATTTCTTTTTTCGTAGGATGGATAGATGGTGAAATAGGGTTGTTTAATACTTATAATGAAATATATATATATGAGTGATACTGATGTTATTACTTAATAATGAAAAAAATAAAGAAGAAGAAGTGGAAGAAGAAATAAAGATGAAATAATCGGTAACGAACATTACCTCTTCTTTGAAGTGCTTCTTTGAGACATTATTTTAGGGCACTAAAATTGGCCATTGAAGAGTACCAGGACCTATAGGATGTCTCTAGGGAAGTGGAGAGGAGAAAGTGGCAGGGGTTGGCCGAGCTTTAAGGCTCAAAGTGGTGTGAGGAAGAGAGGGAGGATGTGTCATTTTATAAGGGAGGAGAGGGGCACCTTCGGAATAACTAAATATATTATTTTATTATAAAGTCAAGTTCGGTTTTAAATATCTCAAAATTGATTTATTTTGAAGCTAAGGTGGGGATGGGTCGAAATAATATCATCAAATAGAATTTAGACAAGTTTAGGTTCCTATTTTAACCTTATCATTTAGATTTAACAATAAGTTAAATAATTTTACTTTTACCGTGTCTTCTTGTGTTCTTATACTATAAGGTTAATAAACATACTATAAGCAGACTAACGAACCCCAAGTTCTTTATTATTAATATATATAACCTTATATAAGTCATTTGTCCGAACCATATATTTTTAGGAATAAAATAACAATTACTAATATAATATTTTTTTTCAAAACTATTTTATGTCAATTTTGAAACTATTAAGTAATTAATTTTTTTGAAAATCATAACTGAATGATTGGTTAGAAAAAAGTTATTTAAATCAATAATAACATGTAATAGTAATCTATAAAATTATTGTAATTCATATAAAGTGTTAAATTACATTTATTTTAGTTTTTATAACATCAATTATGTCAATATTTCATTAATAAGATAATTACTACATCATCTTTGTGTCATAAATAAATTAAATTATATAATGTCTAAAAATTACAAATAAAATACCATTATGTAGGAAATATTTTTATATTTCTAATGAATATTTATAGTTCAAATTTATCTTATGTATAACCCCATATTAAAAATGATTTATTTATTAAACTTTGATTTTAACTATTTTAACCCTTCTTTAAATAAATAAATAATAAATGTCCTAATCTAATCCATGTGGGCCTAAATGGTCATATTTTATTCCTAAGATTGTTTTTGGTATAATTACACTTCTTCAATAGAATTAGGACATGTGTTAAGGTAATAATAATATCATTTTTACCCTTAATTACCCTATTTACTTTTAACCGTGGTAAAAAGCAGTAAAATGATATTATTCACCAAAAAATTATTTTCATCTCACTGATCCAAATATTACTTACTGATATCAACCGTGTCTCTCGGATTTTCAAAACTACACTCACATAAGTGGTAAAATTATGTTTTATGATAAATTCCTTCTTTAACTACCACTTAGTGGTTTCACTATTCCTCAAAAATTGAATGTTTTCAGAAAAATACCAAAATTTCACCCTAGGATAATTTAGATATTCCGAATCCAAAAATGAATAAAATGTATAAAATTTAAAAAGGTGGTTATTACTATTCATAAAGGCTAGTTTTAATAATATTTTAATAGCATATCGTTGTTTAGTGAAACTCGGTATTGCGTACGACGCAAGCTATCGAGGAAGGTCGTGATTTCGTGTAAATAAACCAAGCAAGTGTTGTGTAAAAAAAGATTCCTTTGATGATTTATATAACATAAAAGTGTCGGGTGTTACATTATACCCCCCTTAAAATGAATTTCGCCCTCGAAATTTGTCACTTTGTAACAAATAGATGAGGATACCTCTCCCTCATCATATCCTCAAGCTCCCATGTAGCTTCTTCTAATTGGTGGTTCCTCCATAAAACATTCACCAATCAGGTGGTCTTGTTTCGTAGGAATTTTTCGCTACGATCCAGAATCTCTATCGGCTGTTCTTCATAAGAAAGATCCTGCTCCAGTGGTACAACTTCTGAACTTAGTACATGTAAAGGATCAGGTATGTACTTTCTCAGGAGAGATACATGGAACACATCGTGAACTTGAGAGAGATTCGGTGGAAGCGACAATCGGTAAGCTACCTTCCCAACACGATCCATTATTTTGAAAGAATCGATATATCTAGGGCTCAACTTCCCCTTCTTTCCAAATCTCATGACTCTCTTCCAGGGAGATATTCGTAAGAACACTTTATCACCCACTTCAAACTCTAAGTCTTTTCTTCAGTTGTCGGCATAACTTTTCTGTCGACTCTGAGCTTCTCTTATGTGTTGTTGAATAGATCTGACCTTTTCTGCCATTTCATCAACGAGATCGGGTCCTAATAGCTTTCTTTCCCCAACTTTATCCCAACAAGTTGGAGTCCTGCAATTCTTTCCATAGAGATCTTCATAAGGAGCCATCTGAATATTAGAGTGAAAGATATTATTATTATAAAATTCCACCAAAGGTAGGTGTTGATCCCAACCACCATTGAAATCCATAGAGAAAGCTCTCAACATATCTTCTATAGTTTGAATTGTTCTCTCAGACAGACCATCTGTATGAGGATGATAAGCAGTGCTGAAACTCAACTCTGTATCCATAGTATGCTGAAGAATTATCCAGAACTTCGAGGTAAACCTCGGATCCTGATCAGATATAATATAAAGTGGTACTCCATGCAATCTTACCACTTCCTTTACATATATCCTGGCAAGCTGATCAAGAAAGAAGTCCTCTCTAATAGCAATGAAGTGTGAAAACTTTGTAATACGATCAACTATGAACCAGATAGCATTATTGACATTGGATGTTTTAGGAAGTCCTGTGAAAAAGTCCATAGTGATGTTTTTATATTTACATTCGGGTATGGGTAATGGTTGTAACATCCCCTTAGACTTCTGTCTCTCAGCTTTAACTTGTTGACAAACCAAGCATTAAGAGACATATTCAGCAACATCTCTTTTCATGCCATCCCACCAGAAGTACTCTTTCAGGTCCCTATACTCTTCGTGCTTCTCGGATGAATAGAGAATGAAGAACTATGAGCCTCATCCAGCATCTCCTTCTTTAATTCGAGGTTGGGAGGAACTCAAACCCGATTCCTGAACTTTATTATCCCATCACAATCAAGGTTGAATTCAGGAACATTTCTCAATTTCTATTGTAACTCGACATCTTCTTTCTGTGCCTCTTTAATCTTCACATTTATAGATGGTTGAACATTCATTTGAGAAAGATACAATTTTCCCCTTTCATTATAATTCCAAGATCCATCCTTTGTAAACCCATAAATATTGGATCTTTTGTGATCCTCATCATGGATAAACTAGCATGGTCTTGTCGACTTAATGCATCTGCCACCTTGTTTGCTTTCCCAGGGTGGTAATGAATTGAGCAGTCATAATCCTTAATCAGCTCCAACCATCTTCTTTGGCGCATATTCAGCTCCTTTTGTGTGAAAATATACTTTAAACTTTTATGATCAGTATAAATATCACACCTTTCACCATAAAGGTAATGCCTCCAAATCTTTAATACAAAGATTACCGCAGCTAACTCCATATCACGAGTTGGGTAATTTTGCTTATGTATTTTCAACTTTCGTGAGGCATTAGCTATCACCATATCATTTTGCATAAGAACACACTCCAATCCCTTATTGGATGCATCACTATAGATCACAAACCTTTCTCCACTACAAGGCAGTGTGACCACAGGTGCACTGGATAACCTTCTTTTCAACTCCTTGAAATTCTCTTCACATTCTTCCGTCCAAACAAACATAACTCCTTTCCGAGTCAACTTGGGGAGTGGATTAGATAATCATGGAAAATATTTCACAAAACATCGATAATATCCATCCAAACCAAGAAAACTTTGGATCTCAGTTACTGTTGTTGGTCTCTACTATCTTTCGATAACCTCTGTTTTTTCTGGATCCACAGATATCCCCTCCATTGAGATTATGTGACCTAAAAATGAAACTTTTTGAAGCCAAAATTCACACTTGGTAAATTTGGCATAATGCTTCTCCTTTATCAGGGTCTTTAATATAATTCTCAAGTGATCTTCATGTTCTTCCTTGCTCTTTTAATAGACTAGAATATCATCTATAAAGACTACCACAAACTGATCAAGATAGTCTATATAGACTCTATTCATTAGATCCATGAAGATAGATGGGGCATTAGAAAGACCAAACGTCATCACTATAAATTTATAGTATCCATACCTTGTAAGGAAAGCCGTCTTTGGTATATCCTCCATTTTGACCATTAATTGATGATACCCTGAATAAATATCAATCTTGGAAAAGTATTGAGCTCCTCGTAGTTGGTCAAATAAGTCATCAATTCATGGGAGAGGATATTTGTTCTTGATAGTGATCTTGTTAAGTTCTCAATAATCAATGCAGAGTCTCATTGATCCATCTTTCTTCTTAACAAATAGAACAGGTGCTCCCCAAGGTGACGCACTAGGGCGTATGAACCCATTATCAAGATTCTCTTGGAGTTTCTTCTTCAATTAATGCAACTCAATTGGGGTCATTCTATAAGGTGTCTTTGAAATAGGAAAAGCACCCGGTACGAGTTCTATTGAAAACTCAACTTCACAATTCGGTGGAAGACCTGATAATTCATCCGGAAAGACATCATCAAACTCCCGTACAATGGACATATTTTTAATCGTGAGTTTCTAAACAACCATTTGAGATAAATAACCTTCATTTAATGGAATCAAGACCCCTAAGATGGATGGAATTTCCACTGGAAGGTTATGTTCATCCTTGCATCGATAGAAGATCATAGATTGACCTGGAATATGAAATGTGACTTCCATTCTTTGGCAATTGATATGATCTCCATGTAGAGAAAGCAAATCCATGCCAAGAATCACATCAAATTCCACTATAGGAAGGATCACAAGATTTTCAGGAAGCACTTTCCCACAAACTTCAATCGGAGAAGAATTATAAACTTTTGATGCGACTATTGTGCCATTAGGTGTTGTCACAGATAACTCAACATCTAATTTTTGAGGTAATACGGTGATAACCTTAGAAAATTCTTCAGAAATAAAGGAGTGGGTGGATCCCAAATCAAATAAAACATTTTCTACTTTAGAGTGGATTGTAAGTGTACCTTTCACCACATCGTTATCGTACTCTACATCGCTGATAGAAATTGCATGTGACTTTCCTTTATCTTTAGCCTTAAGAGTTTGTTGACGTCGAACATCATCATCAACCCTTGGATTAGGGAATTTATTGGCATAATGTCCCATATCATTGCACTTGAAACATTGAAGTGTAGTAGGTTCATTCTCTGTATCCCTTCCTTTGTTTGCATCGTTAGACATCTTCTTCCCATCATCGCGGCATTCAAATGCCCGATGGCCTTCCTTTCCACATTTGAAACATTTACTTGTCCCTTTAAGACAACTCCCTCCATGTTTCTTTCCACACTTTGAGCATAAGGGAAATCTCATCATCTTTTCAGTGTGCTCTTTAGATTTTCCTTTGAATTCCATTTTCCTCTTCTTATCAAACCCATATGACTGATGGGTTACTCCAATCTCTATCTCAACATTGAGAGCACATCGAACAATTTCCTCGTAGCTATTGAAGTCCCTTATGGCTAAGGCCCTTCAGAGACTTGGTTTTAAGCCACTAAAGAATCGATCGATCTTACACTCAGGTTGGATAATAATACCATAAGCGTACCTTGAAAGTCTTGTAATATTTGCTTCATAGGTACCAACAGATTCATCATCCTTTTGCTTCAGTTCAAGAAACTATTTTCCATCTTTTTTTGGAGAATACGAGGGATCTACTTATTGAAAAATAAGTTCTTGAACTTATCCCATTCCATGGACTCAATTTCATCCCTTTTCCTCGTATTCTTAATAAGATTCCACCACTGATTAGCATCACCTTCCAAACGATACACTGCTAAGATGACTTTATCATGATAGGAACATTGCAGAACTGAAAATATCTTTTCATTAGTACTAATCCATTGTTCAGAAACTAATGGATCATTAGACCCATTGAATGAAGGTTGATGTTGTCTCATGAAGGATTCAATAGAATGTTTCTCCTTCCTATGCTCGTTTGGAAGTCCTGCATGATTCATAGCTTGAGACAGTTGTGTGAGAATGGCTACAAGATTTTTCATTCCATCTCCCATAATGTTTGGTTGCTCAGGGGGAAAATCATTGCATTTCCGGTCACATTCCGCATTAACACGGTTCCTTCGGGTTCCATCCATTGACTAAAACCAAGACGAATAGTGTGAGCAACACTAATTATAATCGGAAAACAACATAATCAAGATTAAAATTTCACACTTAAGGTCTTATCCTAGGTTATTCATGACCATTTCTAAAACACTAAGATTGTGTTATATGCTTAGACTTATCCTTAGGGTTCTTACTAAGGCTTTCACATCCTAGTTTCCGAAGGTTGACTATACCTTTCCTCTGATACCAACTATAATGAACCATACTTTACATACATTGTTATCACATCAAAATTGAAGCACACTTATTACAACATATAACAAAATCATGAAAGGACGGTATAGGTATAGTGTCTTTAGAAAATGGGAAACATAAACAACTGGTTCATAAAGCATCTACTTTGCCTCCCATTTATTTTATGATATCTAGAGTCCCTTTTTGGTATATTCTACTTAATAACCTTCTTCCTGACCTGGGGAAATAAAACATACAAAATGGTGAGATCAAATGCTCAGTAAGGTTAAACAAAAGAAATATAAATCACATCATATACATAAGCACATAACTTTTGGAAATCATAACCTGTAAAAGCGATCATAATTTCATAACATGGGATAAATCATGGCAGTGAAATGTAATCACAATAATCATAACTTGAAACATGAAACTTTGTGGAATACACACATAATCATAGAGAATCATTTCTTATTAGTCAAGACTCATTCCCAAGACTATCTTAGTGGACAATGTCTATTTCCAAACCGAGTCACCCTCGTTTCAGTCCTGTTTCACTGAACCAGTATAACCTACCATTCCAGCCATGTCTATCTCATGAGATATAAAATATTTACCCAATCCATTGGAGGGAGGTATAGGTCCCACCCATCTCCTAATGATACCATTCTTATGAGTGCCACAAAATCATAAACCATACATCATTGCATAACCCATGTAATAAAAATGGGAATCTTAAACATCATGACATCATAAAACAATTCATATACGATAGAGGAATTCATAAAAATAAGTCCACCACAACATAATCAAAACAATTTAATATAGGGATAAAAACAAAACCCTTTATTATCTTAGATGGAAAATAATTTTGATAAAACACTTGAATATCATTCTTGAGGAAAATATCCTTTCTACTTCAAAAACACTTTTCATTTCTTAAAATGTAATACAATTTTAAACAAAAATAAGTTGATTAAAAATAAATTTGAAAACATGTAAAGGAAACTTCTTGGAAATAATGTTTTAAAAATCCATACATGCCGTATAAGTTAAAAAAAACATTCTTCTCATACTTTTGTCGGAAAAGTCAAAAAGTACCTCGTACGAAAACGACAATAGATTCATTTCATATCCTTTACTAAAAACTCACCGAAGGGTAAAATTGGATTTAATAAATTGTAGGTGGATGGAAATAATATTACATATTAAGGAAACATGGATGTGGATGATAAAATACACCCAAATAAATACCAAAGTATAAACAATCTCGGATAAAAATGAGATTGTGAGATTTTCCCATACCTTTGGTCCGATTTTCCTCGTAAGTGTCCGAACCTCCCGTATAATGATTTAAATAATGTTATTAACTTATTACAGAATCATAATTATTGTTATTATATCATATATGGTCATATTCTTAGTTTCTTGGTAGTAATATTTCATTGCTACTTGTTATTCAGGTGTTTATAACTTTTTGTTCTTATGCGTGTTTTGTCGAATAAATTCTTATTCTTCTCTTTAGGTTATAGATACATAATTTCCAGAATGGTATTAATGTACTATATATCATATTTATTCACTAAATTCATTTATGTAATCATTATTCAATGAAAATCATGTAGAACGAGTCGCATCACATCGTGGATACGGTATTCCATACGTACGAACGAGCGATGATATCATTCCCATGATCGTGGAATTGTATTGGAGTGTATGTATACTATTTCAGAATCAATATCACTTTACAATAGTCATATATAGTCATTATTTACACCATTATACCCATCCAAGTAAGGTGGTGGTGGAAAATAGATTACACCACAGCGTGGAGATGGTATTCTGTACGTACGCACGCACGGTGATTTCTTTTTCCGTAGGATGCATAGATGGTGAAATAGGGTTGTTTCATACTTATAGTAACATATTAGTATATGAGTGATACTGATGTTATTACTTCATTATTAAAAAACTAAAGAAGAGTAAGTGGAAGAAGAAATAAAGATGAAAGAATCGGTAACAGACATTACCTCTTCTTTGAAGTGATTCTTTGAGAACTTCTTTTAGGGAACTAAAATTGGTCTTTGAAGAATACCATGACCTTTAGGATGTCTCTAGGAAAGTGGAGAGGAGAAAGTGGCAGGGTTTGGCCGAGCTTGAATGCTCAATGTGGTGTGAGGATGAGAGGGAGGAGGTGCCATTTTATAAAGGAGGAGAGGGGCACCATTGGAATAACTAAAAATAATATTTTATTATAAAGTCATGTTCGGTTTTAAATAGCTCCAAATTGATTTATATCTAAGATAAGGTGGGTATGGGTAGAAATAATCTCATCCAATAGAATTTAGACAATTTTAGGTTCATAATTTAACCTTATAATTTAGATTTAACATTAAGTTAAATAATTTTACTTTTACCGTGTCTTCTTGTGTTCTTATACTATAAGGTTAATAAAATTAGTATAAGCAGCCAAACGAACCCCAAGTTGTTTATTATTAATATATATAACCTTATATAAGTCATTTGTCCAAAAATTATATTTTTAGGAATAAAATTACAATTACTAATATAATATATTTTTTTTAAACTATTTAATGTCAATTTTGACACTATTTAGTAACTAATTTTTGTGAAAATCATAATAGAATTATTAGTTCTAAAAAAGTTAATTAAATCAATAATAACATGTCATATTAATCTAGAAAATTAGTGGAATTCATAAAAAGTGTAAAATGACATTTATTTTGGTGTTTATACCATCAATTATGTCAATATTTCATTAATAAGATAATTACTGCATCATCTTTGTGTTATAAATAAAATAAATTATTTAATGTCTAAAAATTACAAATAAAATAACGTTATGTAGAAAATATATTTATCTTTCTAATGAATATTTATAGTCGAATTTATATTATGTATAACCCCATATTAAAAATGATTTAGTTATTAAACTTTGATTTTAACTATTTTAACCCTTCTTCAAATAAATTAATAATTAATGTCCTAATCTAATCTAAGTGGGCCTAAATGGTCATATATTATTCCTATGTTTGTTTTTGGTCGAATTAAACTTGTCCAATAGAATTAGGACATGTGTTAGGGTAATAATAATATCATTTTTACCCTTAATTACCCTATTTACATTTAACCGTGGTAAAAAAAGAAAAAAGTTACTATTCACCAAACATTTATTTTCATCTCATTGAACAACATTTTACTTACTGATATCAACCGTGTCTCTAGGATTTTCGAAATTCCACTCACAGAAGTGGTAAAATTATTTTTTATGAAAAATTCAGTTTTTTTAACTACCACTTAGTGGTTTCACTATTCATCAAAAATTGAAAGTTTTCAGAAAAATACCAAAATTTCACCCTATGCTAATTCTGATATTCCGAATCAAAAAATGAATAAAATTTATAAAATTTCAAAAATTGGTTATTACTATTCATAATGGCTAGTTTTAATAATATTTTAATAGCTTATCGTTGTTTAGTGAGACTCGGTATTGCGTACGACACAAGATATCGAGGAAGGTCCTGATTTCGTGTAAAACAAGCCAAGCAAGTGTTGTGTAGAAAAATATTACTTTGATGATTTATATAACATAAAAGTCTCCAGTGTTACACCTTACTCCTCTACTAAAAACGTTTTTCTCACCTAGAGACCCTCATCCACCCTGTAAACAAGCCTCTCGGCTCTCACACATTGGACCACATCCCACACACATAACTAACTTTTTATTAAGAATCACATGAAAACACTTCTTTAACAATTAGTCATTAAAAAAATGGAACACCAAGCCACTGAAATATTCTTGGATCCTTTATTTCATAAAATCAAAATGGTTAAATTTTCTCATGCCACCAAATTCTTGAGGACACGACACACATACAAGAATTTCATGTTTCACAAAAACCATTCTCACAAAGCTAAATGAAAATCCAATCTTCTACTTATAGATTGTCTTACAAAGGGAAGATCAACATCGATGCTTTTTAGAACCATTGGAATCTCCCCAATCCATAACTATTTTTTCGACCACTCAATACGTGGGAACTATTATGAATATATACTAAGGTTAATTAACACATTCATTATGATCTTGAAGTCACAAATTATGTCTATAGGGCTAGGCACCTAACTGGACTTACCCTAGAATAAAACAAACAAACTAATGAAGCAGAAATTCTATGGGATGTTTCACTTCAAGAGAAATTGGAATTTTCATAATTCCTTAACACCCGCACCCCAATAAGGGCATCCCATTCATATAGAAATTCAATTTCAATCCATCTCATAACCACCGGGCCTATCCTACTTTAACAAGCATAACCCAGGATGGTCATCCAAACAAGTTTTCCCCTCACAAATAAATATACTACTGAAATCCATTTTCGACATGTTCTTCCTCCAAAAATCAAAATTAAAATAACATGACTATTACATATACAAGTTTTATACCCATCATATAATGATGTCAAAGTATGATCATCCAAATTTGGCTCACACAACATATGGAACTCATAGATTATGATGAATCATCCCACTTGTCATGCACGATGATCACAATACACCAACTCCCCAAACTGGAGTCACACGTAAGAAAGGTTCATTGGTCTCTCACAACATTCAGAAAAATGGAACACTGTCTAACATAGTTCATAACTTATAGGATGACAATCACCCCATCCAAAGATCACATGAGATCCTCCAAGACAGGTACCTACTGTAGGGTTTCATAAACATGTTCATATCTAACCCTTCATACACATTCCTCGGTCAAGAATATACCGCAAGTCCACCATCACCCTAAAACATAACTGAATTAACAGTCATAAGGAATATAACATCTTTTTGCATACTCTCATAGCTCAAACCACGTATACACATGGTTATGAACTAAATTTACAATGGTTACACTATATAAATATATTGGGTTCAAAAATATAATATTTTCAATTTTACATTATCCCTATCATCTCAACAAAAAAATACTATATTAATGAAATTACAATAAAAAATTATAGGTTAAAATATTATATAAGTGTTACTTGGAATTGTATTTTGATGAGATAATTTCAATCCCTGAACAATTCACCACTTAAATTTCTTTTACCCATCTTCATTAACAAAAACATTTCATGTATGAGAGTTAATTAAATAACATTTGAAATATAAGTTATTAAGTAAAACACCCTTCATGTTTCATTATAATTTAATTTATCTAAAACATCCTAAAAATACAACCAAAAAAATTCCTTTTATCTATTTAGAGGGGTTGGTTATGTAATATTACAAAATAATATTATATAAAAACATTGTATAAATTCTTATGAACACATTATATAACCGACCTAGAATACTGTCGAGGTAAACTGATATAAAAAACTAGAGATATCATACATGCATTCTATATTCTTGACATGATATATAAACACCAATTTTTTTTGCATAATATACCATGAGATAAAATCCCAAATATCAATTATTATAAAATTAATATCATCTAACCTGGTGAAATCAAATCAATTTTATCAAAGAACAGAATGATTAGGAATTTCATCATAAGAAACAGGAAATTCTATCACATGTGGGGAAGCTAGTCCTAGGTACATGCTCTATACCATGTACCATCATAGTCATAATATCTTATCTACCAATCATAAATAGTAAGAAAAAATAAATACAACTATAATACCATTTTTAAACCTCACCCAGAGAGCCACTATGTCGATGCTCTGTGTCGACACACTACCTGGAATCAACCAAACCTCCCCACGTTCAAGTGGTTTATAGATAAAATAGTGGGTATATGGTTGTATTATGGTGGTACTATACCTACGTATTTGAGTGAAATCAATAATATACAGAAGATGGTAACTATATTCATTTAGATAAAATAATATAAAGAACAATATTTAGGAGACTGTCTAAAATAGAAAATATACTTGGTATAATAAATTATATTCATCCAATAAATATATTAAAAGACATACATGAATAAACCATATATAATATATCAAAATATTAAATGATAAAGGCATGAAATCTCCCCCAAATAGACCATATTTTTAACCGAGTCCCAAAACACCCATGATTTATCCTCAAAACCATAAAATTATATGATCGGTAAATTTCCCATACCTAAACCTCGAATTTATGAATAATAAATATTTGGCTACCCATGTTCCATGGATACACAAGCAGGGAATGATTATAACTCATCAGGGAACCACTAAAGGAATCCTTATAATAAGTAGTTACTAACCATGTGAATTGTTAGAGTGCTATAAAGAAAAAATTTATAAAATATACCAATTTGTTGATTTATATTAGAAGGAAGTAAAATAACCAATAATCCCAAAGAACCATTATGACACTTAACATTGGTCTAATTTCATCTTCAAACAAGTCTATTAGGTCTTTAATCATGCCTCACATCATTTATCAACTAGGTCAATTATATAAAATTGAGGAATCCATAGTTAAGAAAGAACATTGGAATCCATGGGGGTTGCAGATGGAAATACCATATATCTATCCATCTAAGATCCATGGAATTCATCCATAGTATTATTCTAAATTACATACATGCTAATACAGAAGATCCAACCCTATAATTCTCCAAATTAAATATGAGGGACTATCTGTGCAAGGCATTCAATGTAATTGGCTTTACTACAATCCACATCCCCACCAATATAATTCAATATCATACAATCAATGAATGTGTAGATTGATTATCCCATAACATTCACAAGGGAACCCTAATTGAATCCATGGAATTATTATTATTCATTAAGTGCATAGTACAACATAATAATAAAAGGGGGATCCTTCCTGTGGAATACACTATGAAAAATCAATAACACATATAGGGTAGCTCATGACATTCATTAGATTAGTATAATCTCTAATCCAATGAGGAATCCTCCAATGGAATTCAAGAAAATACACTATTATAATATGTTATCACTAATATAATTTCACCCATTTCATATCCAAAAGCTAGTCCAAGGAATAAATCCCACGGAATTAAATCTATTTAAACCATTAACATATGAATACCAATTTACTAACTTCTTGAACTGTCATTATAGACCATTCTATAATCTAATCCCACCAACATTTTATATAGACAATGTAATTTTTCATGTCTTGACCATATAAGGAATTTTTCATAAGATATAATGGAAAATCACTTATTTATTTCATACTGGAACTCTACTCATCCAACACCATAAATTATTAATTTATATTTTCTCATTCATCAACTAGGTAACCATGTATAATGCATATGAATATTAAATATGTAATTTATGTACCCTTTCATGGACTATTCAATAATTTTTATAATATATAATATCCAAATTGATAAATTATTTAAATTATTTTATAAAAGAGAAAATCATGATTAACCCAATCCATGATTATCAATGTTTTGGAAATTAAATTTCACAACCATCGATAAAAATCATGATTTCAATTTTTACCAACTAACCAAGAAGAACTAAATATCAACAACTAAAAAAGGCTTCCCCATTCATCAAATTCATTCCCTATAAGCTAAAAACTATTGGATCATAAATTATGGTCATCTACTATATAAATCATATCATTTAATTCTCCCTTCTCAACGGTCCATATCATATTTAAATAATGATGTATCTTAGGTGAGGCATTATATAAGAATATAATTAATTTTCAACGTCACAACCTAAAAAATAAGTGGTTCCACACATCATAATGATATTAAAGCTATTAAAGACTATGTATTAATTGTAGGGACCTTATACCTTGTTCATGGAGATTTCTATGCAAATATTAGCCTAGAAAACCATTATCAACACTCATCCAAGGTCTAAGACCAATGATAAAACCACACATATTCCTATCTCACTCCAAAAAAATTAATATTAATAAATTATATTCAAATTATAATTTATAATAAACATAAAACTAAATAAAAAACCTAAACCAATTTTCCATAAGACACAATTCACTCATTTGATGTTTCCATTGCACGTTAACCTAGTAATATTATCCTATAGAGGTCTATATCAATGTTTGAGCACTAACCTAATACAAACCCTAATTATCTAGAACCAAAACCACTATAAAAGATTATAAATTTATCTCAAAAAGCTAAATAAAGTAAACATTGAAATACCAAAAAAAATGCCAGTGGATTGAATGAATACATTGTCTTAGGATGTATTTCTGAGAGGCTAAATGTAATCCCCATCATCTCTTAATGATTCGTCTATCCTCTAGTGGAGTCACCTCTCAAATCCCTATCTTGGGGAGCCAATAATTAGAGGGTGATAAGTACTTGAAGAAGGAAATCCACTAAGATTATAATATTAAAAATTTTATAAAAAAGGTGATCCAAATACTACCTAACATGAAGAGGGATCCATGAATGAATGGGAGGGGAGAACCCAAGGCCCCATGATCTGAAAAAGAGATGAATACGGGGTTCCCCTCTAAAAACATGAGGGGTCGCATTATGATTATTCCCCTTAAAAACATAACTGATGAGATAGTGGGGGACACATACTAGATAATGGAAACCTACTAGCCAATAAACCCTCTTCATAGGACACCATATATCTAGTGGCTATAAGCCACATCACCATCCACACCCAATCTCTTAAGCCTCTCTACTACCTTCGATCACCTCACAATCCCAACACCACATCCTAAAACACTTTTTAGTTATGTTTAAACATCTGGTACACAAAACCTAACCCCAAACACTAAAATTACATATTCACTAGATCGAAAATTATATTCTCTTTGAAAAATTCAAATCAGTATATACCCATGGGTTATTATATATTTCCACACAAAAAAAATTGATAAATAGAAAATTTTAATTCTAATGAGATATTTGAAAATAAATAGTTTATTTAAATCCCAACTTCAAGAAAATCATGTTAACCTACAATATAATAATAATAACCATATTAAAAAATAATTTTCATAATTTATTTATAAAGAAATAAATTTATACTATTCAATTATTTTTAAATAATGAAATATTTATATTAGATGTTCTTAATATTCATTATCAATTGTTGGTAATTTTGATGGTCTTTTACTAGTTTCAAAATAATGATTTTGATCAGCATTATGAAATGAGATTTTCAACACTACATGAGTAAAAAATGTTTTATAATAATAGAAATGTTCTTATTTAAATATTTTCTAATTCATTTTACTGAATATACATATATGGTTCTCATGGATAAAATTCTAAACTCATACAATTCTGTTGATTGTATAAATTTTACCAAATAATTTATTTTGTTGATTCCTTTTAATCTCATTATTTTAAAAAATAAATACAAATATGTATTAAAAATAATTATTTTATATTTCTATATTTTATTATATTTATAAAAATACCTGATCAAAATAGTGATATTATTATCAAATCATTCACATAGGTTGTTTCAATGAAAAAAATATTGTTATACTACTAAATGAGTTAGAGTATAGAGTTATTGTAATGACCCAAAAATCCTATGGATATATTATTTTCATAAATACATGGGAATTTTACGAGTCCGCAGTTTCTAACGGCTCCTGATTCCGAGGCCCAGTGTGCCCAAAATCAATTTCTGATGTTTTGATCATGTACCTTCATTAAACATATGTTCATTTTTTATATCTTTTGAACCCATGCTCAAAATTGAGACCTGAGGACACCGATGAACTCATAGTGTCGGTATTCTCTTACGGCGACCATTACCGCAGTTGCGTTTTATCGGGAGTGGTACTTAATATTTTGGGTTTCTAAGTAAAATTTAAATAAAATTATGTGTTGCATAATTTTATTTTGATGGTAGTTAAAACCTCCAATGGGAGTTTGGTGGTGGGGCCCACCACCGCATAACCTCCAATGGGAGGATATTATGTGGTGGGGCCCACATGAGTTCAAACTCTTCAACTCCACTTTAACTCCATAAACCCCCAATTAAGGAGGATGAAACTCCCTTTATTTAATCTAGAGTCACTTCATATCCTCCCTCCCATTTACTAAGCCAACCCACTTTTTAATTAATGGATGTGATGAAATGAATTTGAACCTATTTGAATTCATTAAGCAATGTTTTTAATAAGTGGTGTGTTTTTTTATGTTGGATGGAAATAATACCTAGGGAAGCTTTGGAGAATTTGAAAGAAAGCATTCATCCCACGATGAACATGAAGAACATCTCCAACGTCCTCCATCCGCGTTAGAGGAATAAACGCCACCTGCGAAGAACATCGCCAACGATGACGTCTTCTCCACCCGGCATCAAAGAAACGACGCCGTCTTCCCACGACTCCGTAGAGAGAGCATCTATTATAGGTAGGGGATACAATAATGGTTGATTCCACCCTATGTTCTACCTCGTTAAGTTGGTGGAATGATGTTCCGATTGTTATCAATGTAATAAAGAGGGCTCAATCCGCATGAACACAGCCTGACCCTCCCCTTTGTTGTATCCTTTTGATGACGTTGGAGATGGAGCTGAAATAGAATGGTGCCATCACACCACACCGGGGGATAAATGTGGCCTGGAGGACGGCAACAGACAAAAGAGGAACCGCGGCCGGGAGGGCTGTGGCAGATGAAGAGGTGTGGCGCCGTCGCGCCACGCTGGGGAGAAGAATGTCGCGTCCAGGACGGGTCGCGGCGGAGGTGGACCAGCACAGCCACACTAGCTGCGTGGTGGAAAACACGACCCGCATTCATGGGATGCTCTACCGAACTGAACTGGTCGGCTGCCTGCCAGTCAGGCTCGGGATCCGCGGCACCCGCATGCACTGAGTAGAGAAGACCATGACTTGCAACTGCGGGCTGCATGGCTGGGTGAACTGGCCAGCTACAGCCGACCCGGCTGGTGGACCGCGGTGCCTGCAGGGGCAGTGTGGAGGAGAACCGTGGCCCGCTGGGCGGGCCGTGTGCGCAGGACAGAACTGGCCCGCTACGGCCGACCGCTCAGGGGAGAGGCGGCGCCGCTTGGTTCCGTCGGGTGAACCGGACCGGCCCATAGCGCAGGCCGGGTCTGCAGGTGGCCCACACCCCATTGTGATGGGCTGACCCCCATGCTTGGTCGGACCTGCCGAGCCGGGTCGGGCTGACCCGCCATCCCACTGCTCTTGACAGGCTGGTCCGAATTCGCTTAAATGTGAATATCTTCAGGACGGCGTGTCCGAATGACGTGCCGTTTGCAGCACTAGGACCCTTGCGACGAGGCAGTCCTTTTGCGATTCACTAACTGAGTTTTGGAATTTTTTTGAAAACTCATGGGTTGGGATCAGTCGTAAATCCAACCGGGCCCCTGGAACAGAAATGCCAATAACTCTCAGAATGGGCATCCAATTGATGCTCCATATGTCGTGTTGGGTTCATTTTGATGAGGTGGAACTACGAGATACATCATCTCGAGACTTCGTGATAGTTGATGTATCGTTACTTGACTGGAGGAGTGGACCCTCCTAGAATCAAGCGTGTTGTGTGCGTGAACCCTAGAGATGGCTGAGATGACTATTATATCGGAATCCTACATGGGTTCGACATCATTGACAACTGTATCAGAATCCTCTGTGGCTTCGACAGATATGACTACTGTACTGGGATCCTCCATGTTTTCTGACAGTTCTGACTTCTGTTCCTGTTTCCTATTTGGGTCTGACAGAATAGCTAGTCCTGTATCCAATGTGGGTCCAACAGCTTAGCTGGTCCAGTATCTTGTGTGGGTCGGACATCTTAGATGGATTACTGACTAAATAAAATCATCTATATCACTCTATGAAAGATTTATACATGTGTGAGATGATTCATGACTTTCCACCATTTTCATCGTGGTGATTGACATTACTTCCATTGTGTACTGGGTTATGATTGGCCTCAAGAGATGGAGCCAGACTATGCGGGTATCTTAGGTATATGTATGGGAATATACCTAACTAGGGTTGGATGATACTTTGTTATTATATCTTTCATCTGTGGTTTATCATATGTGGATTCTAAGAGACCTTTGGGGGTTTTAGGGTCCCTTATTGATTATTGTTATACTCACCCCTGCACGACCATTGTCTGGACCTTGTTGTGTTCAGTGCATACGACGAACAGTAGTGATCGAGGCTGAGGGTGACAGACGGAGGCTACTCGGAGCTATACTAGATGAGACATACAATTGGTATGAGTTGATCATGTTCTATACCTACCTTTTAGGTAGGATTTCCTGGTGGATGATCCATGAGTTGTTTTCCCTTTTTTACTTGTACTTGTAGTTGTTGTTCAGTTGGGTTTTTATACTGGACCACTTACTTTCAGCACACCTTACTTTTCTATTTTAGTACTTGTTTCCTCCACTACTTGTGTTCAGACTGTGTGTGTGATATAGGTTAAAAGGAAATTCATTCACTTTTTTATAAACCATTATACATTGGTACTAGTCTCCAGCCCCTGGCCTATGGAAGGCGGGCTTGGGGTAGTCACGACATGGGCCCCGAGGATGGGTCGTGACAAATTGGTATCAGAGGAGTAGGTTCTACAGTAGAACTTAGACTATGATTCATTTTATGGTAATAGTTTTTAGTGTTTTGGGTGTGGTTATTAGTTTAGGGAAACTAGTTTTGGTGCGGTGGTCGACGTATCCATACTCTGGGACTCTGACTTCTGATCTCATACTCAGTGTACGAAAAAAATGATTGTGTGTGTGTTTCATTTGATAAGTTTTCTTCATGATTACATTGTGTCAGCTCAGCAGGTGTACAGTTTTAACTGTGGCACGCCTATTTTTTTTAGGATGGCCCCACGAAGGAATCCATCTGCGGTTCCGAGTTTCATACGATATGGTAGCCCATCGAGTGATGAGGCCTCGGTGGAGGGCCCTATCCCTGCATAGGTACCTGCATTTACACTACTCATTGGGCCACCGATACCACTAGCTCAAACAATAGAGAGTGCATTCCATCTGAGTGCATTGCACTAGTTCCAGTGCCGTAGGATACCCAGGTTTCTGGGAGAGATGGACCCAAAGGTAGTTGATGATTGGATAGAGGCTATCGTGAGAATTTTTAGATTGGTAGGGACACCAGCCGACCTCATAGTGGTCTTTTCCACGAGTCTCCTGCATGAAGCAGCAGGCAGATGGTGGAACCTCATGCTTGAGGTGCATGATGAGGCATCAATACTCAGGAAATATTTCGAGAGACTCTTTCGCTCGGAGTTTGTTCCAGCGACCCTTTGTGTGGTGCAGATTCAGGAATTACTTCATCTACATCAGGGAAGCATGACAGTAGCTCAGTACTCAGCGAGGTTCACCAACCACTCACGCTACTCAATAGATATGGTACGAGACCCATTCCTCAAAGACCGGACCATCGAGAAGGGACTCAGGCATTAGATTAGGGCTTTGACGATTACCCTCAGCATTTTGACGTAGGCGGGGGTGCTGGAGCGAGCCCTTCTAGTGGAGAGTTTTCTCGCTGAGCAGTCACCAGCGGTGAGACCCACCACAAGATGACATGTAGCGGAGTATACTATAGCCGGCAGTAGATAGATGATGCAGAGGTCTAACCATACTAGGCCATTAGGTGGGAGACCAGTGGATACATGTTCGGCTGTGTGGGGAAAATGAGACAGAGCTTGCTATATGAGGGGTAGAGAGTGTTATGCATGCATCAGGCAGGGCCACATGGCTCGTGACTGCTAGAACTTTCATGAAATGAGAATAAGATAGTAGAGGGACTTCAGAGGAAGAGGCAATAGTTCATCCATGGTGGTCTTTCGGGAGTAGGTGGGTGTGGTAGAGGAGCTGGTCGAGCAGCGGGAGGTGGACGACGTTTGAAGGCTCTACCACCACCACCAGCAAGAGGCCCACCCCGACAACAGGGAGCTAGAGGACAGAGGCGGGATATGCTATAGGTAGTTGAGTCATATGACCACGGTTCACCTGAGATGATTTGAGGTACTATCTGTGTCTACTCCACCCTTGCTGCTGTACTTATAGACACAGGTGCAAGTCATTCATTAATTTCCACTGCCCTCGTTCGGAGCTCGGAGATTCCGACGGAGCTGTTAGTTCGATCCTTATTGATAGAGACTTCTACGAGAGTAGACTCGATGATTAAAAACTTGTGCTGGAATTGTGACCTTCCTCTATGCAGATAGATATTTGGCTATGATCTTCTTGTAGCAGCGTCGAGGCCTTATGACGTTATCTTGGGTATGGACTGGTTATCAACTGTTCATGTTCTGATTGACTGTATTATGTGGAAATTGTGGTGTATCCACACAGTTGGGACCAGGTTCACCTTCCCTGACGAGAAGGTATCCCTTGTAGCATAGGATGGACTTACACCAAAGAGGGGGTAGCCGATCACACCTCATTTGGAAAGTATCATCCTCAAAATGGTTGATGTGCGGAGTATGAGTTTTCTTTTGGGTGTGGTTCAGTATGCGGATGTTTTCCATGATGATGTTCTATGAATACCTCCTTGCAGAGAGGTGGACATTGATATTGAACTATACACTGGGACAAGACCAATATCTACTCCAGCATATCAGATGGCTCCCACCGAGCTTCATGAGATGCGGGTACAGCTGGAGGACTTGCAGGGGAAAGGATTTATCAGAGCCAATGTTTCACCCTGGGCATCATCAATTTGGTTCCCTATAAAGGCGGATGGGAGCTTGCAACTGTGTGTCGACTACATTCACCTAAATCAGGTGACCATGAAGAACAATTATCCACTCCTCAGCATTGACGATCTCTTTGATCAGCTCAAAGAAGCATTATGGTTCTCGAAGATAGTCCTCAGGTTAGGCTATCACCAGCTCAATGTTCGAGACCAAGATGTGTAGAAGATGGCCTTCAGGTGTTGGTATGGCCCCTATGAGTTCTTGGTTATGCCTTTTGGCATAACCAATGCACTAGCAGTGTTCATGAGTCTCATGAACATGATCTTCTAGCCTTACCTTGATCTCGTAGATGTTGTCTTCATCGACGACATACTGATTTACTCAACTACTGAGGAGTAGGCTACATACCATTTGCGGTTAGAACTGGACACACTCCGAGAGCACCAGAATTATGGTAATCTCTTAAAGTACCAGTTATGGATTCGAGAGGTTCAATTCATGATACACGTCATCTTGAGGCTGGAGTTGTGGTGGATCCAACGAACATTGAGGCAATACTTGCATAGGAGCCCCCTGGAGTATGAAGAAGGTGCATAGTTTCCCGTGACTGGGTGGGTACTATCGGAGATTTGTATCATAATTTTCTAGAGTTGGTGCACCATTTTTAGCATTGACGAAGAAGGGTAAACCCTTCATATGGTTGGATAGATTCCATTAGATATTTCAAGAGTTGAGGTAGAGGTTGACCAGTGTAACCATCATGAGGGTACCAGAGGTGGGCGTTGAGTTTATAGATTACTGCGACACATTAAGGATCAGAAATGGGTGTGTCCTGATGTAGAAACAAGATGAGATCACATATGGTTCATGGAAATTGAGACAACAAAAAAATAACTACGCTACCCATGAATTGGAGTTAGTAGTAGTGGTCTTTACCTTGATTATGTGGTGACAATATCTCATGGGTGAGCGTTTTACAGTCTACTCTGTCCACTAGAGTGCCAGGTACATCTTTACATAGAAGGACATGAACCTGAGACATCGATTATGTAACGAGTTCCTCCAAGACTATGACATTGATATAGTCAATACTCCTCGAAAGGGGAACATTGTATCAGATTCTCTCAGCTGAATATCAGGCATTCAGCTGATAGGAGAGGCAATATAGCAGGTGGCTACGTTGCAGATATCCTTTGTGGATAGAGATGGAGCAGCCTTTCTGTAGTCTCTCACAGTCACTCCTCCACTTCATGAGCGAGTCAACGAGGCACAACGCGGGGATGTTGACTGTGAGATTCGACATGCTCAGATATCTTTAGGGAAGGCACATGATGGGTTTTTTGAAGGTGGGGAGCACGTTATCCTCTTCAGAAGAAGTACCATGGTAACAGTTACACCACATGAGGAGGTGTTGAGGGAGTTTCACACTTCTACTCTAGTGGAACACACATGAGTGGAAAAGATGTATCCGGATATCAGACAGCAGCACTGGTGTCTGGATATGAAGAATGCGGCATCAGATTTTGTGTCACGATGCCTCACTTGTCAGCATGTGAAGGTGGAGCACCCTATTCCAGCAGGCTTGGTTCAACCCTTAAAGGTCCTAGAGTGGAAGTGGGATGGGATATCCATGGATTTTGTAACAGCACTCCCACGTACATCTAGAGGACATGAATCTATATGGGTGATTATTGACTGACTCACCATGTTTCCCCACTTCCTACTGATCAGAGAGTAGGGCATAGTATAGAGCTTAGGACGCCTCAACGTACATGAGATCGTATGGATTCATGGTGTTCCATCGACGATCGTCTCTGATTGAGATGCCTGTTTCACAACCTGTTTATGGAAGGGGTTGTAGGAGGCAGTTGGGATACAACTTCACTTGATCCCCACCTTCCAACCTCAGACGGATGGTCTGACTGAGACAAACATTCAGAATCTTAAAGACATGCTCCATGCATGTGTCCTTGACTTTGGTCGTAGTTGGGAGGATCACTTACCCTTATTAGGGGTTGCGTACAACAACAGTTACCACTACACCATCAGGATGGCACATTAAGAGGCACTGTTTGGCCGAACTTGTATGTTACCAATGTTCTGGACTAACCCAGGGGAGTCAGTCCTTGTAAGACCAGAGATGGTACATGCTACGACGAAGAAACTGCATATCATATAGGAGTAGATAAAGACTGCACAGAGCAGACAGAAGTCCTATGATGATCTGATATGGAGACCACTGGAGTTCAAGGATGGAGAATACATATTCTAATGGGTATCAACTTGATGAGTTCTATAAAGATTTGGCCGATGCGGAAAGTTATCTCCATGATTATCAGATCTTTTCCGGTCCTCGACAGATTAGGCGAGGTGGCTTACTCATTAAACCTTCCACCTCAGTTGCACTGGGTGCATGAAGTCTTCCACGTATATCAACTGAAAAGATATGTGCATGACCCATACCACATTATCTACCATAGGGAGATAGACATCGATGACAGGGTGACATTAATGGATGTTCCAGTGGAGATTGAGGATCGACCGAAGTGGGTCCTACCTGGACAGTCAATTTCTCTTGTGTGCATTCTCTAGCATCACGGAAACCTTCAAGAGAGAACATGGGAGTGGGAGGCTATGTTGTATGCTCAGTACTACCATATGTTTTATTCATGTTTGTTGTAACTTACGGGGAAGTAAATCCCTGAGGTGAGAAGAATGTAAAGATACTGAAATCCTTCGGGGATTTTATGAGTACGTAGTTTCTGATGGTACCTGATTCTGATTCGCGATGTGCTTGAAATCAATTTCTAAATATTTGTTCAGGTACATTTAGTTAATGTATGTGTGGGTTTTTCTATCATTTGAACCGGTGATCGGAATTGAAATATGAGGACAAAGCTGAACTCACATTGCCGGTATTCACTTAGGGAGAACTTTACCGCAATTTCATTTTATCGGGAGTGGTAGTTAATTTTTGGGGTTTCTAAGTAAAATTTAAATAAAATTATTTTTTGAATAATTTTATTTGGATGGTAGTTAAAACCTCCAAAGGGAGGTTGGTGGTGGGGCCACCTCGACATAACCTCCCATGGGAGGATATTATGTGCTAAGGCCTACATGGTTTTAAACTCTTCAACTCTAATTTACCTCCTTGAACCCCCAATTAAGAAGGATGAAACTCCCTTTTCTAATTTGGAGTCTCTTCATCTCCTCCCTCCCATTTAATGATCCAACCCACCTTTCAATTAATGGATGTGACATAATGAATTTGAACCACATTGAATTCATTAAGCCATATTCTTAATAAGTGGTGTGTTTTTCTAATGTGAGTTGGACATAATACCTTGGTATGCTTTGGAGAAATTTAAAGATAGCATTATTCCCACGAAGAACACTAAGAACTTCTCCAACGACCTCCATCCGCGTTAGAGGAGTAAATGCCGCCCACGAAGAACATCACCAATGATGACGTCCTCTACTCCCGAAATCAATGGAACAATGCCTTATTCCCGCAACTGCACCGAGAGAGAATTGATTACAGCTAGGGGTTACTTTAATGTTTGATTCTACCCACTTTTCTACATCATTAAGTTGGTGGAATGAGGTGCCGGTTGTTATCAATGTATAAAGGAGGCCTTAGTCCGCATAAACACGGCCCGAACCTCCCCATTGTTGTTTAATTTTGATGATGTCGAAGGTATATCCGAATGGGCATGGTGTTGTCGCACTGTGTAGGATGATAACCGTGGACTGGAGGACCATGGCAGACGAAAGAGGAACCGCAACTGGAAGGGCCATGTTGGATGAAGATGTGCGGCGTCATCGCACCATGTTGTGGAGCTGATGTCTGTAGCCAGGCCGGACCACAATAGTGGTGGACCAGTGCCGTCCTGCCGGCCATATGGAGGAAACTACGGCCTGCATCCACGGGCCGATCGAACGAAATGAACCGGTCGGCTGCCTGCCTGCGGGGCTGGGGATCCGCAGTGCATGTAGGCACTGCGCAGAGAAGACTGTGACCCGCAACCATAGGCCGCTTGGCTGGACGAACCAGTTGGCTATAACCGGCCAGGCTGGAGGACCATGGTGTCCATCGGCTCCATGCAGAGGAGAACCATGGCCCATTAAGCGGGCCACATGTGATTGACAGAACTGGCCGACTAAGGCCGGTAGTGCAGGGGAGAGGCGGCGCCCCTAGGCGGCGCCGGGGGAACCGGGCCGGCTCGCATCACGGGCCGGGTCCGCTGGTGGGTTGCGCCCCACCGGGCCAGTCCAACCCCCCAGCTGGGTCCGACCCACCAAACCAGGTCGGTCCAACCCCCAGCCGGGTTGGGCCGACCCGCCAGCCCGCTGGGCTTGAAGGGCCGGGCCAGACATCGCTTAAATGTGAATATCATCAAGACCGCGCGTCCGAACGACGCCCTTTCTGAGGAACTGTGACCCTCACGACGAGGTGTTCCTTTTGAAATACTCTAAGTATGTTTTGGAAAAATTTGGAAAATGGCCGGGTTTGGATCAAGCGTAAATCCAACTGTTCCCTTGGAACAGAAATGCCAATAACTCTCAGACCGGGCGTCTGATTGACACACCATCTATCTCGTTGGGTTCCTTTTGATGAGACTGAACTACGGGATACATAAAATCAAGACTACGTGATACTTGATGTATCGAAACTTGACTCAAGGAGCGGACCCTCCCAAAATTGAGCGTGCTGTGTGCGGGAACCCTAGAGCTGGCTGTGATGACTATTGTACCAGAATATTACATGGGTTCAAAAACGATTACTACTGTACCGGAATTATCCATGGGTTCTAAAGAGATGACTACGGTACCTGGATCCTCCGTGTGTCCGACAGTTCTAACTTCTATTCTTGTATCCTATGTCGGTACGATTGAATAGCTAGCCCCGTATCCTGTTTGGGTTTGACATCATAGCTGGTCCTGTATCATGTGTGGGTCCGACAGCTTAGATTAATTAGTGACTACATTTGATCATCTCTATCACTCTACGAAAGTTGTATACCAATGTGATCTAATTCATGTCTTCCAACCATTTTCATTGTGGTGATTGAATTTACGTCCTTTGTTTACTTGGTTGTGATTGGGCTCGCGAGTTGGAGTAAGACAGTGACTAGAAACTTAAGGTAAATTAATGGTCATATACCTAAGTACGGTTGGTTGATACTTCGTGATTGTTTCTTTCTTCTATGATTTATCCTTTTTGGATTCTAGAAGACCTTAGGGGGTCTTGGGGTCCCTTCTGAGTATTGATATACTCACCCCTGCACGCGCTTCGCCCGCACCTTGTTGTGTTCTATGTAGACGACACACAGTAGTGATCGAGGCTGAGGGTGACATACATAGGCTGCTTGGAGTTGGACTAGACGAGAAGTACAACGGGGACGAGTTGTTCGAGTTATGTACCTACCATTCATGTAGGATTTCCTGGTGGATGATCCCAGTGTTGTTTTCCCTTTTTAATTGTACTTGTACTTGTTGTTTAGTTGGGTTTGTATACTGGCCCACTTACTTTCAACACACCTTACTTTTCTATTTTAGTACTTCTTGCCTCTACTACTTGTATTCAGAATGTGTTAGTGTTACAGGTTAAAAGCCAATGCCTTTACTTTTTTATTAGGGATTCACCTTTGTTGCTTGTCGCCAGCCCCTGGCCTATGGAAGGCGGGCTTGGGGTAGTCACGGTACATTCCCTAAGGACGGGTCGTGATAGTTATATTTTTTATTATCATTTTTATATAAGTGTAATTTTTTAATAGAATAATTTTGTATCGGGGAATGATATTTTATAATTATTTTGGATGATAGGGTAATTGAAAAAGAATGTGGTGGACTATATCTATTATTAAAATTACTATTTCACAAAATGAGTTCTTTTAGATTGAAGAATTTAGGCCACCTTCATTGTACTATAATCTTCCCAAAATAATTAATTAGTATAATATAGTCAAAATTCATATGTATTAAATCAATAACCAATCTATTTGAGGGATTATGACGCGGTGGTGGATGGGTCTATTGATAGATTAGTATAACTCGCATTTCAAAAATTTATCATTATATGATGTTTATATAAGCTAACTTTAACATGAAAATTGGTCCATAAAATGAAAAGAACAATGATTATCAAGAATACATCTATTATAAAAATTTAATTTAAATTAATTATTTTTAATAAATATTTATAATGTTATTTGATATTTGATGAGTTTTTTAGTATTTCTATATCACTCAATATTCACCCAAGTAACATAGTTTTTCACAAAAAATGTAACTGAACCTCCATCCAATTTTGTGATCCCCAATTAAATATATGGAATCCAATTTTAAAATTTTATATTTAAATATAATTAATTTATCACATAAATAATAATACATAATACATTTTGGGAATAAAATTGATTAAAAAAATTTCATCAATAATGGTTTATTATATTTAACATATTATCATTCCCTGTAATTGATGTTAAATTTAAATTATTCATGTTTAATATATGATATATAATATATTACTAATTTTAAAAAGAAATCTGATACTCATTAAAAAAATTAATATACCCATTTTTTATATATTTTTATAAGTCATATATAATAGTAATAGTCATATATATTTTCCAATGTCATATTACCCATTTTAATTCCTGTATATAACATTATATACTTCTCTTGAATTCAACCATTCTATTTTTTTCTCAAATTAATTCTATTATATTTCATTAGTTTTTTCTTTTATCTATAGTTATAATTTGTTGTTTTATATTTAAGAAAAACACTAAGGATGATGGTTTTACTTTGGTTTTATTTGTATAAATATTTCATTTTATTCTTCTTGTGATTTTCATAAAAATATGCTGTTTCTTTTTTTAATAATCTATTTATTTATATCATGTTTATTAATAGTAAATTTTAGTAAATATAAATTTTTTAGTGTAAGAAAAATGTTGCATGTGAATTATGATATTATGTTATGTGAATAAAAATGAATGGTATTACACACTACTATATTTAGAATAATTTTTTCCTCTAAGAAAACATTACCAAAGAGGAAAAAATTAGGATATTTCTACCTCATTACATCGTAATATTTAAATTTTTCTTCAAAAAATTATGATTTTACTATAGAACTTTATCAAATTTTGTGGTCCTATATCATTGAAAATTTTTCTCCATGGTCTATTATAAACATCATTGATCCTTATTAGAGTGATAATGTTCCATTTTTATGTCCTATTGGTTTAGTACCTGTGGTGGATATTCTATGTACATTCAAAAAAATTATTCGTCGAACTATACATGTAATTCTGAGAGGACTGAAGCAAGCGATAAGTGGTAATATATAATCAGCACATGGTCAAGGATATCTAAGAGGAATCTGTATCTTTGTCTTTCGGTTTTCTCTTTATTTAATCTCATCGCCAAATTCTGAGGTCATATTCTACCCAGTACACTATCTTCAACATTGAATTTAAATTGGAACTTATGATTGACAATATAGATATTCTATCAACATTATGTTGCTATCATTATTTATTGAATGATTCTAAACTTTTATGAAATATCTTGGGAATGATCTCATCCTAAAAGACTATAATGTAAATCTTAATTCTAGCATGTTGGAGTTCCACACTTCCCATATCGATCCTCATATGGTTCAATTTAAATGAAATAATAGAACTGTAATTATATAAAACTATAATATAAGAATACTTTGGATATATATAAGTTTAAAATCTATTGAATATATTCTCAAAATAAAAAATATATTTTTAATGGTATATTTTTATGGGACATCTGAGAGACAACTAGATATCTAAACTCTAGGATCTGGGGATAATAACATTATGTAATTTTTTTTAAAAAATAATGATAAATATATATTTCTTTACACATCCAAGGATCTTTCAAGACAAGATTATAGATAGGGAGAACAAGAACAAATCCAAACCATGTCACTCCAAAAAATTAAATTTTTTTAACTAAATATTCTCTATGAAAACAACAACTCTGCTCTATCTAAGTCATCATAATCAATACCTATCTTTTGTGAAACTCTCAATAACAAAAAACCCTATGAATAAATTTTAAAACATCATGGGAGATAAAAAACATAAAAAAGGTTCTATAAATTACAAACCCATTTTTCAAAACAATTCATCTAAAATTATATTGAAAACAATATTTTCCAAAAAATTAAAATAATTATATTATATAATAAAACATATAATAAAAAAATCATTTTTGTTTAATAATCCAAATGTATTTTTTTTAAATAAATTTTTTAAATTCATTTCGTCAAATAATATTTTAAAAAATATATATTTAATCTAAAAATTAATTAATTAAAATAAAAAATTATTAAAAATAAAATATTAATAACATAATAATACATAGAAATAACATTCATATTAAAATAATCAAGTTACATTTTTATACTAATACTTTACAATATCAATGAAAAAAACCTTGGGCCTACATGAAACAATGAAGGATATATATGGTCGACCCATCATGAAGGGAATGGTTTACTCAAATTCTCATCATTATTATAAGGTTAAAATGCCAAATGTTTTAAAAAACGTTTTATACTTGTCAATTTTACACTATTATTATAAAACGTACCTCAAAACATTTACAAAATGGATTCGTATGTATATATATTTATATATTCATTTTAATGTATAAAGATAAATATATATAAATATATTTATAAATATACCAAGACTAATAATATCCTAAAGTGATATAATTGATAAACATACCTTGAAGAAAAAATATTGATATTAATGCATTTCCATAAAGAAATTTGGATTTGGGAAGCATCCAATATAATTAAAAAAATGTACATCAGCTAAAATAATAAAGTTTGAGATACTAAAATACTCTTTTTATATAAACAGACATATAAAATGATATATAAAAATGTTAAACCAAAAATAATTAACGCTTTATAAAGCATTAATCGCAGTTCCTATATAAAATGAATAAATTTTGTACATACATTAGAATATTTTAAAATATAACCTCTATTATTTTAAATTAATATCAACATATGAAATATAAAAAATGAAAATTTGAAAATATATGATTTCCATTACAATGATAGTTTTAGAAATATGAAAATTTAAATTAAATATTTGAAATCAAAATCAATTTGTGAAGAATATCCATTTGGGACAGATTTTAAAACTACAATTTTAGATGACTTTATTAAAAGAACTTTTAAAACGTTAAATAATTCCTTAAAATATTATTTTTATTTATAATAATAAAATTTAAATACCTAACATATACTATAATAATATTGGTTCCCCTTAATATAAATTTTTTGATAAAAATAAACATCCCATATATTGTGTTTTGAAATCATAAAAAATTATTTTAAAGAAATAATAATTTCCCATACCTAAACTATATTAGTATTGAAATATAGTGTTTCTAAACTATGGAATTCTTATATGAATAGATCTTCCTCAAACACCCCATCAATATCCTGGCAGACAATCTAAAATGATAGAAATGTGTAACTATTCCATGAATGATTTTTTTCGATGATGTCTAAGGGGTCATAATTTTTATTGGTCTGGTCATTGTGTGTTTTCATTTTCCGATAATAATATTTTATTATTTCCACTTTTATATATAAGAATATAATAAATTTTTCCAAATATATACCCCCTCCTCATGTTGTATTTATATCATCTCTCTACTAAGGTAGGTAGAACTATATCTATAAAACATAATAGAATGCCATATAATAGTTTTAGGAGAAGAAATTATTTTTTCAATACAACCAAACACATTTTTCGAATACCACATAAATTGACACCTGTTTGTGTGGAAAATAAAAAAACTTATAAAGCCACCAAAAATAAATGAAGGTTCAGCTTTTCATGGAGTATATCACTACTATTTTTCTGTATGATAGAGTGAATGAATATATTATATTGGATGAAGGAAATTTTGATTCTCTAGTGTTAGTAAGCTGTGGGGGAAATGATATTTGTAGTCTATTCTCGAGGATATTAATAATATTTTTTTATATATGGTGTTATGGGAAGAGGTGTCTTCTAGTGATGAGGGGAAATATGGAGAGGTTGAATGGAGGTGCGACTTTGACGTTCACAATTTGAAGATGATACCCTCCTTCGATTTAGTTTCGTTCCTTTTATGTAATATATATGTATATTTGTATATATATATAAATGTATATTTATATATATTTATCAAATGTACATATGAATATATATATACGAATATATAAATCATCATTTGATAATTTAAACTCAATATTTAATTAATAAATTTTATATAAATATTTATATGAACACTTTATTTATATCGTATATGTAGATACACATTTATATACCATTATTATTATTATTATATTTATTATTTTAGTTTATTTATTTTTATTATATTTACATTCAATTAATATCATATAGAATATAGTTTTTATAGTCTATGATAATTGTTTTTTATTTTAGATTTTTCACCTATGAAATTTCTATAGTCATCTTAAATTATATTGTGGTCAACATTTGAAAAACTATTTTAATTTACTAATTTATATGAAGTTATGAATTACTTTATGAAAAAGATATTATATCTTTTCATAACTTTAATAAATATTTAAAATAATTTCCAATGTTAACTACAATTTATTTTATCAAAATAAAAATAGTGATATTGATAACAAACTATACGCTCAGATACAAATTTTGAAATGAAAAAATGAAACTCAATTAATAATAATAATAATAATATTTTGATTTATTTCATTGAATATAAAAATTATCAATGTATAATATTTAGATACACAGACACATATACATAATATTTTATGTTTTTCTATATTTTTTTATAGAAATCAATAACGATTTTAACAGATTACTGATACTAAAATATATTTCATACTTTATAATTAATATAATATTAATATAATATTAATATTATTAAATTTATTTTTTATTGATTTTATATATCACAAATTTTTATTTATATAAATTTATGACACAATAATTTTCATTTTACCATCATAATTCATAAATGTAATTGAATATATTTATATATAAAATAAACTCAAATATAAGAATGTGGTTTTAAATATATATTATGGATGTTTTAGATTAATATATTCCATAATATATAAATAAAACTTAATGTTTGAGTAATAATATTATACTAAAATCCCAGGACATTACAATGTGGCAGTGTATGATAAGATATGTCAATGCTCACATTCATAAAAAATTGTTATTAAAAAATCTCTATAAAACATTATTGAATTTATAGGTCCTACATAACGCAATAATGATATTGAAGATGGAATTATCCCATTTTCATATAACAATATTAAAATCTTGCATTTTCCCCTTAGAGAACTATTGTAAATCATTAATTTACTAGTATATCAATCAATATGATGTTTATATTACAATGTCCCTATATAAGGACCCAAATATAAACATAACATAATCTTTATTTCATAGTCAATAATTCATTTACATATATATTAGAATTTTTTTATATTTTTAGATAGTTTTTTCTTCATAATTACATAAATAAATATCACATCACAAAGAGGACACTTCCACTATGTATCAATTTTTTACAAAAAAATAATTATTTCATAAAACAAGATTTACTTACATGAAATATATTCACAATTTTCATCTTCACCATCTATTTATAATTACCAATCCATAAAACCCTATGAATGAATTTTTAAAATTTGGAAAGACCATAAAATTTTATGTAAGTGAAATATAAAATGAAAGAAACATGTAATTACATATATACTTATATAATGATTTCCTTTATCAAAATTAAACTTTGGGAAAAATATAAACATCTTATTTCCAAAAAATATATTAGTATGGTCCAAATATATTTATAAAATAGTTCAGAATAAACAATAAATGAAAATTAAATGTCATAATAGTTCATTTTCAATCATGAAATGGCTATGAGATCACCTTAAAAATGGTATACATTTCAGCCCTATGACGTAGGATGTACTTTCTTATATATATAATATCATGAGTAATGATATGGGTACATAATATAAATAAAATGGTATCAAATGATAATGGTAATATAATTAATGTCGAAAAAACATAAAACATTACATAATAATAAGTCAATGATAACTATCAAGACAAGATCACATAGTGGATATAGCCATATAGTAGATTATGTTTATTCCCTAATCCCATTTTTAATGTCTCGTGAGATAAAAGATATACAAAATGAATTTTATCGCTATCTAGATTAATCCATCATAACACATTAATGATCATCTATGTCACAATATGAAATCAATCATATGGAAGAAACATAATAATTACCCATGTAAAGAAATGGTTTTTATAATCATTACTAAAATTATAATAAATAGTCATTTCATTTAGTAGGAATTGTGAAATGAACAAAAGGACTGTATTACACTATAAAAATAAGAGATAACAAGATAGGTTTATATGTGAGAGACATATATAAATAATTTAATATGATTACATAATATTAAAGAGGGGAAGATAATGTCATATAGAGAGAATGTTTATATCCCAAAGAAAAAGGGACGTTAGAAGTTATCCCTTACAACCATAATAAAAAAATTGTAGATTTCCAAAAATCTATTCCATTAAAAACCATTTTTGAAAATAAAGAGAAAAATGGAAATAGGGTTTCTCTACAATCCAAACTAGGTGCTTATATTAAAATAAAAAAATTTAAATAATGGGTTAAGTGGTTGAAAAATACATTGACAACATATATGTTGAAAAAACCTTTTTTTCTCTTATAAATAATGTCAAAGCATTTTGTAGGAATATGTAAATATATTACATTTGAAAAAAAATTAAATAAATTAAAACGTGGTAAATAACATTCATTTTTAATACATGTTTCCTATAAATTTATAAGTAAAATAATTTTAAGAATATGGATGTGGAAGATATGTAATGCCCCGACCCCAGTTACCCAGAGTCGGTGCATTATTACATAACAATGGCATGATCACAAAAGATAGAGTCTTGAAATACCGATTAGCTTAGTAGACTTGGAATCACTAGATACATTCATAAAGTCTACATTACATAATAAAGTTAAAACTACAACAACATCTTGGCTCCATAGTCATATCCCCTTATACTATCCCTGGAGGTCATTCATAAATTACTTTTCACGTCCTGGGAAAAATAAAATATAGAAATGGGTGAGCTCAGATGCTCAGTAAGGATAACAATATAGCAGAAACTTTCATAAATAAGCATAAACATTTAAGGCAATGTATAACTAAAACAAAAATCATTTTAAACTTGAAAATCAGAATAATATGGCAAAGATAAAATGAAATAATGCATTTTACTTATTCAAATGGATATTATACTAGTCGAAAAATCACATGCAATATCAATACCCACTTTCATAATGATGGAATACATAATACTAGACTATCATAACCACATAGTCAAGGCCTCATGACAAGACTACAAATAAGATTTTTTCAAGGCCTTGTGCCAAGACACTGGTTTGTCTCATGAGACCTTCCAATTGATCGAGGAGCTGTATCGGGCTCCACTCATCACTTATTAAGTCCAATGCATTCCTCATATGAATAGGTTTACCATAACATAAACATTCGTATTAAAACTAGCATACAAAATTTCAATTCATTCTCCATAAACCATGAATGGTATAAAAATTTCACATCCATAGTAAAACATATCACAAAACCTTCAATACAATATGTAAGTTTTGTATCATAATAAATAAACTTCCTATAAGCATAAAATCCATCAAAGGATGTTGACCTAGATGAAATCAAAACTATTTGAGTGAAATATCTCTTTGTATTTAAATCATTTAAAAGTAACATAAGTATAAAAGAAAAAATTTAATTTTAAAATATTCATATAATCTTGTAAGGGGTTCTTTGACAATTTAATAACCGCAGAAAATAGTCTCACCCGCTGTATAAGTTAAAAAATACTTTCTTACCTTAATTCTGTCGAAAAGGAAAAAAAGGACCTTGTTTGGAAAATGACAGAAAGATTCCATTATAAACATCTTATAACAAGTAAATAAGGGTAAAATTAAATTTAACCCACAGTCTATGAAATAGAAAGAATGATTTTAAATTATTATTTAAGAAACATGGATGTGTATAATAAAGAGGTCCATGTAGATAATTACGTATAAACAACCTCAGATAATGAAGAGATTATGAAATTAAGACATACCTTGTACTTTTCCTTGTAGAGGGTAGGTTAAACTCGTCTATAATGGTGAAATAATTGTTATTAAATTATACAAGAATCATTTAAATTAATATGATATCATATATGATCTTTTAGTACTGCTTTGTTAATAATATCTTAGTATTATCGTTGTTTTGGGGATTAACTTACTGGTGTTCTTTTATATGTTTTGTTACATAAGACGTGTTTGTTATGGATAGGTTGAATCTTATTCATATCCAGAAATATATCATGTCCTTAAACATTATTTTCAATCATTAAATTTGAATTAGTCTTGAATGGATATGATGGAGAATGAATCTCATCGTGTTCGTGGAGACGGTTGTCCATACGTATGCACGAGCAACAATATCATTCTTTTGATATTAAAATAATATATAATTGGATAGTATATAATATATATAGATTCATTATCATGTAATATTTATTATTTACATGAATTAAACCTCATTGTTATACCCATCCAAATAATAATGTTTTGAATAACAATTACACCCCGACGTGGAGACAATAATCCATACATACGCACGTATGGTGACATGTCATTCAAAGTATGTATAGAAAAATGAATAAGGATGTACCATATTTATAATAACATCAAACTATATAGATTATACTAGAGTTATTATTTTATAATGGGAATACCAAAGAAAGAAGAAGCTGAAGAAGAAAGGAACTTGAAAGAGGGTGGTGAAAACACTACCTCTTCTTAGGGTTCTTCCTTTTGATTTGATCAAAAAGGATCATTAGGATGGCTTTCTGATCAAACTAAGGCCTCTAGGTTGAATTGAGGGAAGTTGAAAGAATATTTGTTCTGGGTTTGGCCAATCTAAAAGGCTTTGATGGTGTGAATTAGATAGAAGGGAGAGTGCCCTTTTATAAGAGGGGCGAGGAAAACATTTGGAAAAGCTAGAAATATTATTTTATAATAAATTCATATTTGGCTATTAATGGCTTCTAAGAGTACTACTTAACTTTTATGGTGGGTCTGGGTTGAAATAATTTCAACCAATAGATTTTAGATAGGTTTGTTTAACTATATTAACATTATCATTTATATTTAACCCTTATTTAAATAGTCTTACATTTACAATGTCTCTTTGTATTTTTATATTATATAGTCAATAAACATACTATAAACATCCAAGAGACCCCCAAGTGGTCCATTAATAATACACCTATCATTATTTAATTCCTTTTTCTAACCCTTATATTTTTAGTAATAGAATATCAATTAATAATATAATATTTTTTTAAAAAACTCTTTTATGTCAATTTTGACACTATTGGGTATTTTGTTTTTGATAATTTTATAACAGCATTATTACTTGAAGAATATTTATATAACCAATCCTAATATTTCATATTAACCTATAAAATTAGTTTAATTCATAAAACGTCTCAAATTATATTTATTTTGATATTTATAATATCAATTATTTTAATATTGAATTAATTCGGTAATTAATGTATCACCATTGTGCCCCAAATAAATTAAATTATTTAATGCTTAAAAATTAGAAAATAAATACCATTATGTAAGAAATATTTTTATCTTTCTAATAAATATTTATAATAGAATTTATCTTATTTATAACCCTATATTAAAAATGTTTTAGTAATTAAACATTGATTTTAACTCCTTTAACACTTCTTTGAATTAAATAATAATAAATTCCAAGTGGACATTTATGATATTATTTTATTCCTAAGGTTGTTTTTGGTCGAGATAAACTTGTCCAAGAGAATTAGGACATGTGTTAGGGTAATATTAATATCATTTTTACCCTTAATTACCCTATTTACTTGTAACCGTGGTAAATAATATAAAAAGTTACTATTCACAAAAAAATATTTTTATCTTATTGATCCATATTTTACTCCTTGATATTAACCGTGTATCTCGGATTTTTTAAATTTCACTCACATAAGATGTAAAATTAATTTTATGTGAATTTCTAAATTCTCCTAGGAGGTGGTTAAAAGACGGTGAAAAGTTCCATAAAATTTTAATATATTTAAAATTATTATAAAATTTATCCAATAAATTACAATGACTTATATAGGTATTATGTATCTATTTTGACCTTGTTTTTTCACTATTCATCAAAACTTGAATGTTTTCTGAAAAATACCAAAAATTCACTCTAAGCTATTTTCGATATTCCAAATCCAAAAATGAAGCCCATTTTAAAAGATAAAATTTATAAAATTTCCAAAAGTGGTTATTACTATTCATAACGGCTAGTTTTATTGGTTGTGGTGTGTGTTAGAACTCAAAGTTGTATACAACAGACGCTACAGTATTATTAAAAGAGAAGAGTACCATGGAAGCTTGGAGTGTTACATTCTCCCCTCCTTCAAATAATTTCTTCCACAAAATTTCTAGAATACTACTTCATTAAAATACTCAGGTGATTCTTCATCATATGTTCCTTGGGATCCCATGTGGCCTCTTCCATCTTATGGTTTCTATATAGAACTTTTACCAGACAAGTCTTCAGGTTTCTCAGAACTTTCTCTCTGGTGTCAAAAATCCTGAAGGGATCTTCGAAATAAGATAGACCAGGTTCCAGTTCTAATTCCTCATACGTGAGTACATGCATTGGGTCAAGCATGTATTTTCTCAATAGTGATACGTGGAACAAATAATGAAATTGGAGAGATTTGGTGGCATTTCCAAATGTTAAGATACAATACCAATTCGATCTAGAATTTTAAAAGGTCCAATGTTCCTGGGACTCAATTTATCTTTATTACCAAAACTTATATCTCCCTTCCATGGTGATACCTTCAAAAAAACATGATCTCCAACCTAAAATTCCAAATCCTTCATTTGATTATCGACATAGATCTTCTGCCTTCATTGAGCTTCTTGGATGTGGTTTTTTATTACCTTCACCTTTTCCATCGTTTCCTCTACCAAATGTGGGCCTACGAGTTTACTTTCACAAACTTCATCCCAACTGGTTGGTGTGCAACATCTCTTTCCGTAGAAAACATCACAAGGTGCCATCCGAATACATGAATGGAAGCTATTGTAATAGGAATGTTCCAACAGAGGTAAATATTGATCCCACATACCCTGAATGTCATGTGAGGATGACCTCAACATGTCTTCTAAGGTTTGAATAGTCTGTTATGATTTTCCATCTGTTTGAGGGTGGTAGGCAGTGCTCAAATGAAGTTCAATATCCAATGCCTCATGAAGACTCTTTCAGAATCTTGAAGTAAAACGGGTATCATGATCAGAAACAATCGATAGGTGTACTCCATGAAGTCTCATAACTTCATTAATATATAGTCTTGATAGACGTTTCATTGGTAGATCTTATATTATAGAATTAAAATGTGCTGACTTGTAACGACGATCAACAATAACCCATATTCCATCATTCCTTCTAGGAGTCTTTGGTAGTCCCATTACATAGACTATCATGATGTTATCCCATTTAGACTCATGTATGGGAAGAGGTTGCAAGACTCCTCCAGGATGTTGCCTTCCAGCATTCACTTGTTGAAAAACCATACATCCTGACACAAAATCAGCAATCTACCTCTTCATGTTGTCCCACCAAAAATTTTCCTTCAAATCTCTATACATTTTGGCACTCCTAGGGTGTATAGAAAAATTGCAACTTTGGACATCGTCTAACAATTCCATTTTTAGATCAGCTATATCGGGAACACAAAGTCTCTTCCTGAATTTCAAAATTTCATCTTCATACACAAATTCACTCAATCTCCCATCATTCACACCTTTAATCTTATTTTGAAATTTTTCATAATTGGTATGATAAATCACAATCCTTTCTAGTAAATATAGTTTGGCAACCATTTGAAAAAGCATTCATGTTTCACCTTCCATGGTTATTCCAATATCCATCTTTACTAGATCAATAAAAATTAGATCCCTTTCAATTCTCATCACGTTCAAAACTCCATGATCCTTTCTACTCAAAGCATCTGCCACCATATTTTCCTTCCCCAGGTGGTAGAGTATCGTGTAATCGTAATCCTTGAGTTGTTCAAGCCATCGCCTTTTCCTCATGTTGAGTTCTTTTTGTGAGAAAATATACTTCAAACTCATGTGATCATTATAAATCTCACATTTATCACCATAGATGTAGTGTTTCCATATCTTCAAAGAAACTATCACAGCTGGTAACTCATGATCCTGAGTAGGATAGTTTTTCTCATGAATTTTCAACTGTCGTGATGCATAGGAAATAACCCTATCATTCTGGATAAGGAAACAACCACGTCCTTTCTTCAATTCATCACTATAAATAACGAACCTATCAATCCCTACTAGTGAAGTCAATATAGGAGAATTATCTAATATTCTCTTGAATTCTTCAAAACATTACTCACACACTTTTTTCCAAACAAATTTAACACCTTTATGTGTGATATTTCTTAATGGGTTAGCCAATCGGGCAAAATTCTGGACGAAACACCAATAATAACCTGCTAAACCAATAAAAATGTATAGCTCAGTTATACTCATCGGGGTTGGCCATTATATGATTGACATGGTCTTAGAAGGATAAATAGAGATTTCATCCTTAAAGACAATATGGCCAAGAAAGGAGATCTCTTGAAGCCATAATTGACACTTTCTAAACATCCCAAATAATTCATGTCTTCTTAGAGTGTTAAGGATAATGCGTATGTGACATTCATGATCTTCGTAGATTTTGCAGTATACCAAGATCTCATCAATAAATACCACCACAAATTCATCAAGATATTCCTTGAAAACTCCATTCATTATAACCATTAATATAGAGGGTGCATTAGTCAATCCAAAAGGCATTACTTTAAACATGTAATTTCTGTACCTGGTTCTAAATATTGTCTTCAGAATGTCTTCCTTCTTGAAACACAACTGATGGTATACAGATCAAAGGTCAATATTAGAAAAGTATTGATCTCCACGTGGTTGGTCAAATAAATCATCAATGCGACGTCGGGATACTTGTTCTTTATTGTTATATCATTGATTTCCCTATAGTCGATACATAACCTCATAGATCCATCATTCTTCTTAACAAAAAGGACAGGGGATCCCCATGGTGAAACACTTGGGAGAATAAATCCCTTATTACTCAATTCCTATAGTTTTTTCTTTAGTTAATCTAATTATACAGGGTCCATTCTATAAGGGGAATTGAATATAGGCCTTGAACCAAGAATTAAATAAATGGAAAACTCAATTTCACATTCTAGAAGATGTCTAGGTAAATTTTCAGGAAACACATCTACATATTCTCTCACAATAGGCACATACTGTATTTGGACATTCATTTTCTTACCCACAATTATTTCATTATCTTACTCCCTAATAATTGAATTTAGTTGAGCTACTAGTGGTGGATCTCGAAAAGAATCAGGTGGTGATGATTCTGCTCTAAAGATAAGGTGTTCCTTATCATCATCATCAAAAATCGTAACATCCTTCTTCATACAATAAATCTTCACATTATGGTCCAAAATCCAATCCATATTGAGGATTAAATCAAATTCAATCATGGTTATGATGATGAGATCAGATGATAAAAACATTTATGTGCTCTAATGGGGACTGATTCACAAAACTTTGTTGTAATGATACTTCCCTTAGGAGTTTTGACTTACAACTCCCTTGTTAAATCAAATTAGAAATTTCTAATTTTCGTATGAAAATAGGATGATATGAAACAATGTGATGATCCAGAGTCAAATAATGTGTTTTCTAAAATTGAGGAAACCATTAAATTACCTGCCACCATGTCTTTCGGAGATTCTACCTCAGCAGTACTGATAGCATATTCTTGGCCTTGATCCCATGGACTTTTCTGAGGTAGGTTCCCCTGACACTTAGAACATTTATTTTCATAATGTCCCATCTCCCTGTATTTGTAGCATTGAACATCGGTAGCTTCTTTCATCCCCATGAAATCATGACCTTGGGGGACTTTTTCACCACACATGTAATAGCCTCCGATTATTTTCAAGAAATTACCATGGTGTTTCTTCCCACATTTAGTACATGATGGATAATCAACCTTTCCCTTCTTCTCTTTATTTCCATTTCCAGAGTGATCAGCAGATCTCTTCTTCTCTTACCTTTCATTATAATCATAAAACAATGACAATTATTTTCCTATCTTGATATCACATGAGACAATATCTCCATAAAACGAGAAGGTTTGTTAGACTAATTCTCGACGGAGAAATGGTTTTAACCCATCAAAGAAACGATCAATCTTATTCTTTGGTTAGTATATAATCTGCAGCATACCTCGCTAACCTTGTAATGTTAGCCTTATACTTTGTGACATTCTCATCCTACTTTTGTCTCAGACTCAGAAATTTCCTTTCCATATCTGCTCGATGGTCATGAGGAAAGTATTGTTTATAAAATAGATCTTTGAACTCCCTCCATTCCATATTTGATACTTCATCATATTCCGTCATGTTTTGAATCAATGACCACTATTTATTATCATCTCTGGTGACGCGGTAAACTTCCATGATAACTTTTTCCCTTTCACTATTCCCCAACACCTGAAATATTTTCTCTAGGGCACTTATCCATTTCTCAGCTACCAATGGATTTGTACTCCCATTGAATTTTGGTGGTTGTTGCCTCATGAAGCTAATTAACATTGATCCTCCACGCTATGGATCAGTGTGCTCTATATGGGTACAGTTATTATTCATAATCTAAGTGAGTTGTCCCTGTATAGTTATTAGCTGATCATCTCCAGTTGAATCACTAGCACCACAATAATTATCTTTGGAAGGAGGTAAATCCCTATATGGAGTGTTTTCATTGATACAGTTTCTGTTTCTTCCACTAGGCTCCATTTCTAAACAATGGCATAAACTAGATCATTTTAAGAATCAAAATACATAATTCCATACTTGTAAAACAATTAACATAACTTTTACTATTTATGGATATAATCCATAATCATAAAAATGTTTTCTTTGAGGAAGTATATACTAATAAACCCTTCATAATGGTTTGTAGAGAAAATAAGAATTATCCTAAGAATATCCCCCGGGAGTGTCGTAACCAAGAGTGCAGCAAGGCCCGTTGTCGTGCACCCATTTCAGTTCGAGTCTAGCTCAAAGCAGTGTTTTCGAGTTTTACCCCTAGGTACATATGTGCCAGAGCTGCCTCTACCTGCTCATATCTAGATAGGGATATATTTCTCAGAAAACTCACAAAATCTCTACAATACCTAAATTCATGAAATTTTTTCAATACTAATCCTCAATGTCTATCTTAGGGCTATGTTCTCTAATCATAGTTTATCTAAATCTATCTTCCAAGGTTTGTACTAAACGTCCTCTGATACCAACTATAAAGCCCCCACCCATGTTACCCAGAGTCGGTGCATTATTACATAACATTGGCATGATAACAAAAGATCATGTCTCGAAAGACCGATTAGTTATGTTGCCTTGGAATCCCCAGATACATTCACAAAGTTTACATTACATCATAAAGTGAAAACTACAATAACATCTTGTATACATAGTCATATCCCCTTATACGATCCCTAAAGGTCATTCATAAATTACTTCTTCACATCCTGGGAAAAATAAAACATTGAAAGGAGTGATCTCAAATGCTCAGTAAGGATAACAATATAGCAGAAACATTCATAAATAAGAATGAACATTTAAGGAAATGTATAATTAAAAAATCTTCTTAAACTTGGACTTCAGCATAATATGGAAAAGATAAAATGAAATAATTCTATTTACTTATTCACATGGATATTATACTAGTTGAATAATCACATGAAATATCAATAACCACTTTCACAATGATGGAATCCATAATTCCAGACTATCATAACCACATAATCAAGGCCTCATTCCAAGAATACAAATAAGATTTTGTCAAGGCATTATTCCAAGACCCTAGATTGTCTCATGAGATCTACCGATGCATCGAGGAGCTATAGTAGGCTCCACCCATCACTTATTACGTCCAATCCATTCCTCATACGAACAGGTTTAACATCACATAATCATTCGTATTAAAACTAGCATACGAAATGTCAATACTTTATCCATAATCAATGAATGGTATAAAAATAACACATTCAGATTCAAACATATCACAATACATTCCATAAAATACAGAAGTTTTGTATCAAAATATATAAACTTCAAATAAGCTTAAAATTTATTAAAGGATATTGACATAGATGAAATCAAAACTATTTGAGATAAATATCTATTTTTTATAAATCATTTAAAAGTCACCTAATTATAAAAGAAGAAATTTAATTTGTTAATATTCTTATAAGATTATAAGGGATGCTTCAATGATTTTTTAACAGCGGAAAATGGCCACACCCACCGTATAATATAAAAAATACATTTTTACCTTAATTCTGTCGAAAAGGTTAAAAAGGACCTTGTATGGAAAATGACAGAAAGATTCCTTTGTAAACTTCTTAAAAAAATTCAACAAGGTTAAAAATTAAGTTAACCCATAGTCTATAAAAAATTAAGAATGATTTGAAATTATTTTTTAAGAAACATGGATGTGGATAATAGAGAGGTCCCAGTAGATAATTACATATAAACAACCTCAGATAATGAAGAGATTGTGAAATATACCCTTACGTTGTACTTTTACTTGGTCGAGGGTAGGTTAACCTCCTATATAATGGTGAAATAATTTTTATTAAATTATAAAAGAATTATTTAATTAATATTATATCATATATGATCTTTTAACATTGCTTTGTTAATAATATCTTAGTATTATCGTTGTTTCGGGTGTAAACTGACTCGTTTTCTATTATATGTTTTGTTACATTAGCCTTGTTTGTTATGGATAGGTTGTAACTTATTCATATATAGAATGGTATCATGTCCTTAAAAAAATTTTTAATAATTAAATTAGAATTAGTCTTGAATGGATACGATGGGGAATGAATCTCATCGTGTTCGTGGAGACGGTACTCCGTACGTACGCACGACCGACAATATCATTATTTTTATATTCAAATAATATATAATTGGATATTATATCATATATTAAGAATCATTATCATGTTATATTTATTATTTAAATTAATTACACATCATTATTATACCGATCCAAATAATAATGTTTTGAATATCAATTACACCACGACGTGGAGATGGTAAGCCGTACGTATGCACGTATGGTGACATGTCATTAAAAGGACAGATAGAATATTGAATATGGTTGTACCATATTTATAATAATGTCACAATATATAGAAGATACTGGAGTTATTATATTAGAAAGGGAATAACAATGAAAGGAAAGTTGAAGAAGAAATGAATTTGAAAGAGGGTGGTGAAAACATTACCTCTTCTTCGGGTTATTCCTTTTGATTTGATCAAAAGGGCATCATAGGTTGGTATTATGATCAAAATAAGGCCTCTAAGTTGAAGTTAGGGATGTTGATAGAATATTTGGGAAGGTTTTGGCCGAGCCAAAATGCTTTGAAGGTGTGAATTAGGGAGAAGGAAGAGTGCCCTTTTATAAGAGGGGTGAGGGGCACCTTTGGAAAAGATAGAAATATTATTTTATAATATGTTCATATTCGGTTTCTAATGGATAAAAAGTGTATTATTTATAGTTTAATGTTGGGATGGGTCGAAATAATTTCAACCAATATATTTTAGATAGGTTTGGGTTACTATATTAACCTTATCATTTATATTTAACCCTTAGTTAAATAGTTTTACAATTAACATGTCTCTTTGTATTTTTATATTATATAGCATAATATAAACTTCCAAGAGACCCCCAAGAGGTCCATAAATAATACACATATTATTATATATGTCCTTTGGCCGATCCATATATTTTTAGGAATATAATATCAATTAATAATATAATATTTGTTTTCAAAACTCTTTTATGTCAATTTTGACACTATGGGTTATTTTGTTTTTGATAATTTCATAACAACGTTATTACTTCGATCAAAATTTATATAACCAATCATAATATGTCATATTAACCTATAATATTATTGTAATTCATAAAAAGTCTCAAATTACATTTATTTTGATATTTATAATATCAATTATTTTAATATTTCAATAATTAGGTAATAACTGCATCACTATGTAGTCATAAATAAATTAAATTATTTAATGTCTAAAAAATATAAATAAATTACAAGTAAGTAGTAATTTTTTTATATTTCTAATGAATATTTATAATAGAATTTATCTTATATATAACCCTATATTAAAAAGGTTTTAGTAATTAAACATTGATTTTAACTATTTTAACTCTTCTTTGAATTAAATAATAAAAAATGTCATAATCTAATCCAAGTGGACCTAAATGATAATATTTTATTCGTAAAGATGTTTTTGGTCGAGGAACACTTGTACAATAGAATTATGATATGTGTTAGGGTAATATTAATATCATTTTTACCGTTAATTACCATATTTACTTTTAATCGTGTTAAATAAAAATAAAAAGTTACTATTTACCAAAAATTATTTTTATCTTATTGAATGAAATTTTACTTCTTGATATTAACCGTGTCTCTCGGATTTTCGAAATTCCACTCACAGAAGCGGTAAAATTATGTTTTATGTGAATTTTCTAATTCTCCTAGGAGATGGGTAAAAGACGATGAAAAGTTCCATTAAATTTTTATATATCTAAAATTAATCTAAACTAACTACAATGAATTACATTGAACATATATAGTTATTATGTATCAATTTTGAACTGAATTTAATTTAAATAAAATAAATATTATTTAAATAAAAATTCGGTTTTAAACTATAACTCATTGTTTTTTCACTATTCATAAAAAATGAATGTTTTCAGAAAAATACCAAAAATTCACCCTAAGCTAATTTCGATATTCCAAATCAAAAAATGAACTGCATTTTGAAGGATAAAATTTATAAAATTTCAAAAAGTGGGTATTTCTATTCAGAACGGCTAGTTTGATTGGTTGGGGTGTGTGTTAGAACTCGAATTTGCGTACAACACGCACTAATGTGTTATTCAAAGAGAATAATACCATGGAATCTTGGGGTATTGCAATATAAAAATGTAGAAAAAATCATTAAAAGAATTCAAAATAGGTTTTTAGAGAAAACTGTTTATGAAGTAAAACCTAAAAAGTCTAATTTTTTAAAATATTTTAAAGTAAAATATGATAAAAATTACTTTATAATCTATATAATCATAAATGATAATTTTCATGAAACACATAGAATAATACAGAAATATCAATAAATAGATGTAAGAAAAACTTTAAAAGTTGATTTTTAAAATAATGAGTTTCACCTAGAGTTTGAAACATCATGTACATTATTTATATTCCAGAAAATAAAATTATAATAATTATTTAATTTTATATGATTTTTTTAATTTTATTATCCCTTTTATATTATTTATTATCATGTTATATAGAATTATTTAATCAATTATTTTCATAAAATGTGTATTGAATTTATTCATCTCATATTTTAAAATTAACATCGATTGATTGACTACGGAAAAAGAGTTAATTATTTCATCATATATATAATAAAAATCATCTAATAATTATAATTTTAAAATATTATTTAATCATTTAAAACTAATCATGAATGATGATTATGAAAAATGATCTACATTATAATCATGGAGATTTAAGGTTTTACATACACATGAAGAACATTTCAATTTATCAATGATCCTTATTGAAATAATGACACAACTATAAGAAATTACATATTATATATTTAAAAAATCTTATATATATCATCTATTTGAAGGGTTTATGAAAAAAAGTCACATCCCTTAGTGGAGGTGGTAATCTACACATATGGAGAAACGAAATTATCACATTTCAATTAATGGAAAGGTATGAAAACATATTTTATATTAATTTTAAAAAATGATAAAAATAAATTAATATCATATATATAAATATATAAATGTTAAATCAATCCTCAAGAAAAGCCATCACAGGTGAATAAAATTTACATCAGTTTGAGAGGTAGTAGTTCGATGTATAATTGAACGATGGTTTCATATCAAATTTCATAGACGATGATATAGATGTAAGAGATTCCAATAAGATAATAACATAATATTATATTTGATATAATGATGTTATTATATCATCATTGTTGAAGAATATTTCAAGAATGCATGAGAAGAAAAAAAATACTTGGTTAAGAGCGATACATTTTTTTGGAAAACCCCACTAGGTGTAGACAAGATGCCTTCCATGGAGGGGATTCAAATAAAAAAGTTTTATAAGACAATGGAAGGTATGTAACGAAGGGATTATTTTATGTCTTTGATGATGAATATGGTTTTTTAAGTGTGATGAAATGAGGGGAGGGGTATCTTTTTTATAAGCGAGGGTAAGAGAAATCATAGATTTTTTTAATGTCTTAAATTAATATAAATTAATATTCATTGAAGATTGGATCCAAAAAAATATATTTCAATGATAAGATGATGATATTTTAAAATACTATAATTAAATATAATATTTATAAGTTATTGAAGTTATAGAGGAATGTAGTTGAAGCTGGTGTACCAAGATTTTATAAAATTTGATCATTAGAGTGATGAAATGATTTTACATCCATAGTCCAAGTCCCAGTGTCATTGGAGGGTCTCCAATGGGTTATTCAATGCACTATAATAAAACTGAACACATACACTATTTGAAATGAATCATTATCTATTGAAAATTTTAACCATCAACAATAGAATGAAGGATCTAAATTTGAACCCATATATATCATCCACACATGCCCATGAAATCTTCTCACTAGTTATTAAGTGAATTCAAGGTGATAGCACATAGGTCTGATGAATATTTCAGTGTTGTGATGATCATATTAGTCACATTCCATCAATCCATTGAAGTTGTTCTTGTATCAAAAACTTATAGAGAGGATTTATTTCTCCAAAATTCTTATAGAGAGATATATAATCTCATTCCATTAGAATAAACATTTCATAGATTTATCTTCTCTCTTCTACTTATATAGTAGGATTCTCAAAAACCTATAATGGGTTCCCACGAGCTTAGATAGAAATCATCTACCAAAGAAGAAATAAATAAATAATTATTACACACTAACTAATTTATAAATATTATTTATTTTTTCACATACTTTTAATATATATTTCAATATGTTGTGTAATAAGAACAAGTAATTAAATTGACACATAATTTCCTCTAATATTAAAAGAACCATTAATATTATAATAATATTCATTCATATAATATTTTTTCATTATTCACTTAAACACTTGATAATACATTTAATAGATAAATTCAATCGAAATTTCCTAAACTTGAATAATAAATAAATTTATTTATTAATTAGGGATCGATTACATAGACAAATATCAAAATCTGTGGTGGGGTACACCATTTCCTATAAAGCTATTACCTAGAATATCGATGATTCATGAACACACTATATTGTGTGACCATCTAAGCCCTTATCTCGATGTTAGTGAATAGTATTCATAGGCCAATGGTGGAGTCTTGAAACCCATCAAAGAACCTAAAGAGATAATGAATACTCATAACAATGAAAACACATATTCAATAATTTAATGTGTAATATAATAACTTTTTATTTAAATATATCAAAAGTCATGACACCCATTTGTGTCATCATACATTCTCCAAATTATTATTATTTATTTTTTGAAGGCCACATTATGGTTATGTGGTAACCTCACATTCATAAAGTTTCAAAACAAACCACCCAAATTAAAAATTAAAAACCAAGAGAGAAGGAAAACACAAACCCAAAATTTTTAATTCAAAATGTTCCATGCATCGATCCCATTACCGCTAAATTGCATTGTGTCATGAAAAATCATTCATTGACACCTCATGATATGCCCCCGAAGAGGTCACCATCCATTCATACATTTTTATTGAATAATTAAACATGATAGACTTAACATAGAATACATTTTACAAGGATTTATTAAATTAATACAATCATAATCATCCAAGCCTGTTATATTGATTCCCCAACTAAGAAGCAACAAATTCTATATTGACCATTCAACCAATTCTATACCAATAATTATGCACCCAACACACGCTACCTCACAAAAAATTCACTGTGATGTGTTATTTTATATCATTGTACCTGATAAAATGACACATATTTATAATGATTTCTAGTCAAGAGATCAATACACATGTCTATAGATATAAATAACCAATGAGACATGTAACATGTGGGGTTCCAATTGGATGCAATTTCCTCATTTTCTCACTTATTTGAGATCACTATGTACTAACAACATGAGATAAATTTTCAACTCTTATGAGACCAACTAAAACATATAGTTAAAAAAAATTATGCACAATTAGTATGATGTATCCAGACCAGGGAAAATATATTTAATATTAATTTGGTTGTATCTCATCATTCTATTTATTTCCTGGGACCTAATATAATCTTTTTTGTATGAAAAATAATAGATAGACATTAACTTCTTAATATTGAATTAATAAATATCTACCCTATAATGGTAAATGTAAATAATATAAAAATCACTATATACATGGTATGATAATCAAAAGAGCTAATAATTTTGGGTCTAGGGGGACCGATTATTACAAAAAATCCAATCCTTCACTAGAGACAACTTTCTAACCATCATTGTTAGCTCTCACATGATTATGATCAAGTTTCAGCTGAGTTAGATATTTATTTTTTGGATCATTCGTGTCTCCGCTACATTACTATTCATCTATGATTGCCCTCACCTACTTAAGTGAGAGTGTAAAAGATATATTATCAACATGTATATCCATTTTATCCCTTATATAAAGTGTAATAATCTATAGTAATAGGATTTTTATCAAAACATTTATTATGATATAACGTGACATACTATGTGTTATTCCAAGAGTCAAACCGGATATTTGCGTATTATACACTGCCTCTTTAGCTATATGAGATTCCATAACATACAAGATATTTTTAGGTATGGACATTGTTAGACTGTACAATCATGTCTTGATAATTCCCTTAGCTTGACTTTGAAATTTGATCACACTGATCTTATGAATACTAGTTTCCCCCCACCCCAAAAACTAGTTTTCTTTCTATCCACATTCTAGGTACAAATCCCTTTTTTATGAAACTATAATTTTATAGTTCTGGATTTTTCCTTTATAGTTTCCTAGATATACAAGCTATTTTACAACCTTACAGTTTATGATGGAAATATAAATTATTGTACATATCATGGAATATGTGATCGATCCATCATAGAAGTGTATGGAACTAAACACACCACATTAGGTGACTCATATTCCCATACAATTATTCTTATAGAGATATACTCCATGTGGAATTGGTAATTATTATATCTCAAGATTGTCCAACATGTATTTTGATTTTGTTGTTTGTATATTTTTGAATGACCAGGTCTAAGAAACAATAAGATATACCTCAGTATTTCATTCTACCAATAACGTAGGTTTCTAATTTAATTCAGTTTTCTGAAGAGTTACTTTAATTATATTTTTAACTAGCTATGAGATCAAAACTTTTTTTCCCTATGTTACCCAACATGTTGTACAAAGAAGAATATGGTGCTCCCAAAAACCTCTAGTAGACACGTGGAATCCCAATTGATTACTCTATGATAATGTTTCATAAATTCAATCATAAACTATATTTTTGTATCTTTTACCCCTATTGTCATTTTTTATGTCACCTTCCCCTTCTGGTTGTTTCTATAAACACATACCACAATTGGTGGTATTGACATAAAATTCATAATAAAATGATAATAAAAACAATCTATAACAGGAAATTTTCTAATGTATTTAGGAATAACAACAAGGTATCACCAATTAAGCCTCATTGGTACAACTCTTGTACCATGTATATATATTTTCACAAGAATTCCCACCACAATATTCAAAATAATAATCCCTCTATATTATACACATGGAATTAATTAATGAAATTTAATTGATCTTGTCAATTTTTGATAATTTTTATATACATATTACATTGATGAATTAGTATTAACACCAAATAATGTATCATTCATCATAGTGAATGTCAAACTACAACTATGTTTTTATCTTTTTAAAATAGTACATGTATCTGAAAAAATTATCTTTCGCACATCTTATTGAACTCAATCGCAAGTCCAATATTTTTTAATCTCTGACATTGACTAAGCACATGTTATTCTTGGTCCCACTATCTCAAGTAAATATGTTAACCATTTTATATAAATATATCCTATCACTTGACTAACATTATTCTATCTTAGATATTTCTGCAAATTATTTGAGAACAATATAAAAATTTCAATAGGTTTACCTTATGTTTGACTTCATGCATGTTTGTTTATATCATAACGAACGCTTTGTATCTAGAGAAAATTCTTATAACATAATAGATTTAAGTTTACTGTAGCTCATATGATATACATTTTTTATGATAGATTTCATATGGTTAGGGGATGACATTAGTATTTTTGAATCATCTCTCGAAACATAATTGATATTAATGTAGTGGTTATAAGTCTCAACATTAAAAATCTTTTTACTAACATCATGTATATAATGATTATAATAATATGTGAATTATTGAATTTTTCCATTATAAATTTTTTTAAAGAATATTTCAATGTAAGACTCATTGTTGATCATCATTATTATGATCATATTTTTATGAGGATGCATTTATGAATTTCTCAGTTATAGAAGATATTATTTGACGAATTCTAGGTCAAGATATTATTCAGTATAGTAGCTCAAAGAAACTTATATATTTTTACCATTAATATACCATACTTCACATTCAAATTTATTAATAAATACTAAAATATAATAACTGAATTATATTTACGACTCTCTTACCATTGGAATAGTTCAGTATCTCTAAATAAACTAATTAAGAAATCATTGTGGGGTGCCTTTATTCATAATTTTTTTTCGAAAACAAAATATATCAACAATAACTATGATATTAAAATCCAAATAATATAAATACCATATCAAATATATCTTTGAAATCAAATAGTTTCTATTAAAAACTATTATATTTGAACCAATTTGTTATATAAATCTTACATTTTATATTCATCAAGAATTTCCAATGATTCATCTATCACTACAATATTGTTTGAGATGGGACACCATAGAAGACATTCATGAAATTAATTATAATAATATCTCTTAATGTCTAATGTTAAAATGAGATAAATTTTTTGATGATAAATAACAAAATTTATACTATAATCAATAAACATTGCATTATTGAAGTTGTGTGCTTCTCACCACTGATTTAAGAACCACCCTTTCTGATATTTTTAGAGAACACACCATACTTATAATAACATTTCTATGTTTACTTGTTATTATATTAAATAAACATATGTGATTGTAATATTTTATTCCATATACAAAATTATCACAGAAACAATACACAATAATGATTAAGATATCTGAAAAGAAGCGATTACATTCGTTTTAATTTAGTTCATTACATCTAAATATCCATAAAATTATGAAAATAAAATAACATCATGTATGATAGCCAACCAATTTTATTTGGAGGACATAAAAATTGTTCCTTTTTATCATTCCATTGGTGTTTTAACCTAATATTTCAAATTGTTTTACATAAGTACATAATATTGTATATTCATTCAATTAATATTTACTTGGATAACAGTACCGAAAAGTGAATGAATCATTTTCTATATACTCTTTGTTTTTTATCATAAAAAAATAAAGAAAATTGGTGAAAATAATAGTAAAAATGATTAATTATAAGATCATGATATATCTTTCAATTCACACATATATAGTGAAATGATTACCTATTTATATCTGCACTTTATTTTCTACTTATATTTTTTTAAGAGATGAGACTGTATGTGAAATCATCCATATGCCGATGTTATATCCATAATAGCCATCGATGTTGATGATACCCTTATGAAATAGATAAAAAATGCATTATACACGAGTCTCCTATAATATTTTTTACACCCCCCCTTCCAGAGGTGACACAAAAAGTATTTAGGACCCCAACACCTTGTATTTCCTATATTTTAGTATTATTCACATGATCTTTTACTACTCTATGGAAACTCATACTTGACAAGGAATTTCCATTTCCCAAATAATATAAAATTTTTTTTGGTGGTATTACATGTAATTCTCTATAAATTCTATAATAATAATACGGTATATCTTAATTACTGATAAAATAATTATTGTATAATTAATTGAATCATTAAATGTATCCCACTATTTTTTCGAACTATGTAATACCTCATAAAAAATCAAAATTCTCTGTCACTTAATTATTCTAATTAAAATTATCATCGAACCACTCCTCATAGTCTACAAGATATGGTTACACCACTAATTGGAGATTTCATGGTAGGTTTCTAGTTAGTAAACTACATTAAATCAAAGCTCCATAATTATTTTAGTGAAGTCCTAGGTTCTAAAATAATAATAATGGTTTACTCAATGCTTTTCTTTTAAGATTAAAGAAGATGGATGTGAAGAGAAACCTTCAAATATGGATGATTTAGCACACTGAATATCTGTATGTGTTCAAATTCAAACCAAAAAAGGTGTTTTTGACATACAATTTCTTTGAGGGTATTGTTTTTTTAAGAATGTAATCTATATTTATGAATTTATTTACTCGATGTTTTTATGCATAAAATTTTGCATTAATAGAAAAAAATCATCATGAATTTTGGAATTTTACTATTTAATATTTTATGTCATTCCCAATATTATGAAAATGCATAAAATAATAAACAAATACATTATGAAAATAAAAATACCCATGTGGTATTGAGTATATAACATTGCATTATCCTATTATATTTAATGGATCATCAATGTCCTAGAGGTATAATGTATATGTCATAGATTGACTCATGATATGGCTATTCCCCATCTAAATTTTCTACTTGCCATTTATATTTTTCCACGACATGGGATAATTCGTGATTAATATCATCCTGAAAATAGTAAAACAATTATTTCCTACAGGCGAAAGGTTCCTGAGTAAAAGTAACTGATAACTCACTATTATCATGGTACAAATAACCATGTACACATTAAACAACAAAAAATAACAATTCAAAGACAAATTTATTTAATTATAATTATTATGCAATGTTAAAAACTTAAATAAAATATACCATACATCCACTAGTGGGATACTTCTCAAGAACGGTCAACCGGTAACAACAAAGGGTGATAAAATTAAATGTCATAAATTTATGTATGAGGGCACTAACTAAATTAAATGTATTAATTAAATTAAAAATATTTAATTCAATTAAATATCAATATTAATTTAATTTTAATTCTGAAAAATATATTAGTTAATTATTTAAACTAATAAGAAAATTAAATTAATAACTATGAAGTTTTAAAATTATTATATTGATAATTGAAAATTAATAAATTAATTTTTATGATATATAACAAAATTTTATGACTCTCAAAACAAAAAAAGGAAAATGTATGTTCGACAGACCCCACGCATGAGCATTCATTACAAGGAAGTCCTTGTGCAAGTGTTTTTTTGGCTAGGCAGGCCCACCATGACCCATTTTGGGTCATAAAGACCATCCAAGGACCTTATAGTCTCATACTGGGTATGTCAAAACTAGTTCGGATACAATATATGTGGTAGATCAGAAAGATTTTTTTGGGGAGTACCTCAGGTCGACTCGCTAGGGAAGGAGAAGGTCAGTCAGGTGCGATGGTGGAAGAGGAGGTCATGGGGGAGGCATGCCAGGCAATGTTAGGAGGAAAAAGGCCAGAGGAGGGAGAGACTCATCCATTAGGTCTAATAGTTTTGGATGTGGTGTACCTCAACTAATAGTTTGCGGATGAACGACGGTTGTTCATGGAGCGTGGTGGCAACAACTTTCTGGGGATAGACAATATCTCCAATATAGGGGATGTTGACTAGTGAGGTGTCTACAGGATTTCCACGTGGTGGGGAATACACAGATGTTGGCCCACTCTCTATTAATATTTTTTGATATTGTCTTTCATGGTTGGATTCAGCCTCCTACTAATACATTGAGTATTTTATAAACTGCCGTATTGACCCAGACTCACAGAAAGAGGTTTCTTGTGTGGTTATTTTCTCACCCAGCACAACATCCCATTTAAAATTCGTTCAAAATCCAATGTCATAGGATTTTGATAAAAATCTAATTTTTTTATTACATAATTCAATGTAATCTGTATCTGGTTAGAAAATGGCATAAATAATAAAATAAAACATTCAAAACATAAAAATATAAAAAATATATATATATTGTCTTTTAATATTAATATCCATTATCAGTAGAAGAATCCCTATTAAAATTTCAAGATTACGAAAACATGGACTCCTAAAATTAGATTGACGTGAAATCTAATTCGTTGGGAACAAATTTAATCTCTATAATTAATTTTAAATTTTCATGACTCATACAAGTTACATGATCTGTTTGATAACAATTGAGGTTATAGAGGCATGAAGTGGAATCCCATGGGATGAGGATTTGGAAATTTTCAACTCAAGTGTAATGAAATTATTAGTCTCTTGCGATCTCAGCCACGTATTGTCTATGGATCTCACTTGGATTACATAATGAAAAAAAACTAAAATTGAAAACAATACTTATTCAAAATAAAGTGTGATCGACTATAGCTTGTCACCGAAAATAACTGCATGAATAATATGATGTCTAAACCATATATATCTTCCACACACACGTTAAGAATCTATATTTTTTCCAATTTACTAATTCTTGGGTCTATCATGAATCTTTGAAAAATTTATCTTCTTCACAAAGATCACCTCGATCCCATACCATCGATATGACAAATGGTGTTCATTGATCAAATCTTAGGGAGTGACATAACCTTTATAGAAAGTTGGAGGAGAGAGGTTATGTCATTCTATTAGAATGAAAAACTCTTATAATGATATCTTTTCTCCAATTTATAAAGTGATATGATCAAATTATTGGAAAGGGCCCCCTGGACCACCAAAATGAAACATCAACTAAATAAGAAAAAAAAATATTATGACGAACTAAATGAAATATAATTATTATTTATATTATATCACATACATGAAATGCATATTTAAATATGTTTTTTGATAAATCAAAATCATTTAATCAGCTCCTAATTCCAACAAATATTAAATGAACCATAATATTAAAAAATATTAATTTGAATATAATTTTTCTTGTATTCACTTAAACACATGTATAAAAATTCATATTAAATTAAATAAAATTAATAAAAACTAAAATAATAATTAATAAATTTATTAATTGGTTATCAATTAAATAGTTGATTCTCACACCTTGTGGTGGGATCCATCATGTACAACATAATTATTCACAAAAATATGGAAGAATCCTAAATATGCTATTGTGTGTGGCCCTCTATGAAATTATATCGATAACAATAAATCATATTTATAGACAAAGAGTGGATCCCAAAATCTCATCAAGGAGCTTAAGATGATATAGAATATTCATTGTAATGATAACAAACCATCAAAAACATATTATGTAATATAATCTTCTTTTCATTTGATATATCAGAAATTATGTTGCACACATCTATCATCATCCATTATTGATTTATTAATTGTTTATATTAATGGATAACTTTACCTTCTACTACCTTGGAAAATGATTTATGATGTTACTATAATCTTGATCAACCGATCTTCAGATATTATTTCCTCAACGTGGAAGAAAAAATTATATAGCTTGTTCATTCAACAAACGCTCTACCACCAATGTTGCAATAAACTCAAGAAACCACTCTATGATTTTATTGTCTTGGTTTTTTCCTTCCATTATTGTATGTGATCAGAAAGAACACTTTGATAATGATCTAATTTCTAAAAAATAATACACATGCTCATAGATAGGAACATGTAATGACACATGAAACATGTGGTGTTGTTATTGGTTGTTCTTTCATCATAAACGTATTTACTAGAGATAGGAAAGTAAAATCTTCATGGGAAGAAGTCGCAATAATTTTGTGCCCGCTACACCATTTTGTTAGAAATAAACTACTTCAAGTATATATGATGTATCTAGACTATAGAACCCATATTTATGAATAATGTTAAAGAATAAAATGGTTATTATTATAGATTCAGGTCTTCTATAATCTTTTGATATGATAAATAATCAATGGGAATTATCATCTAAATAGAGGAAACAGAAATATCTACGATATATGGTAATTGTACATCATGTATGAATCACAGTAAAAATGGCATGGTAATAAAAAAAATACTATTATATTTGTGTCTAGGGATCCTAATTTCAAAACATATATGTGATTTTTCACCTTTATTTTTTATGTTTATCTTTTATTATCTCTTTTTGATAATTACCATTTTAGAAAAACAAATACAAGGGCACGCACATCCTTGATTCACTACCTTGTAAAAATATAGTTTATGAGGTGTTTAACTTGAATAAAAAGACTTATTCTCAACACTTATCAAAATTTACAATTCTGTGAACAATCTATCTAGCTCTATGAATAATGCAATTTGTGAGTCAGTAGTTGGTGATTCATCTGTGAGTTAGTAATCTGTCAGTGAGTCAGAAGTCTATGAGTCATCTATTGGTGAGTCATCTATCTGTGAGTCAACTTCATCTATCGATGAGTCATATTTTGGTGAGTAATCTATCATTGAGTCACCATCATCTTTCAATGAGTCATCTGTCAGTGAGTCGTCTTTTGTAAGTCATCCTTCGGTGAGTCATCTATCAGTGAGTCCCCTTCATCTTTAGATTATCCAATTATCAGTGATTCATCTATCAGTGAGTCATCTTAAACTATCAATGAGTCATCTACCAAGATTCATCTGTTATTGAGTCATATTTCATTTGGTGCTAGAGTGTTTCTAGGTCAACTAGTGAATAATGTTTCTTTTTCTTCATACAATTTTCACCTCTAAAATTTTATTTAATGTTAAATGAATTCAAAGCCTTATTTTAAGGGATTTAAATTTAATTAAAAGCTCGTAACTATTATCATTAAATCCTTAAGGGTCTTGATCTTTTTATTTAGTCATACCACTTGGGTTATTAAGATTTATCATTAATGGAAATACAACTATTTAATATTCCATGAGTCTCAGATGTAATCCGTTAAAGATTGGAGCCTTCCCATAATTCAATTATTCTTATTCTTATTCTAATGAGGTGAACAGAACCTTTTATTCATATAGAGATGTGTGATTTTGGTGTGGAACATGGTTCATGTTTTCCATAGAGTTATTCCTGTTGCATGTGAACCCCCTATCATGGTGCAACCAGGAAGTTTCGATCCATCTTCAATATAAGGTATGTTATACCATTGTTCTCTTATGTTCCTCGATATATTTTATCTGGTTATCCTTTCTATGTTACGACATGTTATATAGATATTTCTAATTGACCATTCTGGGGAGTTTGTTGATGAGAATGTGTCACGGTGTCCTTGGGTGGATGTAGTCATTGTGGGAGAGGTGATTATTCTCTGTTGTGTTAGCATGTTCATGGTAAAGAACATAAAAAAATCATTCGAGGTAGGGGATTAATGGTTTATATATTTTTTCAGCTGTGTTAGTACAATTAGTATGATTTAGCCACTAGACAATAATAAAATTGACATAATAAATAATGAATCAGAGTAATGGATTTGTTTAGATTGTATGTTGTGGCACTATATCGTGATAATTATTTGCCTCTTGATTTTCATGATAGAGCGTTACCTTAACCATACATGTTTATCATGTTTCTATGGATGGAAATTAGTATATAATATATATGTGAGATTAATTGTAAATTTATTTATCCAAGGATAAAGTGGTATTTAGTGAACAGGGTTGATGTTATTGTGCTTGATAATATATCGAATGGAAGAAATTATTCATGTTTAATTGAATCAGTTAATTAAATATATAATAAAGGAATGTTTGTTCAATAAATATAATACCTTGAATGGATCTAATTTACCCTCATTAATATAAAAACCACATGCTTTATTAATTGGAGTTGTGAGTTCTTTTAGTGTGTGAAGGATGAATGCCTTGTTTAGGGACTAGAGCCTAATTTCTATGTTGTTTGTTTCCAACTGCTTAGGTTATGGTGTGGGCCTAGGATGGATGAGCATAGAAGGTTTTTGTGGTATGAGGGGGAAGAGAGACCCAGGGTTTGTGGCATTCATTGACCCATGGAGTGGAATGACATAGAAGTTTATGCATGTGTGTGTCAGGGAGGCAACCAGGGATGATAGAATGGGTTGAAGCTGGGATTTCCTATAGCTGTTAAAGTTGATTTCTTGATAATATTTTTTTTACCTTTTTTACCTTTTAGTTTTTTTCTTTATATCCAATAGAGGTTAATACGTGCGGTGTATTCCACGTTTTTTTCCATGTTATGATTCTTGAGGATAGATGGGTCTATGTTATTACTATAGGTGGAAAAGAATCAATTGGTTGTTCACCTACCCACCTTCTTTATCCCATTGCATTTGGTATATTATAATTCATTACAAGAATGCCTACGAATTATGGAAAAGTGTTAATTATTATAAATATTTGTTGAATAAATGATGTTAACCAATGGGGTTTGATCTTTTTGGGAAGCGATGTTGAGGTTTCATTTTAAAGGAACTGTATACTTGGTTTGGTTATGCCTATAGTGCATTGAACATTATTTTGGGGCTAATGAAATTAATTTTAGAAATGATAATGGTTAATTAATCATTTAATATTAAATTAATGTAAATTGAAATAGATAAGAAGTGGAAAAATAAACTTAATATAGTTCTATAAATGTTTTTGTTTTTATAATATTACTAGTATTTACAATTGTAGCTGGGAGTCTAAATGAAATTGGTTTTATTTGAGTCTAAGACATGGTTATGACCCTAGTATGGTTGTGAGATATGATACATTCTTCTATTTTTTGTATTTTTATATGATACTCGACCATGATAGTTAGGTCAATTAACTCCCTAGAGAGGATGATCCCTAAAGGGGGGTGGTGTTTCCCCAAACATCCCGGTGGGAGGATGGAGGGTCGACTACCCCCTTTGTCTTTGCTCTATTCACATGGTACTTACTAGGGATAGTATGCATGATGGTTTTTTTCCTCATAAATGTATGACGATGGATGAAATGGCTTGTTGTTTTTCTCACAAACATTCTATATATAGTTTACAATGTTCTACTATAGGTATAACATGTATATGATGTGATGTCTTGAGGATCCTTACTCAGTTTATTAGTTGTAGTGTCTTGAGGTATAATTCCTGAAGATTGATTGATGTTATGCATGATTTGTTGGCTCCTAGAAACTACCTGGTTACCTTGGTTATGAGGATATATTGGTTGTGATTCATGAGGTTCATATTGTGGTGCTTTACCCTCATGTTTTTGGGAAATACTTTTTAGAGAGAGATGCTTAGGAAGCGTGATGTTGGGGAAGCATGAAAAACCAGTGGGGAAGTTGTAGGAGGGTACCCTTGGTATTCGTTATTATAATATATAATTATATATGCGATACTTGGAGATAGTATCCATATAGAGGCTATGAACATAGTATACTTGTTAAGGTGAGGAGTTAGAAAATACTGTTATACTCACCATTAAGATATAAACTATTTATCAGGTCATTTAAATATGATTAGAGATCATGATGGTTATTAATATCTTAGGGTTGAAGGAGCTTTTCAGTCTTTTTTTCCTTCCATTTTACATTAATTTGGTACTTATAGCATTTCCATTCAGTTGTAGTCAATTTTCATTTCATTAAAAATGTGTACATTGGATTTAATTTATATTGTATTCTGAGTAGGAGTTGGTTGGTGTATGTATTATCTATCTATTTTTTATGTGTTCTCTTAGATGGTAATTACACCAATTTGTGTATTTACTATACACTCGATTCTTGTCGCCGTCTCGAGAACAACTGAACGATGTACTCAGGTTTCACTTTCTCTCTCATCTCATTGTCGACCAAGGGGGTACACTTTGTGGGATAGGGTCATGGAAGAGTGGTATCAGATATAGGGTTGAGGGATTTGATTGATTTTAAAGTTAGGAACTTGTGAGGATTCATGGACTAGTTGGGAAACAATGTCCACTCTATTTTTAAAGACCTATAAACATGGGAGAATGACTGAGACATGGTTATTTAGAGCCCATGTGATCGGTTTCATAGAACTTTTTTCTTATAGTGGCTACTAAATGAGGTGATACATATTAAAGGGTAGATAACTAGGACAATATCATTCATCATTATCCATTGTGCCTATGATTGAATGTGTAGATCTTGTGATAGATTGACCTAAAAAGATAAAATAAAATAAATAATTAATTAATGTTTAGTCAACCATATTCTAGGTTTAGGAGCCCTAACGGTTGGTCCTTTTTTAGGTATGGATTCAGGTCGATGTCCTCGTCATGTTCAGGTAGAATATGTTCAGAAGGATGTGCTAGTCGATCACCACAAAGTAGAGGATGATGAAGATTTCACTTGGAGGATGATACTACAAGAGTTTTAGTTATAGAGTTTGCAAACGTATGTGAGATCCATTTTAGATTCAGTATAGGAGGAATGGTTGGAGGATGTTGATATTGCTCTCAATTTTATCCGTGATAAGGAGTGTTGGGTGTTGATTTTTGTGATGTTTCAGTATAGTGCAGTGATGCAGTGTTAGTTCGTATTTCTCAACGATCGCAAGGAGTCGACAGTCACTTGGGAGGAGTTCTGAGACATGTTAGGGAAAATTTTCATTCTTCAAAAATGAAGGTAGAAAGTCGTCAGTTTTTGTTTTCCCTTTGAAATGGGAGCTCTAGGGTGAGAGATTTCGGAATCTATTTCAAGAACTATTCACGACATACATCCCATTTATTTCTAGATGAGGAGGATCTTTTGAGGCATTTTGAGGAGGCTTTGCATCTAGTGATCAAGCACCAGATGACACAATTTTTGCGGAAGTCATATATCTAGGTTCTGGAGAGGGAAAGGGTCATTGAGAGAATGTTATCCAAAATCAGATAATCATGAGAAGGGAGTCATCAGGATTTCTCATGAAGTATATATGTGGTACGAGTTTCTTGGTTTTCTGGGAAGAAGAGTTTCCGTTCAGCTGGGGGAAGGTCCCATCCCTGAGTATCTCTTTTATATGGGGGATGTGGATATCATACCGATGCTAAGGGATTAAGTGATTTTTTTATTATTGAGGACATGTTCATCAGTAGTGAGAGTGTCCGACCTTCTTTAGCAGTCAGCATGCAATAAGTGTTCCACTTCATGTTCTATCATTTAGGTACTTTCAGCTAATGTAGTAGTAGCATGTTTCACCACTTATGGATAATCATAGAGTATATAGGGAAGGTAGAGTACAACACCGGTATTCTCCCCATCATCAGAAAGTAGAGTACGACCATGGTGGTGATCATCATTAGGGTCAGAGAGGCCATGGAGAAGGTAATGTCTAGTTTGACACTTTAGAATTTCCAGCACCAGGTGATCCAGATGTCATTTGAGGTACCCTTTTCTTATTTTCTACATTGGTGTATGTCTTAATTGATTCAGGATTGACACATTCCATCATATCATCTCCCATTTTCCATGCATTATAAGTTGAGGTAGGTAGGGTTCGAGTTCCCTTGGCGTTGACTAGGCCCGTTGGAGGTCAAACTAATATGTTAAAAGTATGTAGAGAATGTCACCTCCTACTGGGGTAACACCACTCTTGGTGTGATTTTCTAGTTTAGTAGATACAAACACAAGATTTAATCTTCAGAATGGATTGCTTTTATTCAGTGTAGACTATCATGGACTTCTTTAAGAGTTATGTGGTTTTATTCAATGCTGATAGAGAGACAACAATGTTTTTTGGGTGGGGGGCGCGACCCTCATTTTGGTTAGATGAATTCTCCTTCCAATAAATACATGATGGATAAATTGGTGATGATTTTGATGGAGGATTAGTAGTTTGAGTTTTTCATAGTTATTGAAGAGTAACCAGATTTTATTCTATGAGAGGTTGTAGCATTATCCCCTCAACAAGAGATCATGTTTGGGATCGAGCTAGATCCAGTCATGTGGCCTATCACAATGTATCCATATAGAATGACCCCTTTTTGGGTTACGAGAGTTGTGTATATAGATCAATGGTCTATTAAAATGTGTTTTTGTTCATCGAGTGTGTCATCGTGGGGTGGACCAGTTTTTGTGAGTGAAAATGGTTCATCGTAGTTTGTAGTTGAATATCGAGTATCGTCACTTGAACAAAGTGACAACGAAGAATCACTATCCTCTTCAATTGATTGATGGATTTTTTGATCAACTAAAGGGTTAATTCATGTTCAATAAGATCAAATTATGATCAGGATATCATCTAATGCATGTGACAGATGAGGATTTCCCAAATACATATTTCTATTCTCATCATGTGTATTACGAGTTAATTTTTTTGTCATTCAGTCCAACGAATGATCCATCAATGTTCATGGGGTTGATGAACTTTGTGTTATGTGAGTTACCAAATATGTTTTTGGGGGACTTCATCGACTAAATCCATATGTACTCCACCTCTATGGATGAGCATGAAGTGAATCAGTTGATTTTATGGTAGTTCTTAGTCGAGTATAGCTGTTTAAGAAGTTGTCGATGTTTGTTTTTTGGGATTGAGAGGTCCTTTTCATAAGGAATTTTGTATCCTAGTAGGGACTAGATATTGATCCATTAATGATAGAAGGAGTTGTGTCTTGGGAAGCCCCCAATATAGTGGCATAGTTGTGAATATTCCTTGATCTTGTAGGCTATTAAACGATATTCCTAACCGATTTATCTCGGGTTCTCACGCTTATGATAGAGTTGACAGAAAAGGATCAGGTGTTCATATAGACTAATCAGTTTCAGGAAGATTTTGAGTATCTAAATGAGAAGTAGGTCAGTGCTCGAGTTCTTTCTCTACCCATAGAAGTATTTTAGTCTCATGTTTTCTGTGATTCCTCATGTCTGGGGTTAGATCGTGATCAGTTGAACTAGATGTCAATTGTTTGTTATGGTTCTTAATAACTATGTCCATGTGAGTGTAACTTTGCAACCCAATATCTATTGTTTGAAACAGTGGTGTTTTCCATGAAGTTATGGATACATTACCTCATTAGGGAGTGCTTTTGGACTTCATTGATCATAAAACACTAAGGTGTAGTCTCTCCCAGCATGACTGGAACTTTCGATAGTGTAAGTGGATGGATTTATTATATAATTACGACTTGACAATATAATATACACCCAGTAAGGTAAATTTTGTATCTAATACACTGAGAATAAAGTCTCATAGTGATGACGTACATGAATTAGGTGATTCTTGGATATTAATGGAAGAAAATTTAGTTTTACATCTGGATATGTGAGAAGTTGAGGATAGAGGTTATCTTTTAAGATGATGGTGAGGCCATCTTCAATGAAAAAATATTGATGATTCCTACTTGTTGGATCTTGAGGTATTGGTCTGGAGAGACCGAGTTGTTTTTGGAAAGGCACATAATGGATGGAATGATGATGAAAAACGATGGGTGTTGTTTCATGGATGGTTTTTTGTCACATTAGAAATGTGTGAGATGGTTCTCCGAGAGTTCCATTGTTCTCACTTGGGACTACATCATTTCACAAAAAAATATACCAATATTTGAGGAGATAGTTTTTGTGCCATGGGATGAAGCATGCTGTTGCGGAGATTGTGTCTCGATGTTTGTTATCCCAAAAGGTAAAGGCCAAACACATTGTTCCTAGTGGGTTTCTCAAGCCATTAGATGCCCCTCGGTGGAGGTGGGAGGATATTTTTTTGAACATTGAAACCAGTTTACCACAAGATTAGGGAGGATATGAATCTACATGGGTAGCTGTTGATAATTTTTAGAAATTTACAACCTCATATAAATCAATGATTCTAGATGTGTGGAGATTATTTCAAGAAAATATCTATAGGAGGTGGTGAGTATTCACAGAGTCCCAAGGATTATCATTTCTGACCAGGATCCACGTTTTACCTACATGGTGTGGAGAGGTCGCTAATTTGATTTTAGCTATCAAATATGTCACAACACTACTTTTCATCCGTAAATGGTCGATCAGAATGACTGGACCTTCAAGAATCTTGAAGATATGATTTTCTCTTGTTTCATTGAATTTGGAGGGTCATGGGTGATTCAATTACCATTGGCAGAGTTTTCTTACAAAAATAGATTCCAATCCACCATTGGTATAGTGTTGTCTGAAGCCTTGTATGGATGACGATGTTTTTCACTGTTTTATTGGACTGGGGTCAGAGAGTTAGTAATTATCTGGACAATAATAGTACAGAACATGACAAAGATGAATTAGGTGATTCGTGAGAGGTTTAAGGAAGTGCACTATCATTAGAAATCCTATGTCGATGATAGGAAGAGATCATTGTAGTATGATGTTGTGAATCATATGTTTCTGAAGGTGACTATCTATCATTGGTATCTATGGTTTGGTTGTGGGAATACGCTTTCTACCTATTTTGGTGGGCCTTTTTGGGTGTTGGCACATGTTGGAGATGTGTCTTATCAGGTAGCACTTCTACTAAAAATTATCTAGAGACATGATGTTTTTCACATGTCACATCACCATAATTATTATTAAGATGACTCCCACATGATCAATTAGGGGTGATATCGATGTTAATGTTGATGCGACCATGAATGAGCAGCCTCTCGAGATCTTAGACCGCAAGGAGATGGTGTTGTGTATGAGTTTTATCTACTCGGTTCATGTCTTATTGAGGTACAATGGAATGTAGGAGATTACCTGGTAACTTGAGGTGTAGATACGTGCTTGGTACCAAAAGTTGTTTGATGCTTATCTATTTTCTTTTAATGATATTCATTTTTTGGTTGTAGAACATTCTTAATTATATGAAATATTTCTAATGTTGCATCTTTTGGATTTCTCTCTATTTGAGATGTATCCCCACTAGGAGACTATTTTAGATATTTTAGGGGTTGGTTCATATCATTACACTTATTCACCTAGTGAGATGGTTAATCTCTTTGGTGGTGAGAACCTTGAAAAGTTTCACAAAGGGTGGTTGTTTGGGCCCTTTTTATGTTTCATATCTAGGTGGGATTTGGATTCATGAGGATGATAATGTTTTAAGAGGTATCTAATGTGATTTCCTGAAACTCTCTGATCCATTCCTCTACTAAAATCTGTTTTTTGCGGTGTTTTGGGAGGTCAAGGTGAATTATTCTAAACAGTTTTCCAATTATAATGTTCTAGGAAGTGTGTTTCTTGTTCATTGAATAGTTCCATCAGTGGGTCATTTTTCATCCAATCATCTATCGGCGATTCATCTATCAGTGATTCATCTAGAGTGGAGTCATCTGTTGAAGAATAATCTATCGACGAGTCATCTTTCAACAAGTCATCTTTTAGCGAGTCATTTGATGGTGACTCCTTTTTTTGTGATTCATATTCTTCTAATGGTGAGTCATATTTCATCAAGACATCTTTGGATGAGTCATAATTTGGTATGTCATCTATCAGTGAGTCATCTTCATCTATTGGCAAGTCATATGATGGTGTCTCATCTATCCATGATTCATCTTCATCTGTCAGAGATTCATCTGTCAGGGAGTCATCTATCGGTGAGTCAGCTATCAGCGAGTCATCTATTAGTGATTCATCTTCATCTTTCAGTGTTTCATACATCGTTCAATAATCTATCAGTGACTCATCCATAGGTGATTCATCTGTTACTGAGTTAGTTGTCGGTGGGTTATATAATGTTTTTAGTACTACTAGTGGACAATGTTTCTAGATTAATAAAACTTACCCCCTTTGATGTTTTCCATTTTTTAAACTCCTTCATAGCCATGTTTTAATGTATTTAGTTCCAATTGAAATATCATAAATTTTATAATTAAATTCATAAGGGTCCAGAGGTTTTTACTTGGTCAAACTACATAGTTTTTTGAGATCTGACTATAATATAAATTCTATTGTTTCCCGTTTTGTGAGAATCAGAGCGGATCCTTCTAAGCTGGGGGCCTCCCCTTGATTAGTTTATTCTCTATCATCATGGTACAAGGAACCCAATAACTTTTTTTTCCAGATGAGACGTGAGATTCTGGTGTTGATCTTGGATACTCTTTTCTCAAGTGGTCTTATTGCTGCATGCACACCCCCTATATTGGTGCAACTTGGAGTTTTTGATCTTTGACAACCGTGATTTTTATTACACAATTAAACATAATTTATAACAGAAACATCACATGATACATCATAGAAGATCCAGAGTTCTAGTGTCTTTGGGGATTAGGATCATTACCTTACAAAATAAAACATGAAATACAACATCTTTATTGAAATATTCTTTTACAAGACCACTATATTTCCTCGTACATAGAATTGAATGGGATAACCTGAGGACATGCATAAAAAAAGGGTGAGATATAAACCCCAGTAAGGGAATAATCATAGAATAAAATGAAGAGTACAATACATGTTAGACAATAGGAATATAAATATAGCACAAGAGAATCACAAACTTAATGGCATGATAAATCATAATAATCAAAACTTGGAAATGTTGCAACAACAATTAACAAGAAATTAGCACGATCCAAGGCTCATTGCACAAGGAGCATGAGTAAACCATCATTACACATGAAGCAGGAGTAAAAACTCGTTGCACATGAATTAACATGAGTAAACACCCATTTCACATGATGTATCATGATACTATACTTTACCCAATGCATTGGAGCACTATTAGGGAACACCCTTCTTAATCATTTCATTTCATGCATATGTGTGTCACTTGGATCATAAAACATTAAATCATTCAACATAATAATTAATTACATGATACATGAATGTAGAATAATTACATGAATCTCTTTAAACAATATGTAAATGTGCATAAAGGTGAATACACTTGATAGAGAAATGGGCATGGTATTTACTACACAATAACTTTGTCTTGGAAAAGCGTGATGTAATTTTAGCAGCATAACGACGTGACATAAGAACACATAAAAAAGGTAGATGAGATAAGAAGGGGTTTCTAATGATATTTAAATTACATGGACAGTAATGGGGTTATATAGATACATGTCCCAACAAATGTAATGTAATTTAGATTAATGATACAAAGTATTGCTTGAATGTAAATGAAGAGAGGCAAATTCCTTTTGGAATTTCAACATAGTAATGGGTGTACATGGGATGCATTTAATGATAAGGAAAGGGGTATTATACCATCAATCATAAAGAGGGCAGTATGGGGGAGGTGCAAAACCATACCCCAAAATTTATAATTGAAATTAAATGAGCATAAAAATTTAAATAATATAGGACAAAAATGAGAAGGGAAGAAAAACACTTACTTGGAAATGTGCTTCCAAAGGCTTTTGAGAGGCTTCGTGAGATCATGGCGAACCTTGGGAGGATTTTAGAGAGAGGAGGGACAAGTTTGGACTAACTATAAATGCTTTGAGTGAGGATGAAGTGGGATCTTGGGTGCATTTTTATAGGAAAGGTGGGAGAATTATTTATTAATTATGTTTGGGACACATCACATTAAACTAATCAAAACCACAAACCATCCCATTATTATTGCCCATGGTTTTTGGGAAAGTGAAGTGGAAGACAATATTTTATATGGCCAAAGCCCTAACTTCATAAATAATGGTGTTGCTTATGTTGAGGTGAGTCACACTCCCAAAGAAAACAATTTAAAAATACAAAATGATTAATAAGTCTTGAAGGGTCCTCAAAAGCTTTGTTAAATATATCAAACAAACGCTTAATCACATTATTTTAATTGTAAAAAACATATTGTCCATACATAAATTTTATAGTATCTTTTGCATCACTATTGGGTCATTATGATGTCATAAAACACATTATTTATTTAATCAGTATTTAATTTTTACACCCAAATTTGAGTGTCTCATAAAAATATGAAAAATTCATCATTGGAGTATTTTGATGTCCTTATTCTATAAATAATATTCATTTTATATAAATAATTTTCTAAATAGGTTAATTTTATCTTTTAAAATGAAAACCGACATTTATCGAAAATTAATGGGTCTTAACAAAAAATTTCTTTCAAACCATTATAAAAATTACAATTTCATTCATATAATTATACAATAATTATATTTAATAAAAATTAAATTAATAATAATAATAATTCTTTATTAAAAAAATATTTATTTCAAAAATCCATTAATTCATCAAAATAGATTTCTTAGTTGGACATTAACTAAAAATACTATTTGTGCTTTAAAAACAATTTTCCAGGAAGCAATAAAAATAAAGTATATTCATTATTATATACAAAAATAATGTACATAACCATAGTGAAAGGGTATTCTTTCATAACCCATTATAACACCCACCTAATACAAAAGAGTAAGGTGTGAGATGGTGACCGACTCTTGGGGTGGCTCGGATAACATTTCTCGGGTGGTAATCTCTATCATCTTCCAATTCTCTCGTAGGTGGTCCCGATCGAGCATAACATATTCAAGCTTAGATTTGGATTGATCAAGTGAGAAGCCCAAATATGCAGCCCCATTTCCGATCTATGACAAATGGGCTTCGTATAGGGTATTTCAAATAGATGACATCATTACTTCCTTTTTGTGAGTAAATTGGATTTGTTAAAGTATTATATTTATACTAATAATGTCATCACTGTTCAACAGCTATATTTGCAATGGTCAAAATTCTTAACAGTATTTTAAAATCCAAAAGAAAAATACTGAAGATGTTGAAATTTTATATAAACATTTTACATAATGGGACATTTAATTAGATCAATGGGGATTTCAATTAATGAATGTTTGGGTCATTCCAATCTTCCACCCTTACAAAATTTCTCCCTCAAAATTTCCTTTTCCCACACTAAAACATATGTGGGTAACTCTACTTCACTATTTCATCTGATTCCCATGTTGCTTCATCAAACTTGTGGTTTCTCCACAAAACCTTGACGAGGGGCATTGTCTAATTTAGTAGAACTTTTTCTCTATGATCTAATATCTTCACTAGTTTCTCTTCATCAGAAAGATAATACTTTAACTATACCACCTCTAACGAGATTACATGTGAATGGTCCATTATGAACTTCTATAAGAGGGACACAAGAAATACATCATGTACTTTTGCCATGGTAGGATGATGTGCTAGTCTATTGGCTAGAACCCCGACACGATCAAGAATCTCGAACGGGCCAATGTACCATGGAGTTAACTACCCTTTATTTACAAAACTCTTGACCCTCTTCCATGGAGATATGTGTAGAAATACCATGTCCCCATATTTAAACCCAAGGTATCATCGAAAATTATCTTCATAACACTTCTATTGACTCTGGGCTTCCTTGATATGCTGCTGAATGGTTTTCACATTATCCACCATTTATTCAACCATTTCAGGTCCAAGAAGCTTACACTCCCTAACCTCATCCCAACATGCCAATGTTATTCACCTTTTTCCATAAAGGGATATATATGGTTCCATTTGGATGCCCAAGTGGAATATGTTATTATAAGAGAACTCAACCATATGAAGATGTTGATACCATCCTACTTTAATGTCCATTGAGAACATTCTCAACATGTGCTCATGTTTTTGGATTGTCTGTTGGGATTGGCCATTAGTTTAAGGATGATAGGCCATACAGAATTTCAGTTATGTATTCAGAGCATGTTGGAGACTCTTCCAAAACATAATGGTGAATCTGGTATTTCGATCAGACACAATAGTTAGTGGTACACGGTGAAGCCTTACCACTTCCATGATATATATCTGTTCTTGTTGATCTAAGTAGAAATCCTCCTGAATAGAAATTAAGTGGGCATTTTTTGTAAGACGAACCATAATAACATAGATTTCATTGTTTCCTTTGGATGTCTTCAGGTGTCCGGTTACAAAGTCCATGGTGATGTTCTCCCGTTTCCATTCTTTTATGGGAAATGGTTGCATCTTCAACATAGACTTCTGCCTCTATACCTTCACTTTCTGACACACTGGTCACTTTGATGTATATTAAACAATATCTTACATCATATTATCCCACCAAATATTATCTCGGAGATCTCAATACATAATTTTGTTTCCTGGGTGAATAGATAAATTTGAACTATGTGCATCATCCAAAAGTGCCTTCTTCAGCTCCAGACTTGATGGAACACAGAGACTTTTTACAAATCTCACAATTCCTTCTTCATTAGCATTAAAATCCTAGGATTTCCCTTTTTCGATAGCTTCCAATTTTTTCTGAATTCTCACATCATCCTTTTAAGAATCATTTAAAATTTCCGAAAGTGATGGTTGTGCAATCATTTTTGAAAGGATTGATGATGTTCCCTTATTTATGATTCCCATGTCCATCTTAATCAAATCCAACAAGATTAGATCCTTTTCAATTATAATCAATGATAGAATCACAAGGTCATTTCTACATAGGGCATCTACCACCTTGTTCAGTTTCTCATGGTTTAATGGATTGCGAAGTCATAGCCTATGATCTTCTATAACCATCATTGTTGGCACATGTTCAACTCTTTCAATGTGAATATAAACATGAGGCTTTTGTGGTCTGTATATATTTCAAACATCTTCCCAAAGAGATAATGCCCCCATATATTCTATGTGAAGATCCCTATAGAAAACTTGAGGTCATGTGTTGGATAGTTCTGTTCATGAACTTTCAATTACACTGAATCATAGGCAATGAATTTTTCATTTTGAAACAACACACATCCTAGGCCCTTCTTCAAAGCATCCCGTAATACCACACAAATTTCTCCACATGTGGGTAAAGTGAGCTCTGGCACAGTGATAAGCCTCCTTTTCAAATACTCGATGCTTTCTACACATTCATCACTCTATGAAAACTTAACACCCTTTAGATTTAGCTTTCTAAGAGGGTTGGAAAATTGTGAGGAATTTCTCACATATCGTTGATAATATCCAACCCAAAGAAGCTACGGATATCTGTTATCGATGTTGGCCTTGACCATCCGTCAATTGCATATGTTTTGGGGGATCCACATATATCTCATTTCTTATGATGATATTCCACAAGAATGAGACCTCCTTCAACCAAAACTCACACTTTCTATACTTTGTATAGAGATTCTCCTTCTGCAAGGTCTCTATTACAGTTCTTAGATGTTCCTCATTATCCTCCTTGGTTTTGGAGTATATAAGAATATAATCTATAAATATTACCACAAATTTGACGAGGTAATCTCTAAAGACTCTATTAATCAAGTCCATGATGAGTGATAGAGAATTATTGAGTCCGAAAGGTATTAATATCAACTCATAGTGTCTGTATCTTGTACAAAAAGCAGTCATGTAGATATCTTCCTTCTTCACACATACATGTTAATATCCCAACCATAAATCCACCTAGTATCAGTATTTTTCTCCACACGTCTGATCGAACAAGTCGTTAATTCATGGGAGAGGATACTTTTTCTTTATTGTGATTCTGTTAAGCTCATGATAATTGATGCAAAGGCACATTGACCCATCCTTCTTCTTGTGGAAGTGGACTGTTGCACCCCATGGTGAATCACTTGGGCATATAAGCCCTTTATCCAGATTATCTTAGAGTTGTTTCTTCAGTTCTTCATGATCCACAATATCCATTCCATTTGGAGTCTTGGAAATTAGGAATTCCCCAGGTATAAGATCAATTGGGAAATCAACATCTCTTCAAGGAGGAAGACCATGAAATTTCTCGAGAAACACTTCAACAAATTCCCTCACAATTGGCATGTCTTCTAGGATGGTTTCCTCTTTAGAATCAATAATCTGAGCCAGATATGCATTCTCATAGGGTAGTAATATCCATGCATGAGATGATGGAGATAAAGAAGGTTCACCTTCCTCCATGCAATTTTAATGAATCGGGGGTCGATTCTCCACTTGGAGAGTGATTTCACTCTCACGACACTTTATGTTGGTTCTATATAAGGAAATCCAATCCATGCCAAGAATTGCATCAAATTAAACTAGAGGGAGTATGAAGAGGTTCGCAGGAAATTTTAATCCACGTATTATGACAGGGGAGGATTTATATTCATGGGATGCAATGATTTCCTCATTTTCCATACTCACCGACATATTCACTTCCATGATTTGTGGTAGTGATGGGATTGTTCTACTAAACTCTTGAATTATAAAAGAACATGTAGAACCGGAATCAAAATGTATGTTTGATATTATTGAATGAATAACTTGTGTACCTATAACCACTTCATTTTCGGGGTTCACTTAGGTAGTAGTGATGGAAAAAGCTCTCCCTTGCTACCTTGGAGGTTCTCAATTGCCTCCGAAAACCCTTGGCTTAGGGCATTGATTTGAATGATGCCTTCGTTTTTTGCATTTGTACCAATGAACTACGCGTTCAGGATCGAACAGAGTATTCCTCTCCACTGTTGTAGCCGCATGTCTTTCATACCTATAGTTAATAGCCAAGTGCACATTTCATCCACACCTAAATCATATCCCCATCCCCTTCAGGAAATATCTGGGGTTCTTCTTTCAAAAATTTTAGAAAGTGGAGTGCTAGATCTTCTTAGAACCGTTGGATTTATCCATCGGACCGCTAGTATTGAAGTCCACCTTACACTTCTTATCCCCATGATAACCCTGATATTCTCAAATCTCCATTTCGACATTGAGCTCACATCAAAAAATTTCCTCCTAGCTGTTGAAGTCACAGATCGCCAACACTTTCTTCAAGCTAGGTTTCAGCCCACCAAAGAAGTAGTCAAGTATAAATTTGGGGGTAATGAAAAATCCAGAGTTGTTTTGTGAAAGCCTTGTAAACTTTTCCTCACACAATCTGTCATTTTAGTCATCTTTTTTCATGATTTCAAGGAATCCCCTTTCCAACTTATATCGTAGGATGCACGGATAATATTTACCAAAAAACAAGTTCATGCAATCCTTCCATTCTAATGCCTCGATCTCTTCCTTAGGCTTTGTATTTTTCATCAACACCCACCATTGATCAGATTCACCCTCTATATAAAATGCATCCAGGAGAACCTTCTCTTGTTTAGATCGTTGAAGGATGGAGAAGATCTTTTCAATGGAGTTGGTCCATTGTTCAGTGATTGATGGATCAGATGATCCATTAAAATTAATAGGCCATTCTCTCATGAAGCTCTCAATAGTGAATTGTTCTTTCTTAGGGGGGTTTGGGAAATCCTTTGGACCCATGTATTTTTTCAAATCATGAGTTAGCTGAGAGAGAATCGTGACAATTTTTGTGTTTCCCACTCCCATTGGATTGGGAATCTCATTAGTACAATATTCGCATTGATCTTCACATTGGTCGTTAGCCCGAGTCCTACTATTACCTGCCATTGGCTGGAATAAAAGGAATTCTATGGTTAACACATAAAGGGTATTCCAAGGAAAAAACTAATGACTTATAAATAACATTTACTTATTTAAAATATGAATCTATGGGCATCAGTCTATGTTATACATGATCTACATTATAACATATATTCTTATGGAATTTTTTGTCCCTTAATAATTGTTCATACTAATATTGTAAATTTACCCATGCATATCCCCTGGGAGTCTCATAACCAATTGTGAAGTAGGGTCCTTTGTCATGCACTAGTTCCTTTTTCAGTCTATCTCAAAGTGGTATTTTTGGGTTTTACCCCAAGGATACATTTGTGTCAGAGCTACCTCTTCCTACTCATATCCAGATAGGGATGTATTTTCTTGATAAACCACTTACTTAATACTATCCAAAACATAGGGATGTATTTTTATACATAGTATTCTCTCTAAGGATTTACTACTATTTTCTTATCCTAATCACAAAAATAACTAAACCTAACCTCTAATACCAACTATGACAACCCTGGTTTTTATTACACAATTAATCATAATTTATTACATAAAATTCACATGATACAACCTAGAATATTAAAAGGTATAGTGTCTTTGGGGATAAGGATCCTTAAATAAAAACTTAAAACATGAAATACAACATCATTATTGAAAACATCCTTTACATGAACACTGCATTCCCTCTAACTTAGTATTTTATGGGATAACCTTAGGACATGCATAAGAAAATTGTGAGCTATAAATCCCAGTAACGGAATAATCATGGAATAACATGAGGAGTAAAATAAACTTTAGATGATAGGAATATCAATAGATTACAAGGGAAGAATAAACATAAAGGCATGATAAATCATGATAATCATAACAAGGAAATGTGGAAAAAACACTTAACATGGAATTAGCATGAGCCAAAGATCATTGGACATAGAGCATGAGTAAACTCTCATTGCACATGAAGAATGAGTAAAAACACATTTCACATGAATTATCAAGAGTCAACACCAATTTCACATGACGTATCATGATACTATACAATACCCATTTAATAGGAGCGCTATCAGGGGGCACAATTCTTAAACATTTCATTTCATGCATAGGTGTGGCACATGGATCATAAAACATTGAATCATTCATCATAATATTTTATTCCGTGATAAAAGAATGTGAATAAATACATGAAACTATTTAAAAAATATGTAAATGTGTATATTGGTGAATACCCTTGATAGGGAAATGAGCATGGTATTCACAACAAAATGACTTTGGTTTGGAAAAGCGCGGTACAATTTCTGTAGCATAACGACGTGACATAAGAACTCAAAAAAATGGTTGATGAGAGAGAAAGGGGTGTCTCGTCATATTTAAATGACATAGATAGTAAGGGGATCATATAAATACATTTCCAAAAAAATGTAATAGAATTTAGATTCATGATACAAAATAATTATTTGAATGTAAATGAGGAGAGAGAAATTCTATTCAGAATATCGGCATAGTAATGTGTATAGATGGGAGGAATTTAATTAGTGAGAAACGGATATAAATTCATTAAAAAATAAATAGGGCAGTATGGGGGCGGTTCAAAACCATCCCCGACATTTATATATGAAATTAAAAGGGCATAACAATTTAAATAGTATTGGACAAAAATGAGAATGGAAGGAAAACCCTTACTTGGAAGTGTTATTCCACTGGATTTATAGAGGCTTCATGGGAGCAGGGGAACCATGGGAGGATTCTAGATAGAGGAGGGAAAAGGTTGGAAGAAATCCAAAGGCATTGAGTGAGGATTAAGTCAAATCATGGGTGGGTTTATATAGGAATGGTGAGGTAATTTTTTATTATTTAGGTTTGGGACAACTCACATTAAAATAATTCAAACCACAAACCGGCCAATGTTTTTTGCACAAGGTTTTGGGAAAAGGGAAGCTGAAAAAAATATTTTATAAGGACAAATTCCAAACTTCATAAAATAATGTGGTTGGATATGTGGACGTTATTCACACTCCCAAGGGAAACAATTTAAAAAGATAAAATGTTTAATGTCTTGAAGGGTTCACTAAAGCTTTGCAAAATAAATAAAACAAACCCAAAATCATATTAATTTAATGATAGAACATATATTGGCCGAACATAAAGTTTATAGTATTATATTACACCACTTTTGGGTCATTATGATGTTATAAAACACATTTTATATTTAAACGATATTTAATTTTTTACCAAAAAATTCACTATCTCAGAAAATTATGAAAAATTTACCATTGGATAATTTCGATGTCCTGATTCCAGAAATAATATTCATTTTAACTATATAATTTTTTAAATATGTTAATATTTAAGATTAAAATAAAAATAGACATTTTTCCAAAATTTATGGGTTTTGATAAAAATGGCCTTTAAACCTTAATAAAAATTAGAATTGCATTCGTAAAATTATACGATCATTTATATTTAAAAAAATTAATTTAATAATAATAATAACATTTTATTAAAATAATATTTTAATATAAAATCTATTAATTATGACAAATATATTTCTTAGATGAACATTAACTAAAAATACTATTTGTCCTTTAAAAACTATTTACAAGGTAACAATAAAATTAAAGTATATTCACTATTATAAAAATAATAATGTATATAACCATAGTACTTGGGTCTTGTAACATAACCCCTTATATCACCCACATAAGACCGTAGAGTAAGGTGTGTGATGGTGACAGACTCATGGGGTGGCTCAAATAACATTCCTTGGGTGGTAATCTCTATCAACTTTCACATCTCTCAGAAGCGGTCCCGCTCGATCATAACATATTCATGCTCAGCATGGGCTTGGTCAATAGAAAATCCCAAAGATACAAAATCATTTCCGAGCTCTTTAAAATGGGCTTCGTATGGGGCACATCTACTAGATGAGGCTATTGCTTCCTTTTCTGAGTAAATTGGATTTTTTAAAGCCCGATATTTATACTAATAATGTGATCACTATTAAAAAACTATATTAGAAATAATCATAATTCATAACAGAATTTTAAAATCCAAAAACAATTAAACTAAATAATATGACATTTTATATAAAAATGTTTCATAATGATGCATTTAATTAGATCAATAGGGATTTCCATTAATCAATGTTTGGGTCGTTACACGATCTGTCTTCGATATAAGGAATGTTATACCTCTGCACATCTATGTTCCTCAATTAGTTTCCTCCCGTTATATTCTATATGTAATGATATGTTTATCTTCATGTTTCTAAGGGACATTTTGTAGGTTTTGGTTGATTTGGTTGTCTCACAACATCCTCGTGTGGATGTAGTCATTACGAGAGAGGTGATCATGATCTAATGTGTTAGATCATTCTCATGCAAAGAAAGTTAGAAATTATTTAAGGTAGGGTATTTGTGACTTATATATTATTTTTATAAGCAATTTTAATGTCAGTATAATTTAGAAACAAGACCAAAATTAAATTTATATTAGAAATATTTAACTTGAGTAAGGAGTTGGTATCGATCATATATTGTTTCATTATACCATGATAGCAGTTTGCCTTTAAATTTTAATGATAACATGATATGTATGAATTTCTTGTTTGGCATGCATTTCTAGATAGAAATTAGTATATAACTTAATTTTGAGATTAAGTGTAAATTTATTTGGCCAATTTTAAAGATGAATGTTAATGAATATTTTTGTTTTTATTGTGCTTGGTTATAAATCAAACAGATAACTTTTTGAATGTTCAATTGAATTAGTTAATTAAATATAGAATGAAGGTCTAGTTGAGAGATAAAGATTATTCCATTTAGGTTTCAGAGTTAAATCTACATTATAAAATTCAACCACCTTATGATTTAGAGATTTGAGTTTTATTTGGGTTATAGTTGAATATATTGGTTAGGTATAAGAGCCTAGTTATAATGTTGTTTGTTTCCAAATGCTTTTGATTTGGTGTGTGCCTAGGATGGATGATATTGGAGGGATGTTGTGGTATGTGGGGGTAGGGAGGACTAGTGGTTGTGGTAAAAATTAATTCCTAGAGTGGCGAGATGTAGAGGTTTATGCATGTGGGTGTTGGGGAGGACATCGTGGATGATGGAAAAGGTTAAAGATAGTCTTTCCCATTGTTATGAAAATTGAATGATTCTTAATCTTTTTATTTATCGTCATTAATTTTCCCTCTTCATTAGGAAGCTGTTTTTTCATACCCTCCCTCGAAAAGAGGTGATTACGTGTGGGGGTATTCCACACAATTTTGGTATTTAACTCTTCATGGATGGATGAGTCTACACACTTTCTATATGTGTCAATGATCGGATAGGTTGTTAACAAATTCTCTATGTTGAGCCACCTATGTTTGGAAGCTTAGAAATATTTTATATAATGCTTAAGATTTATGGAAAAGTGGAAATTTATTTAATTATTGGTTGTATAAATGATTTTAAGCCATCGCATTGGATCTTGATGGGATTCAATATTGAGGTTACATTATAATGGAATTGTGGAATTGGATTTTTTATGCTTGGAGGGCATGGAACATTGTTTTGATGCTATTAAAATAAAATGTTGAAATGATAATGTTTATGTAATAGTTATATAATTAAATAAAATAACATTAAACTGATAAAAATGGATAAATTAATATAATTTAGTTCATTAAATGTTTGTGTGATTATAGGATATGTAGTCTCAGTGGTGGTTGCTAATTTTTTGAGAGATGTTAGATGTAGTTTAGTATAAGACTAGGTTATTCTCATACGGTGGTTGTAAGCTATAGTAAATTCTATACATTTTGTGTTTCTATACCGTAATCCACTCCATCAGTTAGGGAAATTTACACCCTAGGGATTTTGAGCTCTAGGGGGGTGTTTTTTCCAATGTCCCAATGGGATGATGGATGGCAAACTACACCCTTTGGCCCTTGTCTCTTCTCTTGGTAGTTACTAGTGATGATATACACACTAGTTAGTCTTCCTCATATATGTGTGTAGATGGATATAATGTATAGTGGTTATTTAACACACATATATTATAGAAATATTTTCATATATGCTACTATAGTTGTAAAGTGTATAGGATGTGATGGCTTGAGGATCCACACAGGGTGTATGTGAAGTAGTGGCTTGAGGTATAATATATGACATTTGATACACATTATACAGGATATGTTGGCTCTCTAAAAATACATAGTTACCTTGGTTTTGTGAATGTGGTGGTTGTGATTCATGAGTTTCATGATGCACTGCTCTCCCAGGTGTCTAAAATCTTGCCTTTTGGAGAGAGATACATAGGAAGTGTGATGTATGGTCCAAGATGCAACCTAATCGAGAAGTTGTATCAGGGTACCCTTGATATTCTTAATTATAATAAATACTCTTTAATGTGATACTTGGTGAGAATTACCATAGTTAGGATAGTAACACAGTATACGTATTTAAGTAATGAGTTAGTTTCACATATTTTCTATTATACTTTTGCATGCTCTATTTTCTTTCACATGAGAAGCTACGAGGAGGATCTTATTGAGTATAATATAATAATCACCCTATGTATAAAAACCATTTTTAGGTCACATGGAGATGGATGGATATTAGGATGGTTACTAATATCATGGGTTGTAGGAGCTGTTTGGGCATCGTGGTCCCTACCAATTTACAATCTTGTAGTACTTGTAGTTATTTCTTTTCAGTTGTAGTAGTATTTTAATGACATTATATATGTATACTATGGATTTTTTATATTCCAATCTGAGTAAGAGTTGGTTCATGTATATATTATATATATCATTCGCATTGGTTCTCATAGAGGGTTATTCCTCCCATCTATGTGTTTACTATTCCCTCAGTGCAAATAGCCATCCCGGGGCCCACTGGATGTGGTACTAGTGTTCCACTATAACTCTCCTCTCATTTCCATCCTAGGATGGGTACACTTAAAGGGGAGAGGGCCATGAAAAATTATTACTCATTAGGGGTGTATATAGTTTCTATAGATGGAAAAGTGGTTCATTAATGGAGAATATTTAATACTTTAAAAAATATATTAATTATTTGTACAATGGTATTATTTTTTAAGAATATTAAATCAAATATTAAAATATAATTTTTTATAAAATAACAATAATATAATTATTTAAATAATTCATTTTATTTTACAATGAAAACTACATGATAAAAATGAATTGGAATATATAAAATTTAAAAAATTATATCTTTTTATATATATATATAAACATAATTAAATATATTATTTAATAAATTTATATTACTTTTAATATTTTGAAATTCATTTTTGTTATTTTTCTATTAATTGAAAATAACGTGTCAATATTGAATAAACAAATAATGTAAATTATATAATTATAAAAAATTATAAATAAATCACCATCATAATATTATATAAATTACCCTAAAAATAAATATTAATATCTATTCATAAATTTCTTTTTCCCTATGTGAACACATAAGATAATTTTTAAACATAAGAGAGTGACATTTTGTTCTTTTTTTACTTTACTTATTATATCTGCAAATTTCATGGGATAATGTACCATAAAGAAATAAATATTTTCCTTAATGGTATAAGGGTTGAAATAACATCATCAAATAAGATTGTACATGAAAAAGTTAGGCCCAGTTACTAATTTTTAACAAAAATTTAGAAAAATTTCCTCATTTTCACTGATGATAAATTTATACTATTTTTACTATATTATGACCAAAAATTAAGATCAAAATAATTAATAATATTCATTATTATTTTTCAAAATATAGAATCCATTTTAACCATTTAACTCTCTATAAGTGGTAGAACATTATTTTATACGTATCCCACAATATACATGGAAAACGGTTCTCCGAAACAAGGTATTTTTAAGCCTAAATGATTATTTTATACCAAGATCACATAAATTATTGATTCATATGTAATTAATTATATAATTTATAACCTAGTGATAAATATGTTTATTTCTGATCAGATACAAAATATCATTGGTCTTTTTAAATGAAAATAAATTAAAATCTTCCTAAAATATTTATTTTAACTATTCACTTAAAAATCAATCATTTAAATAAAATCCAAAATATTTCTCTCAAATTTATTTTTGATATTATGAATTTCAAAATATTATAATCATTAAATAATATATATCTATAATGACAAAAATTAATTATAATTTCCATGCACAGTATTTAATATAAAAAATATTTAAAAAAATGTATTTTTGAAGCATAAAATTAATTCAATAAATATTGAGTATCTATTTACTAAGAATATATCAAAATATGTATATTGGGAAAGATATTAAAATATATATATCATAAATTTACTAATAAAATTAATACAATGTCATTTAATATCTAGGTTTTAATAGTCATTTTTAAATAATATTTTTTCATTGTTCTTTAAGGATATGTGTTGCATGTTGCATATTCTATCAAACATAGTTTAATTTTTTATAAAAACATTTGGTGTTACATTATTCATCCATTAAAAAATAGAATACTCAAAATTGGAAAATGATTTAGGTATTCGATCGCTTGACATCTGAAAATACCTTTGTTAAAATAACTCAACATAAAAAGAGATAACAAAAAATCCACTATAAAAGAGGGAAAATGAATTAAAAAGGTAATCTATAATAACACCTATCATGGTTTTCAAATAGGATAATATTATTGGGAATTGAAAATGTGTAAATTTAGAAATAAAATAATCAATAAATAATTATTGATAGTAATATAGTTCATTGATTATAATAATTCTAATGATGAAGAGAACATTAATGACTATAAAATGAAAAACTTTTGAGGAGTGAAAAAGACAATTGATATATCACAAACGAAGATAATAAGATAACATTATTATTTCATGATCCTTTTAAATAGTGGAAGAATTTATTTATCATCTATACAATGTACATAATGAAATATTGTTACATGACAATTAAAATTTAATCCTTTAATCAATTTCAACTATAATCTCATATTTTTCCAAAATACTAGTATTCAAGATAAATTATTTTATACCAAAATCATTAATATTAGTTTTTTAGGGATCACATAATCCAAAAAAGATGAAACTATATTACTCCTATATTTAGAATTTAATCAAATCCAAAATTGTTAGTTAAAGGTATTATAATTCCTCAAGTGAATAAACCTTTACACAATTAAATCCAACATTAATCTCTAAATCATCAAAAATAAAACCCAAATTACAACATTTATCATATTATTGATAAATAAGAAAAAATTGATTAAAAATATTATAGAAAAGGGTTAAAATGACTATAATAAAATATTTTATCTCTTTTTAATATAGTTAAATTTAACAATTATTACCAAATAAAATCAACATCTCTTATAGTCACATTAAAACATTTATATCACCTAATCATATAATCGTCAAGGTATAATAATTATTTAATAAAATAACATAATTCAATATAATGGCACATTAAATTCATATATTATTCCCGATGATAAATCAAATTTCATTCCTTAAATAAAATTCCATAATATCATATAATGTTTTAAAAAATAGGTATGATCATCATCTAAAATACCATAAATCACTTAATCACCAAATAAATTTTGAATTATATGGTTATCTATATGATTAAAAATATGTATCTAAATTTTAATATTCCATAATTACCTCAATATCAAAGATCCTATACATCTAATAAGATATGAATATCTTAAAACATCTATCCAAAAAATGTTGAGGCATTCTTACTTAAAAATTAATTAATGACAAACTTAAGGGTTATATATACATCATCCTAATAAAATATATTCCAGTTTTTCTTAATCACTTACAAATACCTTTATATAAAACATAAAATGACAGGTTTATGACATTAATCATATGATCATCCTTAAACTCATAAAACCATTACAGTATTCATTAATATTAATAAAACCTCTCTTAAATACAGACCAATATAAAAAGATGTCGAAACATTTTCTCTAATAAAATATATAAGGAACAGACTATAAAGATTTTTTAATCATGAGTTTTATATCATTAATTAGTTTCCACCTATTTGAAGAACATTTTAGTTTACAGTTTTAGATAATTATTCCATCACCCTTTCAATAATAAATATTACATCCCAATTTTGACACTTCCACTTAGTATAAATATCCCTACAAAAATAATAATTAATGATAAAAAATGAATTATTTTCATGAAATATCTTCAAATTTTCATTATTGACACCATAGTTATCCCTAATAATAAATAAAAACTCATGAAAAACATTTTATAACATAGAATAAACATAAAAAAGTTTAGTATGAGGAATATAAAAATAACAAAAGAAACTTGTTAGCTCGTTAATATTTATACATGATTTTCCTTTTTTCAAATTTAAATAGTATCATAAAAATTGAAATTATATCAATCAAGAAATTTAATTTTAATCCCAAATATATTTATATATTATTTTACATGAAACCTTCGATGAAAAAAATCATATGGGTTCTTTTTCAATCTATAAAAACTAATGAACAATTGTTCAAAAAAATTATACTTTTCACCCTTAAAATGTAGCATATAGTTTCATTTTTACATAAGATCTTGGGTAAAAACATTGGTGAATAATGTAAATAAAATAGTATCATATGATCATTGAAACATAAAAAATGTGACAACAACACAAACTATGAAATAAGAACAAGTTAAGGATAAACTCCCAGAAAACATCACGTGCCAGATAGAGTGGAATTTTTTTACTCTCCAATCCCATTCATAACAGCACACAAGACAAAATAATTACCTAATTTAATGGTGATATATCAAGAATAAATAATCATAAAATGTTCATTATTATGTTTGACACAAACCGAACCCAATAATAAGTCAAAAGAATAAGATTCTTCCATATAAATAAATGTGTTTCATAATATTTCCCCACATAATAATCAAGGGATATTTCATAAATAACACATTTAGAAAATAATAATAATTTATTACCCCATCTATGGAAGGTAGAAAAATATAAATATACATGTGAGAGACATATATACATAGTTTATAATCATCACATAATGTTTTAGAGAGATATAAAGTGATTTTGAGAGATAATTTTCCCATCCAAAATAAAAATGTAGTTCATGGAGATCCCTTACACTCTTAAGAAACAAGATTCTAGATATCCAAATATTCATTCCATTTATTTTTATTTAAAAAACATATAAAAAAAGGGAAATATGGTTATTCATTGAATAAAAAAAATATTATAAACAAACTAAAATAAAGACTAATTATTTCAGCAGTGGTTCAATCCATTTATTCCATATATGATAAAATGAAACAATCTTTTCATCTTTTGTAAGGAAACACAAAAAATTCCATATTAAATATTTAAAAAGGTTACTTCTAAAAACAATTGATACAATGTCAGACCAGAAATAATATTTTTTATATTATTAAATTTTTCTATATAAATACATTAATAAAATAATTAAACTAATTTGTACATGGAAAATGATGAATTAGAAAAATCAATCACAAAAATTTTTAAATAAGTCATGTAAAGGAATGTTTTCCGTGTGTAAATGAAAAATAATTTTTATTTTTAAAACATTGAACAGAATATTATATATGGTGATAATTATCATTATAATCCATTTATGCATAAATAATAACCTTCTTGAGACAATAATAAGAACACATAAATGTACAAAAAAGAGTAGGAAGGGAAACATTAAATGTGGATTTATAAATAAAAGGCGGTTACCTTGAGTATGAATAACCATACATGTTCTTTATCATTCTCAAGAATAATTTCAAGGTAACAATTTAATTTCAAGGTAATATTTTTCAATTTTATTATCCCTTTTAAATTTTTATTATCATATTTTATACATATACTGAATTAATTATTTTCTGGTTGGATGTTTTGATGATATTTAGCTTAAATGTTGATAATGAATTTGGTATTTTTACTATACTCAAAAAGGTCATTATTTCCTCACCTAAAGAATAAATATCCTTAAATAATTTAATTATTTATAAAACAAATATACTTTAAAAAATCATTAATATTTATTATGAAAAATGATCAATGGTATAATGAAATAGAAGGTGGGGGGGTAAGTACACATGTGTAATGCCTCCATTTTTCAATGATAATCATGGAAATATAGTATGTATTATTTTATATTTACAGAATTAAAATAATAACATAAATAACATTTTATTTCATTAAATAAACTTAAACATATAATCTATTATATAGGTTAATGAAAAACTAATCACATCACTCCATGATGGTGGTAATACACATGTACGCCCAAGTTATGTTATCAAATTTTAATGAATGGAATGATAATATATATATATATATATGATGTATTAATTTTAATGACTGATAAATATTACATTAATATAATGTATATGTATTAAATGAATCATTACAAAAAACTGTGAGAGGTGATAATGGAAAATTATTTTCATCAGTTCATGAGGTGGTATTCTATCGTACACCAAAATGATAGTTTTTTTACCCATTAAATGGAAGAAGAGATGTATTTAATTTATACAATTCAAAAATATGTCTAAATAGAGATACAAATTTTATTTTTTTCATAATGGTTGATGAATATAGGAAGGATGTAGATAAGGAAATAAAACAAAAAACAGTTGGTTATGTATGATACTACCTATTCAGAAAACCTATTTAGGGTTATACAAAAATCATTAATAAGTGGGTTTTCTAAAAAAATAAATCCCACTAGAATGTGGGAATGAAAATAATAATGGAATTTTGCCTATTATTTTATGAACCAACATGTTTTTTAAGTGTGATGAAAATTGAATTAAAGTTTCCATTTATTAGTGAGGGGAGGGGAACTCTTGGAATTTCTTATAGTACTAAATCAATAAATAATAATTTTCAGGTAAAAAGGATCAAAACTGGTTAAATTAACATATGAGGTGATTATAGGAAGAAATAATATCATATAATAACATTTTAAAAAATTTTGGTGATGTTCTCACCAATATAATATGGTTTTGACCAGTGTTCACCCTTTTTTATAATTACCACCATTATGAAGTTTTTACTATCTAGGGGTCAATATAGAATCTATTAAAGAAAAACTTACTATTAATGGGCCATATTTGAAACACAAACCAATAAATTGGATTATGATATTATTTTTTACATATTTAAATCATTTTATAAAATATTAATTATTATGAAAAAAGTTAATGTAATTATTAGAACTATTCAATTATTTTGACCTTGACACATTATCAGAAACAAGAATTTTAATATATTACATCGCCACATATACAACATTATATTTATATATATTTAATGGAGAATAATAATTAAGTCAATCAATGTTACTTTTAATATTTTTATATTCATTAAATTAATGTTTCTACTAATTTAATAAATATCGTACAAATGCTGTATAAGCAATTAAGTGATAATATATTTACTAAATATTAAAAATAAATTTCCACAATGATAATAATTTAATTATTTTAAAAATAACAATTATTTTTTTAACAATTTTTTTCCCTATAGGAACACATAATAGTTTCTTAATAGTAAGAGAGAGACATTTTTTTTCTTAAATTAACTTATTATATAGGTCCCTTTCATGGACATGGTTCTAGTAAAAATAAATATCAAGAATAATGTGATAATAGTCAAAATACCTTCATAAAAGAACATTCGAGATTGAAAATGGTGGCCTTATCACTTAGTTTTAACTACAGTTAAGCAGATTTACAATTTTTCCATGGCGATGAATTTTAATATTTCTAATGTTCATTGTGACCAATAATTAAGTTGAAATTATAAAAAAAATATTGTTCACATTTAAAACATTGAATAATTTTTACTAAATTAAAAAACTATAAATTGGATAAATTCATTTTATATGTATCCCAAAAAGAATGATGAAAGTGATGATTAAAAAAATTCATTTTAATCCTAAAAATATTCATATTCCAAGATAACATGTAATGATGATTAATATTTAATTCATTTTATTATATCTGAATAAATTAAAATTATTTTAATTTAAAAAATAATTATGTGGCCTTTTTAATGAAAAGAAATGGTAGTTTGACAAAAATTGGCATTTTTCAAGATTCATTAAAAAATCAATCATTTCAATAAAATAATAGAATTTCCCAATAAGTTAATTTTTATATTTTTAATTCATAAATAATATTAATTTAAGAATATAAAATTTATAATAGTGATGTATATTAATATAATTCTCGCACAATTATTTTAATAAAAATAAATTTTGAAGAAAATAAATTTTGAAGAATAAAATGACTTCAATAAATATTGAGTGATTATTTACAAATAATTTATAAATATATTTTAAATTAGTTCATAATTTCTAAATATTTCACATATCAATTATTCATATCAGTACCCAAAAATTTAATGAATAAATTATAATGGTCACATATATATAATAATTTTTTTTAGTTCATTAAGGATTTGTGTTGCGTGTCGTATACACTATATAACATATTATTTTTTTAAACATGGGATGTTACACCCTATATATACTATTACACTATAATTGAAATTAGTGATCTCAATACATCATTGTGATTGTAGGATGTATATAGATCGATGTGATATTAAAATCATCCAATATATTTTTGAATAATTTTGGTATTTATGGGACACATAATAATTTATCAAATCATGTAATTCTATCATACTCAGGGTTAACTATGGAAAATTTTCAACCATATTATATATATACATATCTTAATTGTTTTCTTGATTAATATTCTCTTGGATTTATTGTTCAGTGGTCCTTTGTGAATGTTATTGTCCCTCTAATTCACTTATGATTTCTATATACAATAATTGTATATCCAAGAGTATTAAGTCTTTTTCGGTAAAAATCCCATACAATGAACCATGATTTATCTTGCTTAAACTAACAACCATCTTATTTTATTCTTAATATTGTAATGTATTGAGAAAATAAGTTTCTTTATCTACTCCATCTATATCATTTAGAAAATATTCATATATTTTGATATGAATACATACTTTAAGATCATTGGTCATTACATATATCACACATTTTACCATTATAATAATGTATACATATCTTCTTGGAAATATTGATGATACCATAACCAATTAATAATTGATGTTATTTTTCCCATTTAATAATAATTTATGCATATAATAAGAATCCACTATGTTAATTCTGTTAAGGAAACAACCTAATAACTTCTCTGAGTCATTATTATATATCAAAGAACCATTTTTAAATATTAATTAATTTGGGTAAATTTTCACTGAAGAAAATTCTCTTTAGATCCTTCACTCTATTATGAGATTCATTATTCTAGTGTAAGTTATACCTCTTCAGAATTTATTTGGCTTAAAAATATTCCATTCTGAAAATATTTGTAAAATGTTTTGATATTGCCTATAGAATCCAATAAAATTTGGAGTTAATGTAATAGTGGATGTTGTGAGCAATTTTATGATCAGATTTTTCGTTAAATTATCTCTTTATATACAATAAGTAGTTATTATATGACCAAAAAATTATATTTTTAGTATCAACGATTAACATCATCTAAATTAATAAAATAGTTTCTCATCTCATTATATCTTCAATACCCTTATAAAATTATCATAATTTCGTTACTTACACTTATAATACTGAAGAATATAATCTATACAGAATACCATTAGTAGATTAATGTAATATTTAAATATTATTTTCAAAAAATAAATAAATATATCTATGAAATTTATGAGTCTACATAGAATCACATGGAATTCACATTTTCTGTATCATCAATGAAAGGTTGTATGATTTATATCCTCATTCTTCATAGTAAATTAATGACACCTAAATTGAAGTAAATATAGTGATTAATATTAGTCCCCTCATAGATGATTGCATAAATAATAGATTTGGAATATAGATATGTTTTTTATTTATCATGATCCTTTTATGTCAATGATAATAAATGGAATGAAACATTGATCCATCCTTCGTTTCAAAAAATTAGATTGGTTATCCTCAAGGTGAAAAACATGGGATTATAAATATTATATTTTTTTTATTTTAAAATTAATCAATATTATATAGGTCCATTTCATAAATACTCTCTAAAATCATTATTGAACCATTCCCGAGTTCAATAAAAAATATAGTTTAAATTTTGAGAGAATATTAGAAAACTACACTTGAAGTACATCTATTTATTAAATCACTACTACCATATCCTCCATACTGATAATACCCTAAATAATTTGGTGTAATTACCCCTCAAGATTTGGTTTTTGGACTCATATAAGGGATGAAACAGCAACAAAGAGTACATAGTTATACATTAACCAATATATATAATTCTAAGGCCCATAAAAATATTATCATATGTTTTTTTAAATAATGATCAATAAAACACAACATGAATTTCATAAGGCCTTGTGTCTTAATGATATTAGAAACAAAAAAAAGTAAGAAAAAACAACATTAATTAAATCTATATATTTTGATTCTAAATATCAATGAAATTTTATTATTCTATTAAATATTCGGAGGGAAAACATAATGAAAAAGGATAGATATAAATCTAATAAGGGACCACATATGATATCGATGTATAATATATTTGGTAAATTAATTACACTATATCATAAAAGTGGTGGTTACTATATATAGTAATGTTATATAATAACATAGTGAAGTTGATATCATAGGAATAGTGAATCATAAGAATTTAAAAACTCTAAAAAAAAGACATCATAAGTATAAGTCAAGGGTCAATGACGATAAAACATAAAATATTTTGATTGGATTTTTTGTCATGCACTATAAATGGTTTGTTATGATGTGAAAAGATTATCCAATGCATTATGAGGATATATTTTTTATATCCCACCCATCAAATTATAATATTTTCATGTATAATCTTCTAAAATAAGAAAAGTATATCATAAATAAACCATAATCATAAGAAAAATGATCATATTGAAATGAATTACATATTCATTTCTCAATGATTATCCAAATTTTATTTAACAAATATTTCCTTGAATGGAAGGGTAAAAATATTTTAATTTTCTTAAAAAATATAAAATATTATGCTATTAACATGAATTAAATTTTAAAAAAAGAAAAAATAAAGGGGTGTATAAAAAGTAATATAAATTATCAACATAAATTATTTTAATGGAATGAGTGAAAATCCTTTAAATAATGTTACTGAATAGTTCTTCTCATAAAAAACGGGTATTCCATAAAATAATAAATATATTAATAAATAATGTATTATAAAATTATAAAAAATATTGATTAATTAAAATGATTATTTAATAGTAAATTTCTTTATAAATATGGGTTTATTTAATGAATATTATTGGGAAACAATCCATCAAGGTGACATTGATGAATTTTTGGGTTGGTATTGTATGATGTGAAAGAAATATCTCAAGGTGTATTTCTTTAGTTATAGAGATATTTTTGAAAATCAATTTTGATAATGAACCATAAAAAAAGAATCAATGATCTGGAGGTGGAACAAAAAATAATAGATACAAGGTGCTGCATTTTTTCAGGGTTAGCCAATTTTTGGCCTCTAAGATTTGGAGTTTTGTGAGCATTATGGAAGGTGGATTTCCTTGATGATATCATAAAAATATAGAAATTCAGGAATTTTAAAAATATGGGATTCATGTATTTTATTTTTTAAAGATAAGAATAATGTTTACGGTGAGATCTGCGACTACGAAGGCCTTCACGATTGGCAGAGGTAAAGAAATTTGAAAAAACAAATTATGGAGGAAAAGAGAACTACACTGTAGCATTGTTGTGACAACACAAAGGAATAAACAAAATGCTACACGATTACAATGAGATCTATAATCCAAAAATTGTTGTAGTGCTTCGTGAAACATAGTGAATTTCAGCTAAAATCTCATTACTCTGGGATTTGTGCTTACAAGGAACTAACATGGAATCAAAGGCACTATAGTTGGTTGGAAACACAAATAAATTGGTTTCCAACCTCGAGAGAGGATTAGAGAGTTTTAATTAATAAATTATAGATATTGAATCGCAAAGGTTTTTTGCGAAGGCAGTGTGCTTCTCGAACAGATGGAGCTTCAAGGTGGAAAATCTAGCTCTGTGAAAGGGGTGTTCATTGAAAAGGATTTTTTAATATTTTAGAAATCAGTACACTCTACAAAGGATTGTGCACTACGAAGAAGTGTTCTCTGTGATTTAGTTTTCTCTGAAAATTATTGTGGTCCCCGAAGTAGTTTTCTTAGCGAGGGTGTGTTCTTTGCGAAGAGGAAGGAACTTTGTAATGGCTTGTTTCCGTATTTCAAAATAGGGAGCTTTTAAAAATAGTGATGTTTGAAAAATTGTTTCAAATTATATCGCCCAGTGTTATGTGGAAAAGGGGAATTCATGAGTGGATGAAAATTAGTCTTCAATAGAGAATCTTCATATAGTGAAGTATTTATTAATTAATGATAATGAAAGGTCCTACAAGTGTATAAAATATGAGTGAATCTTTTGTAGAATAAGTGAGAACTTTAGTTGAGAGAGTAGCGAGCATACACATGTTGATTAGTTTTAAACCAATAGGAGAAATGATTCCACATTGAACATATAAATAACATTGAGATTATTGTGGATTTTGTATGTCGGCTCATCGCCAAAGTATGCTCCTTGGATGTTTCCCTGGGATGGTGAACCATGTAATTTTTTTTATGATCATGTTTTATGATGTGTTCGTAATCTACAATGGGAAGGAGAAAGAAGAGAGTATTTTCTAACAATGAAAAAAGATCAAAATGGGTAGTTATTTGAATCTGTCATACCCTAATTTACACCCCTATCAGGGTATCTAATCTCATAGACCTAGTAATTGGTATCGGAGAAAAATGTTGATATCAGTGTTTGCCTTTTTCAATGGAGGTCACCAATCATAAATGGGTTCTGATATTTGATGGGAGAAAATATTTGTTATGGAAGAATCATAAGAAACACTACATCTTATATTTTTAATGGTGGTTTTTTCAGCATAAACACAAGGTATCTCAGCCGACATCAATAGTGGTGCATTATTAAAGGCTGAAAGAAGGGAACCAGATGCTGACACTAAGGGAATAAATCATTTAGGGGGAGTGTTATCCAATGATATCTATATAAAGGATATGTGAAAAAACATCCCATTCTTTGTGGAAATAGTTTTTAAATATATATGAATGATATAAAAAGGTAATATAGAAAAAGTTTATTGTAATGAGGAAAAAATATAATTATATATGAATGAACCCAAATGAGTCTTTTGATGCATTGATTGAGATGTGAAATATTGTTTTGGAAGAAATGTTCGATCTTGGAGAAGTCATTTAATACATAAATATTGTGAAGCACATCTTGAGGAAACATCAACTTTTGTTCAATATGAATGTTTCTATTTTTGATGATAAAGATATGAAAGAGATAACATAAGATAACATTCATAGCTCCCTGGTAGCATATGAAATAAGAAATGATGAAAAAGATAATTCGGAAAAGGATAAATCTAAAGAGGTGGAATTCATGTCCATAAATAATAACACCATTGAAGATTGTTAGGATAAAGAATAAATAGATGAAGTGATATCATTACTATCTTCAAATCTACTCAGATGAAATGTAAAGATAAACTGGAAACATCCACTTGTATTTTTTAGATTTGTAATTTTTGTAAATCACACAACAAGTTGTGCAAAGAAGTTCCAATAATACGAGGAGGATGAAGTTGAAATTCCCAAGAAGAGATATTCATACTATGGTATGAAAAGAAACACTTCAAGGGAAATTTATTTATGAATCAAAATATTCTTTTTGAAGAATGTGATAGTTCGGATGATTCTGAGATTGAATAGGTTGAAAAGATATTGAATATAAAATATCATGGAGAAACTGATATGGAAGTGGTTTTTTAATGTCATTAGAATAATAAGAAATTTATGTTGATGAAAAAGAAGAATAAGTTGAAGGATGATTTAATATGGAAGATAATTTATAATAAGATCTTGAAGAGATAGATGTTCGATGAAAAATAGAAGGCCAAAAATGTTTTACATGATGCCAAACTCTATATGAAATAGCAAAAAATAAAAAAAATTCTATGTTGATAAAATAAATTAAATAACATTATTTTTTTTACAATGGACACAATAAAATATGATAAGAACATAATTAGAGTTAAATAATCAAGAAGGGGGATTGATGGTTTGAATAACACAGATAAAGAACAAATAAAACTCTTTGAGGAACATGAAGAATAATTTTTTAATATATAATTATAATTTAAGGATCAAGGAAAAATATTGACTCTCAATGTGACATCAGCAAAATAGATCACCCGAAATATGGAAAACACGGATGTAAAGAATAGTCTTTTAGTATAAAAGAAGTAAAAATAATGTTCAAATGTTATGACTAATGTGGGGCCTGACAAAAAACTATTGATGTTAAAGAGATGCCACAAACACCCATTATATTATTGAATGATGATTTGGGAACAAAGAAAAAATCATATTATTAAATGTTCATAATAGAAAACTAGAAGTGTAGAAGTTTAACCCCAGTAAGTACCATATATTAGGTGTTATTTTTGTGGAAACATGGGACATTCATAGAAGGTATATTCTATAGATAAGAGGCACTAAAGGGAATAAAAAATAGTGGTATCCAAATAGAGAACAATATTATAAAACATCTGTTTAGGGAAATTGTTATTAGTGAATAGGATTTTAGAACATTAATAGATATTGTACATTAATCATGCAGAAGAATATGAAAATGTAGAACCTAAGCAGTTGCATGAAGAAAATTATAGAATCAAAAAGTGATTTGAAAACACAATGTCTAATTGTAGCACTATTGTATGAATCTGGGATATCATACTCTCATGAAGAATAATCTTTTTAACAAACACCAACTATGATGTCAAAGAAATGAATCTAAAAGAAAATGGACGAGAATATAGTGGTAGCGTAAATTTATCATTATGAATCAGAACATTATAGAGTATGAATCCTTGACAATATCTTCACATATCATATTACAGAAAAGACTATCATGTTATAGGCATACAATATGAAAAATAATGTGTTTTTAATTTTGGATATGATGAAGCCCTCAAGATTATAGGATCTGGAAAGGAAGTGATTGAGGGAAAATAAATGATACATGCTGAGGTCTTGGTTTTATATGGTCTCAGTCATAGTCTGATTAGTTTTAGTCAACTATGTGACTTAAAGAATTATATAAGGATTAATAAGATTACCAGAATCGTGAAATGAATACATGGGGTAGTGGTTCTATAGTAATAACGAACAAAGGGAAATCTCTACCTTGTATGAGGAGATGATGATATATGTTTTTTCTAGAGAGGGAGGAAAAAACTATGGAAAAACAACAGGTTAAACTTTTCCATCAATCCCTAGAAGAACTCGAGAAGTATGATGCATCTAGAGACCTACATTAGGTACAACTTGATCATTCACATATGTGTGAATCTTGTAAATAAGGGAAGATCATTAGAAATAAGTACAAATCAATGGAAAATATGTCAACAAGCGTTATGGAATTTGTGTATTCTAATGTGTGTGGAACTATCTGACCAAGAGACATTGATGGGAAGAGGTGTTACATTATATTCATTGATGACTATAGAAGAATGGAATGGGTATTATTCATTTCCAATAAGTATGATGTGATTAGTTGCATAAAATATTATTAAAGGGAACCAGACATGATTCTTGAACAAAAAATTCAGATGTTTCATATTATAATGGCAAAGAATTCACAAATATTTAGGTGAAAGGGTATATCCAAAAATAGGGGATAAGGAATCATGTTACATTAGTGATAACTCCCTAGCAGAATGGAATGGTTAAGAGGAGAAATTTTATCATTATAAACATTTACAAAAATATTCTTACTTAAAAAGACCTACCAGAATTGTTTTGGAAGGAAATAGTATTGACATTAGTCTACATTTCTATCAGGGTTTTGTTATGTCCAATAGAAGGAAATAATCCATATGAGATGTGGTATGGAATAAAACCAAAATAAAAAATACCTTCAAATATTTAGATTTAAGTGATTCATTATCAATAAAGAAATACATAGAAAATTTGAGTCACGAGGAGATGAGGGGATACTACTTGGATACTTAGGAAAAATCAAAGCATACAAATGATTTAATTAGAGGCTGGGAAAAGTGGATGAGAGCAACAATGTCATATTTGTATAGAATGAAGTGAATATTCCTCAATATAGTGAAAAATTTTTCTAATGAAAGTGATGAGGAGGCATGAAACACAAGGGGAGCAGATGTGTTAGATATAGATTCGAAAGAAGATACATAAGATTAGAGAAAAATATTTCAAATTTGTATCCGCAAAAAAATATAATGAATCAAGCTGAAATTGATAAGAAAATTATCATTGGTGATCCGGTAGAGCCTGTTCAAAGAAGAAAAATAAGGTCACTACATCAAGCATCTTTCATATATCAGGTAGAGACGAATTTTATTTTCTGATCTTTATAAAGAGGAAAACTGGGTCCAAGATATTAATGTAGAGAAAGACCACATTGAGAAGAATTAGACATGTGATATTTCGTACAAGACAACAGATAAGAATTTCAATAGTAATAAATGGGGTTTTCACAATTATATGAATGAATATCGTATAGTGATTAAAAAAAGTACTGGTGTGAAAGCGTACTCACAAATAGAGGGTATTAATGTTGACGAATCATTTTCACCTATTTCAATTTTGGAGGCAATCAGATTATTTTCAGCCACTGTATCTCAACATAACATCAATGTGTTCCAAATTGATGTCAAGCCTTCATTATTGAATGTTGTTCTAGAAGAAGAAGTGTATATTGAGTATCCATATAGTTTTCACATTCATGTAGATGAAAAAAAAGTTTGTCTGTTAAAGAATGTGCTATATGGGATGAAATAAAAACCAAGAGCATGGTATTCGAGGATTGATCAGTTTTTGAAAAACTATGGATTTTAGTGTGGTGGTGTTTATTATAATCTATATTTTAACAATGAAAGAAATTAAAGGATGATGGTTTTGGTTTATGTCAGTGAAATATTATTTGATGGATCAAATGAAGCTCAGTGTTGATAGTTTTCTGAATTCATGAAAAGTGATTTGGAAATGTCAATGATTGGTGAGATAACATTTTCATTGGTTTACAGATGACACAAGGAAGGCATGAAACATTTGTTTATCAATAAAAATATACCAATGAGTTTCTGAGATGATTTGGATTGTAAAATTACAAGGAGACAAAGATAGTGGTTTCTAACCGAATGAAATTATAAAATGATGATGATGATAGGGTAGTTAATATCACAATATTATGGATGATTATGAGAATTTTACTATACTTGAAAGTGATAAGGCTATATATTATCTTTTCCCCATGCCAAGAATCATTATATCATAGCAATCTCAAAGAAATCCACAATATTTAAGAAACTAAAAATAATTCGATATATTGAAGGAACTGTGGATTTTGATTTGATGAATACTAAAACAATTCACATATAGATATTGGGATATATACATATGGAGATTGGGAAGAATCAGTAGATGATAGAAAATCAATATTAGGAGGTGCTTTCTATCTTGTTAGTTTTTGTATTTCTAAGATAGGCATGAAGAAATATTTCTTTTCATTGAGAACTTTAGTAGGTGGAAATATTGCTGCCAGTAAAGCATGCTCATAGTTATTCTAGATGAAGTAGTATCTTGAAGATATGCGAGTCTAGGTGAAGTCTTTTAATGGAATCCACTATGAAAATTAGAGTGATATAATGAATGGAAAACATCAAGTCCATCACTCAAAGAAAAATCACATTGACATCAAATATCATTTTATCAAGAATAATGTAGAACAAGGGCTTGGGATGTTTGAGAATGTTCTTGCAGACTAACAGGTTTCATAGATTCTAACAAAGGCCTACCTCAAGGAATAATTTTTGAGGCATTGACATTCTTTTGGAGTTCATTTGACTCCTCTCACAAAAAATATGTGAATATGGAACCCCCTCTCCCTGAGGTATGGTGTGTTTTCCTTAATTTTCTGATATGTGTTCTTTCCAATGTTTCGGTCCACAAATGAGTGACCTTTGGGTTCATTGAAAATGGGGTATAATGTGTGGTTCCTTAAAGGGAATAAATTGAATATGTGAGAAACTATATTTGACAAATTCATTAGGATAATATGATAGGTGGAGTAACGAGATATGGTGGCGATGGGATAAGGGGAGGGTTTTAAATATGAATATTCTAGTTGTGATTGATCAAATATTAGATCTAATGAAATATTAGGGTCATGATGATATAAAATTTGTGGTACTAGAATGATATCAACAATTGGTGTTAGGAATGAAGTGAATTATTGATGGAATTTTTATATTACTCTAGTTTCTCACAATGAGTATTTCTCATGTTGGATTAGAGTATATGTTGATTAATTATTTGGTCACTATATTATTCTCAAGATTCAAATTCTAGAATATGTTAGAAGAAGATTTAATGATGTATCGGAGTGGGAGAATCATTATGATAAGATTTTCCAACAAACCTAGAGGGGGAGAACGTTGAAAAATAATACCTCATGGTAACATCACAACATTTTTGGATTGGTTATGTTTGTTGACAAATCAGTTTTTATGGTGAATTATTGAGCTACAGATATATATTTTATAAACCAATATTGACAAATAACCATGATAAAATAATTAAAGATATAAATGTGGTACAAAAAATAAAAAAAAGAAGGTTACATTGTTTTCCAGTTTTTGCCAAATTTTTAGTGTAAAAAATATGGGTTTTGGTGAGCATTTTGAGAAGTGGATTTCCTTGAATATATCATCAAAATATATAAATGTCATGAATTTCAAAAATATGGGATTCGTGAATTTGATTTCTCAAAGACATGAATAATTTTGATGGAGAGATTTGCGAATACAATGATCTTTTCTAATGGAAGAGGTGAAGAGCTTTGCAAATGAGAATTGTGGCAGCAAAGAGCATTGGGAGGGAGAATTACAGTGGAAATGTAAGGGAATTGATGGAGAAATCCCCAATTATAATTAGATATTCATTCCAAAAATTTCATTTGTACTTCACAAAATAGAGAGAATTTCACTTGAAATTTCAATGCTCTATAATTTGGGATTAGGTGGCACTGATGTGCCATTGAAGGATCTAGGGTTGGTGGGAGATTCCTATAAATATGCTTCCATCCTGATAGAATAGTATAGATTCTACATGAAAATCCCATTGCTCAAAAATTACAAAGGAGATTTTCTGAGGTAGTGTGCATTGCGAAAGGAAAGAGATTTGAAGTGGATAATCTAGATCTGTAAAGTAGGTTTGATATGAAAAGGCTTATCAGAGACTTGTGAATGTAGTGCACTATGTGAATTCTTGATCTCTACAAAGATTTTTTATCTGAGAAGCATTTTTACTTATGAGGTAGTGTGGTCAGGAAAAAAAATTTCTTGGCGAGAGTGTTTTCTTTATAAAGAGTCAGAACATTGTGAAGGATTGTTTTAGATTTTCAAAATAGGGAACATTGGAATGTAGTGAGATTTTCAAATGTATATCATTGATCATTACCTAGTGTTCAGTGGAAAAAGGGTATTCATATGTGGCTGAAAATTAGACTTCAAAAGAGCATATATATACAATGCAGGATTCATTAATTAGTGACAATGAAAGGAAATACATGTCTATAACTATGAGTGGATCATATGAAGATGCAGTGAGCACTTCAATTATGGGGGTAGTGAGATTTCAAATTGTGATTTTTTGAAAACGTGGAGGGACAAATAACCTACTTTAAGTTATAAAAACATAGTGCACTTATAGTGGATTAAGAACATCGGCACATTGCAAGTGTATCATCTTTGGATGTACCTTAGGGAGGGTGAGCAATGTAAAATTTATGTTTCCTACACATGCTATAAGATTTTTATATAATATGCAATAGGAATGAGAGAGAAGGTATTTTTTCCAACAATAAAACAATTCCAAATTTTTTTGTTATTTTAATCTATCATACCCTAATTCACCCACCCTCTCAAGGTATCAAACATAGTGGATGAATTATATTTCAAAGGTATATTTCAATTGTTCATTAATAACCAAATTATTAATAATGTCCTAAATGTTATATTTATTTGTAAAATAAAATTTTTAACCATTAATATAATATACTATTATAAGATTTATTATATAGAAAGGTAAAATATTCAATGATCATATGACTCTTTAAAAACTATAAAATATATTGAATGAATTATATGATGACTTAATTCAAATTATTGAAGCATTACATATTTAATAATATGTTTAAATAAATTTTTATTCAATATATAAATGGGGTGTTGTCATTAATAATCCCACTGGGACCCATCATGGTTGATAGTAATCTGAGAGTGACATCCAAATCCCACATCAAATATGTCATGGGATAAAGACATGCAATGGGAATAATTATGTCACATCAGGGAAGACATTATCTTATAGTACCTGTACACATGTACATGTATCAATTCAATATTTCAAGGATAACAATAAATTTTGGAGCCTCATGATGGTAATCAAAAGTATTAAACAACCACATCATATAGATTATAGTAATCAAATAGATTCAATGTTAAAAGAGGTTGAAATACACAATGATTAAAATGAAAGTATATAAATTATAAAATAACAATGAGCTTTAAGGATAGATCCATCTTCATGATACTAGTAACTAACATGAATAGGCGATGATAATATCATAGTGTAACTAATCTCATCCTATTCTACTTCTATAAAAATAACCACCAAGATATTTTTAAACTATAAAATACTTGACATTTGTTGGAAAAGTAATTCACTATTGAGTATATAAATACCCAACAGGAAACCGCAACGAACATAAAGGGAGAGATATCAAGAATATAATCTGATCAACAAAAAAGATAAAGGTAAAAGAAACACAATATAGATATTCCTAGAAATATGTATCAATCGAAGAGAGAGAGAAATCGATCTTCACAACTAGATATGAAAGAAAAGTTTTTCTAATGCTTTAAGAGACAATATTTATTCATATTGAAAAGCATAATGTAAACTAAATAAATTATAATGGAGGGCCCACACCTGGCTAGAGGATGACAAAGTCGAGGGAGTACCAATTCTAGTGGTGGGAATACTCTCCATTATACATCAATGATAGGGGAGTACTGCCACCAATGATAAATGAACCACACCCTATTAATGACAAGGATATAATAAAATACTCTAGTACATAGGATATAGGGGAAACATGCACCAGAAAAAAACCTTCAAGGGACTACGAACCCCAACATTACTCTGATGATCACACCTGAGCCCTGTTTTTAGCCAAAAACCACTAAAAGAATTTTCATGCACAAATATCTTCAAATAACATATCAGGTATTGAATAAAATATCACCAAATAATAATTTATGAGAATACTCTTACAAAGGAATAATCAAAGGAAATAATATTTACCCCATTGTATGAGATAATGTAGATAAAATCATATATGAGAACAACACGTCGTGTCCCTTGAGATACACAATTTCTACGCCCAAGTCCAATCAGGGTAGTATTATAGTACATTACATAGTATTTATGTGTTCAAATATATAGTGTGTTTTCTCAAGAGACTTATAAAACCTTGATACTTTTTTTTATGTTCCAATTTAAAAATAATTTTGTTACATTGATATATTATTTTATGTGAAACACTGAATTTAAGGGAATTGTGATATATTATTAAATTATTATTATTTAATCTGATTGTCATTTCATAGAAATTATATTATAAGGAAAGGATATGACCTAAATAATATTATTTTTTAAAATATGTAAAAATTTAATTCACCAATTTGTTATTTATATGGAACTAATACAAAAGCATTTGAAAGTAAAAGTGATAATTTTTTTTGATAAATTATTTTTTTGCATACATTGGTTATTTATTATACCAAATTAAATTAATAAATATCTATGAATAATGTATTTTATTTTATATGTTATCTATTAACAAAATTATCATTGATTATATTATTTTTTCTTGTAATTTAATGAAAGAAATCAGTGTTTTATGATTAAAAATGATTTTTACTAAAAATGGATTCATTGTGTTTTGTGCACTTATCGTAAAATTAATATTTCCAATTATAGAATTTTTATTTTGTAGAAAGTATCAGATAATTTAATGATACAAAATTAATTTTATGTATTAATTTTTACATAATGATTTTCCATTATGAATTGTAACATTAGTAAAAAGGTCTGTTAAGATGATAAGAGTTAAAATAGATTAAAATATGTAAAAATTAAATGGTAAGTAATAAAATGACTTAAAAACCAATCAAAAAATTATTTTATGATCATATATATACACTATATCATTTATTATTTTAATATGAGTCATTTTTATTTGATTTCTATTGAGTATGTTTTTAATATAATTTAATATTTTTGGAACATTAAAGGTCTGTAATGTCCCTACCTTATAAATGGAAACCACATTTCCTCTCTTCCTCACATGTACATAACCTCTTATCTCATCCAATATCTACCCAAACATGTTCTTAACATCCATCCATATGTTCTAGATGTCCAGTTTTGATCAAAATACAATTTATTAAAGGATTAATCTGTAAGACAATGGAGGGTTTTCAATGAATATATATAAATCTTACCAAAGTACATTAAATTTTAGTTCATCTTCTACCTCCTTTATATATATGTTATACACTACAAACTAATTAATTAAATATACTAAAAATTTATTTTTTTACAATTTTTGGGAAACCATTTATCATATCTTTTCCTTCAAATGTGAAATCGTGGAATTGCTTGTGCGTACATGTGGACTACCACCTCCACATAGAGATATGATTTATTTTACATCACCATAATTCATGGAATATTATTATGATGTATTTAAAATTTATTTTATATATTTATTAAGTAGTTTTTCATCAATAATTGTAATATATTATATACATTATTACCTTCCATCCATTTGATAATGATAATGCCTCTCTTGCATACATGTTGACTACCACCACGAATGAAATATGTGATCATATTTCATCATCTACATATTTGAGTTATTTGAATAGTGTCTAAAATGAAATTTTTTTTATAATTAGTGAATTATTAAGATTTACTATATTATTAAACAATGACCAATTATCAATTACTTCATCTATTGATTAAAAAAAAATCAAAAAACCACTTTTCACCTGAATATTAATTTTCATAATGAAATTTTTCGTACAATGAATGATACATAGTATGTTATATATTAATATGGTGTTATAATATATTTATAAATAATAAATTTTTATTATTTAGTTTATTTGAACACAAATGAGGTAATATAATACTTGAGGAAATGTATTATATTACAATCTCACTTATTTTTAGGATTTGATGTACTAAATTTCTGTTGAAGAAAATTTTATAGATATTATCCTTTAATCCATTTTTATTTTATTTCAATTATGATATAAAAATATTTTTCAATAAATAATACTATTTTATCACTGTGGTACTTAATATGATTAATGATGTGTTTTCAATGATAATATGAACTTATTACCACTTAAGTCAATGTATTTTTTATTTCTAAGCCATAATCATCAAAATTATTTTATGAATGTTATTATATATAAGTGAATTGTTTTAAATGGTATTTTTTACTACCTTTTAATTTATTTACTCTGGTTTAAACAAGGAATATTTCTAAATGTTTTTTTGAAAATTCATTTTTGGATTTTTAAAAAGGTATGAAAATATATTTCCTTTTAATGTATACCAAATAAATGGATTTTTACAATATAATGAATTTTTTATTCGTTAAATCATAAATTAAAATATTATTTTTTATTTTTACTGAAAATTATTTTAGTTTTTAGTTAAAAGGTAATATGATTAAAATAATTTTTTCTCATATTTTTTAGAGAATTGTAAATATTTTCCTTTAAATTAGATGTTTATCTCTGTCAATATCTTTTACCTATTTTTATTCATCAAAAGGGATATGATATTGAGATATAATCCACATTCATTCTTTTTATTTTTATACTGATGATGATTTTATGATTATTTTGTAAAACATGATTCCTCCTCATAGGTTTACTATGTAATAATGAAAACTTTATAAAACCTATTTCTTTTCTACAGGTTACGATATGATGAAGTGATGGAATTTTTAGGAAACAATTTTCCTATACATAAGTTATGATATGAATAATTAATATATTTTTATGATATTGTGGAAATATTATGCAAGGATTTCATTTTGTGACAAGTAGGAACATAATTATATATCCCTCCAATTCATTGGGTACATAATTATATATCAATAGATAATAATGAAAAATATAGGGAAAGAACCCATTTATATATGGTATTATTTCCAAAATCATAGTATTACGTGTGAAAATTGATATAGAAAATGATGTAATGGGTGGTGAACACAATCCACATTAATTGTCTTCATAGAGGGACTTAATTGAGGAAATTATTTTTAATTATTACTTGTGTTGCATAAAATTATATTTTATGAGTTTGAAAAGTTATAATGGCTCAAGGTTGATTATTGATGATTCCACACACAATTGACTTATTTCTTTTATTTTGAAAAATCATTATTCCATGACTTATGATAGATGATATTTGACTGATTTTGTTTTATATGTATGTTAGGATCATGTTCTCATACCCTTATTCTTATCATATGTTCACATATGATCATTTATTGATAACTCTTATGAAAACCCTTTCATGAATCTAGGATCATTTTTTATTATATGACCTTTCCCCAGGTTATGAAGAAATATTTTATTTATGATATGTATAATAAGATTAATTTTTTAGATGATATTTATGGAAGATATTGAAGAGCATTCTTTTAATAAGAGGATTTCTTTATCTATACTCAAAATAGACTAAATCATTAATGTTTTATGGAGTGAATTATTATGAGATGTATTGAATATTCATCTAATATGATATAATATATATTTATTTTATACTTATAACACCTCAATTAGGATAATAGAAGTATTTGTTTAATTTCAAACAATAATGTTAAAAAAATATTTTTTGAAACACTGAAGGAATTTCTATGTATAAGATATAATCATAAATATTTTTGGGTACAAGATTCATCTAGTGGTAACAAAGAAAAATTATGAAAGATTAGTTATTAAATCAATCGTCACTGGTGAATGAATTGTATGACTTAAACTACACACATGGATATACATTCCATGGGGGATCTTATTAGGTCAATTTAAATTTTTTGGAACAGGATGAAAGTATTTTAATAGATGATGAAGACGAATATCCTGGTATGAACCTAAATTTTCATATGTAGAATAGAAGGATTCATGATTTAGACATCCTATGAATGATTTTTCATGATTATATGTTTAGTCACTATTATTATTGTTTCTCAAACTAGGTTTCTTTGTATTAATCAAATTATATTAGTAGGTGAAATAATGTTAACATTTAAATTTATTTTGAATGACTTTACCATCCTAATGAGAAAAAATATTAAATTGTTAATTTCTTACAAAATATTTCATCTATACTCAAATAACATTCTCACACTTTTAATGGTAATTTGAATGATGAAAAAAATAGAAACTCACAAAAGAAAATCTAATTATTGAGTCTTTAATATGAGAACATCCACCTTCCATCATTTCTTCTTCTGATCCACTTAATACTGAGTAATGGATTAATTATATAGATAATATATTATCTATTTTAGTATAATATAATCATGGGATGGTTATTTTTTTGGGTATAATTTTTGTGTGAACCAAAAAATGATGGACTCTTATCAAGGATGTAAGTAAAGAAGAGGAAATTCTCTCCTTGTCATGGTAGAAGTTTAATATATAATATTTATGTATGTAGTTTCCCTAAAATATTAAAAAAAAATCAAAATTGAAGTACTATAACTAATGCAGAAATATGATTGATCTAAAATTATATATTAGGAGAACTTCACAATATATTCAACGTTTTATCCTAGTTTGATTATTGACCCTCAAAGGAAATTTGAAAAAATAATTATTTTATTACGATTTTTTTTTGGAAAGGTGTTTCTTATAAGTGAATTTGATAGTAATAAATAAATTGTATGTTGTGTATTATGGATTGAAATAAAAATTGTAGGCAGTAAGAGTTAATATGGAATTAGGTTAACAAATTTTAAAAAAACGAATTTCATATATATTCTAAAAATAAAACCCCTGGTGGAAGAAAAATTAATATTCCTTAATGTTAATATCATGGAAGGAATCAAAAAGGAAATTTTCTGATAAAGTATCATAAATTATTCAACTATATAAATAAATTCTATAGGTAAATATGAATGTAATGTTAAGATTCCATTAAATGAATGAAAAATAGAAAAAGATCAACCAAATGATCCACCCACTCAATAATTATATAATTTCTATGAGAATATAAATTTAACAAATCAGTGAAGGTATATGAGGGTTAATGATAAACATCATATTAATTATCCTATTAGGCCTAATAAGAAAATTGAAATCTCATGCGATTACCAATATAGAATAAGTTAATGAGGATGATGTGTTGAAAAGTGCACTTATTATACACACTATAAATATAAATTTTTAATTTTTTTGGATGTTACAAATATTTTATATTTGAAGAATTTGATAATAGTATCATGCCACTGCCTTAATGAATAGATGTTGATTTATTAGTAAAAACTCTTAATGGAATGACTATCCAAATGAAAATCACTAACACCAATCTGATATAAGTTTTTGGGAATTCTATTAGTAAAAATCTTCTAATTCCCTATCTTGTTTAATTTTATTTGATTTTTTTCTAGGATTATATCTCCCCATAAAGACATAAAATAAAATTTTAAGTAAGGGATGTCTAATTTGAAACATTGAGTCTACCTTTGATCATATTTCCATGTGAAGATAAATATTAACTTCTAATTTAATTTACATTATTTTAATGGGGCTTACATCATATTAATGAGGGATATTTATCTAAAATGGTTGTGGAGAAACTCAAAATTAATGATATATTTATTTTTTATTATTATAATAATATATTTTATAAAGTGTTTCATCATCTTCCCCTAAATCATGAAGTTGAGTTCCCAATTTTATTCATATATGGATTTACACATATTTCAATGACTACATATAAAATTTCATTGATTATGTTTCTTGAATTGAAGAAGAAAAATTAGAATGATCTTGATAAGGTATTCATATTTTCTAGTGAGACATCATGGGGTGAACATATTCATTATGTTTATAAAAAATATGGTTAAATACTTGATTGGTTTTATTTTCATGAATATAGAAATATCATTACTAAAAATAAGTATCATATTCCATGTATTTATGGATGGTTTAATCAACTATGTTCAACAAAAAACATTTCCCATTTTGATAAACATTCATGATATCATAAAATAAGGGTCAAGAAAGAGGATACACTCAATATATCGTTTTTGATAATCTATGGTCATTATGAATTTCTATTTATTCCATTTAGACTCAATAATTACCCCTATATCATCATAGATTTATTGAATATAGCCTTTAGAGATAAATATATTATTATTGGTTTTTATAGATGAAGTTCACATATATTCTAGGAGAAATAAATTGAATGAAGAACACTAGAGGATTGTACGAAGGACCCTAATGAGAGAGAGAACGTATGAAAAACATTCCAAGTGTAATTTTTTTTAAATGATTAATTTTTAGGTCATATAATATTACTAATTTGTATATAGGTCGATCAATCAATGATGAATGTTATTTAGAAATGGACTAGACCACCCAAGGTAAATGAGAATCATCATTTTATTGGGTTTTATGGGTAGTGACAGTGCTTTGTGAGGTATTTCCCATGGTTATATCACTCAGTAACTAATTTGACTCACAAGGGAGATATATATTTTTGGGTATGTGAGTGTGAGGAAAATATCATAGATTTAAAATTAATTTTGGTTATCACACCTTTTCCTACAATACCTTCTAGTAATGTTTGGTTTGTAGTATTTTATTATGCATTGATGAAGAGGTCTGGATCATTCCTCAAGTTGAATAACATGATGATGTCATATTCATCTTGAAAAATAAATTTTCATGAGAAATATTACATGAAACATGGCTTAGAGTTTGAATTAGTTGTAATACCTTATGATTTTAAATGAACATTATATTTGATAGTGTATACAAAACATAACCTTGAGCTTAAACGAACTATGATATATTTATATTCACATTATATTATCCTATCATACCAAATAAATATTATTTAATTAATATTATTAATTAATTTATGAAATATTTATATTTATCCTACATAATATGAATTTCTTGATTAATTCATAGTACAAAATATACATTTTATACTAAAGATATTTAATTCATAAAAAACCATTTTCTTCAAAATTGGTTCTTATTTACTTTTTTCATCGAATGTTATTAATAATTTCCAGAATTTTTTTGAAATTATATTTTATAAAAATTTGTCATTTTTGAAATCATCATGTAAAATTTATATTATGAGGCATTTTGAGATTTTTTTTAAAAAATTTTACTTTTTTATGAATAGTGAAAATGGCTAATGTTTGTAAAACCATAATTTATATTCAATAAAAAGAAAAAATATGATTTTAATTTTCTATTAAATTAATATAAGAATTAATTATTCAGATGTATTTGTACTTATTATATTCTAATCATCTTTATATAAATTGTTTTTTATAATTTCATTTTTTGGCTTAAAAATAAATTATATAAAAATAAGATATCATTACATTTTATAAAAATATATTTAGTTTATTTTATTCCATATAAATGAGTTGATTTGTATTAAATTTACTTCATTATTGGAATCGTAAAGTTTATATTTTCCTTGTATGAATTTTATAGATATTTTTAGGATGTTAAATTCTTAGTGAATAGTAATAAATACAATTTTTTTTGAAATGTGGTATTTTTTATCATCTCACCATGAGATTAATATGATAAATAAAATTATCAAACTTTTAAAACGAGCCAGTTATAATAATATAAAACAAATACAATATGAAAAAAATTCAAAATATATAAATTAGATTTTTATTTCCAAATAAATATGGAAATCATTTTTGGTGTTGATGTTTTGATTACAGAATACATGACAAGTAAAACATTATATCTTAATTGAAATAATAGAGAATGAAAAGTATTTTATTTTTTTGTAAATATTATTTTTTATGATTATTTTTTTATAGTTTCACACATTGAGATTTTATAATAAAAATCTTATTCAAATGTTATTTCAATGCATGCACATGGATAGAAAATTAAAAATAACATATTAAATGTGATTATATGAAATATACGTGAGTAAATATAAATTTAAAAAAATAATGACTTTAAATTTAACATAACTAGTTTATTTTTATTATTTTAATTTATTATTAATTTTTAGTGATGTAATTTATACATTAAATTATTACCCAATTTTGACATAGAGAATATACAAGTAGTTGAGAAATTAGGTTAATGATTTTAAAAACACATAATGTAATTTTTTGTGGGTACGTTAAAGCACACTAATTATTTTAAGGAAAATATAATACATTATGGTTTTTTTAATGTTTTAGATTCAAATTATTTATCATTATAGTTATACATTAATTCAAATAAAATGAATAGATTTAAAAATGATATTAATATTATTTAATGTTAAATAATATTTTACTAAATTATTTTAAAATTATAAAACAAAATGAAAGATGAAAAAAAAAATTTAATGTGGTCAAAAATTTAATATAATTTCTATTTATGAGAATTTTTTAACATATAAATAAAATTATATGACATTAATACTGAAATTTTCATTACTGTAATTAAGGTTTCATATGGTTAACCAAGAGATTAAATAAAAATATAGGGATGAAAATGATATATAACAAATTAAAAATTAAATTTTATTATTATATTAAGACCATTTATTCCATATAAACAAATATATGTCATTTTTGAAATATTTTAAATGAGTTAGATACATATAATATTATAATATATCATGTATTTCCAAAAAAAATACATTAATGTTATTTTATAATATTCAATATCTTATTAAATTATTTACACAATGTAAAAATCCTATATATTTTCAAGTGAATAGTATATGGTTGAAATAATCATCCATGTTTAATTTATGAGACACTTTTCGTTGTTTGTTATATTTTATTACCCATAATTTAGAAATCATTGATATCATATTAATTGTCAAAAGGGTAAATATAGGGTTGATACAAAGAGATAAGGGGAAAAACAAAACCAGAACATGTCCAAATTTTATTTTATACAATAAATTCGACTCTTCCAATTCATAATAATGAATTATAGGAATTTGGAACCATTGTACGTTGAAAATTAATTTATATTAATTTAATAATATAAAAAATATATAGAGTGGGCCTACCCACCCTTACAAAACGGAACCCACTCTCTTCTCTTCCTCACATCATCTGATAATGGTAGTTCTAGAAATGTCGTAAAATATCAGCCCACATTGTACATGTGTTATTTTTGGTAGAATTACTAAATTATAAGGATTATGTTGTCAAGAAATTTTTTTCTAAAGATTATGAATATATATTGATCGAATATTTTTTTTCTTCTTATTCTACCTCATTCTAATATTATTCAACCAGGATTAAATAATAACAACATTTAAATAAATATTCTGGTATGTTTTTATGTTAATAAAATTACCTATATACATATTTTTTTACAAAAAAATAGAATGTAAGACATCATTCATGTGTACGACGGACTGCCAACTCGTGAACCCATGTAATTCAATTCCCATAAACACTACTCGTGGTTAGTAAAATATAGTGGATTTAATGTTTATAAATGATATTACTAACCTAATTATCATGAAATCAGGCATTTTAATATCTTTATATCCATTGAAATATGATAATTTCACTAATGCGTACATATGGATTACCACCTCCATGAAGTTATGTGATCTATTTTAAATAAAAAATCACATTAATTTTATATATAAATAAATTTTAAAAAAGGAATATTTTTATGATATAATCAAAATTCTATAAAGATAAAATAAAAATTATTTTTTTCAATTAGGTTATTTTAATATTATAATATTTATTCATGCGTTTGTATAAACTATTTTCTCTAGGATTGTATCATAATACATTTTTCATTACCAAACTTGGTGGTTTGTTTTTCAAAGTATAAATAATGTAAAAAAATTATAACTATGACATGATTTTTATTCTGGATACAAAGGAATATTGACCAATTTACTAATGTAAACCTACTAATGACATTTTTGACATATTATCTGAATATCATCAAAGAATTTGATATGAACCAATTTTATTATGTAATTATATGTAATAAGGTAAAAAATATAATAAAAGAAAATATAAAAAAGATTTTTTTTGTAAGAAATAATATAATTTATATATGATTATTATTTATTAAGATAAAGGATGTACTTCATGAGTCAAAAATGAAGTACGATAAACATTCACTTAAATTTTCATTTTAAATGATTTAAATAATTAATTTAAAAATAATTATTCCATATACGTATTCATATCATTATTTTATGTATTTGTTTATATAAAAATAAATGAATTGTTAAATAAATTATAAGTCTATTTTGAATTTCATAAAAATGTTTTTAAATTTATTCTTTTTATGTATATTTTAAGGATTATTTTAACATTAATTATAATAGGAGAATAAAATGTTTTATTATGGTGTATACAATGACAAATTTTTTCCCACCACCATAACTATTATCTAAATTTTGACTTAATTTAGATTATTTCTTGTTTTATTTATAGAAACACTCCTCCACCATTTGTTCTAGGTATTATAAATTTGAAAATGATTTTTTAAAAGGAAATTTTTTTTCATATATCATAATGTTTTTAATATGGGTCAAATGTTTTTTCAAGGGTTTGATAAGAAAATTATTTAATCATTATATTACACCCAAACATTTTATATAATAAAATAGAGATCAATATTACATATATGGGTGATATAGATGTAGATTATATGAATAATAATGACCGTTATAGATTATAAAAATGAGTAATCCTGATATAATTATAAGATTGAGTGAGCCCAATATATCTCTACAATTATTTGGGTATATTCCTTATTATAATAATTATGAAAGAGGGAGTTAACCAGGGTGTTTTATCTAGTTGATTAAACTAGTATCTAGTTATTTCATAAATGCATAAAAATGTATTATAATTTTGATTCTATAAGTTTTTTATGAATATTGTCTAATATATTTCTATGAGTTTAATGTGTTTTTTTGATAATTTTTTCAAAAAGTTTAATGAATTTACATTATACACATAATTAATAACATGTATGTGGTAAACATTTTATTGATTTTTTTATTTTTCACTAGAATAATTTATTTTATACTTTTATGCCCCTTGCTATGATTTTTTCCTCAAATAATGTTTTTATTAGATTTTCTCGCAAGGATTTATTATGTTTAAAAATGTTATTAAATTCCATTTTACAAATAACGATGAAATACTAAATGAAGTAATCATGTATTCATAAAGAACTCAATTGTGGAAAAAAGATATATGGTGTGTAAATGTCTAAATAAAATAATTTTTCCTAATTTTATAAAACACTTAACCTATAATGTAATTGGGTATGTATGTGATCCAATATGTTTCTATTATTTTATTTGATTTGGATTACTTATATGGGGTTGTATTTGTTAGTATAAAATACTAATAATATATATATGGTTATTTAGAACTAAATCTGAGAGTGAAGGTCTAATTATATTATAATTGGTTTTAGAGAAGGGTTTATAAAAATTAATAGTTTTTTATTTTTCTCATTTGAGGTAATTTTTACTGTCATGAATACTATAATGGGATTATAATTTTTAATTCGATAAATAACATTGATTGATTAAAGAACCCTGTTGATGATTTAAGTGATGTGATTTTATTATGATTAGTGATATTTTAGGATTAATAGTGTTTAGTTGTGGAATATGCAACCCTTAGGTTTAACATGGAGGATTATTTAATAATATTGATATTATATTCTTGGATATTAAAGTGAATGATAATAGATTATCATTAAGAATAAACTATTATTTAACATTTATGTTACTAAGTATATTTTGAGTATATTTATTGTATTATTTAGAATGTAACATAATTTATATTAATATAGTTTTAGTAAAAGGACCCCTTTAGGTGTTTAATAACTCATTGTATCCAAAAATCATACAGGGCTTGAACCCATTGTCTATTGGAAAAAATGGAAAAACACTCACCTTAGGCCTATTTGATTACGTTTTTAGTATAATATTTTTTTATTTTACGTGAAGGATTTGAAAGATAACAATCAAGTTGATTTTAGAAAAAAAATGTTTTATCATATATAAAACTATAGTGTTGAGAAATTATTAGTTAATTGTGGGATTAAAATTATTTAATAATAAGATCATAATAATTTTGGGGAATATTATATTATTAAGGTAAAAAAAATATTATGTTATTTTATTTGATGAATAAAGGATAAATTATCATCGAAAATAATATATAACATTAATGTGGTTTTATTGTGATTTGGGTTATTTTTAGAAATTATTGTCGTATATTTGAGATTATATAACATGGAAACATATATATTTTTGATTGAGCCTATATAAGTGATTGATGTTTTTTCAGAAAAATGATAAATTTATCTTAGAAGAATATTTAATAAAAATATTATACTTTTTTATTTAAATATTAGTCATGAATTTTTTGAAACATTGTAAGTATAATTATTTTTAGAATGATTATGTTTTAATTTTAATTTTAAGGTTGAATTATCAAGATTTATTTTTTATTTCATTGTATGATGTTTTATTCTTTTTTGGAATTCTCTTACCTTGTAAAAATAATTTTGGCTTTCGTTAATGTATATATTATATACTTATATCTTGTTACCATTTGCGAATTATTAAATCTTTTATAAGTTGATTTTACGGCATCAGGCATGCAAAATTTCTTCTTGAATACTATTAGTTTGGATAAAAAGGAAAAATTGAGGAGGAAATTGATTAATGATGAAATTTTACAATTTAATTAATTATGGTTCCTAATTTTATTATTAAATATCTTATAGACATTATTAAAATATATAAAATGTGTCTTGAAAAAATAATTATCCTATTACAATGTTTTTTAATGAATCAATGTTATTTTACACAACTCATTGGTTTATGGCTTTATGCTCATTGACTTTCTCATGATCATTCAAATTCTAAGGATGAATGTTTTTTATCCCTCTCCATCACCATTTTAACATTTCATTTTTCTACCATGTCTAAATTTTCCATTCCAACTAATGTTATAATATTTGTAAACATAGTAATGTGTTATTCCTGATGTCCTTCCTATTTCAATTTCCATCTTTTTAGGAGGATATTTTATTTACCCATTTTCAATGTGCAGTTTGAAGAAATATATTTTAAAATATCAAACCCATAATTACTAATATTATTTTTGTATTTACTGGAAAACATTTATTAAGTGTGTGAGGGTAGAATGCAACAACGTAGTATTTTTAAATGTGCACTACATATGATATCATATACACTACATAACCCTGAGCTTAAAAAACAATTATATATTAATATTTCAATGTTATAGTTATAATCTATCTGTTTAATTATATGGTGTGAATAAGATTAATCACATAATGAAATATATATAAAGGAAATAAAAAATAAAAAATTATTGATTATTTCATATGAAATACGTACTCAAGTATCAGTAATTCCAATTTATTCTCCAGGAATATGATTACATCAATAATACTTTTTATATCAATTTTCAATTAATTTTAATATTAAAATATATAAATTTTAGAAATTTTATTTCATGAAATAGTAATTTTCTTCAAATAAACATATAAAAATTAGCTTATGGTTATGTTTTGAGATTCTAAAGAAAGGGTTAATTTATTTTGACTAGTGAAAATTTTCAATTTTTCTTAAAAAGACATTTCATTTCATTAAAAATTAAATTTATGATTTTAATTTGATCATAAATTAAGATAAAAATAGTTTTTCTATAAATTATTAAAATAATTACATTCTAATTATATTTACACTTGATTTTTTGGTATATGTATATTTTTTGGTTTAAAAAGCACAATTTTGTCTAAAATCAATATTATGTTTCATTATATTTATTTATAATAAATGTAATGTATAAGAATAAAAAGGATACAATTTAATGAAATTTATTTCATTATTCGATTCACCATGTCCAAAATTTCTTATTAATATTTTTTTAAATCTTCTGAAGATGTTAAATATTTGATGGATAATAAAAATAAATCTTTAATGAAATACAACATATTTTATATATTCAGTAAGAAATTAGTATGATATAAAAATGTATTAATATTTTTAAATAATAACTTATGAAAATATATTTAAAATATTGTTCAAAACAAATTCCAAACATAAAAATTATAATTTATTTCATGATAAAAATGGGAAAAAATTTAGTTTCAACATAGTGCATGCATAACACATGAAAAGTAAATTTTTTTGTTCACATTATAATAATGAAGTACGAAAAGTATTTTATTGAGTTTTTTAATTAATAATACATATAATCTATTATTTTAATGATTTTTTTTAAATTTTTAATTATATAACAAGAATTCTGTTCAAATGATTGTGTAATTATTATATAAGATAGAAAAGTCATCATAACATATTAAATAATTTTAATGTAATAGATATCATTAAATATACATATTTAATGAATAAAATGGTTTATATTAAAATTAATATATATTCATAACATAACTTATTTTTTATTTTTAGTGATGAAATAATTACCTTAAATTCTTACCAAACATCGACATAATGCTTGTGATAGTAGTAGAGTAATAAGGTAAATAATTTTATGAACCATAATGTATTTATTTTGTTGAGTTAAAGTATCCCATAAATTTTTATGATTAATATATCATAATATTCTTATTAAATTGTTATATTCCAATTCCCATGTTTTCATCTTATATTCAATGTAAAAGAAGAATATTTTGAAAATGACATTGATGATATTACGTGTTAAATAAAATAAAATTATATTATTAAAATATCCTAAAAATCATTAATTTGGACAATTAAGATGATTAATTTTCAAATATTTAATTCATTTTAAATTAATTTTCCAATTTTAACCTCATATGTGAAATTATAACCATTTAATATTGAATGAGTCATTACTGCGGTTAAGGGTAAAATTAGTTAACCAAGGGGTTAATCAGGATCATAATGTTTAAAATGATATCTAAACCTATAATGTATGTATATAATGATGGATTGAATATATATATAAACATATATATATATATATATATATTTTTATTTTATTTATAACATAATTATTAGTCTTTAGTTATAGGGAATCAACTGTTTAATTATTGTTCCATCAATTAAAAAATGATATCATCATCCCTGCGTACGTATGGATTACCACCTCAATGATGTGCTATGATTCTATTTTAATAACCACATCATGTGTATATAATATAAATAATTCTATAAAAAGTAATATTACATTTATTATATATTTATAATTATATACAGATAAAATAATTCTATATTTGATAGTGTATATAATATATTACGTTGACCTTAAAAAAACGACGATATATTAATATTTAAATTATATTTTAATATCCTCTCTATTAAATTTTAAGAATGATTATGGTTATTCAAATTGTAAAATATATATTAATATCCCACATAATAATAATTTATTGATTAATTCATAATAATTAAGTATTCAATATTTAGTAAAGTACATTTACTATTCAGAAATTTATTTTCCAATAAAATTTTTATATTTCTTTTCATGAGTGATTATTATAAATAATTTATATAGATTTTAGAAATTTCATTCGATAAAAAAGATATCATTCATGAAATTAGCATATCAAAATTACCTTATGAGGAAATTGGGATTTTTAATGAAAGATTTATTTTTAGTGAATAATGATAATTACAAATGTTGATAAAACAATCATTAATTTATTATAAAAAGTGAACATAATATTTTTATTTGATATTCAATTAATATATGAGTCCATTATTTTGAAATATTTTAACTGATTACATATTAATCACCTTTATATGTAATTTTTGTATAAGTTTGTTTTTTTGGCTTAATTATTATATTTAAAAATAGTTTTTCATGTCTTTTAGTAAACATATATTCAATCTTGTTTAATACCCTTATATATATTTGATTTCATTAAATGTACTTTATTATTGGAATTATAATTTTAGTTTTTATTATTATGAATTTTGGATATTTTTATGATGATGTTATATTTCTGGAATATTTTAAAAAATAATATTTTTATGAAATATGATATCCTTGATCCATTCATCAAGACCTGAATATTACAAAAAAAATTACTAAACCTTTTTAAAAAATTCATTTATCAAAATATAAAACTAATATCATATTAAAATAATTCACAACATATAAACTATAGTTTCTTTCCTGATAAATATGAAAATCATTTTTGTTGTCGATGTTTTTCTTACACAATAATGGGGATTTTATTTTTGGTACTTGAATGACAATAAGAGAGATGAGGATGTTTTCGAATGAAATTTTTGGAAAATATTATCTATTGATGAATATTTTTATTGATAGTCTCATAAATTGATATTATATAATCATAATATTATATAAAAGTTTTTTCAATGCATGTACAAGGTATGAAAAAATAAAATTAACATATCAAATCTATTTACATGAAATAGATGTGCGAAAATGAACAAAAGAAACCAATATAAAGTGTAAATTGGAATTAATTTATTTATTTTTATGATGATAATTTATTTTTAATTTTTAGTTCTATAATAATTATATTAAATGTGTATACAACGTCAACCTAGTTCTTGTGCAATCAATATAATAAGAAAGTAAATTATTTTGGAAAAAGAAAAAGAATTTTTATTTTTTTTGTTTAATGTAATCATAATATATTAGAGTTCTGATGTGTTAAACTCTAATTCCTTATCATTCATTCTGTATTCAATATCAAATAAAATGAATAGTATTAAATGATATTTATAATATTTTATGTTAAATATAATTTTTAAATTACATTAAAGTAATTGAAATTATGATAGATGAAAATAAAATAAACAATTTGTATAAATTTTCCAATAGTATTTCCATTAATGAGAAAATTTGAACCTTATAATTAAAACTATAATCCATTAATATTGAAAATGTCATTGCTGCGATAAAGGTTTAATTTGGATAACCAGGGGTTAAACCAAAATATAGGGTTGCAAATGATATCTAAAGAAGTAAAAATTTAAAATTATGATTATATTAAGAAAATGTATTCAATATATAAAAATAAATATCAATTTAGAAAAATTATATATGAGTTAGATAAATATAATATTATTATATATCATATATTTCAAAAATTTACATTAATGACATTTTAAAATAATCAATATTTTATTTAATTATTTACACATCAAAAAAATAAAATATTTTTCCATGTGAATGGAATATGGTTGAAAAATTGATCCATGATGCATTTATGAGATACTTTTTTATGGTGTCTTTATTTAACCCATAATTTGTAAAACATTTGTGTCGTAGTATTTTTTAAAAGGTTAAACAATGGGTTAAAACTAAGATATAAGGGTAAAAAAATATTAGAAATGTATCCAAATTTAAATTTTTGTGATGAATTTGACTCATCCACATCTTACCATTTAAATATATAAATTTTTATCGATTAATCCTTGAATATTTATTTATATTAATTTAACCCTCTAAATAATTCAGATAGATCTACTTCCCTCACTTATAAAAAGGATGTTACTCTCCTCTCTTCAACACAACGTTTGAGAACTGCAGTTCAATAAAGCCTTAAAACATATCCCCACTTTTTATATGTGTTATTATTTGTATAATTTTAATATTATAGGGATTAATTATTCGTGTAAAGTATATTTCCTCAAGAATAGATATATATTTTAATTGAATTCTTTAGTTTTATTTCATATTCTACCTCCTTCTAATAATCTTCTAACATTATGAAATAATAACACTAATGTAATAAATTTACTAATATATTGTTATGATAATGCAATAACCTGTATCAATATACACATTCCATTAAATTAAAAAATAAAACATTATTCATGTGTATGGAAGAATACATCCTCATGAAAACATGTAATTCATTTTCCACCGAAACAACTTGTGGTAGATATAAAATGATAGATTATATATGATATTGGTGAAATAATTATCATGGAATCATCTATTTACATACCATTATATCCGTTGAAATATTATTGTGTGAATCGTCATGTTCTAATCTTGTTTTAATGGAAAAAAATCATTTAAGTATTTTATATATTGTTAATCTATTTAATCTATCTCAAATAATGTGTACAGATGGTCGGTTTCTTTATGATTTAAATAAACTGCCACTAAATTGTGAAAATACTATATTATGTTAGATTATTGTAAAATATATTTAATTTGTTCTATAATTATTTCTTTTATGAATGATTAATTATAATTCATTTTGTGAATATTACTTCTTATGTATGTATACAGATATTTGGCTCAGTTTGAAAAATTGTGAGTCCTCCACTAGTAATAGTTTTAAGGAAAAGGACCCAGACACCATGTACCAGACACCGTGACCCATACTCTATGACCCAAACACCGTGACCCAAACACCAGGACCTAGACACCATGACCTAGAAACTAAAACACAGACACCATGACCCATACATCGTAACGAGTTTTCAGATCTCATGAAGTATGTTGCACCATTTCTTCACTACCATCCCTAAGACATCATCCGAAGTTTGAAAAAGCACCAAAAAATGTTATTCTATCATCACATATGTGTTATATGTTCCTGATCTCAATGGAATTGTGGCATCATGACTATCTCATCGCTCAAAGGAAATGAATAAGACATTGTTTCTTAGTGACATTATTTCCAAGTAATTTAATTTCTAGATAGATAGTGATCCCATTATTTAATTAGTTTTTTCATATTCAATTTACTTTCTTACAGTCCTATTTTAGTAATTTAAATGAACTTACATAATTAATATTTCATTTTTGACTTGTCACTTGATATTGTGAGGTACGAGGTGAAAAATACATGTGTCCTTTCATCTCCAACACATTCACTAAAAGATAAAATTAAAAGTGTGGCACTAGAACAATGAGACAAGAATTATACTAGATGATGTGCAAGCATTGTTGAAGAGTGAACTGATACATGCAATAAGAAACAACTAAGAACACATGATGCACTATCGATTCAAAAGGCTGAACTACTATAGATCTGAGACCAAAACATCTTTGAAGTACAATCTCCAAGAAGAACACGTGCTAGACCGTTTACACCGTCTAACTGGAAGACATTCAATGAAATTTTTTTTCAAAATAGGACTCGAGGCATGCATATGATTTGTCCTAAAAGTATAGAGTTGTATAAATAACACGTAGAGAACTTCAATCCCTTTATCATCATTATTGATATGTTGTCTATTTTTTTATCTTTTGAGTAGTGCGTGTATATTTGTATTAAAACTCACACATTCTCCTACACTAATCATTAATATACAAGATATCCCTTTTCTCATATCTTTTTAAATCGGTTACCTCCCATGGATAAGTGTGGAAGAGGTCATTGTTTGACCTGGTAGTTTTTACACAAGAAGAACAGTGGAAGATGTTGTGTGTCCTGTACAGTCCAATGCCCTTTTGTTTACCCCTATCTATGGGGTGGATAAAGTTTATTTATATAAACATCATAGTGGTTGGAGATCACCAAGTGTAGTGGATTAGGTCTCACCTGGTTACTGAACCACTAGTTTTATCCAATGTGTCTTTTAATTTAGTTTTTCACCACTTTACTTTATATTTTAGAAAACAGTATATTTTAATTAAAATGTTAGTCTTGGATAGATGTTATAATTGTGTTTCCTTATTAGAATAGATTCAAAAGTAGCATCAATAATTTATATTGGTATTAATGAGAATTAATCAATATTCTTAGATGTTATTTGAACTATCAAATATTTATAACAGCATTACATTGATTGACTTGTTTGTACTCATTATTATTGGGGAAACTTTTTAATAACCATTTTTAACTAAAATTTTAAAATATACTCAATTCACCTTTTTTTAGTAGTCTAATCTTAACAGTATTTGGAATCAGAGAATATTTTATTCTTATTAAGAATCTATTTTTAAAATTTTTCATCAATAATTTTTTTGAACATGAATGATCTGTAAATTTATATTAATTATAAATTTTTTATCTCTATAATAGTATTTCATTATTATGGATAATATACTAGAAGGTGATACAAAAAATAGGCCACCATTCTTTAATTGAACCAAATATTCCCAATGGAAAATTAAAATGAAAAAGCATTTAGAAAGTATGGGATTTAAAATTTGGTCTTCAATTATAAATAAGTATAAAATTCCCATGACTGGAAGAATTACTTGGGATGATCCAAACAAGACTACCTACAATAAAAAATAAAAATCCATGAATTATTTATATTTATCTTTTTGAATATGAGAAATTCAATAGAATATCTGTATAAAAACAACCCCAGAATTTTGGGATACTTTTCCTATTTCACATGGAGGAACATCTAATGTGAATGAAATAAGAGCCAGTACTTGAATAATTAAATATAATAACTTTAAAATGAATCATAATGATAGTATTTCTATCCTTTATCTCAGGTTCAATGAAATCTTGAACACAATGATTTCCCTTGGATGAGAAGTTACTGCAGAAGAACAAATTACAAGGATTCTCATATGCCTACAAGATAGATGGTATGGAACCTCTGTCTACATTAGAGAGTCATGTGCCATCTCTAAATTTCCTATCAAAAACTCATTGGTAAAATAATGATGTATGAAGAGAAGATTAAAGTCAAAAAGTAATAGGAGGATGAACCCAAATGAAAATATATGGAATTTAAGTCCACCACCTCTAAACATAAAGTAAATGAGAAACAACATTTCTCTATAGAAGGTTCATTTAGTGATCAATAATCACCTAACAGTGATGAGGAGATGGTTCAATTACCCAGAATATTTAAGAAATTTACAAATAAATAATGTTTTCAGAAATCCTGACTTCATAGGAATATATGATCAAAAGGGAAGCTGGAAGAAATATTGAAAAAGAAATGAAATGTTTGATGAGATATTGTGTTATGAATGTAAGATAAAGGGAAATGTAAAGGCAGATTGTCCCATGCACAAGTATAAAAACAAATATGTGGATACATATAGAAAGTATAAAAAGGAATTGAAAAAAACATGGAGTGCTTCTGAGGATATTTTATTTGACTCAAAATCTTTACATGATGAACAGGCTATGAAATCCAATACTTGTTTCCTGAAAAACACATATGAGGTATCCCTGGAATCTCTTGTAAAAAATTATATTATTATAGAGAAAAAAGTAATTCTGAAAATATGTCTAAAGGATAAATGTTGGAGTACTGAAATATGATTGAAGAGTAATGTAATGAATTAAAGGATAAATATATGTCTTTAAAGATACAATATTCTCTTACCTCAAATATTAAAGTTGAACATACTTTAGAATTATAGAAAAATGTTAAATTACTCAAAGAAAAAAATGTACTAAATATATCTAATGAGATATTAAAAAAGGATCGTGAAATGTTTACTAATAGTAAAGATATATTGTTACAAATTCTAGGTATGAATATTGACACTAAATAAATAGCTGGTATTGGATATCAACTTGGTAAAAGAATCCTTGGAAAAACTAATTTCATTTCTAAATCTAGATCACACAACATTACTCCTAGTTTTGTAAAACAATCTTCCCATTCAAATTATGATACACTCTCTACTGTTCCAATATTCTCTTGACAAAATAGAGTTTATTTTTCAAATACTTTATATAATGATTATATAAAAACTATTTTATTGATGTGAGTTTCTAATGCACAAGTTACTAATATTCATGGAACCAAACAAATATGGGTACCAATGTCTATTTTTATTAGATTATATTGTTGGAAAACTGTTTAAGAGCTCCTAAAAAAGCTTATTGTACATTAACAGTGGTTGTTCAAGGCACATGACATGAGACTATTCATGCTTTAAGATCATAATAAAATTCCATGGTGGAGATGCCAGTTTGGGTGACAATACCAAAAGAAAAATCATTGGTTTTGGGCAAATCAGCAACTTTATCTGAAATTTCATTTCTAAAGTACTTTTGGTTGATGGATTGAAATATAATTTACATAGTATTTCAAAACATTGTCATAATGGATTTCATGTTAAAATCGAAAATGATGCTCGAAATGTTTTTAATTCTAAAAATGAACATGTGTTTTATGCATTGAGAAATAAAAAATTATACTTTAGTAACTTATATTATTTTGTTTCTCAAAATGATTCATGTTTAAGTGTATTTCACAAAGAAGTTTGGCTTTGGAATAGAATAATAAGAAACTAAATTATTCAATCCCTTAGAAAGTTAACAAGAATAATTATCATCAAAGACCTACCAAAACATGAGTTTCCAAAAGTAATGTGTGTAATCCTTGTCAAACGATAAAGAAAAAAAATTCTTTTAAACCAAAGAAAGAAGAGAAAACTTCTCAACCTCTTGAGTTTGTTCACATGGATTTGATTGTACCATCTAGAGTTTTAGTTTAAATGTTATGAACTATGTTTATATTCTTGTAGATAAATTTTCTAGATTTACCTGGAACTTCGTTTTGGCTCACAAAAGTGAATCCTGCTCACATTTGACCAAATATTCTAAAACCATAATAAATATTATTTGACATAGAATTAAATCCTTAATTAGTGATCATGGTAATGATTTTGAAAATCGAGAGTTTGTATCTTTCTTCTCAAAAAATGGTTATAGTTGTAATTTAACTTCCCATAGAACAACTCAACAAAATGGAGTTATAGAATAAAACAATAAGACCTTGAAAGAAATTTCTAGATCCATTCATAATGAACATGAATTAACTATATATTTTTTGGATGATAATGTAAATACAACATGACATATCATTAATAGAGTATTGATTATACCTATTCTTAAAATAATTTCATATGAGTTATGGAACAATATAATACCAAAAGTAAGATACTTCAAGGTTTTTGGTTGCAATGTCTATATATTTAATAATAAAGAAAATGATGACATGTTTGTATCCAAAAGTGATAATGTAATTTCTATAGGATATTAAATCTATTGTAGATACTATTGAGTGTTTAACAAATCTACTAAATGTGTGGAGGAATGTTTCCATGTCATGTTTGATGAGACAGACCCACATGAGCATAAGTCCTTTCTAGAGTCCCAGGAGAATGATATGTCAAATCTTGATATCAATGATAAATCCTCTAAACATGAAATAAATGAATCAATGAAAACTTATAATTCTAGAAATTCTTTATATTCATGTCGTAATGAACATGAATCTATTAAAGAACCTGAAATCACTAGCCCCTCTTTTTCTAAATCACTTAGATCCCTTAAGAACCATCATTTAGATGTTGTTGTTGGAGGTTTAGATAAATGAACTCAAACTAGAGATTATATTAGAAATTATTTTGAACATTATGTTTTCTTTTCAGAACATAAACCTAAAAACACTAATGATGTTATCAAAGATGAATTTTGGGCAATTTCTATTCAAGTTGAACTAAATTAGTCTGAAAGGATCAATGTATGGAAAATTTTTGACAGTACTAAAGGTATATTTAATATAGGAACTAAGTGTGTGTTTAGAAATAATGTATATGAACCTGGTAATATACATAGAAAAATGGTTATATTGGTTTCACAAGTATATAGTCAAAAAAAGGAATTGACTATGAGGAGACATTTTCACCTATTTCTAGACATGAATCTTTATGAATCCTTCTTGCGTATGATTCCTATCAGAATTTAAAACTTTTTCAAATGGATGTCAAAATTGCATTATTAAATGGTTATATAGATGATTATTTCTTTTCTAAACAATTCCATGGTGTCACCCCCAAATGCCTTCATTTTTATTGATTTTTGTTACCCCCCCCCCCCTTTATGGGATGATGGGGAAACCTTACAAGTCATGTAGTCATAGAAATTACATGGCCCTATTGGATTAAGAGATTACATGACCTGAATGACATAGGGAATTAAACCTGACTATAATTACATGAAACTGTCCCTCCACATTATCTGCAATGTGATAGTATCTCTCCACCTCCGCATGGTTGTCTGTCTTGGCTTCTCGTGCAAGCATAGGCTGATCCTGATGGTGTAGCCACACTCTCTCATCCTTCCAAATCCATTTGGTTCTTCTCTAGTGAGTGCACATTCTCTAAATCCTCCTCTAAGGGTGCTCTATTTTTGTGGAGTCTTTCTGGGGTAAATGTAGTGATCATGTGTCCTAGGGGCCTTAAGGCGGCTCGAAGGCCTTAAAGATGGTACTCATGGGATAATGACATTAAGCCACGGGTGGCCCGGAGTGCTTAAAGAGTCCATGACAAAACTAGTGGCCCAAGATGAGTATTTCATACTTTTACAACACTTACCAGTACCTGGTACAATAACTACTATATTACCTACTACAGTACACCCTTAGTACGGATACAGTGTCTACTATTGTAATGCTAAAGTCCCACAAAATATACCTCTTCCTGGTTTCAAAACTGGATCATGTGGTTGCACTTAAAGAGTCTTCAACAACGTGTTTCACAGATACTCAATTTCCAAATCATGATTTCAAATTATCAAAAGATTTATATGCTTTAAAACAAGATCCAAGAGATTGGAATGATAGATTAGGTTTTTTTCATATTTCTAATGGTTTTATAAAAGATATTGCTAATCCTACCCATTTTATAAAACTTTTTTTATTGATGATTTAGTTTTAAAAATTTATGTAGATGATATAATTTTTGGATGTTCAAAAAATATTTATGTATTGAATTTAATAAAATGATGTAAAATAAATTTGAAATGAGTTTAATGGGTTATTTAAATTATTTCGTGTACATAATACATTTCAAAATTAAGATGGTATTATTTTAAATAATTGAAAATATATTGATGATCTTCTAGAGCTTTTTGTCTAAGATTGTACTAAAATTTGTGACACACTAATGAGTACTACTTATTTGTTGGATCTTGGTGATGTTGGATAATCTGTAGAGAAAACCACATACAAAGGAATGATTGGATTATTACTCTACATAACTTCTATCCAAATTGAAATTAGGTTTAGTGTGTGTATGTGTGATAATTTTCTCGCAAACCCTAAGGAATCTCATTTAAATGTTGATAAAATGATTTTCATATACCACAAGAATACAACCAATACAGAACTATTCTATCCCAAAGGACAATCATTTGAGTTAGTTTTTTATTTTGATGCTAATTTCGGTGGTTGTATGTTAGATCAAAAAAGAACCTCTAGAACATGTCCCTTTTTAGGCATGTCTCTAGTATCATAGTGTAGTAAGAAACAAAACTCCACTACAATATCTAATACCAAATATGAATACATAGCTACTAGTAGTTTTTGTACACAAATTTTTTGGATAAAAAACACATTACTAGATTATGGATTTTGATTTGGTCATGTACCTATAAATTACGATAATACATGTGATATTAACATCTCAAAAAATCATGTTTCACAATCTAGTAATAACATATTTGTGTAAGACATCACTTTTTTGATGTAAATTTATCACAAAGGTGATATCACATTGGAATATATTGGAACACAATATCAGCTTGCTGATATATTAAATAAAACATTAAATTATTAATAGATAGGTTCTATAATACATTAATTAGGAATGATAATCTCATGTAGATAATGTACTGTTTTTTAAAACAAACTGACTCACAGCATACTGTTTCACAGTTTATGGTTTCACAAGTCAGTATCTTAAGATTAAATTATAACCCTCATAGTTATGCAGGTTACAATCATGATGTTACTATATTATATTTATGGTCTCATAGTTATTTTCCTTCAGTTACTATCTTCTACTTACTATCTCAAATAATAGAGTCGCACCATGTAGAGACACAACGTAAATATGGAACCATGAAAACCTGTTCCAGTCTCACTGTGAAAACATATTCTTGTATCACCATGACAACCTGTTCTAGTCACATTTTAATGACACATTTTTTATTTTATTTTTCTTTTATTTTTTGTATAGCTATGTTGATTATTTTATTATATTCATCCCACATTTTAAAATTTTCGACGCTTTAAATCCCAAAATGATAAAAACGAAATATGTTTTACTCTTTTCCTCATTCGAGCACTCTTCTCTCAATTTGTACTTCATCTTTCAGGCCTTGAACTCTCTCTCTCTATAACCCCTCATTGAATGCACAGAATGAATCACTCATCTTCATTAACTCCTAAGAAGCACAGATCTAACATGAAAGTGAAAAGAGCAATGAAGATAGTTCTTAAATGGAAATTGAACTATAATATTATTGTTAGAATAATAATACTAGAAAATGAAATGTTTCCTTAGTTTTTGATGTCATGTAAGTCATTATTAATGAAAGTAATGAAAGTGAAGGGATGGATGGATTGGTTCACAAAAAAGAATAATCTGATTTAACCAAAGAATATTTCTTGGTTATATCAGTTTGTTCAGTTTTCATTCAATAGTGAAGATGGTTTTGTTGTGAGGAGTTGGATTATTGGATAATGATGAACATTTTACTCTGGGTGAGGAGATGATTTCCTTGGGATACCCCATGAGGGAATTTATGAGGAATACCATGGAGGACCCCATTCTCCTTGGGGTATTTTTTCATAGAATAGGCCTTGGTAAGTTTGATTGGATATAAATAGTGGATAATATATGATACTGCTAAGTTATATGGTGACACCATATTGTTGTTTATGTTTTATCAGAATCTTATTAGTCTAAGAAAAAGATATTTTTCTACCCTCAAATATAAAGATGTATTTTTGATACATCTTATGAAGAATGTACAAAATATTATCTTCTGAAAGTTTGTTATACTTCATATTTGTGAGTTAATTAAGACAGCCTAAAATTATACCTCCTTTTTCTACTGAAGTTTAATCTCTACTATGTTGTATGATAAAGGAATGGTTGGACCAAATGAGGAAGTCATCGTGGACTGTGAATTCTATATCTCAATGTTTACAGTGAAAAGGAATTAAATTAGTAGGAATTCATGAAAAAAGTCTTCGGTAGAAGATAATGAAAGGTTATATGAAATTTTTAATTCAGTTGACCATGTTTTAAGACCTATGAATATATTTGATCTTGGTTTGAAACCAGATAAAATTGTTGACTATCCTCTTGAAGATGAAGAAAAGGAAGTTGTTTCACCTATAGAATGGATAAAGAAGATAGTAGTCCACCTATTCCACAAAATATAGATGAGAATGAATCACTTGTTACTTAATGATGTATTTATTTGGAAGAAGAACCTTCTTTAGGAAAAGAATCTGTTGTTAACGTAAGGGAAAATGATTTTCTTAAGGAGCATCAAGAAAAAGAACATTCTCTTATGAAAAAATACGAAGTTAAAAAAAATTATGAGGATAAATATAATTTGGATTTTATCCTATCTTCTAAATAAATAATAGAACAATCCTTACACCTGGAAATAAAGGACATGTGTGAGATAAATGGAGATTGTCTTTTATAACTAGATTAATGAACATAATCTCTTAGTCCTGTTAGAGATGCATTTATTGAGGGGGGGAAGCACCCCAGTCTATAATTTTTTGAAGTTCCTAATCATGTTGATCAATGAACTGTGGATAGCAGGTATAATTTCCCTAGTTACATTGATGTGGATGATACCGAGGAAGCTTCAGTTAAAGGCATAGACCTGTCAACTCTATTTCAATTGAAATCAATTTCTGTTCTAGAGGTAATCTCTACCAAGGAACCAGATCCTGTCTTAGCTCATGTTCTCGAACCTTCACAAGATCCTTCTACGTTCGTACATCATAGTGATTTGTAATCCTATGAAGATACATTATTGGATAGATTTGAAAATCTCATGTACACACAAAATTCATCTATAATAAATCTAGGTGTAAGAGATGATGCCTGGATGTTATAGAAAATAATAGGGAAGATACATCCCCCAATGCATCACGAAATACAAGATGTTAGAATTGAGAAAAAATAGTTTATTGATGAATTGATGTATCTTAGAGATATGGCTAAAGATATGTAAAAAAGTGATAAAATCAGGACAATCTTCTATTGAACATCTTATTGAGGATGTTAGTGGTAATATTCTATAGGATTTTTCCTCTCAGATTCAAACAAACTTGACATCATTATCCTACAATGTGGTTGAGGGAAACACACAGATAGTGCAATATATTTGTGTGTTTTTTTCCAAAAAAATAGTCTTAAGAGTACATGGGATGTCTAATAAATGTTCTTGAATCAGATCAAGTCCCTCACATCAGTTGTTACGTCCTTCAGTGCCTCTGGGCAGTCATATCATCCCTTTGACAGTGATCTTCTTAGTACTTTTGTTAACAAGGAACTTCATTCAGTGTTATGTGTATTTAAAAAGGATAGTCTATCTATAGTTGTTAAGAATATGGATAGAGTACTTTATTTTTTAGGGTTTAATTCAATGATTGAAAGTGAGGCATAAGAAGAAATTACTATGAAAGTGGATTTCTACATTAATAAGATTTTTTATAAGTATTATATGACCATTAATTTCATGAATCTTGTAGTGAATTTGATAATTTATCCTGTCACTTAATCCTTCAAGGCACAAGTTCAAAATGTGAAATTTGACACTCCGTTATTAGGAAAATTTTGAGACAACAAAGTTGATTTCAAGAATGAAATGTAGTGTACTGGTGAGATTATTACTGACTTCATTTAGCTGTCGAATCTTGATCTTCATGCATAGAGCACTACTATTATGGATCCTGTATTTTCATCCTTGCAGTCTTGTTTAACTCTTTCCACATCCACTATTGTTTCAACTACCTATTTTATGTATCTATTTCTTTGAGCTATATATGACATGTTATCATTGTACCAAACATTCATCGGTTTTCCACCAAACCTACATTGGAGCATTCTGTTTTTGATGGAATCCCTATTAGTTCTTTGATAGTTTTATCACTCCTTTTTTATACTTCTACTTCTACTCCTATGGATCTTTCTAATGCTGCTAATAATGGTATAGAGAAGAAAAGATGTGATGATGAAAATTGAAAGCTTTATTTTGATAGGTATGTTTTGTATTTTTATTTCCTACTACTTGTAATGACACATATTTTTCCATCAAATGAAATGTGAACAGTTGTTGTCTATTTTCTTATTTTCATTGATTAATTCTCATTCCTTCTTATAATCTTTTTGAAAATTTCAAAAGAGTTTTAAATACGCACTAATTAAAAAAAATTACACTAATAAAAAATATCTAATTCATATGATTTGTGATCATCAAAAATGTGGAGATTGATGGACTAATCACATTCTAATCTTGTTTTAATGATCAAAAATTCTGTTAATCCTATTTAATCTATCTCAAATCATATGTAGAGATGGTAGGATTCATTATGATTTAAATAAAATTCAACTAAATAATGTTAATCATAAATCATTTTTGATTATTGTAAAATACATTTAATTTGTTCTATAATGATTTATTTTATAAATGATTAAGTATAATTAATTATTTAGATATTTTTCTTTATGTCTGAATAAAGATATATGACTTAGTCTAAGAAAATGTAAGTCTACAACAGATTCTGTTTTTTGGCGAAGGACCCAGACACTGTTACCTAGACACAGTCACCCAGACACCATGACTCAGACACTGTGACCCAGACACTGTGACCTAGACACCGTGACCCAAACACCGGGACACATACACGGTGACCCAGACACCATGACCCAGACACCATGACAAAGACACCATGACCCGGACATCATGTCCCAGAAACCATGTCCCAAACATCGTAACCAGTTTTAGATCCCATGATGTCTATGACACCAGTTCCTTACTACAATCACTAAGACATCGTTCAATGTTTCACAATTCACCAGACACCATGATTCTAACACCGCATCTACGCTATTGAATCTCGATCTCAATGAAACTGTGGAATCAAGAATGTTTCAGCACTCAAAGGAAACGAAGAAGTCTCCATTTCATTGTGACATTGTTTCCATATGATAATGTTTCTATAAATATTATGACATTATTATTTAATTTGTTTTTAAATTTTTAATTTAATTTTTAATGGTTATATTTGAGTTATTTAAATGTATTGACATAATTAATATTTCTAGGTAGACATGTCACCTAATAGTATGAGGTATAAGGTGAAAAATACCTCCATCATTTTTGTTCAAATAAATGGACTCTAAGATAAAAATAAAAGTGTGGCAATAGAAAAATGAGACAAGACATAGTGAAGAATACGTGTGAAATTTTTTAAAAGTGAACTGATACATGAAACAAGAAACAACTGATGAAAATAGGAAGCACTCTCGATTCCAATGGCTGGACTACCATTTTTAGAGAAAAAACCCCTTCTCAGTACCAACTCCAAATAAGAACACACTCTGGATAGTTTACACCATCGAACTAGCAGACTTGTGATACACTTTTTTTCAAAATAATACTCGATACATATATTTTAATTATCCTACAAGTCCAAATATGCATAAAATAATACTCAGATCACTCTTAACCCTTTATCATCATCTTTTAACAATTGTGTATTATTTTTAGCTTTTGAGAAGTGTGTGTATGCCTTTATTAAAACAGACACTATCTCTTACACTGAAATGAATAATATGAGATAACCTTCCTCTCATATCTTTTTACATTTTCTTACTCCCATGAATAAGTGTGGAAGAGTACCTTGTTTGTCCTGGTTGTTTATACAAATGATGAACAGTAGAAGAGGTCATGTGACCTCGATACTCCTATGCACTATGTTTTACCCCGATATAGGGTCTGTGAATAATCCAGAGGTCATCACAGCCCTCAAAATTACATTTAATAACCTAAAATAGCACAGTTGTTTAGGGCCTATCCACAGAGAAGGAAGATGAGTGAATTATATGGTTTTAAAAAAAATAAACTGCATTATTGTCAGCAGTGAAGGGAGTGAACATATTCTTACTTTTCATATTTTTTTAACGATGTAGTGAAACAATATGTGGTAACAAGTTTTTTACAAAGAAACTAAATCTTTAACTACAATGATTAATAGCTAAAGAAATGCAGCAGAATAACATTAAACAACAACAATAAAGATGTTAAGATCAACAGTTTTATCAAAAATTACAAACATGATTGTCAAAAGGATAACTCTCCACTAAATTTAGTTGAATCACAACTTAGAAATTGATTGATATTTCTTCCTCGCCAAAAGACGCATCAAACAGAAGTTTTACTTTTAGAGTTTTCCCCTCTAAATATCATCGTCTGTTAAAATTTTGAAAAAGAATATAGTTAATGTCAAAATCACAATTAAACTCTAACTATAATGACATTAACGCATCATAAAAATGATGATCATGTTCAATCTCGCCAATTGAAATTGAAAATATGAAATTTTTTACTAGCAGGTGTGAAAAATTTATCTAAACATCAATGTTGATATTGCCGAATAATTTTGATGTCAATCGTAGAGTAAGTAAAAACTATAAAAGATAAACAAAATTTTTTTAATGATCCCACGATAGCAATCAACTTATGTTCAAATTGAATTCTAGAATTGAAAAAAACTGAATAACAGATTACTAAGATTAAATAAAGGTGTAGTAAGAAATCCCTTAGTGATTTTCTGCCTTTATGCTCCTTAGTCTCCATCTTGACTCCAATCATACTCCACGAAGTCTGTTCTCGAATGGATGTGATCGTGGAATCAGAATCAGCCTTTGAATTAGGGTGGTGTGTTCATCTAATGAATAAGAGTCCCCTGAATTCCCACTACAACTTTTCTTATAATATCGTCTGTCATCATGTCACCACTCACTTCCACCGACTCCAAAAAGTCTTTCACAAAAGCACCACACGGGTGCGTTTTTTCACGATTGGAACGTCACACTAATTTTTCTCACTTAATTGAATAAGGTTAAATTAGTTGAGTGAATCTGGATGTAAAATCATCTCTTGAATGAGGCTGTAAATTTTCTAAATCTACTGTGAAACATTATAGCTAAAATAAAATAAAATAGTTATATCGTGAAGAAATTTAAATAATTTTTTATGTCCAATGTTATAATACTTATTAAACATTAATTTTACACCAACTAATAAATATATTAGCTGATTGATATTAATCTTTTTTATATATTTTTGACAAAATAAATTATTCAAAATTATTTTGATATTAAAAGGTTATAATAAAAATTAAGTAAATTATTATGTTTATTATTTTAATAAGTAAATGATTTTAAACTATAATATTAAAATTATAATTTAACATTATAAACAAATTGAATATTTTATAAATTAAATTGAATTAATTAATTTAAATATTTTTTAAAATGATAATTATTATATTAATTAAGAAGTTAAATTATTATATTTATTAACATATATAAATTCATTAGTAAGTTTATTTTTGGAAATAAGAATAATGATTTTATTCTAAATATATATTATTAAAAATATATTATTTTAATGATTAGTTAATTTTTATTATTATTTATTGAATTGTTAATTTATTTAGTTTTTTTGTTTATTTTTGTTGTTTTTTTAAATAAATGAATATGTTTTTCACACCCCCCCCCAAATCTCAGTGCATAGGGGAGGGGTTCTGCTTACTCAGGAAGATATATCCTTTATATAGTGTAGCAGTCCATCTCCTCTCTCTGGATGTGTCTAGCGGCCGACGATGTTGTGGATCTATCTAGGATCCGTTGCTCATGATGGCTTAACTTCAAATCGAGTAACATGGCTGTATCCTGCTCTTCTTCACACGGCTCGGAATCTCGGTCGAACTCCACCTTGTGCGGCATCCTAGTTCTCCATATCCATTGTGGCACAATCCAGAAACAACTTCATAAACTGGCATAGCACCAGATTCTCTTCTGTGCAGTAGCAACAGACTCGAGTGGGTGGTTCCAATTCTGCAAGGTGGTGGGTTTGGACCAGCATTAGTGACTTAGACTTCTCCACAACCCGACAATTTATCCTCTTGTGTAGATCCTCCCCCGGGTGATAACGAGGCGAGCTAGATAGGGTTTTCCTATGATTTTGATAATTCAAGATGTTGAGAAAGTCTGGTGGATGCATGGTTTCATTCTTCTGATTATTGGGATTTTGATTTACTTGTGATATGGGGGTTCAAAAATCATGTGTTGAGTTATTTTTGTGCTATGCTGATGGTGAAGAAAATAAAACAAAGAGTAATAGGGAATGACTGGTTGAATTGGGGTGACCCAATTTAAGAGAAACGATGACAACAGGTGTGATGGCACTAATTTAGGTGAAACCGTGAGGATACGGCGAGAAGTGGAATAAGAGATAACTAGTGGTAGGAGTCCACAAATAGTGCGAGGTAACACTGTGAGTCAATGAAACAGAGAGACTGTAAGAAGAAGAAAAAGGCAGGGACTGGAACCGGCGTGTGGTAGAAAGGCAGAAGTAGTGAGACAGTGGAATGGATTTCACGGTAGCACCGTGAATAAAACTGTGTGAGGATACACTGTAAAAATTGAAAAAATGAGACTGTGTAACATTGGGGAAATGGTTCATGGTGTTTCGTGGAGACCGCTTTGAACCAGTGAGATAGTATGTTAAAAAAATAGTGGCTGGTGATTACGGTTCCAGAGCAACACTGCACAACAAACAATATAATAAAAATAAATTAAAACTTAAATAGAAAAACTAAACAAAATAATTAATTAAAAATAAAAATTAATTAAAACAAAAGAAAATAAAGATACTAATAAATATAAATAAAGTTTTAAAAACAAATAAGCATATGTTAAATTATTATTAATATTAATTAAGTAAAACATATATTAGAAATAAATTAAAAATTAGAATTAAAAAGAATCTAAATTATGAAAAATGAATATAATATTTATGCATTTAAATTACGAAGATAAATTATTACTTCTATATTAAAGAAAATTAATTAAAACAGTCAATTAATTATCATCTTTTTGAATAATTGAGTTCGGTTAAGACTATAAATTATAAAGTATGATTAAATTTAGTTCGTTTCAATACTTAAATTAGTAATTAATGAATTATTAAAAGAAATATATTAATTAGGTTATATTATTTAATTTTTAATACATGAAATTTCTGATTAAGACTAAATAATTTATGTGCTGCAAAAAACTAATTAATTAAATAATAAATGTTATGTTATTAAATATGTAGAAAAAGATACCAAATTAAAGGAAAAGTAATTATATTATAATACTAAAGTAAGAAATAATTTAATTATTTTAATTCATAAAATACATGATTAATTAGAAATATTTATTAATTGATATTTTTATTAATAAAAATACAAAAGTGTGTATATTTAGTATATAGAACAAGAAAAACAATTTAAATCTTTAAAAATTAGTAAAAAAATGTGGAAAACATGTGTTTTTAAGCCAACATCAAATTCCCCCACACTTAATCATAGTTCGTCCTAAAAAATTACATGTTTTATTAACTTTTAAAACAAAAGTATGGTATTAATAATTTTTCTCCTAATGTGACATGTACAGAAAATTGAAAAAAAGGTCTTGAACATGTCATTAGGCATATAAAATAAATTACTCGTATGAATCATACTTAGAATAAATACTCAAAGGTAGTACAGAGAGTAGTGAATCAATAAGAAATGAAAGTGTCATGCCTCATATGTGGTTCTGCTTAGTGGCTATCTTCAATCTAGGCTCAAGTCTAGAGTCCAAGATTGATAAAAGGTAAAATTTATGTTGAATTATGAACTTAACAGTTGGAAATTTATTTATTGAAACATTACCTAGGTTCCAAAAATAAATATATATTTTTTGAATCACCTCAATGATACAATCTAAATGACTCCCATATAAACCAATTGACACCTTCTTCATTTGGCGTTCATCATTCCTGTCACCTTAATGAACTTTTTTTTGACCCAAAACACTTTATTTTATTTTTCCCAAGCCATGTATCATGTGCTAAGCACTGTGAAATTTACTAATTCAATGTAAACAGAGAAATTATAGAAAACATAAATGAACCCAACACTTAAGGTCTCAGAGACTCACCGTGGTATCCGAAATGCCCAAACTACTTCAGTTTCTAAAAAAATTATATAAAAATCATTTATATTAGATAATTAATGTAATTACATTAAATAAAAAACAATGAACTGTGTCCCCTAGGATCAATTTAATCTTTCATTTCCAAGGGTTATTATCATAATTCCTTTAAATGGGTACCCATATTACTCTAAAAAATAGACACTAAACTAGATTTCTATTAAATTACTTAGCAAGACCACTCAACTATCATCCAACCACATTAATTTAATATTCAAAACGAATCTTAACTGCCATCTAGGTACTTGTCCTATGGAAACACCCAATTGAGTTCAATGTAAAGCCTATATTGTGAAATAATTTTGGAAAAACATTCCAATTTTTTGATAAAAATATTGTTGTGATGTGGGAATTGATGAACTTACATTAAATGAAAGTTAAGAAAAGTAAAAAATTGACGCCATACCCCACACTTAAAACAAAAATTTGTCCCCAAAGCCGACTTCTATAGTAGAGAAGAACAATTAATCGATTAAAGTTAAAAATAGATTTTAAATTAGGTAGATTTATGACATGTATAATTGTAAAATTAATGTTCAAAAATATTTTTTACCATTATGAATAAATTATAGCAGGTTCGTTAGCTGTGGGTGCACAGTGGATAGGATGTAACGAAATTCAGAAAATATTATTCAATTACATGTTCAATAACACATAGAGCAAGCATTCCTGACAATCCTTAACAAAGAACATTAAACAAAAACACAAAAACCAGTAAGCATGTACCCCCTATAATTAGTTTCATACAGTGAACTTTGATTTCAATATTTATCAATGAATTCAAATTTAATCAAGAGGCAGATGCCGAATTATTAATTCAATTTTGTGACATGCAGTAAAAGTTTTTTAATATATGCATGATATTCAGTAAATATTCATCAAATATGTACCATAATTTGTTATAGCACAATTTTTTAAAACAGTAAAAAATAGATAAGAATTTTTTCATTCAAAACATGCAACATATTTTAAAAAAAATTAAATGTAGATAAATCAAATAAAAATGAACATAATGATACTTCTCCAACTAGATAATCTATTATTCATTCAGAATGGGAATTCTACTCCTTAAATGACATAGCGTCATCATCCTAGAAACACATAGCTTGTAAACCAAGAACAAAAATCCAGCAGAGATAGAGCATATAGAAGACAACAAATCAACACTTTTTTTAGAACGAAAAAGTACAAAAATGAATACAATGAAAGAGTATGGGTTGATTCGCATGAAGCACTAAATTTAATGTATTCAGTTAGACTTCATTTAAATACTTTTTTTTAATTTTTAACACAAAAAAACCATGGTTTTTTTCCCATACAGTGCTAGATTTTTAGTCCCCAGCCGAACTTACCAAGTAACTAACCGTAATCACTAGGTGGATGTAGTTTCCTTAACAGGAACCACAACCTATGACTGACCTAATTATTTTTAATAGAACGATGATATCTGTGGGTAACACGACTCAAAAAATCAGTAACTGAAATCTCATAGCCAAAAATAACCCCTACATTGAACCCTTTAATAGTTGTGGGAATAGTTCTATCCACTTCCATAATAAGTTCATAAATTTCAAGATTTGAATACACATGATGGGACAACATAGAACTAGGTTCTTCAAATTGTGTGTCATTATTCTCATGGCCATATCCGTCAGCTTCATCATTAGTGTATTCAACTTCAATGGTGATCATGGGTGAGTTCTAATTAGCAGGTTCAAGAGGGAATTAAATTAAGTGCTTAACTGAATCATGGAAAATGAAACACATGTGTGATTCCCCCTATGGACTACTATAGGTATCATGAAAAGGCTCATCACCCTTCACAGTTGAGGATATAAGTGACAGACAGACAGAGAAGAGAATTTATTTTATCATAAATAGATTTATTTCTATCATTTTTTAAATCTCTTCCTAAATATCCTCATCTATTAACTCACTTTTAACATCTACTTCTTCTATCAAATCAATTTTGCAACCATCATATAGTTTGTGTTCAAAATCTCATTCATGTTCAAGTTCAAAAAAATAACTTACTAAAACCATGTCAATTGAGTGTTGCAATTAAATTTTAGGAGAAGTATTATAAAAATCATTTTCAATAAATTCAGTTTCAAGAATGTTCAAATTAAGAATCTTTTCCTCATGTTTGACAAAACTTATTACAATTTCATTACAAAAAGTTTCAAAAAATTAATTACCATGAGAATAGGGAAATGAAAACTCATCAGTTTGTCTTTCTCCAAATCTACTTGCCCCCTTCTTCATCATCCAACAACAATTCAGAAATTATTGTGTTTACAGGTTCATAACAAGGATGAAAAGTGTTCTAGTCCGGTTCAATGATTTCAGATTCCTTGTTATCCATATTATGGTTCTCATCAATATTATACCCAATATTAGGTTCAGAAACATTGTTCCCAATAACAGAAAATTTTGGTGAATAGTTTTTAACATTCAATTTTTCATTCTAAAAAATATCTTCTACCCGAGTGACATTCTTATCAAAACTCCTAAAACAATGACTTTTCTCTAATGTAGTAATTATGAAGAGAACTAGGAATAACTTTTCAATTTTTTCCATTAATCAAAAAAAATTATCAACTAAATAGTATTAAGGTTCTTTATTGTATTACCAATGTTGTTTTCATGAAATTTTTATTGGTTTATTTCCAAATTAAGTCTAACAGGATCATATTTTTCTAAGAGAATAGATTCTTGTCCAGTTTCACAATCACTCTCTTCTTTATTATTATTTTAAAATCCTTTATAAACATTTTATTTTTCATTTTCTTCAAATTATTCTTGTTTTTTAATCCTTTGTTGTAGATCAAATGCATGTTTTCAAGTTTTTTAATTCTTTGATCTTACTCTTGAGAATATCTAATTTTAATTTCATGTTTTTGGATAAACCATGTGTTCAAATTATTCTCCCTAGAATCTATTTTGGTTTATATTAATTCATATTTATCTTGGAATTTAGGATTAGATTCAAACTTTTCATCTTCTTCAATGAAAACATCATGTTGTGGACGGTTGTAAATACACTGCCATGTAGTGTGTCCACAACTGTCACAACAAACATTGTAACATCCTGTAAAAAAGTTTGAACCTTCAAAAAAATCCATTTAAAACTAAAAACTGGTGAGATGAAACACACATAGCTTCACAGTTGATGTAGAAATTTAATGAACAGAAAAAGCTGTAAATTCCGGTTCACAGTTTTTTTTAAACAAGTTGTTTTAATTATTTTTTATTCTATTCTATTTTTTTACCTTAAGACCACATAGTTTGTGCCTTCCCCGCAACAGCACCAAATTTTAACAATCCGGAGTTCATCAGAACCCTCAAAATAACTTTTAATAACTTATTATAGAACAGTTGTGCAAGGTCTATCCCTAGAGAAAAAAGATGATTGAGTTCTAAGGTTTTAAACTAATAAACTCCAATATTTTCAGCAGTGGAGAGAGTGAACATATTCTTAAATTTAATTTTCTTAATGATGTGGTGAAAAAATATGAGGTAACAGGTTTTTAAAATTTAACAAAATCGTAATCGATAATGATGAAAATCTAAATAATTACAGCAGAGTAACAATAAATAACAACAACAAAGGAGCTAAGATCAACACTTTTCTCAGAAAATCCAAACAAGATGGTTGAAAGGATAACTCTCCACTAAATTTAATTGAATCAAACCTTATAAATTTATTGATATATTTTCCTCGAGAGAATACACATCAAACAAAAGAATGAATTTTTGAGTTCGCCACTCTAAAGATCATCATCTGTAAAATTGTGAAAAAGAATATAGTTGAAGTTAAACTCGCCATAAAACTCCAACTATAATGACATTAACGCATCAAAAAAATGATGATCATGTCCAATCTCTCCAATTGATCTAGTAATTATGATATTTTTTACAAAAAGGTGTGACCAATTTATCTTAACATCAATGTTGATCTCGCTGATTAATTCTGATGTCAATCGAAGAGTAAGTGAAAAATTTAACAGATAAACCAAAAAAGATTAAAGATCCCACGATAGAAATAATATTATGTTCAAAATGAAATATAGCATTGAAAACAATCCAAAACAGAGTATAATGATTATATAAATGAGGAGGAAGAACTCTCTATGTGATGCTTTTCCTTCAGGCTCCTTAGTCTCCATCATGACTCTCATCCTCCTCCTCAGAGTCTTCTCTCGAATGGATGTTATCATTGAATAAGAATCAGCCTTCAAAGGAGAGTGGTGTGTTTGTTGAATAAATGAGAGACCCGTTAATTCCAGCTACAACTCTTACCTTAATATCATCTATCATCATGTCACTGCTCGCTTCCACCGACCCCAAAAAGTATTTCAGTAAAGCATGACGCACATGCGTTTGTACACGACTAGCACATCACACTAATTTTTCTCATGTAACTAACTTCATGTGAGTTATTTGGGTGAATCTGGAAGTAAAATGGTCATATGAATGAACTTACATTGTTTCTAACTATACAATGATCTTACATAGAAAAAACAGAATAAAATAGTTAAATCACGAAGAAATTTAAATAATATTTTCTTAAAGTCTAATGTTATAATACTTGTTAAAGTGTAATTTAACATCAAATAATAAGTACATTGGTTTATAGATATTATTTTCTTTTATATATTTTTTATTAAATTAATTATTTAAAATTATTATGATATTAAAAGTTTTTAATTTAAATTAAGTAAATTTTTATGTTTATTAGTTTTATAAGTTAATGATTTAAAACAAGAATATTAAAATTATAATTTAACATTTGAAAATAATTTAATATTTTATTAATTAAATTGAATAAATTATTTTAATAAATTTTTCAAAATTATAATTAGTATATTAATTAAAAAGTTATGTTATTATATTTATTAACATATATAAATTCAATAGTCAGTTTTTTTAGTAATAAGAATTAATATTTTATTATTAAATATATATTACTATAACTATATTATTATTAAGTTTATTTATTTTTTATTACTATTTATTTAATTTTGAATTTATTAGGGTTTTTAGTTGATTTTTGTTGTTTTTTTTAAATAAATTAATTAGGTTTTCACCCCCCCAAATCTCGGCACATAGTGGAGAGGTACTCCATCCTCTGGAAGAGAGCGCCTTCATCAAACATGACAGTCCAGTTACTCTCTCCGGTTGTGTGTAGCGGCCGATGATATTGTGGATTAGTCTTAAATCCACTGCTCATGATGGCTTCACTCAAGATTTTTCAACATGGATGCATCCTTATCTTCTTCACGCAGCTCAGAATCTCGATCGGTCTCCTCCTTGTGCGGTGTCCAAACTCTCTATATCTTGTGCGACGCACGCCAGTAGCAACATCAGAAAGTGGCATGGCACCAGATTATGCTCTATGAAGCAGTAATGAACTCCAACAGGTGGTTCTTATTCAGCGCGGCGGTGGGCTGTGGACCACTGATGGTGATTTCAGATTCTCCACAACCCAGAGATTTCTCCTCCTCTTCGGATCCTCCCCCTGATGATAACGTCACGAACTGGATTGGTTTATCCTATGATGGTGAGTGTTGAAGACATGAATAAAGTTGGGTGGATGTATTCTTTCATTGTTCTTATTTTTTGGATTTTGATTTTCTTGCGATTTGGGGGTTCAAAAATCGTGGATTCAGTATTTTTGTGCTATGATGATAGTGAAGCAAGGAGAAGTAAGAGCAATAGGGAATGACTAGTTGAAGTGGGGTTACATGGTTTAGGATAAATGTTGACAAGAGGTGTGATGGAAATGATTTTGATGAAACTGTGAGGATACGGTGAGTAGAGGAACATGTGAGAACCGCTGACAGGAGGCTAGAAATGGTGTGAGGAATCACCGTGAGTCAAGGAAATAGTTAGACCATAAGAAGTGGAAAAAGGAATGTACTGGAACCAGTGTGTGCTGGCGAGGTAGAAGTAGTGAGACAATGGAAGGGATTTTAGAGTATCACCATGAATGAAATGGTGTGAGGAGACACCGTAAAAATTGAAATAGAAAGACTGTGAAAGAATGGGAAAATATTGCGTGGTGTTTCAGTGAGACTTCTCTGAACCGGTGAGACATTATGTCGAAATACACAGTGGCTGGTGGTTACCGTGATACCACAACACTGCACAACAAATAGAAAAATAAAAATGAATTAAGGCTTAAATATAAATATAAAAAAAATAATTAATTAAAACTAAAAACTATTAAAAAAAACGAAAATAAAGATAGTAATAAATTTAAATAATGTTTTAAAACCAAATAATTTAATATTAAATTATTATTAACATTAATTAATTAAAAATTATATTGGAATTAATGTTAAACATATAGTTAAAAAGAAACTAAATTATAAAAAGAAAATATAAAATATATGCATTTAAATTACAAATCTAAATTATTAATCAAATAAAAAACTAAATTCATTAAAATAGACAATTAATTATCATCTTTTTGAATAATTGAGTTGGATTAAGTCATTAAATTATAAAGTTTGATTAAATTTAGGTTATTTCGAAACTTCAATTAGTAATTAATGAATTATTATAATACATCTATTAATTAGGTTATATTATATAATTTTTAATATATTCAGTGTGAGATTAATACTAAATAATTTATGTGCTACACTAAAATAATTAATTAAATTATAACTTTTTAGTCACGAAATATGCAGACAAAGATAGAAAAATAAATGAAAAGTTATTATACTATAAAATTAATGTAAGATATAATTTAATTAATTTAAATCATAAAATACACGATTAATTATAAAAATTTATTAATTGTTATGTTAATTTATTAAAAATAAAAAGTGTAAATATTTAGTATAAATAACAATAATAACGAAATAAATCATTTTACATAATTTTAAATGTTATGGAAAACATGTGTTTTTAAGGCCACATCAATGTGTATCATGTTTATAATATAAACATATTGGTGGCCAGTGATCACCCAGTGGATTGGATTAGGTTTTGAGTTGTGACTAAACCACTTGTTTTATCCATTGTGTCTTTTAATTTTGTTTTTCTCTATTATAATGTGTATTTAAGAAAACACTATATTTTACGTTGAAGGTTTGTCTTAGATATATGTTTTAATTTTTTTCTTTATTAGAATATATTCAAATGTATTATCAATAATTCATATTGATATTACTGTCAATTAATCAGTTTTCGAAGAACTCTACTTCAACCAACAATTATAATGACATTCATGCATATGTCTGGACTACCACCTCCACGAAGTAACGCGATTCATTTTGCGCAACAAAAAAAATTAATTTTATATATTTGAGATTAATAAAATATGAATTTATTTATGATATAATAAATTGTTTATAAATATAAAATATTAATTATTTTTTCTATTACGATTTTTGAATAATTTAAACATTATTCATGTGTACGTACGACCTGTCGTCTCCATGATTATAACACAAAACATTTTTCATTGAAATTTATAATGGTTAGTTTTAAATGTATAATTACTAAATGAAAATTATAATTATAACATTATTATTACTCTGGATATTAATGAATAATGATCATTTTTATTAATTTCATCCAACTAATGACATTTTGGACATATTAGCCGAATATCATCAACAAATACGATATGAACATAATTAATTATGTAATTTTACATTGTAAGGTAATAAAAATAATAAAATAAATTATAAACCTGATAATTAATGTTGGAAAGAATATCAAATATGAATTTTTATTATTTAGTAAGATAAAAAATGTATTTGATGAGTCAGTCATGAGGCAACATACAATTTCACTTAAAACATCATTTTAAATTATTTTGGGAATTTTTTTAAAATATAATTCTTCCATGTACGTGTTCTTAATATTATATTATATATGTATTTATAAAATGTTTAACATTATTTAAATGATTATATTTTTTCTTCATGTAAACACCCCTCTTCCCTAGTTCAAGGAATTGTAGTTTTCAAATGGGTGTTTGAAAGGAAGAGATATTTCTATATCAAAAAAAGTTTTAAATACTGGATAAAATTATTTTTCCAAGGGTTTTATGAATAAAGGGTGATAGAATAAAATTTCTAATCATGATATTACTCTTGTTAATTATATATTATAATAATAGATATCAATATAACTTACATAGGTGTGCGTGATGCAACTTATATTAACATGAAATCTTGATTCAAATTATATAAACGACTGATCATGATTCTTATAATAAGAATGAGTGATCACAATATATCTATAAAATAATTTGGTTAATGTTCATTATTTTCAAATGTAAGAATAAGTGTGTTAACCATGGTGGTTTCCCTAATAGATTAATCAAGTATGTAGTTATTTCTCACATGAGTGAACATGGGGTAGTAATATGATACTCAATGTTGTGTAAAAATATGTTCTAATTTATTCTTTGAGATTTAATAGATTTATTCAATAAAAAATATTTTTGGAGGTTGATTTGACTAACTTTGTAAACATTAAAATTATCATGAGAATAGTATCTATTTTATTGGTGTTTATAATTTTTACTGGACTAATGGATTTATTACTTTTATATCCCCTAATGTTAATCATTTTTTTCTCATCCCATGATTTCAAAAAAAAATTCATAATGAATAATTATGATTAAAAATGAAAAAATTACTTTTTCTAGACATGAAATATACTTTGAATGAAACAAGAATGTATTAATAAATAAATCATTTGTTGGAAAATTGATACCTCGTGGAAATGTCCATTAAAATGTTTTTTCCTAATTCTAAAATACTGGTAACCTTAAATTTTTTTGGTTATATAAGTGATAAAATATTTCTAATTTATTTTTAATAACTTTTATGATAAATATTGGTTTCAATTTTTTATATAAAATAAATTGATGTAGTTATTATTTTTTTGAACCAAAATCATGAGTGCGGGCCCAATGATATTATAATTAGTATCATTGAAGGGTTTATAAATCATAATGTCTTTGTATTTTATAATTTTAGGTCATGTTATATGATATGAATATTTTCATGGGATTATAATTATAATATTGATCTCTACTTATGTGCCATGATCGACCCTATTAATGAATTAAGTGATGAAATTATAAGTTGAGTAATGATATTTTGGGTGAAATTTTATTAACTTGTGGAATATGTAACCTTTTTCTTTAAAATAATCTTTTATTTTAAAATAATGAGATAAAATTTTTTGGGATACACGCAGGAAATTATGAGATGGTATTTTGGGATAATCAATTCATTAATGTTGAAGTTATAAATGATTTTTTTGTATAGTTATAGTATTATTGGGAATGTTATATGATTTATATTAATATAGTTTTAGTAAAAGGATACCATATAGGATGGTTAAAACTCACATTATCTAAATATGTATCAAGGCATGAACCCATAATCGATGGGAGACAAGGGTGAAACACCTACTGGAGGCATACATGAAGTCATCATTAATATATATTTTTAAATGTGATTTAAATTTTTTGTAAGATAAATATTACATTGATTTTGGGAAAATATGTTTTACCATATAGTTTACCATGGGATTTAAATTGATTTGGTGATTTAGAGATTAATACTATTTCAGAATAAGATCACTATAATTTTGGGAAATATTATATGATTAAGGTAAAGAAAATAATTTGGGATTTTGTTTAAGGAATAAAAGATGACTTATATTCAAGATGAATATGTATATTTAATGTGTCCTATGGTGATTTAGGCTAGTTATCAAAATTATTTTCATATTATACAGATTATATGATAATGGAACACAGTTTTTTTTATGAGATATATAGATTGATTAATGTTATTTCGATATAAATGATAAATATACCATAGAATAATATGTTCTCAAAACATAATAATTTTTTGATTTTAATTTTAGTCATGAATATTATGAAAATTTGTAAGGATGGTTATTTTTATAATGATTTAGTTTTAAATTTGAGTATTATTATTTAATTTTTGAGATTAATATTTTATGTCATTGTATTATATTTATTTAATTTTTTGAATTCTCTTACCTTCTTTTATCCATATTGGTTTTGGTTAATGTATTGATACCACAAGAATATCTTGTTTCCATTTTTTTAATTATGTAGTCTATTAGATTATAATTTTTGTGCATTGATCATGAAAATATCTTATAGAATACTAATTATTTGAAGGAAAGGTTGAGATTTTCGTTGAAATTGATTAAGGGTTGAAATTTTAAATGTTCCCAAAGTATAATTCGTTATATTCATATTATCAATTGTATAAAAATTACTCTACTGTAAGAAAATGATCTAGAAAAATAGTTATCCTATTACCTTTTTTCAATATAATCAATGGTATTTTTTACACTTCATTAGAATATGATTTTTTGGACATTTTTATTCTCACGATTATTCACATTATTATGATCAAATTTCAATATCACTCTCCATAACTATTTAAACATTATATTTTAACTCCTGGTCTAAATTTTGACATCAAAGTAATGATCTCTTATATAAAAATGAATTAATTCGTTATTCTAGGTGACCATAGTAATTCCCTATCCCAATATTCAAGAAGATATTTTAATTACCCTTTTTATGATTTTGGTTTTCAAAAAATATATTTTAAATTATAAAAACCATGATTACCAAGATCATGTTAAAATTTATAGGATAAATTTTATTAAGGGGGTTAGGGGACAATTTAACACTCTGAGATTTTAAAGGAACACAATATTGAGGAAAAAATAAAATATACATCCCCAAGCTAAAAAAACACGATATATTAAAATTTAAATTTAATAGTTCTAATTTATGCATTAAATCAGAGTCTACGAATAGAATTAACCACATACTAAAATATATATAAAAGTCATACATAATAAAAATTCATTGATTAATTCGTAGGAAATAAGTACTGATTTATTTTTAATGTCATTTTATTCTCTAGATACATGTTTACATAAAGAAATTTGATTTATTTGATTTTTTAGAGAATATTATTATGGATTTTATTAAATTCAAGAAGTTATATTTTCGTAAAGAGTTATTTTTATTAAAATAAGTATATCGAAATTAACATAGGGTGATATTTTTATATTTTAATGAGAGGGTTGATTTCTATTAAGTAGAAAAAATTATAATATTGGTAAAATTTTCATTTAATTTAATTAAAAAATCAAATTATGCTATTAATTTGATCTTAAATTATGATATAAATTCACTACATATAAATTACCAAATTAATTACATTATAATTAGCTTCATACTGGATTTTTTGGTATTAGTTTATTTTTATGTTTAAAAAGAACAATTTTTATTACAACCTATTTTTCATTTCATTTTATGAATATATTTATAAATTAATTTATTCCACAAACTAAATATGATTTAATGAAAATGATTTCATTTTTTGATTCACTATGTTATATTTATCCAAATATTTAATTTTTTATTTTTCTAAAGACGAATTTTTTTTGTGAATAGTTAAAAAAATTGAGTTTTAATTAAATGAAATATCTTTTATGTTTTCAAAAATAAATAAATATGATATAAATATTTCTTTAACTGTTGAAAATAAAAATTGAAGACAATATAATAAAAATATATTAAGAAACTAATTCTAAACATATAAAATAAAATTTATTTTAGGATAAAAATGAAAGTCATTTTTTGTGTAGACATATTGCTCGCAAAACACATGATAAGTCATATTTAGTATCATAAATATAATAATTGATAAGGAGTGGTATTTTAATGAATTTTTAAATAATATAAATATAAAATATAAATTTTCAATATTTTTTTAGAATTTTGATTTATATAAAAAGAAACTTGTCCAAATGATTTTTCAATGCTTGTTCCAAGCTAGAAAAATAAAAATAATATTTTAAATATTTTTTCATTAATTAGAAATGTCTAAATGCACATATTGAAGCAATTTAACATTTTATTTCAATCATAATATATTAATTTTCTATTGTAATTTATTTTTTATTTCTCGTGATGGAATAGTTACCTGAAATTCATACCAAACATCGACACAATGCATGTGCAAGAAGTTGAAAATCAAGTTCAATATTTTATAAACTGTAAAAATATTTTTTTTGTTGAAGTAAAATATCCAAATTATTTGTAAAATTAATATAAAATATTTTAGTTTATTAATATTCTATATGCAAATTTATTTTTTAAGATTGTTTTTAATGTCATTTAAAAAGAATAATGTTAAAAATTAAATTAATAATATTATATATAAAATAAAAATTTAATAATTTTTTTAAAAATAATAAAAATATAGAAATTGGATAATTATAATGATAAATATTCTAAAATGTAATTTCTTAGATAATAATTATCTAATTTTTACACTAGATGTAAAATTATTATCTTATAATATTGAATGATTAATTACCATGGTAAAGGATAAAATTGGGTTACCAAGGGGTAAAATTGATCATAATCAATTAAATGAAATGAAACCAGTAAAAATTTGATTATATGAATATATTATGACCATATATTACTTATATTGTAATTCGTTGTTTTTTTAATATTTATTCACAAGAAATATACATATTATATCATAATAATTAATTTATTTAAAAAATTTATATAATTGATATTTTATAATAATAAAAATTTATTAAATAATTTAAAATTTATAAAAATACAATATTAATAAAAATTAAAGTTATATGATTTAAAATATTAATAATTGTCAACTTATTTTTCAATTTTTTTAATCTAGTAACGTTATTTTTCCACTAAAAAGAAAACATATTTATATCATTGTAATTGTTAATGGGATTAAGATAGGGTTAAAAATATGTGATATGGGTAAAAAATGTAACACCCCAAACTTCCACGCTACACTTCCTTTCGAATAATACAATAGCATATGATTTACAGAACACCAAGTTCAAGCATACCAAGACCTATCAAACTAGCCATTTAGAAAGCGGTTATGAATAGTAATAACCAAATTTTTAGTTTTATATATATTCCATATTATTTTAAAATTAAACTTTTTTGTTTCTTAAAAAATAATATAAAGATAAATTCGATTTATCTGAAAAAATAAGTATTTTTTAAAAAATGCATATTTTACATAATATAATGGAGAACCCTTTATAAATCAAATATTTGATACTTTTATATATTTAATTTGATTAAATTAAATTATTATTTAGAAACAGAACCTAAAAATTTAGTTTGGATAAGTATTTTGGGTTTTTCTGATTACTTTCAAATATTGTAGGATAGTTAAAGATGCTAAATTTTAATTCAAAACAACTTTTTTAACCAAAATACATTATAGTGGAAATGTATACATTTTAATGGTTTTACAGTATAATAATATTATATTTTTATCATTTAATATAATGTTTTTCAATGGGTGTAATTTCACTATTAAACCAAACATAAACACATATCAATCTTTTAAAAGTTTTTACTTCTAAAAAACCTTCCTTTTGTTTTTGATAATGGGAATTAATTTTAAATTAATCAATTAAACATCAATGTTCTGAATTTCGTAAAATAGACATCATTTTTTTATTCCAAATATCAAAATTTTCCCTAGGTAAATTTTGTGTATTTTTTTGAAAACATTCAATTTTTTATGAAATGTAAAAAACATTGTGTTATTTTTTAATAAACGACATTTCAATTAAATAATTATTTATTATATTTAAATTTATTTTGATTCAAATTAGATAAATAATACCTATATTATTTCAATGTAATTCATCAGAGTAATTTTATATTAAAATTAGGTGTATAAATTTTTATAGAATTTTTTAACGTATTTTACCCACCTTCTAGGCACGTTAGAAAATTTGCATAAAATGCAATTTTCCTATTTATGTGAACTGAATTTCCAAAATCTGAGAGATAAGGTTGACATCAGTAATTAAAATTTGGTTAAACAAGATGAAATTAATTTTTTGGTAATAATAACATTTGAATTTTAAAAACCATGGTTAGAAGTAAATAGGGTAATCAAATGTAAAAATGATATTGTAATACCCTAAAACATTTCACAACTCAATTTGATAGGTTTATTTAGAATAAAATACACCTTAGTGAAAATATATGATCCTTTTGGTCCACTTAGTTTAGATTAGGATATTTATTATTATTTTATTTAAAGAAGAGTTAAAAGTGTGAAATTCAAGTTTTAATTACTAAAACATTTTTAATATAAGGTTATACAAAATATAATTTTGACTCTAAATATTAATTAAAAAGATAAAAATATTTAATAATTCATGGTACTTTATTTATAATTTTCAGACATTATATAAGTAAATTTTTTTATGACATAATGAAGATGCAACTACCTTATTAATGATAGATTAAAATAATTTTTGTTATAAATATTAAACTAAATTAAAATTGAGACTTTTGATGCATTAAAATAATTAATAGTATAATATTATATTTTAGGGTTGATTAAATTTATTTGTTTTGATGAATTCATATTTTTATGACTTTCAAAAAAACCAAATACTAAATAATATCAAAATTGACTTAAATCAGTTTTTAAAAAAATACTATATTATTAAATTATTTAACAGTCTTTAAAATATAAATGATGGAAAAAGGCTTATATAATAATACATATGTCATTAATGAACTACATGGGGTTATCTTGGAATTTTATAGAATGTTTATTAACCATATAATATAAAAATACAGGGAAAGATGGTAAATGTTAAACTATTTAACCACGAGTTAAATCTAATAGATAAGGTTAATATTGTGACATAAACCTACCTAAAACCTATTTGTTGAAAGGTTTTTGACCCATAAACACCATAAACTCAACATAAATCTTTTTTGAGCCATTATAAACAAAATATTATTCTATAATAAAATAATATTTCGAGGATTTTCTAATGTGACCTTCACCATTCTTTTAAAAGGGTACATCCCCTTCTCTCAAAATCACACAAACAAAGCCATCTTGCTTGTACATAACCTACTCTAATATCTTCAAACTACACTCAATTAATACTAGATGCCTTAATTTGATCATAAATCAAACATAATTTTTTTTTGATCCAATTAAAAGGAATCACCTAAAGAAGAGGTAATTACTTCATCACACTATTCAATGTTCTTTTCTTCTTCCACATACTCTTTTTTTGTTGGTTTTAAAACAAAATAATAACTACAATTCCTTCTACATACTTAGATTTTATTATAAATATGGAACAACCACATTCATTATTTTATGAATCTAATGAATGAAAAAGTCACCAAATGTGCAAACATACAACAAACTATCTCCGAGTCATTGTGTAGTTTGTTATTCAACAATTAATTATTTAGATGGGCATAATAATTATTATAATTTATTTTAATAAAAAATATATCATGTTAATGATTCTTTATATATGAAATACCATCCAATTACATATTATTTCTCCATCAATATAATGGTATTGTCGCTCGTGTGTACGTACGGATTACCGTCTCCCGGAACACGATGAGATTCATTCCCCATTAATACCATTCAAGAATAAATATCAATTTATTGTTAAAAAATAATGGTTAAGAATATAATATTATTATCTATACGAATAAAGTATATTCTATATATAAACAACATGTCTTACTTAACAAAACCTATAATGAGAAATGAATATGTTAACACCCGAAACAATGATACCACTGAGAAATTATTAATAATGCAATATTAAGAGATATTATATTATATCATTTTTATATATATTGTTCTTGTATAATTTAATAAAAATTATTTTACCATTATACAAGAGGTTAAAAAACCCTCGACTATGGATAAGTACAAGGTACATGGTTTTCATCTCACTTTTTATTCCCATGAGATTCATGCTATATTTTATACTATTTACTTTTCGGTGGTGAATATACAACCCTTTATTGAATTATTTGGTAATATAATTTAATTTATGTGTATTTAAAACTTCAATTCGTGATACTTATTTCACTGGATGAATGTTTTTTATATTACATAATTGGAACGGGAATTTCTAATTTCAATTAACACTCATTGGGTTTTACGCAAACATCATGGATTATTTAACTCCAAGATTATGTGTGAAATCACTATTTATTTATTTATGTATTAATTTACACTATCCTTTGTGTGGATATTATTTTTATACACATAATAAATTCATTGATAAATTATCAAGTCATCTATACGAACAGGATAGTAGTAATCATAACTCAATTTACATTCTTTGAATTAATAATTCAAGTCATTGGTGTTGTTTTTACAAGAATATGTGTTAATATAATATAATTCATTTACAATTAATATCCAATAATTTTGAGTGTATTTATATTTTTCAAACATAATTATGTCATTTATTTATCATTAACCTAATGATATAGTCTTTATAAGGGATTTCCTCTAAATTTACATTCCATTGAGACTTATTTCTTTTATGTGCCAATTCAATATTATGTGGAACATATACTATATTTTGACATAGAATGTCATGGATCCCATTATTATGATGATATTATAAGGTTATTATTACCTCAATTATTTGTATTCAAGAGACTCTCTTTTGTTTATGAAATCTATCTAAATTATCATTTTATTGGTTTTAATTCATTTTAATTAGTGTATATATATTACAAATGTTTCCAAGGAATTATTTATATGGAAATGAATGTTTCAAATTAAAATTTCATTTTAATGTTTTAAAGGGGAATAGGAAACATTGATTCAAAAATATATTTTAAATGGCTTCCAGATAAATATTGAGGCTTTTTAAAATTTTCAGGAAAATTGGATATTTCTCTCAAATAGTTTTACAAATTATTTTAATCTATTTCAATATAATCATTATTCTGGATTGAGTTTGATTTATTATAATAAAATATAATTCAATAATTTATTTATTAAGTTATTTTAAAATATGGATGCACTATTTATAAACCATTCATGGTTTGTGGTAAAATGGTGTCATTACATATCCTAGATTAAATATGAACTTTTAGATTACGTTCGAACCATTTCATATGAGAAATGCATTGGACTTAGTAATTGATGGGTGGATCCCGCTATAGCTCTTCAATGCATCGGTAGGTCTCATGCGACAAACTAATGACTTGGCACAAGGCCTTGTAAAAAATTATTATTTGTAGTCTTGGCACGAGGCTTTGACTATGTTGTTATGATGTCTAACATTATGCATTCCATCATAATGAAATTATCTATTGATATTACATGTGATTAAATGACCAGTAGAATATCTATGTGAATAAGTAAAATGAATTATTTGATTTATATTTTCCATATTATACTGAAGTATAATTTTCAAACGCTTGTGTTTTAGTCTTATACATTGCTATAAATGTTTATACAAATTAATGATAGTTTCAACTATATTATTATCCTTACTAATCATCTGACATCACCACTTCCTATGTTTTAATTTTTTCCAGTATGTGATGAAGTATATGATGATTAACCTGTATGAATTGGCTAATGGATATGAGTGTATTCAAAAGGGACACAATGTTTTTTTTTCGTTATTTCATTATGTAATGTAAAACTTATGTATGTATTTAGTAATTCCAAGGATTCTAAACTGATCAGTATTTGAGGACTTTATCTCTTGTGATTATTCCAATGATTTGTAATAATGTATCAACTCTCGGTAACTAGGGTCAGAGCATTACAAAAAACATATCTCAAACATGTATAAATATTATTTTATGAGTGGATTTAGAATCATAATAGTATTTTATTTTAATTATATCAACATGGAAAAAAATTTCATTAAAATATTATTTATACTATTTTAATAAATTATGTAATTCTTAGAGTGCCGCTCCCCTTAATGATAATTGGAGACCCCCCGTCCAATATTCCCAAAGCATTTATAGAACACTCTATCTAAAAATATCTAACCAAACATACTCCAGTCTTCCCACATTAATTTCTAGACATCATGGATTGGTTATAATTTAAACCATATAGGGATTATTATGTTATGGAATCAGGGTTGTTTAAAAAAGCGGTAGGACATTAAGATGAATGTTTTAGTTTTATTTTCATTTATACCTCATTCAAATATAATTCAATACATTTTAAATAATAATGAAAATATATTCCATATAATGATACATGGTTATGTAAATTTAATAACCTATATCTATCTATTTATTCCAAGAATTGTTAAATGAATCCATCGTTAATGTGTACGGAGGATTACCCCTTCATGAACTGATTTAAATTATTTTATTCATCACTAATCAGGGAAAGTTATAATTATGGATTGAATTTATATATATATATATATATTATTAACAAAATTATCAGTCAATAATTATAACAAATCATCCGTTCTCATAACGTTCTATCCGTTGAGAAATGATATAGTCGTCAAATAGTATGTGTGGATTACCACCTATAAAAAGTGATGTGGTTAATTCTTTATAACCACATCCCCATGATATAATATATATGATTATTTAATGCAGTGATATTATATTCATTATATAATCATAAACCTAAAAATAAATAATAATACTTTTGTTTTTTTATTATTTTATTTGAAAAATGGAAATGTTACTCATACGTACATTTGACCTACTGTCTCCATGATTGTAACATAATTAATTTTTCCATAACCATTATTCATGGTTGTGTATTAATGAAAAATCAATTTACTAAAATGATAATACATATCAATTATTATTCTACGTATGTCGTAAAAATAACCTCTTTTACTATATTCAACCTACTGATGTCATTTTTGACATATGACCAGAATATCATCAAAGTATCATATGTGATCATAATTAATTATGTATTAGTACCTAATTTAATAAAAAAGTAAAATAAAAAAATATTCTTGATAAGAATTATTGATAAATTAATGAATTAACATTAATAAATTTTTCAATAAGATAAAAAATATATGTGATGAGTCGGACTCAAGGTCAAGGAAAAATTAACTTCAATAATCATTTAAAATTTTCTAACCACTCAATTTATAAATATTATTATTAAATGTAGTTATTCTTGAAATTATTTTATGAATTTATTTATATAGACATAAATGAATAATAATTTAATTTTAATGTCTATTTTTTATTTATTACAATTTTTTTTAAAACCAGTTCATGTATTTTATTTGGAATATTTTGAATTTATTTACAAAAGGTGAAAGTAATTTTCTATTTTGATATATATAGCCATAAAATATTATTCCCACAATTGTTATAATTTTTATGTTTTACTTCCTTCTCAGGTATTAATGTTTTATTAAATTAAAAAATATTTCCTTTTTTGATGGTATTATTGTTTTTAAGATGACTTTATTTATAATGAAATGGAATTTGAATATCTAAAAGTGTTTTGAATTTGTGTTCGAAAGAGTTTCTCAAGGGGTTTATGAATAAAAGAAACAATTATAAATTGTTATATTCATGATATTGTAATTTATAATTATGGATGACAATATGTGATCATGATAATGCTTATATACATGATTAAGTCAGAAATATGTCAAATGAGTAGGAAATCCCAATACATTTCATATTAACAGTGGTTCCTGATACAAAATTTATAAATAGATGATCCTGATATAGCTCTCAAATTAATTAGGTAGAGTCACATATATTCCAATTCAATATATAAAGTTTTACTGGATTATTTTCTTTGTTTGAGTAAACTGGGATCTAGTCATTTTTGACATTAGGGTACATGTGTTATGAATATAATGCTCTACGTTTCCAAAAAAAGGATTATAATTTCTTCTTATTAGATTTAATGAATTTACCAGGAAAGCTCAGCCAGGGACAAAGTCCCTGACCATTTATTAAAGAAAAGGCAAAAGTACAGTAAAAACCGGTTTAGGAGAACCGGAAACCTTACAACCAAACAACTGATCCCCCAAGCACAAACGACATCAGAAATTCAAAAATCAAAAACCACGAACCCTGAGCCTTCCTCGAGCCACGCGAAACCTCGAGAAGCGTTTCACGTGACAACCATTACACAGCCAGCGAGAAATCCAGAACCACACACATCTCCACCACATGCGTCCACCACTGCAGGTCGCCGACGAGACCATCAAGCATCATCGCCGGAAAAACCATCACAGAACACCACCAAAAGTCATCCGACCACCGTATTCACAACTTCCCGAAAATCACAGGAACCCGAAACAAGCGCTCCTCATCGATGCCCAATAACAGGGCCTCACGACGTCGACGCACCACCCAGAAGGACCCAGAGCGCTCCGGAGAGTATGCCGGTGGAAACCGGTCTTATACCCGTAGATCCGACCATCGGCGCCGTCAAACGCCACCACCGGAGCAAAACCAGCACCACAAATTCATTCAAGAACAACATCACGACTAAAAGATTTCATTTATTTATACCCCATATTGTGCTTTATTTTTATATTCCATTAATTTAATATTATTTTTTATATGAAATAAGGATGAGTATAAAATTTAATAAATTCAATGTTATAGATGTGTAATTTACATTTAATTAAGTAATAAAATATTTATAAATAACTATTTTAGGAAATATGGATACTTTGTCGAAATCACCTAGTAAAAATGCTTTTTATAATTATCTGAAATTTTAATAAAAAATATCCTTGGTTATGTAAGTGATATAAAAAATTTCATGTATTTTTTATATTTATTATAAACAAAATTTGTTCACATTTTTCTATATCAGATAAAGAAATGTAATGATAATGTTTTACAACTGGATTCAGTTGTGCGAGTTCACGTCTCTTATAAAATTTTTTTTTCATTAAAACTATATATGGATAAAATTTAGGGTAAATGTTATTGTATATATACTAAAAATAAAAAAAATAATTTTATATTCACTTATAAAGAGTTTAATATTCTCCATATGATAATGTTTTAATTGATTAAATATTATGATTAATCTATTCACGACTGTTAAAAAAATTTGAACAAAAGAGTTAATGCCCTATGTAACAATGACCACTATAGTTTTTTCATGCTTCACCACTGGATTCAGTAGTGCGAGTTTAGGGCTCTTCTAACATTATTTTTTTCATTAAGACTATATATGGATAAAATTTAGGGTAAATTTTATTGTATATATACCAAAAATAGAAAATATTATATTATATTCACTTTTAAAGAGTTGAATATTCTCCAAATTATAATGTTTGAATTGATTAAATATTATGATTAATTCATTCACGACCACCATAGAATGTTGAACAATGGAGTTGATGATCTATGTATGAAAGACCACTCTAGTTTATTCATGATATAAAATTCTAGTTATTATATATATATATATATGTATTTTTAGAAGTTAGATCTTTATATCATGTGAATATAGGGTAAATTAAATAATTCCCAGTTGAATGTTGAACAATCCATCCAAGTAAGTACTAAATATGTGAAAATGGAAGATGTATATCTTCAAAAAACTTGAGAAATGTTATTGAGATCATTAATGATTATGATATACATTTATGGGTCAAGAATTAAGTATGAATGACACTCATAGTACAAATAAATAACGATAAATTCTATGAATATCATTCATCATCATTCAATATTCAACCTGGATGCGTGAAGATATATTGAGATAAAAAAGATTATTTTTTTGTGGGATAAAATATCAAGGATATTGTAGAGTATGTATATTGATTACTATATTATTTATTTGATAATAATGCGTGGAAAAAATTATAAAGTGAATTTTCAACCATATCTCATATCATAATTGAATTGGAAAATGTTATCGTGTTTTAAATTAAAAAATTTTGAAAACATAAAAAGGATAAAATACAATTTTTGGGTCATATTTGATCACTGTATTGATTCTGAACAATTTTTTACACCACATTATATTTCCGTCTTGATCATTTTTTGAGGATATAATATAAACTTAATGATTACTTTCAGGGAGTAACACATTAAATTGTATTTTATCCAGATCTGATGTTTACCTCAATGTTCTAGTGAAACATCAAGAAATGTATACATATAATGTTATGTTTCCATAAAAAAATGTCATCCACAGATAGATGTTCCATCTAAGAGTAAAATTACTACCATAGAGAATATGTTGAGATTATAGTCTCTCAATTTCAATGATTTTTGGGATCAACATCTTCCTCATATCCAATTAAAATTTAACAACATATTTCACCCAAACATTGTGATGGATCCTTATGAATTTATATATAGTGGTTTATATAGAACACGACCATGTTGGGATGATTTTGGATAAGAAAAACTATAAGGACATGAGATAGATGATGAAATTGTAGATAATTTTAGATCCATTTAGCATCACATCAAGGAATATCATAATCTATAAAATATTTATGCTGACACTCATTATTGAGATATTTAATAAAGATGTACTAAGAAGGTCATCTTATAAATTTATATATGAATGAATGTTATTATATTTATATATAAGGAGAATGGAATCCCAATAAATATCACTCCTTTAAATATTCTTGATATTATTTGGTCATTTTCTTGTCACATGGTTCTTCCAACGAACCCCTCCCATGTTCCCAATGTGTACCGTTAATCTCTATAGAGGAATTACTTATCTAATCTTTCATGTTTAGTGAACTCCTAGGTATTACCATTAGATCATGATCTTTCTTTAGGGGAATAACTGGTGGAGATTCTAGATCGATGAGAGAATGTTCTATAAATCAGGCCCAATCACTTGCTTAATTTTTTTTGCCAAAACTCTAAATTAAGTGATGATAAATAAGAACATGAGGATGTGAGGAAGAATAAATATCCTCATTTATTTTTATCATAATGATATAGTATTAATTTAGAAATTCATTTTAATTTGTTTGGAATGTCATATCATGATTTTTATGATATTATTCTCAATAAATTAATTTTATTTCATATATATCTTGCTTTACATACAACACTATGTTTAATAAAACCATGATATGATATTGAATTTGAATTATTTAATTTGATAGTTACCACATATCTATTTTATTGGCATATCAATATTGTAAAAAATAAATTATGAAAAAAACTTTTTTAAAAATTTTCAAAATTTGTTCATTAATTTTCAGTTTGTAACACATTAAAATAAAATAATATTTATCTAAATAAGAAATTTTTCCCAAAAAAATAGTTTTTATACATGCAATGTGGATTTATTTTAAAGAAATTATTAATAAATATTTATGAATTATTTTAAATAAATATATTTATATAATATTATATTAAATATTTTAGTAGTATTTTGATTGTTTTCACTAGGAAATGATTGAAATTAAACACATTTTTAAACATAAAAAGGAATTTTTCTAAGAAGTATTTAGTAAAATTTAATGAACATAAAATAAATTGAATATATTGCACTTATAAAAATTTATAATTTTAATATGGATCCCAAATTTATAATTAGAATTAATAATATTATTTAATAATTTGTAATTAATATTTGAAATTTATGAATTGTTACTTTAGTTAAATGGCTTGTTACCATAGTAAGACATAAAACAACTTAAACGATTAAAACTAAAATGATAAGGATTATTATAATAATTTTGTATAAATCTTATTTTATAGTATTATTTATAACCTATATCATTTCATATAATATATTGAGTCATTTGGGAAACATTGTGCTTTTGAAATACATTAATGTATTTTATTTTTTTGAAACATTCTATGTGTTCCATGACAATGTCATATAAAAGAACACCAAATTTTATGTCTTCATCACACATCATGTTAAAATTATCTTGGATAATTCCAAATATAATTCTACCCTAAAATTAAATACCATGTCCTAGAGGTATTTTTTTATCATTATACCATTCTTTCCAGGCATAGGTTGTACTGTAATTAAGGTTTCTAATGAAGCGTTATAAATCATAACCATGTACATTCAATTTTACATATTAGTATGCTTTTTATAAATATATATAATATATTATAATGTGATATATAATTATCATAATTATACTTAATTTTTATCATGATAATGGAGTTATCATTTTTCACCTATTTTCAATAAAAATGGTTGTGAATGTATCAGTCATGTGTATGTGAGGACTGCAACCATCAAATAGTGAAATGATTCATTTTTCATGACCATTATCCATGGATTGTTATTTTAATGAGAAAAAAATTATATGTTATTTTTATAAATTAATTTTTTAATTATAATAAATTATTTATATTCTTATTTATATTTCTTGGAAAATGATTCTTCTTCTCATGCGTATGTATGGACTACCAAATCCAGATATTTATGTGATTTAATTTTCATACAATATTTATATGGTTAATAATAAAAATTTCTATAATGAATAAATATGATAAATATTACATGATTTATATTCTCTATATGATGAAACAATATCCCTGTTTTAAGTACTAGATCAATCAAATTAAATAATACATGGAAAACAAAGCAGTTTTCACCCAAATGTTCATTTCAATATGGATTTTTTTAATAAAATAAAAAATAGAAATTATAAATGTATGATAAATACTATTTTATGTATAAATAGGGTTTGGTAATATATTTATATTAAATATATAGTTATTTTAATGGATATTTGAATGTATATGAAGAAAAATTGGTCCTAAGGTGAGGGTTTATGTTATATTCTCATTTCATTTTGGAATGGTTTATACTAAATTACAATTTAAAGAAATATTAAGTGTATTATCCTATACATTCCACATATTTTCTACTATAATTGTTATTCATGGAATTTCCATGTATTATTAATATTTTCTCTCTATTTTAACTATAAATAATCTATAAAATATTTTAATTGAAATTTCAACATAATTTCTTATTCGGCCAATGAATTATTTATTTTGTGTCCATAGTTTTTTAATTTCATTTATAAAAGATATTACAAATACATGAATTTCTTTCAAAATGTATTTTCCTCTACATTGGATTTTTTTATAAAAATTAATAAATAATCATTCTTATTATTTTCCAAATAATTAATTTTTCCCCTCGTAAAAAGGTATAAAAATAATGTTTTCATTTAATGTATAAGACATGAATGTATTTTTTCAATTATAATGAATATTCGTTAATTATAAGCATGGACTATGATTTTCAACTGTTTTTTCATTGAAAAGTGTTTTCTTAATATTCTAAAAATTTTATGTTAAAATTTTATCAAAAGAAAAAGTTATCTTTCTCATATTTTCAAATAAATATTGAATGTTCTTTTATATGTATTTTTCATCTATTTCAACATATTTTGATGATTCGTCTACATAACTAATGATATAATATTATGATAAAATATACATTCATTCTTGATATGTCTTATAATAGCGATTATTTAAGGTTGATTGTATGAAACTCATTTATTTAATTTGTTAATTAATTATGATTAAACCTTTAAGAAACCCATTTCATATACATATTTTGTATTATGATGAGATAATTGAATGTTTCCTTTTCAATCATTTTATGTGATTAATTAATGGATGTTAACTTATCTTGTCCACATATATATATGGGTTTCTTTATGTGAATATTGGGAACCAAATTATAAATCCCTACTAATAAATTCGGTATGGAATGATATCTTATTAGATAATGGGGACTAGAATGGGGAGTGATTGTGGATATATAAGTGAATATTCCTAACATGATAGTCTTAGGAGTGAACCTTAATTAAGGAAACTATGGAATGGGGTGTGCATAGATATTCTTGGAAGTGGTCCTTAACTAATGAAATGTTTATCTACGCTTATTTTTATAAAAATAATTTATTTCATATGATTATGATATGTTATCTTAGCTCATTATTTATTATTGATGATTCATAAAACAAATTAATCACTTCTCTTTATATGATATATTCTTATTCCATGATTTTTGTTAATGACAATTTACTGATTAGGTATTATTTTAATAAGTCATGATCACTTTCTTATAGCCTTATGGTTATATTATGATCACATATTATTGGTGATAGAAATATACTATGTTTACAATTATAGGTAATCATAGATCACCATTTATTTTCTTTTCTTTCCCCAAGTAATGAAGTGGGGTTCTAATTATGGTATGTTTAAGAATTATAACATGTGAGGAGTAATTTGTGGGATATGTTCATGATATGTCATTAAATTAGTTGGCTATGTATCTAATCTCAAAAGTAATTAAACCATCATGGTTCAAAAGAATGTATTTTTTTGAGATACATTTAATATTAATTTAAAAATTATTAAATATATATATGTAATCATAATTTTACCTCATACATAGCTTATAGGGCTACCTAATGACCTAGGTTTGTAATCTATGTAAATTAGATGGCTAGTGAGGTAATGTCGCATGAGGTTTTGGCCTTCCAAATTGATATGTTATATTTAACACAACTGTAACCGCAAGAATTCAGAGAATTTAGAATATATAGTGTATTTTATTCTAGAACACATGGTGTCCTGATGGAGATTTCAAAAATAATAAATTCTATCAACATATATCTTCACTCGTCCATGGATCTCTTAATAAATCTCATTGAAGAGACATCCAGATGTATCGATGGTGGATTTAACACCATTAAAATACAATTTAAGGCCTTTTCATTCATATAATAGAAATAGTAAATGTAGACCATCATTACTATATATAAAAATATAGAAACCAAACCAATTCCCTTTATCATTTTCTTCTAGTAACATTTTTTAAATCTCTAAGAACCATGATTATCATGTTTGATCATCAAAACATAAATAAAATTTTGGTTTTCAATTGATGATACAAAAAATTCAAGAAATAGTTTATATACTACCTAGAATGTTGTTCATATTGAATGATTTGAATAAACATAGGTTAAAAACAATGAATCACTAATTGGAAAAAGAAAATGTTAGTTAAATCAGATTTTTCTAATGAATATAACAATAGAAATTAATGAATCGAGAGGAATTAATCAAGAAAAAAAATAAATGTTTTAAATACATAGTCTATATGAAAATATATAATTTTTAGGATCCATAATATATAATTTAATCAATTACATTAATAATTAATGATAGTGTATAAAAATACATAAACAAAAATACCTACGTGATGATTGAAATGATCATTTATGATGAACAATTTGGTTTTATCATCATTGTTGACATCCAAGACCTATATTATCGATAATGAATCCCATATAAATATGATTATTTATCATTTAAACACATCCATTTAATCTCAAAATGTCCCTTATGATGAAATATCTATTAGCTATTAATATATTATAGTTATATATCTAGGTAAATATATTGAAAATAATTTAGATTATATAGGGGTAACATCTAGTTTATATATTTAAAATAAGTAAAATTATTAAATTAATTTTTTACTTTTTAATCTACACAAAAAATATCATCATCTTAAAAATAGATACATATGAAACTTATATCATATACATTGTAAAATCCAAGTTATAGATTCATTATCCATCTCAGTTTTCTTATTCAAGGTTATAAATAATAAGAATACTATTTATTTTCAAATATAAATTGCACATTTTTTAATATATATTTTTTTTGTTATACAAATTTTGGGTCTAGGATACACCTATAACAACATTCCAATTTAGAAAAGATACCAATATAAATATATATAAATTTAAAAAGGATGTAAACACCAAAACCATACTCATTACATTTTCTCCAACATCAAAATTTTCACCCTGAAAAATATCATACTAAAGTTTTTTAGGGATTATAGAATTCATATAGCTCTGATGATATAATTAATTCTCATAGATGACATTGTTATTCATATGAACTCACATAACTGTGTTAACTATACCATTAAATAACATATCCAATCAATCCTCGATGGCTAGTGGGTATTATGAAAATATAGTTTTTCTATTGAATGTAGCTCTCCCAAATAAATAATGGGTTATGGGATGTGCACATATATACACAGATAAGACACATTAATTTCATCATTCTCCTATTATAATAGAAAGGGAAGTTATTGGCGATAATAAATCACTCCGTGTTAGAATATGGTTTTCAATGGATTGATGAACATTCGGGATAACATGAAACACTTACCAAAGAATAATAAACATTCAAAAGGCGACCTCCATGAGTAGAAAAACAAAATGAATTAATTAGAAGGGTCTTATAAATTGACTTGTACGATTTATAATATATATATAAGGGATATTGAAGAAATTATGGATAAACTTAACATTATCAATCTTTCCCAAAAATTTATTCGATCTCATGAGTGGTGACTCACCTATCTTTATTTGAATATGCATCATGGTCTGGACCTATAAGCAATGGGAGAAAAGGGTGAACACCTACTGGAGGTATACATGATGTCATCATTAGTATAACTTTTTTATGCGATTTAAATTATTTTTACGATAAATACTGCATTGATTTTTGGAAAATATGTTTTATCATATAGATAACCATGGGAATGAAATTGATTTAATTATTGAGAGATTAATAAAATTTTATAATAAGATCAATATAATTTTGGGGAATATTATATGATTAATGTATAAAAAATATTATGGAATTTTATTTAAGTAGTAGAAGATGAATTATCTTCTAGGAGAATATGTATATTTAATTTTTCTTATGATGATTTAGGTTATTCATAAAAATTAATGTCATATCATAGATATTATATAATAATGGAATATAATTTTTTTGTATGAGACATTATGATTGATTAATATTATTTGGATATAAATGTTTAATCGTGCATAGAAGAATATGTTATCAAAACATATTAATTTTTCGATTATAATTTTAGTAATGAATATTTTGAAATTTTGTAAGGATGGTTATTAGTATAGTGATTTAGATTTAAATTTTTGTATTATTATTTAATTTTTTATACTATATTTTTATTTCATTGTATGATATTTTAATAATTTTTTGAATTATCTTAACTTATTTTATCCATATTGGTTTTGGTTAGTGTATAAATACCCTAAGAATGTCTTATTTCCATTTTTTTAATTATGTGGTTTATTAGAAGATGATTTTAGAACATTGATCATGACAATATTTTATGGAATAATAATTATTATAAGGAAAGGATGATATTGACATTGAAATTGATTGGTAGATGAAAATTTAAAATTTCTTTAAGTATATTTCACTATATTCATATTAAAAATTATATAAACATTACTCTACTATAGGAAAAGAATCTAGAAAAATATTTATCATATTACCTTATTTTCTAAATAATCAATGGTATTTTTTACACTTCATTCGATTATGGTTTTGTGGTCATTTTCTTTGTCGTGATCATTCACATTCTTATTATAAAAGTTCAATATCACTATCCATTAATATTTAATCATTAAATTTTAACTCCACGTCTATATTTTCACTTCTAAATAATGTTCTCATATTTATAAATTTATTAATGTGTTATTCTATGTGACATTCATATTTACTTATCCCTATACTAAAGAAGATATTTTAATTACTCATTTTATGATTTTGGTTTTCAAAAAAATATAATATAAAATATAAAACCCTTCATTACCAAGATCATGTTAGTATTTATTGGAAAATTTTTATTTAGGGGCTGAAGGGATAATGAAATACTCTGAGATTTCAAAGGAACACAATATTGGAGAAAACATACAATATGCATCCCCAAGATAAGAAACCCACAATATATTAAAAATAAAATATAATAGTTATAATTTATGAATTAAATTAGAGTCTATAAATAGGATTAACCACATAATGAAATATATATATAAATATTATACATAAAATAAATTCATTGATTAATTCATAGGAAGTAAGTAATCTTTTATTTTTATTGTCATTTTATTCTCTAGAAACATGTTTACATAAAAAATTGGATTTAGGAGATTATTTCAGAGAATATTATTATTAAATTTTTTAAATTCAAGAAGTTATATTTCTTTAAAGTGTTATTTTACATCAAATCACTAAAACTAAATTAAATTACGATGAACTTTTTATATTTTAATAAGAGGGTTGATTTTTATTAAATAGTGAAAAATATGAATATTTATAAAATTATCATTTAATTTTATTAAAAAGTAAAATTATTCTATTAATTTGATCTTAAATTATGATATAAATTCACTGCATATAAATTACCAAATTAATTTCATTATAATTATCCTTGTTCTGGATTTTTTGGTATTAGTTCATTTTTAGGTTTAAAAAGAACAATTTTTATTACAACCTATTTTTCATTTCATTTTATGAATTTATTTATAAATTAATTTATACCACATAATATATAAAATATTATGAAAAGTATTTCATTTTTTATTCACTATGTTATATTTCTCCAAATATTGAATTTTTTATTTTTCTAAAGAAGAAAAAAGTTTTGTGAATAATAAAAAAATTGAGTTTAAATAAAATAAAAGATCTTTTATGTTTTTAGAAATAAATGAATATGATATAAATGTTTCTCAAACTACTGAAATAAAAATTAGAAATAATATACTAAGAATATACTAAAAAATAAATTCTAACCATTTAAATTATAATTTATTATATGATAAAAATAAAATTCATTTTTAGTGTTGACATATTCCTCTCAAAACACCTGAGAAGTAATATTCAGTATCATAAATATAATAATGGATAAGGAATAGTATTTTAATGAATTTTTCAATAATATAAATATAAAATATTAATTTTTAATATTTTATTGAACTTGTTAATTAAACAATAAGAATATTATCCAAATGATTTTGAAATGCTTATTCCAAGATAGAAAAACAAAACAAATATTTTAAATATTTTTTCATGAATTACATATGTCCAAATACACATTAAATAAATAAATCATTTTATTTCAAACTTAATATATTAATTTTTATAGTAATTTATTTTTTATTTATGGTGATTGAATAACTACCTGAAATTCTTACCAATCTTCAACACAATGCGTGTGCAAGATGTTGGAAATCAAGTACAATATTTTATAAACTGTTAAATTTGTTTTTGTTTAGATAAAATATCCTGTGAATTTTTAAAATTAACATTAAATATTTTAGTTTATTAATAGTCTATTTTCAAATTTATTTTTTTCTATTATTTTTAATGTCATGTAAAATAAATAATGTGAGAAATGAAATTAATGATATTATATGTCAAATAATAACTTAATAAATTAGTAAAAAATCATAAAAATATTCAAATAAGAAAATTAAAATGATAAATATTCAAAATTGGAATTTATTTGACAATAATTATCTAATTTTTAAACTAAATGTAAAATTAAGATCCAATAATTTTGAAAGATTCATGACTTTGGTTAAGGATAAAATTATATAACAAAGGGGTAAACTAGTTCATAAGGTTTAAAATGAAAATAAAACCAATACAAATTTTTTTATATGAATATATTACTACCATATATTACTTATATTGTAATCCATGAATTTTTTAATCTTTTTTCACCAGCTATATAAATATAAAATCATAATCATTCATGTATTTTGAAAATTGATAAAATTGATATTTTATAACAATAAAAATTTATAAAATGTTTTAAAATTTATAAAAATTTAATATTAATAAAAAATAAAGGTATATGATTTAAAATATCATAAATTGTCAACTTTTATGTCAATTTTATTTATTGAGTAACTTTATTTGGCCACTAAAAAGACTTAATATTGATATCTTGTTAATTGATAATTGTACTAAGAGAGGGTTAAAACAATGAGATATGGGTAAAATTGTAACACCCCAAGATTCCATGCTACGCATCCCTTTGAATAATATAATAGTGTATGATGTACACAACAACATGTTCAAGCTTACCACAACATATCAAACTAGACATTTAGAAAGTAGTTATGAATAGTAATAACAACATTTTTAGTTTTATATATATTCCATAATATTTTAGAATTAAACTTTTGTGTTTTTTTAGAAATAATATAAAGGCAAATTCGATTTATGAGACAAAAGAAGTATTTAAAAAATGAATTTTATCGGTCATTTAATGGAGAACCCATTATAAATTCATTATTTGATACTTTTATATATTAAAATTGATTAAAATAAATTATTCTTTAGAACCATGACATAAAAATTTAGTTTGAATGCATATTTTGTGTTTTTCTGATAACATTAATATTTTGTTGAATAGTGAATGATACTAAAGTTTAATTCAAAACATCTTTTATAATCAAAATAACTTATAGTGTTAAATTATAAATTTTAATGGTTTTAAAGTATAATTAGATTATATTATTATCATTTAATCCAATGTTGTTCAATGGTTGTAACTTCACTTTTAAACTAGACATAAACACATATCAATCTTTAAACTTTTTTTACTTCTCTTAAATCCGCTTTCTGGTTTTGACAACGAGAATTAATATAAAATTAATCAATTAAACTACTATGTTTTGAAACTTGTAAAATAGACATCATTTATTTATTTTTAATATCAAAATAATATTTGGGTGATGTTTTTGTATTTTTTTGAAAACATTCAATTTATGATGATAAGTAAAAAACACTGCGTTATTATTTAAAAAATGAATTTTTAATTAAATATTTTTTTATTATATTTAAATTTATTTTTATTCATAATAGATATATATTACCTATATTATTTCAATATAATTAATTGGAATCATTTTATAAAAAAATTAGATGTAAACAATTTTATTTAATTTTTAAACGTCTTTTACCCACATTCTAGGCATGTTAGCAAATTTACATAAAATGCAATTTTACTGTTTCATTGAACTGAATTTAAGGAATCATATAGACAAGATTTAAATCAGTAATTAAAATGTTTTTCAAAAAGATGATAATAATTTTTGGGGGATAATAAATTTTGAATTTTATTTACCACATTTAGAAGTAAATAGGGTAATTAAAGGTAAAAATGATATTATAATTACCCTAACACTTTTCACAATTCAGATGGATTTTTGTATTTACCAAAATCCACCTTAGTAATAAAATATTATCCATTTGGATCACTTGGTTTAGATTAGGTAATTTATTATTATTTTATTTAAAAAAGAGTTAAAATTGCTAAATTCAAATTTTAATTACTAGAACATTTTTAATATAAAGTTATACAAAAGATAATTTGGACTATATATATTAATTAGAAAGATAAAAAAATTTATTACATCATGGTAATTTATTTATAATTTTTAGACATTATATAATTAAATGTATAGATGACACAATAAAAATGAAGTAAATACCTTATTAATGATAGATTAAAGTAAGTGATATTATAAATATTAAAATAAATGTAAACTGAAAATTTTGCTGCATTAAAAAATTATAGGTTAATATTATATGTTAGGGTTGATTAAATATATTTGTTTCTACGAAATAAGATTTTTATGACTTAAAAAAACCAAATACTAAATAATATCAAAATTGACATAAATCAGGTTTTAAAACCAATAAAATATTATAAAATTATTTAATAGTCCTAAAAATCTAATGTTCAGACAAAAGTCTTATATAATAATATATATGTCATTAATGTCCTACATGGTGTTATCGTGGAATTTTATATTATGTTCATTAACCATATTATATAAAAATACAAGAAGACATGGTAAATGTTAAACTATTTAACAACGAGTTAAATCTAATTGATATGTTTAATATGGTGACCTGAAACTAACTAAACCCTATTTTTTGAGAGGTTTTTGACTCAGACACACCATAAACTCAACATAAATCTTTTTGGAGCCATTATTATCCAATTATTATTGTATAATAAAATAATATTTCAAGGTTTTTCTAAAGTGTCCCTCATATCTCTTTTAAAAGGGTACATCCACTTCGCTCGAAATCACACATACAAAGCCATTTTCGTTATACAGGTCGTACTATAATATCCTAAAAACTACCATAAATTTAACCTAGTGGCCTTAATTTGATCACAAAGACAACTTAATATGCCCTCTTGATCAAATTAAAGGGAATCACCCGAAGATGAGGTAATTTTTTCCTCACACTTGTCAACGTTCTTTTATTCTTCTACATACTCTTTATTTGTTTGTTCTATAAAAAAATAATAACTCTAGTACCTTATACATACTGACATTTTATTATAAATATGGTACAACCACATTCATTATTCTATGCATCCTATGAATGAAAAAATTACCTTATGTGCAAACGTACAACTAACTGTCACCACATCGTGGTGTAATTTGTTATTCATAAATTAATTATTTGAATGTGCATAATAAGGAGAATAATTTATCTAAATAATAAATATAAAATGTTAATGGTTTGTATATAGGATATACAAACCAATTACATATGATTTATCCATAAATAGAAAGGTATTGTCGCTCAGGAGTACGTATGGATTACCGTCTCCACGAACCCGATTAGATTCATTCCATATTGTAACCATTCAAGAATAAATATCATTTTATGGTTAAAAATTAATTTTTAAGAATATAATATCATTATATATACTAATAATGTATATCCTATCTATAATAAACATGTCTTACATATCAAAACCTATAATGAGAAATGAATATGATAACACCCGAAACAATGATACTACAAAGATTTTATTAACAATGCAATATTAAAAGATAATATATGATATCTTATTTATGTATATGGTTCTTGTATAATTTAATAAAAATTATATCTACATTATAAAAGAGGTTAACGTACCATCGACTAAGGAGAAGTTCAAGGTATGTGGTTTTCATCTAACTTTTTATTCCCTTGTGATGCATGCGATATTTTCTACTATTTACTTTTGTGTGGTGCATGTACAACCCTTTATTGTATTATTTTTGTAATATCAATTAATTTATGGGAATTTAAAACATTATTTCATGATACATATTTCACTGGAGGAATACTTTTTATGTTACCAAATTGGTACAAGAATTTCTAATTTCAATTCACACTCATTGGGTTTTATGCAAACTTCATACAATATTTAATCCAATAATATGTGTGAAATAACTATTTATTTATTTATGCAGTAATTTACACTAACCTATTTGTGGATATAATTTTGATACACATAATAAATCATTTAATAAATTATCATTACATTCATACAAACATGTTAAGAGTAATCCTAAATCAATTTCCATTATTTGAATTAAACATCCAAGTCGTTGATGATGTTTTTACAAGAATATATGTGAGTGTACTATAATTTATTTACACTGAATATCTAATAATCATGAGCGTATTTTTTTTCTTGTCACTTAATTATGTCATTTATCTATCCTTAACCTAAGGATATAGTCTTTATAATGGATTTCATCTCAATTTACATTCCATTGAGACTTTTTATTTTAATGTGCCAATTCAATTTTATATGGTGTATATACTGTATTTTGACATAATATATCATGGATCCCATTATTCTCATGATATTATAAGGTTATTATTACCTCAATTATTTGTATTCAAAAGTCTCTCTTTTGTTTTGTAACTTTATCGAAATTATCATTTCAATGGTTATGAATATGTATTCTCTTAAATCCTTCTCATTAATGTCCATATTTCAAAAATGTTTTTAAGGATTTATTTATATGGAAATGAATGTTTTAAAATATAAATTCCATTTATAAGTCTCAAAGAGGTATGTGAAACATTGATTCATAAATATCTTTTAAACAGCTTACTGATAAATAGTGAGAATTTTTTAATATTCAGGAAAAAGGGATATTTCTCTCAAATAGTTTTACTATTTATTTTCATCTATGACAATATCATCGTAATTCAGGATTGAGGTGGATTTATTATAATAAAATATTCCATATTGTATTTAATGGGTTATTTTTAAATTTGGATGTGCTATTTATATGCAATTAATGGTTTTTGGTTAAAATATTGACTTTTCATATGCTAGTTTTAAAAGGAATTTTTCGATTATGTTCCATGATTTTCATATGAGAAAAGAATTGGTCTTAGTATGTGACGGGTGGATCCTTCTATAGCTCTTCAAGGAATCAATAGGTCTCATGAGAAAAACTAATTTCTTGGAACAAGGCCTTTAAAAATCATAATTTATAGTCTTGGAACGAGGCCATGACTATATGGTTATGATGTTCGGCATTATGCATTCCATCCTAATGGAATTATCTATTTATATTACAAGTGATTATTTGACTAGAAAAATATCCATGTGAATAAGTCAAAGGAATTATTTGATTTATATTTTCAATATTATACTGATGTTTATGTTTAAAACGCGTGTGTGTCAGTTTTATACGTTGCAAAAAATGTTTATTCTTATTTATGATAGTTTCCACTATACTATTATCCTTACTGATCATCTGACGTCACCACTTTCTATGTTTTATTTTTTCCATTATGTGATGAAATATATCATGATTAACCTGTAGGAATTGGATAATGTATATGAGTGTATTCAATGGGGTAAAAATGTTGTTTTTCATTATTTCATAATATAATGTAAAACATATGTATGTATTTAGTACTTCTAAGGATACTAAACTGATCGGTCTTTTGGGACTTGATCTCTTGTGATCATTCCAATGATATGTAATAATACACCATCTCCCAGTAACTAGGGACAAATATTTAGAAAAACATATCCAAAACATGTCTAAATATTATTTTATGGGTGGATTTAGACTCATAATAGTATTTTATTTTAATTATATCCACTTGAAAAAAAAATCATTAAAATATTATTTAGATTAATTTGATACTTTATGTAATTTTTAGAGTTTCTATCCCATTAATTATAACTGGAGACCTCCAATCCAATATTCCCGGCCAATTATTAGAACACTATATTGAAAACTATCTAACCAAACATATTCCAATCATACCACATTATTTTCTAGGCTTCATGGTTTGGTTATAATTTAAACCTTATAGGGATTGTTGTGTTTTGGAATAGAGGTTGTTTGGAAAAGTTCTATATCATTAAGATAATGGTTTTTGTTTTATTTTATTTTATACCCCATTCATATATTATTCAATATAAATAAAAATAAAATTAAAATATATTCCTTATAATGATACATTGTTATGTAAATTTAACAACCTATATCTATCTATTTATTACAGTAATTGTGAAATTAACCCATTGCTAACGTGTACGGAGGATTACCCCTTCACAAGCAAATTTAATTTATTTCCCTCATCACTAATCAGGGACAGTTATAATGATGTACTTAATTTAAATAAATAAATATATATATTATTAATAACAAAATTAGCATTCATTAATTATAATAAATAATAGTTTCTCATATCGTTCTATCTTTTGAGAAATGATATAGTCTTCCAGAGTACGTGTGGATTACCACCCATAAAAACTGATGTGATTAATTTTTCACAACCACATCTCCTAGATATAATATATATAATTTTTTAATGTTGTAATATTATATTCATGATATAATCATAACCCTGAAAATAATAAATAATACTTAGGGTTTTTTATTATGTTATGTGAAAAATGGAAATGTTACTCATATGTACATTTGACCTACAGTCTCCATGATTGTAACATAATTCATTTTTCATAACCATTATTCATGGTTGGGTTTTAAAGTTTAATTAATTTATTAAAATTATAATACATATCAATTATTATTCTACATATGACGTAAAAATCATATCTTTTACTATATTCAACCAACCAATGTCATTTTTGACAAATGATTAGAATATCATCAAAGTATCAGATGTGATCATAATTAATTATATATTTTTACATAATTTATTAAAAAACTAAAATAAAAAATATCATTCATGATAAAAAGTCTTGATAATTTAATTAATTAACATAAATAAATTATTCAAGAAAATAAATAATATATGTGATGAGACAGACTCAAGGTCAAGGAAACCATAACTTAAATCATCATTTAAAAATTTTTAAACACTTATTTTAAAATTATTATTATTAAATTTACTTATTCTTAAAATTATTTTATGAATGTAATTATATAGACATAAATAAAAAATAATGTAATCATAATGTCTATTTTTTTATTTAAAATTATTTAAAAAAACCAATTCATGTATTTTCTATGGAATATTTTGAATTTCTTTAGAAAAAGTGAAAATAATTTTCTATTTTGAAATATATACCCTTAAAATAATATTCCTACAATTGATAACAATTTTTTTAACTTACTTTTTAGGTATTCATGTTTTATTCAATGAAAAAGTATTTTCCCTTTTTTTATGTTATTATTGTATTAAAGATGAGTTTGTTTAAAAGGAAATGGAATTCCAATATCCAAAAATGTTGTGAATTTGTGTTCAAAAGAGTTTCTCAAAGGGTTTATGAATAAAATTATCAATAATAAATTGTTATATTCATGATATGGTAATTTATAATTAAGGATAATGATATGTGATCATGATAAATCTTATTAAAATGATTAAGTCTGAATCATCTCAAACGAATAGTAGAGACCAATACAGCTCATATGAATAATTTCTCCTGATACAAAATTTATAAATAGGTGATCTTGATATAACTCTAAAATTAATATGGTAGTGTTACATATATTCAATATCAATATATAGAGTTTTACTAGATTATTTTCTTTGTTGGATTAAACTAGGATCCAGTTATTTCTGACATTATGGTATATGGGTTATGAATATGATGCTCTAAGTTTACAGAAAAAGGATTATAATTACTTCCTATTAGTTTTAATGAATTTATTTTAGATAAATGTATTTTTTAATGATATGTGATTTATTTTATACCGTCGTATAATAATTTGGAAAAGGTAAAATTTTTACGGGGTTTGATATTTTTCATTAGACTTGATGGTTTCATAAATTTATACCCCATTTTGGGCTTCATTTTTATATTCCATTGATTTAATATTATTTTTTTATATGAAATAAGGATGAGTATAAAATTTAATAAATTCCAAGTTATAGATATGGAATTTAAATTTAATTAGGCAGTAATTTATTTATAAATAACTCTTTTATGAAATATGGATACTCTGTCGAAATCACCCAGTGAAATTTCTTTTCATAAATATCTGAAATTTCAAAAAAATGTCCTTGGTTATGTAAGTGATATAAATATTTTCTCTGATTTTTAATATTTATTATAACTAAATTTTTTTCACATTTTTATATATTATATTACTAAATGTAATGATATTGTTTTAGCACTAGATTATGTAGTGTGAGTTCAGGGATCTTATAACATTATTTTTTCCTTAAAACTATATATGGATAAAATATCGGGTAAATTTTGTTGTATAAATACAAAAATATATAAAACTTTATTTTATATTCACTTATAAAGAGTTGAATATTCTTCAAATGATAATATTTATATTGATTAAATATTATGATTAATCCATTCAGAACCACTGTAGGAAGGTGAACAATGGAGTTGATGCTCTATGTACGAATGACCACTCTAGTTTTTTCATGATACGGAATTCTAGTTATTTAATTTATATGTATTTCTAGAATATAGATTTTGAATTCATGTTAATATGGGATATATTATATCATTCCCAGATGAATGTTGAACAATCCATCCAAGTAAGGATTAAATATGTGAAAATGGAAAATGTAGAGCTAAAAAATAATTTGAGAAATGTTATTGAGTTCAACAGTGATTATAATAGATGGATAAGGATCAAGAATTAAGTATGCATACCATTAATTGTACAAATGAATAAGGATCAATTATATTAAGATCATTCATCATCATTAAATATTAGACATGGATTTGTGAAAATATATAGAGATAAAAAAGATTATTTTTTGTGGGATAAAATATCAATGATATTGTAGAGTATGTGTCTTGATTTCTATATTCTTAATTTGATAATGCTGTGAGAAAAAAATTATAATAGGATTTTTCAACCATTTCCCATTTCAAAATTTATTTAGAAAATGTTATTGTGTTTTAAATTATCAAACTTGGAAAACATATAAAGGTCAAACTACCATTTTTGGGTCATATTTGATCACCTTACTAAATCTGAACTTTTTTTTCAACCACATAATAATTTTATCTTGATCATTTTTCGAGGATATAAAATATATTTAATGATTAGTTTCAGGGAGTAACACATTAAATTGTATTTTACGTAGATACGAGGATTACCTCTAAGGTCTAGTGAAATTTACAGCAATATCTACATATCATGTTATGTTTCCATTCAACATATCATCCTTAGATAGATGTTCAATATAAGAGGAAAATTACTACCTTAGAGAATATGATGCGAATATAGTCTCTTGATTTCAATGTTTTTTGGGATCAACATCTTTTTCATATCCAATTTTTATTTAACAACATATTTCACTCAAACATTTTGATGGATCCTTATAAATATATATATAGAGGTATATATAGAACATGACCATGCTGGGATGATGTTGGATAAGAAAAACTATCAAGACATGAGATATATGAGGCAATTGTAGATAATGTTTGATCCATTCAGCATCACATCAAGGAATATCATAATCTATGAAATATTTATGCAGAAACTCATCAGTGAGATATGTAGTTAAGAGGTACTATGATGGTAATCCTATGAATTTCCACAAGAAATAATGTCATGATAATTATATATTAGGGGAATGACATCCTAATAAATATCACTCCTTTCAATATTCATGATATTATTTGGTCATTTTCTTATCACATGGTTCTTCCAAAAAACTCCTCCCATGTTCCCAATCTGTACCATTTATCTCTCTAAAGGAATTTCATATCTAATAATTCATATTTACTGAACTCCAAGGTATTACCAATAGATCATGATCTCTCTTTTGGGGAATAACTGGTGGAGATTTGAGATCGAAGAGACAATGTTCTATAAAAAATGACTAATCACTTGTTTATGTTTTGTGTCAAAATTCTAAATTAGAGGATGATAAGTAAGAACTTGAGGATGTAAGGAATCATAATTATCCTCATTTATTTTTATCATATTGATATAATATTAATTTATAAATTCATTTTAATGAGTGTGGAATGTCATATCATGATTTTTTATTATATAATTCTAAATAAATTAATTTTATTTCATTTATATCTTTCTTTACATACAACATTATGTTTAATCAAACCATGATATGTTATTGAATTTAAATTATTTAATTTTATAGTTATCACAGAGCTATTTTATTGGAATATAAAAATTGGAAAATATTTTTTTGAATTTTTTTTAAAAAAAATTTACAAAATTAATTCATTAATTTTCAATGTTCAACATATAAAAATAAAATAATTTTTAACTAAAAAAGTTGTTTTTCCAAAACAAATGTTTTTATACATGAAATGTGTTTTTACTTAAAAGATTAAATTATTCATATTTATGAATTATTTTAATTAAATATGTTTATATAATATTATATTATTATTTTGAATTTTTTTTACTAAGAAATGAGTAAAATTAAACATAGTTTTATGCATAAAAAATATTTTTTCTAAAAACTATTTAGTAAAATTTTATAAACTTATAATATATTGAATATATTGCACTTATATAAATTGATAATTTTATTGTGGATCCAAAATTTATAATTAGAATAAATAATATTATTTCATAATTTATAATTAATATATGGAATTTATGAATTGTTATTTTTCTAAAATGGATTGTTACCATAGTAAGACTTAAAACAACCTAAATAGATTAAAACTAATTTGATTAGGACTAATATAAAAAATTTCTTATAAATATTATTTTATAATATTATTTATATCCTATCTCATTTCTTATTATATATTGAGTAATCTGGGATACATTGGGCTTTAGAAATACATTAATTTATGTTATTGTTTTGAAAAATTATAAGTGTTCTATGATAATAACATATAAAAGAACACCAAATTTTATTTCTTCATAACACATCAAGGAAAAATTATCTTGGATAATTCAAATAAAATCCTATCCTAAAATTAAATACCATATCCTCAAGGTATTATTTTTATCATTATACAATTCTTTCAAGGCATAGGTTGCAATGAAATGGAGGTTTCTAATGTAGCATTACAAATCATAACCAAGTTCATTCAATTTTAGATATTAGTATTCTTCCTATAAATATCTTGAATATATTATAAAGTGATATATAATTATCATAATTATACTTAATTTTTATCATGATAATAGAGAAATCATTTTTCACCTATTTTTTATAAAAATGGATATGAATGTATCACTCATGTGTATGTGAGGACTACAACCATAAAATAGTGTAATGATTCATTTTTCATCACCATTATCCATAGATTGTTATTGCAATGGTTCAAAAAAAAATATGTTATTTTTATAAATTAATTTTTTTAATTTTAATATATTATATATATTCTTATTTATATTTATTGGAAAATGATATTGCCTCTCATGTGTATCTATGGACTACCACATCCACATTTTTATGTGATTCAATTTTCACCCATTATTTATATAGTTAATGATAAACATTTCTATAATGAATAAATATGATACCTATTACATGATTTATATTCACTATATGATGATACGAAAACCATGCTATAGGTACTAGATCCATCAAATTAAAAAATTCTGGAAAACATACCAGTTTTCACCAAAAATTTTATTTCAATAAGGCATTTTTTGATAAATAGAAAAATAAACATTATAACGTATGATAAATATTATTTTATGAATGAATAGGGTTTGGTAATAAATTTATATTAAATATATAGTTATTTTAATGGATATTTGTATGTATATAAAGAAAAATGGGTCCTAAGGTGAGGGTATATGTTATATTCTCATTTATTTTTGGAATGGTTCATACTAAATTTCCATTTAAAGAGATATTTTGTTTAATATCCTAGACATTCCATATATTTTCTACTATTATTGATATTAATGTAATTTCCCTGTATTATTACAATTTTTCTCTTTTTTTATATTAAATAATCTATAAAATGTTATAAATGAAATTTTGACACAATTTCTTATTTGGCCGATGAATTATTTCTCTCATGTCTATAGTCATTGAAATTCAATTATAAAAGATTTACCAAATTCATGAAATTTTTTCAAAATGAAATTTTCTCTAAATTATATTTTATTAAAAAAAATTAATAATTAATCATTCTAAATATTTTTGAAATAATTACTTTTTCACTTATTTAAAAGGTGAAAAAATAATGTTTTCATTTAATGTATTCGACAAGAAAATATTTTTTCAATTATAATGAATATTCATTAATTAGAATCAAAGAGTGTTATTTTCAATTGTTTTTTAATAAAAAATTGTTTTCTTAATATTCAAAAATAATTATGTTAAAATTTTATCGAAAGAAAATTTTTTCACTCAAATATATTCAAAGAAATATTGAATGCTCTTTTAATTTTTTTTTCATCTATGCCAACATATTTTGATGATTCATACACATAACTAATGATATAATATTATTATAAATTATAAATTCATTCTTGATATGTCTTAGAATAATGATTATTTAAGGTTGATTCAATGAAACCCATTTATTTAATTGGTTAATTAATTATGATAAAACCTTGATAAAGTCCATTTCATATACATGGGTTATACTATGACGAGATAATTGAATGTTTTCTTTTAAAGCATTTTATTTGATTAAATTATGGATGTTTACTTTTCTTGTGCACACATATATATTGGTTTTATTTTGTGAAGAGTGGGAACCAAATTATATGTCCCCACTAATGACTTGGGTATGGAATGATATCTTATTAGATAATGAGGACTAGAATGGGGAGTGATTGTGGATTTTTAAGGGACTATTCCCAACATGTAAGTCTTAGGAGCGAACCTTAATTAAGAAAATGATGGAATGGGTTGTGAACCAAATCCACAATGATATTCTTGGTAGTGATCCTTAACTAAAGAAATGTTTTTCTATACTTATGTGTATAACAATAATTTATTTAATATTATTAAGATATTTTATCATAGCTCTTGATTTATTATTGATGATTCAAAAAAAACATGAATTGTTTCTCTTTATATGATAAATTATTATGCCATGATTTTTATAAATGATATTTGACTGATTGGGTATTATTTTAATAAGTCATGATCTGTTTATTATATGCCTATGGTTAAATTATGATCACATATTATTGATGATTAATATATCCTATGTTTACAATTATTGGGCATCTTACATCACCATTAATTTTGTTTTGTTTCACCATGTAATGAAGTGTGGTTCTATGTATGGTATGTCTAAGAATTATACCATGTGAGGAGTTATTTGTGGGATATGTTCAAGATATGTCATTAAATTGGGTGGTTATCTATCAAATCTAAAAAGTTACTAAACCAGAATGGTTATGAGGCTAGTATTTCTCTAAGATACATTTAATATTAATTTAAAATGGTTAAATATATATATTTAATCATAATTTTACCTCATACATAGCTTGTGGGACTACCTGATGACCTAGGTGTGTAATCCATATAAATTAGACGGTGAGTGAGGTAATGTCGCATGGAATTTTGGCCATCCAAATTGCTATGTTTTATTTAACACAACAATAACCCCAAAAAATCATAGAATTTAGAATATATTGTGTGTGTGATTCTATAACACATGGAGTCCTATTGGAGATTTCAAAAAATGTAAAGTCTATCAACCTAGTTCATCATGCGTTTATGGATCTCATAAAAAACTCATTGAAGGTATCTCCAGATGTATCAATTGTGTATTTAGAACCATCAAAAGTCTATTTATGTCAATTTCAATAATAGAATAGAAATATACAATTTATACCATCATTGAGATTTAAAAAATGGGGAAACAAAACCAGATCCCTTAATCATTTTCTACTACTAACAATTTTTAAATCTCTAAGAACCATGATCATCATGTTTGTTCATAAAAACATCAATAAAAATTTTGGTTTTCAATTGATGATCAAAAAATATTCAATAAATAGTTTATCTATTACCTGGAATGTTGTTCATGTAGAATGATTTGAATAAAAATAGTTTAAAAACAATTAATCATCAATTAGAAAAAGATAATGTTAGTTGATTCATATTTTACTAATAAATATCCAAATAGAAACTAATGAATTGTGAAGAATTCATCAAAAAATAAATAAATAAATTTTATATAATCCATAGTCCATATGAAAATATAAAATTTTTAGGATCCATAATAGATAATTTAATCAATTACATTAATAATGAATGATAGTGTAGAAAAATAAATAATCAAAAATACCTACCTGATGATTGAAATGATCATTGATGACGAAAAATTTGGTTTTATCATCATTGTTGAGTTCTAAGAACCACATTATCGATAATGAATCCCATATAAATATGATTTTTTATCCTTCAAACAAATCCATTTAATCTCAAAATGTCCCCAATGGAGAAATATCCATTAGCTGTCAATATATTATATTTAGATAGCCATGACCATATATTGAAAATAATACAGATTATATAGGGGTAAAATCTAGTTTATACATATCAAATAAGTAAAATTATTAAATTAATTTTATACCTTTTAATATAAATTCAAAATATCATCATCTTAGAACTATATTCATATGAAACTTATATCATATACATTATAAAAACCATGTTATACATTAATTATCAGTCTCAGTTTTCCTATTCAAGGCTATAAATATTATAATTCCATTTATTTTCAAAAAAAATTGCACAGGTTTTTATATGGGTATTAATTTTATTATACAAATTTTTGGTCTAGGATACACATCTAACATGATACTAATTTAGAAAAAATACCCATATAAATATATATAAATTTTTAAAGGATGTGAACACCAAAGCCATAATCGGTACATTTTCTATAACATCAAACTTTTTACCCTGAAAAATAAAATACTTGAAATGTTTATGATTTGTGGAATGAATATAGCTCTGATGATACACATAATTCTCCTTTATGATAATATTATTCAAATGAACTCACATTAGTGAATTAATTATACCATTAAGGAAAATTTACTATCAATCCTTTGTTGCTAGTGGGTAGTATGAAAATTTTATTTTCACATTAAATATTGCTCTCCCTAATAAATAATGTGTTATGGGATGTGAAAATATCTACAATGATATGATACATTAAAGTCATAATTCAACCATTATAATAGAAAGGGAGGTTATAGGTGATAATAAATCACTCCAATTTGGAATATTGTTTTTAATGGATTGATGAACATTAGGTATAACATGAAACACTTCTCAAAGCCCAAAAAGCATCATAAAGAGACCTTTATGAGCACATATACTCCAGGAATGAATTACAAGGGTCTAAGAAAATGTATTTTATAATTTATAATCCATATATACGTTGTATAGAAGAAATTATGGATAAACTGAACATTATCCATCATTCCCAACACTTTCTCTGATCTCATAAGTGGTGACTCACATATCTTCATCCACCACTAGTCGAACTACTACCATTTGTATGTAAAATATATTAAATTAATGAAATTTCATGAATTTTTCCGAAAAACCTAAGATCTAACCAAGTTAAACCATGTTAAATCAACACCTGTGATACAATATTTATTATTTCCCATTATAATTCTACTACTATATTCATCAGGTCTAGGGTGACATCTGGTTTTGATGTGACATGATCGAAAAATTTAACCTATCTAGTATATAACTAACACTTTTTGAGTTTACTTTAAACTGGTTCTCATGAAATAATTCAAAAATATGTCCTCATATATTATGTGTGATCCTCCAATGATTATTAGTATATAATAATATCAAAATAAAAAAAGATATCCAAAAACTAGTCTAATAAGGTTGAAAATATATCATTCATAAGAACTAATAATTCGTTGTGTCTATAGTGAGTTTTGATTGTCCCCTTCAGAATATCTTTCTTGTGAACCATTAACCGGTGGTATATTAGCCAATGATCAATCATATAAAATAATATCATGTATTTAAGTTAGTGAAAATGGTCATAGATCATCATAAAGGGGTGATTTGTTTTGGTGGTCACCTAGTTCAATCATCTATAATCAATGTATAACAACAATTAAACATCATTCTTCTTGAACAAAAACACCATAGATGCCAAGGGGGAGAAATGGGTCTAATAAAACGCTTCTCTTTAAGTTTCTATAATTTTATCCTATAATCCAAAACTCATTAGGGCCCATTTGATATTTTTTAGAAAATATCAATCTAGTTTTGCGGTGGTGGTGAATAGAAACGATGATCTTTGACTATGTAGGTAGTCTCAGATCCTATTTTGGAGAAAAATATAAAACAACACGAAACTTAGACTCATTGATCTGGTGATATAATCATTAAATACTTATATAATGATTTTATATGGAAGAATTAGACACAATTTCAACCTTACCAAATTTAAATCATAAAAATTATTTATAAGATCACTTATATTCTCAAGTACATTTTATGTGTTGATATTTAGATAATTATAAAAAAAATTTAACACCATGGATTAATAATCAACTCATTTAAAAATATGAACATCATTTCCCACCATAATGAGCTTTTAATATTACACATTAGGTGTTCATCATCCCCGATATTAAACCCCTCATGACATAATTCGTTTAATATCATTCTTAAAAACTCTAGGAAAAGGAAACATAAGAAGGGTGAGCTCAAACGCTCAGTTGGGGTAAATATAAGCTTTGAAAATATATTATTATTCGGTAGAATAAGATGTGAATAAGTTTAAGAAGACATAATCAACATTCATTATTATAATAGAAGAATATTTTACCCATCAAAACCTGGGTCATAAATTATAAAAATATGTAATATATATTTCATAATGGAAAGAGTAATTACAATCAATAATCATGAGAAATTTTATATCCCTTGTGATAAAATAAAACATTTTCAACCATATAAATCAAACATTATATATGTTGGTATGTTGGATCATTATATTCATATCACTATTACTAATGAAATAACCAATTTGGTAAACTTACATCTCCAGAGTACATAATCAGTTAGAGGGATATCAATGACCCACCTATCCATTTTTTATCATTGTTTAAAAACATAGCAATTCATCATTGGATTATATGGGAAGCACTAATAATTATAAACAATATCCAACCACATTATGTTGAATAAATAATATAGAGAATTAAATTCACCAAAAATTCATTGGAGTAGACTTCATTCTATTTTATAACATGATTAACCCTTGAAAAATAAATGGGATCCATAAAAAATATTTAAATCATGATTGACATGTGTAAAAGAAATGGTTTCTATAGAAATCTCCTTGAAACATGATTAACTGGTGGAAATGAAAAGGGTTCCATTTCAATCTATTTTAAGTAGTATTAATCCATCTAGTGAATTTTTGAGAATGGTATAACTAAACATATCCCCATTAATTAATAATTAACAACATGGGTTGTTGACACTGATGAATAGAAATTCAATTAATTGTATTTTTAAAAAAATTTTGGGAAAACAACATTTCTCTTTTAACATCACATTTAAAAAATGAATAATATAAAAATATAGTGTAAAGAGTTTTCTTTGAGAATAAATTTTTAAACTTACAATGGAATATTCAATGAAAATAATTTAAATAAACATGTCAAAATACATTAATAAAATAAATGATAAAGATAAACACTCTATTCAAAAATAATAAATGTAGAGTAAAAATAATCCATATAGAAAAAATTTCTAAATGTTACTTTTAAAACCATTTATTGTAAGATCATCAAAAATAAAATTACAATTATTTTATATTATGAACTGAAAACTTTGGAAATAATTTAATAAAACATTGATAATGAAGAGAATGATTCCTGATCTAAAATAAAATAAAAGATCCACATCACTCATAAAAAGAATAATGTATATTTATTTATTCAATAAGGAAGAAAATAGGATTCATAAATGTTTTCCACGGTAATAAATTGGGTATAATAATAATTTTTTTTCCATGATAATAAGAGTATATTATTTCTACTAAAACAACTTTGAATATAAGCATTTTGGAAAGGAATGTGATTTTATTATAATTCCTTCTACATTTTGGTAACTCGTCAATCATAAGACAAATGGAATAATATATTCAAATTAAAAATTATATTTCATGAATATAAGTATATGCATGATAAAAAATGTCAACATGGTATTATATTAACCTAACAAGTGAATATATTTTCATATGCTAATCTAATGAATACAAAAAGTGAAACTAAGAGAAATAACCCTTATAAATGTCATATCATTATATTTTAAAATTAATCAATTAATATAATATATGAATCAAATGAAAATACATGTATAAAATTTAAATACCCCAAAAGATAATAAAATATAAATACAGTCATAATAATATAATATCAATTATAATGAATAAGTAATATTACTCGATGAAAATAAATTGATCTATGATATTATTTACTACTTGGTATCTTTCAATTCAAATGTCATTCATTGAAATTGTTCAAATTAAAACTTAAAGACCATGATGTTTGATAGATTCATGTTATTATATGTAAAAGTGAAATATATAAACCATATAAAATAAATTTGGATCATAATAATAAAATATTCTTCAATGAATGTAATTTAAACAAAATCAATTTGGACTTTTGTAATCTCTAGATAAAAACACCATAAAAGGGAGAAAAAAATTTGAATTTTTAAATCCAAATAATTTTTTTAAATATTAATAAATTATATCTATTATGTGTATATATATATAAAACCACAAAAATAAGTGGGTAATGTAGAATATATCTCATAGAAATTAAATTGTAATGAGAAACCCTCACCTCTATTTGAAAAATTCCATGTGTTTGATTTAACTCGTGCATTGTATGATTATATAAATTTATTTATTACATAAATAAAATTAATTCTTTAATACCATATACTCAAATATTTTATTTTATTTTTTTAATGAAATATTTTAATAATTTTTCAATTATGTCCATGATTGGTATTTTGAGGATGTTCATTTCATTATTTCAAAAAATATGTGGTATGTTAACCATGATCAAATAGGTTATTATTTAAACATTACAAGATTATAATCATGAAATATTATTTAAAATTGATAAATAAATTATAATTTTAAAACTAATAGTGAAATATGTTTATAAAAAAATAAAGTATGTTATGATCTTGAAGATGGTAGCCCATACATACACATGATTATATTTTCTATTTGTCAATGATCATTATTAAAAGAAAGTATGTATACTATTATATTTCTAGAATGATAATTATATCATAAATATCATATTATTTCATTAAATATGGTTATATATTATTGGTTACAGTGGAAAACTCAATAGGGATAAGTTTAGTTTATAATGATATTTATTTTTAAAAACAATTTAAAACATAAATATCACAATTTAATAAAAATACATAATAAAAACTATAGAAACATATAATTTTCTTTTTGAATGAGTTTATCAATGTGGGATAAATTATCCATAAATATAAATTTTGAAATTATTTTAGATTTTGAATCTAATATATGTGGTCCACAATTATGTATTTGATAAATATTTTGTTTAAGTATGAGAGTAATGTTTTGATACATATTTTAAAAATGGTACATTTTTAAACTGTGAAATAAAAAAACACTAATAAAACCCATAGTACAATTTATAAATGCGGGTTAAAATCAAGCAAAGATCTAATCCCTTCAAATTGGAAATCAATCCATTCCCAAAAGTTTACTGAAAAATATGCATGATCCATAACCTGGACCATGGTTTATAGGAAAAATACAAAATAGATTTCAAGGTGAAAACCTTCCAAAATTATACATGGGATAAAAAAATTACTAGTCACATATGAAATATTTCATATTAATCAGGGGTACACTTATTAAGAAATTTGAGATAGAGTTTTATGCACTCATCAATTATGTAGCACCCTGACCCGAGTAATCATGGATATAGTTCCAAATACAAATAAATTGAACGGATTAACCACAATCACGTCTTGAAGAATAGATCTGTTTAATAGTTATTATAAACCAGATGCATACATGGGTCTTATATTAAAACATGATAAAATAATTATAATAGAAATTTATTTCTTTAGAGGTTACCTTTATTCAATGAATAATATCATGGAATATCATTTTAGTAAAAAATAATGGAATAATGGGGAATAGAAAAAATAAGGTTGAGATTGAATGATCAGTGAGGGTTACGTAAAATTTAAGGAATAACAAATCGATGAGTGTAATTGAAATGTAAATGTAATAACTAAACACAAACTCCATATAAGAAATAAACTAAGAAGATAGTGAATAAAAAATAAGGAATGGTAAATAACAGAATAGAAAATCCATTTATATAACGTGACTGCTTGAATAGATTTGGAAGTTCAAATATGTTATGGTAAAAAACTAAAAAAAATATATATCATTAATAAACTTATAATTTAATGTATAAAATGATTTTTTCATTGTGAAAATTTAACACCACGAGATTTTATGAGAAATATTATTTTTAAATTACATTGATGTCTTGTGTTGAACGCTGCACCAAGATTATCTTGTGCTATACATAACACCTTATTAGCTTACAGTATACGCAAACATTGTTCTAGGCTTGTGTTTCTTGGCAGAGCAACCTTCCTCGATAGCGTGTGTTGTACAAAATACCTAGTTTCATTAAACGAGATATTATTATAATATTATTATGAACAAGACATTATGAATAGTAATACCTACATTTTGAAATTTTATAAATTTTATCCTTTAAAACATACTTAATTTTTTGATTCAGAATATCGAAATTATCCAAGGGTGAATTTATGGTATTTTTCTGAAATCATTCACTTTTTAATGAATAGTGAAAACACTATGTTACAATTTAAAAACCGACTTTTTATTTAAATAATTATTTATTTTATTTAAATTTATTTTATGTAAAAATTGATACATAATACCTATATAATTTCAATGTAATTTATTGGAGTAAATTAATAATAATTTTAGATATATAAAAAGTTTATTCAACTTTTTCCCGTATTTTACCCACCTCCTAGGAGAATTTGAAAATTTATATAAAACATAATTTTACCACTTCTATGAGTGGAATTATGAATATCCAAGAGACATGGTTAACATAAAGGAGTAAAATGTGGTTCAATAGGATTAAAATAATTTTTTGTTGAATAGTAACTTTTACCTTTTATTTACCAAGGATAAAAGAAAATTGGTTAAATAAGGGTAAAAATGATATTATTATTACCCTAACACATGTTATAATTATATTGGATAAGTGTAATTCGACCAAAAACAAGCTTAGGAAAAAAATATTACCCTTTATGTAAACTTGGATTAGATTAAGGCATTTAATATTATTTTATTTAAAGAATAGTTAAAATAGTTAAAATCAATTTTTAATAACAAAAACATTTTTAATATATTGTTATACATGAGATAAATTAGACTATAAATATTACATATAAATCTAAACTATTTCCTACATAATGGTATATTATTTATAATTTTTATACATTATATAATTTATTCTATTTATGACACAATGATGATGCAGTAATTACCTTATTAATGAAATATTAACATAATTAATGTTATAAATACCCAAATAAATTTAATTTGTGACTTTTCTTGAATTAAAAAAATATATAGGTTTATATGACATGTTAGTAATGATTCAATTAACGTTTTTAGACTAATCATGTTTTTATTATTTTCATAAAAATCAATTACCAAATAGTATCAAAATTGACATAAAATTGTTCTTAAAACAAATATTATATTATTAATAGTTATTATATTCCAAAAAATCTAATTTAAGGCCAAATGACTTAGATAAGGTTATATATTTTATAAATGAACCACTTGGGGTTCTTTTGGATTTTTATTATAAGTTTATTTACCATAGGGTGTAAGGAAACAAGAAGACATGGTAAAAGTTAAATTATTTAACTTAGAGTTATCTCTAAATGATGAGGTTAAAATTGTAACCTAAACTTGTATAAAACCTATTGGTTGAGATTATTTTTACCCATTCCCACTTTATCTTCGAAATAACTCAATTTTTATCCATTATAAACTGAATATGACTTTTTTATAAAATAATATTTTAATATTTTCCTAAAGTTCCCCTCTCCTTCCTTATAAAAGGGAACCTCCTACCTCTTCTTTTCACTCAATTTTGAGCCTTAAATATCATCCAAACCCTGCCAATTTCCATTCTATCCGTCCCTAGAAAACATTATAGAGGTTATGGTCTTCCTAAAAATCTAACTCTAGTGCCTTAAAAGGGATCTTAAAAGATGTGCGTCGAAGAAGAGGTAATCTCTTTTACGCATTCTTTCAAGTTTCTTTCTTCTTAAAATTTTTTCATCCTTACCTATTTCATTATAATGTATTAACATCTGTATCACTAATATCCTGATATGTTATTATAAATATTAAACAACCCCATTTCACCTTCTATACATCCTATAGAAAATGAAATCGTCACACATGCGTACTTACAGAATACCATCTCCACGTCGTGGTGTAATCTGTTTTTCCACCACCACCTTATTTGGATAGGTATAATAGTGTAAAGAATAACTATGTATAGTAATTATAACATCATACTGATTATAAGATATTATATCATCCACTCCAATTCAATTTAATAATTATGGGAAAAATATCATCGTTCGTGCGTACATACGGATTAACGTCTCCACGACGCGATGAGATTCATTCTCCATGTTAACCACTCAAGAATGATTATAATATATATATAATGAATAATAATGAAATATATGACATGATAAATATACTGCATTTATGTATATATATATATCATCTACTGACTCACATTCAAGTCAATAAAGAAAGGAAAACAACGTTCATGCGTACGTACGACCTGCCGTCTCCCTGAACAGTGTATTTAATTTCATTTATCTATCTATTATATATATATATACTGAATATATATGATATATAAATTATGATTTAAATTATTTAATTAATTAAAAAATGATATAATTAATAATAATATCAAGAACAACAAGTCCAAACATGTATGGTAAGTAAAACCATTTTACCCAAAACACTACTTTACCATGGAATTTTCTAAAGAACAGTTAATATAACATAATAAGTGAACCCTATATGATATCATAAAAATCAATATGATTCTTTAATAAGTCAATTACATTATTTAAATCATTATACATGAGGTTGGGATACGTATGAAGCATATAAGACCTATGGTAAAGGAGAATTTTTCAATCTCATTTGTATCCGAGATTGCTTATACATAAGTATTTACTGGGGTTATATTTTTCATCCATGACCATAAAAAATGTTTTTCATAAAGTGTTTAATATTATTACATGTATGTTTAATGTCATTTTTACCCATATTTGACTTTTACCTTGTGTTATTGAAGGAATCTTTCTTTTTTAACTATACATGGTACTTTTTTATTTTTACGTTAAAAGTAAGAGGAGAATGTTTTTTTAACTAATACTACATGTATGGATTTTTAAAGATTCATAACTAATTATTTCAATGAAGCTTTATCTACAAAATTTCTTGATTATTTTCAACAAAATCATTTTTGAAATTTGAAGGCATTTTGAGAAAAAAAAATTTGAAGATGAAAGGATTTTTTCTTCAAAAATTCATTTCAAGTGTTTTATCAAAATTATTTTCCATCTAAGATGACATTATTAAGTATGTTTACATTTCAATAATAATTTATCTATTATTTACATGGTTTGATTTTTCTTACGATGAAATGATATCCATTTCTTTCATATGGATTTTTTTATGATGGGATGATGTTTATGAAACCCATTTTATTCATTGGGTTATTATGAATGATGTATGTTTATTTTGTGGAACATGAAATAATGATTTCATTATTAGATGGGTGGGACCTATATCTCCCTCAAATGAATTAGTTAACGATTAATATCTCATGAGATAGACATGACTGGAACGGTAAGTTAATCCAGTTTAGTGATACAGGACTGGAACGAGGAGTGAACTCGATTCAAGATGGGACTTTGTCCACTAAGATGGTCTTGGTAGCTATGCATTGGCTACTATGGAAATCATATCATGTGCTTAATGGTTTTCCACAATTACTTATTTTGTTCCCATGAAATTTCATCTTGATTGATGTTCCTTTATGATATATTCCTTACATACTTCAATGATTTATGTCTTTGCTGGGGATTTTGAGGTATTGATTTTAAGTTAATGTTTTTTGCATTAAAATGTTTATGGATTGTTTTATGTTCTCAATGTTTAGACTTAATGAGAATTTGATCTCACCCTTTTTATATTTTCTTTTACCCATGAAATAGAGAATGTTTTTAGGTAATAAAACAAAATGGGAGGATCATTATGGGAGATTTTGAAGATCTTTCACCGTGATTAGAAGATTATTTTTCCGAATTTCCAAAGACACTAAACTATTATGGTCCTTGTGTGTTTGTTTTTGTTATGTTTTAAGTATTCTGCAAAAGTAATGTAATGTATATGTACATCAAGATATGGGTCTCTACAGTTGCTATCCGATGAATGTTTTAGTTAAACTTTGGAAACTAGGATGTGAAAACTTTAGTGAGATCCCTAGAGATATATCTAAGGAACATATTTGGATGTACCTAAGTTTATGTATATGTATAGGTTATAGTCCTAGAATTAAGGTAATGATATTATAATTAAAACTAAGATGATAGATATTGAAGGTACTCCCCCTTGATTTTTTTCCTCCCACTATATTCTATTTGGGTTTTAGGAAATGGGTGGAAATATGAAGATTCACGATAATGGAGGATATAATGGACAATGGAATTATATTATTGATGAGAAACCAATTGAAATTTGTTCTGGAATTCCACATATCGTTATTATTCCTAATCAGAAATTTCATAATATGATCAATAATATCTACTTTGGTAAGTTTCCCGACTCAGTTAATAAGAGAACGATGGTGTTTCATAATGATCATAGAGGAATTAAAGTTCAATTTCCCTCATATAATTAATGTGGGAAGAGGCATCAGGGAGAATGTTTCGAAGGAACTAGAAGATTATTTGGGTGTGGAAAAAAAGAACACAATGCTAGTAATTGTAAAGGAAATGGTTCATTTTAAACCATAGACAAGGATAATGGTATTTCTAAGAAATCAACAATGGTTAAATGTTATAAATGTGGAATGTACTGGCATTATGAAAACCAAAGACCTAATGTAAAATCTCATGAAGGGAATCAACATGGTCATATGGGAAGTATTTATATGGATGATGATAAAGAGACTACAAATGATATACGAGAAGAAAGAAATGATGAATCTCATTCAGTGGTTTAAGAAGGTAGTGAAATGATTGTATGTCTATCAGGAATAATTTATGGTACTATGGAATAAAGAAAAATCTACGGATTGTAACACTATTGTCATTCTTTGAGATTTTAAAAGTATATGATGAATGGTACCAGTATCCATGAAATGTTATTCAAATATTTTTTGAAGGTTGATGATATTTTCATAATGAAAGGATAATGAGATTATGAGATGTTTGATAGTATTAATGAGCTCATCACTAGTATAAGGACAAAGTAATATCATGGTTTGAGTATACAGAATTTTGGGATTTTGGTATGTGGAAAGAGTTATCTTCTGACAAAATTCATGTTTTCACTAAGGTTCAATGGGTACTCATGTTTAAATAGAATACATGATTAAGGAATTCATATTTTTGGAATGTGACCAACAAGATATATATATATATATCTTATGATATACGGGTGATAAATGATTTTATTCAATGCATGGTAGATTACCTTTCTAGTAATCGTTTTATTATCGTATGAGATTGGAAAGAAGTATTTTCGATAAGCCTTAATATTGTAATAGATTAAGTTAGACATCAGATAATATTGTTTAAGGGTATAACTTTTTGTTATGTCATAATAGTATAGTTTTAGAAGAAGGACAACCCATAGGACAGGTGGAAACCTGTCGCGTCAGACAAGGATGTGGGAATCGAACCAACAACCGAAGTGCGACACGCCTTCATTGCATACCATAGGCCTACAGGAAGTCCGTGGTTAGGAGAAACTATATTTATTTTATTATGTTCTATGTAAGATGAAGTATAAGTCCTTTTTAGCAACCATATACGATTAATCATAGCATAGATGGACTTATCTATATTTCATAAATTGTGTGAAAACTTTTTCGATAGAAACATATGGAATGACATATCATTCTATCGCAAGATCTACTAACTGTTCAAGAATGAAAAATTCCACTTCATTTCATTAATAGATGAAGTAGAAATTATTCAAGGCATGAACAACGGTGAGATTATACGAAAATCAAGTATGAATTTCTTTTAATTCCATAATTATTCAACATTAGGGAAATGATCACGAGACCTAAAAATGTTGTCCTAATACCCTCATATCTGATGAATTAGATGGTAACATAAATCATCAAAAATTTATATCTTCGTGATTTATGGATTTTTCATATCCATGTTCTTTATCACTCTCCATCAGAACATTATGGTTAGATTTGTCTTCCATTTCCATATTTTCACCAATGTTGTCCTATGTGGAAACACAATGATGAGTTACTTTGGGTGACCGTTATGATTCTAAATTTCCTTTTTAAAATGATGTTTTAGTATTCCTTTTTACGATGTGGGTTTCTATGAAAGAAACTTTTAAGTAGTAAACCATTTATAACCCGAATGAATTTTGAGGGAGAAATTCATTTTAAGGGGGGTAGAATTTACACCCTGAGATTTTATGAGAAATATTATTTTTAATTACTTTGATGTCTTTGTGTTGTACGCTGAACCAATATTATCTTATGCTATATGAAAAAACATATTATCTTACAGTATACACAAACAATATTCTAGGATTGTGTTGCATGGCAGAGAATCCTTCCCCGATTGTGTGTGTTGTACGCAATACTGAGTTTCACTAAACAATATATTATTATAATATTATTATGAACTAGCAGTTATGAATAGTAATACCCACTTTTTAAAATTTTATAAATTTTATCATTCAAAAGGGACATCATTTTTGGATTTGGAATATAGAAATTAGCCTATGGTGAATTTTTGGTATTTTTCTGAAAACATTCAATTTCTGATGAATAGTGAAAACACTATGTTAAAATTTAATAACCGAATTTCTATTTAAATAATTATTTATTTTATTTATATTTTTTTTGGTAAAAATTAATACATAATAACTTTATAAGTTCAATTTAATTCATTGAAGTCGTTTTATAATAATTTTAGATATATAAAAATTTTATTGAACTTTTCACCATCTTTTACCCACCTCCTAGGAGAATTTAAAATTTTACATAAAAAATAATTTTACAACTTCTGTAAGAGTAATTTTTAAAATCTTAGATTCAAGGATAATATGAAGTAGTAAAATTTGGTTCAATAATATAAAAATAATTTTTGAGAATAGTAACTGTTTACTTTTATTTACCACGGTTAAAAGTAAATAGAGAAATTAAGGGTAAAAATGATATTATTATTACCCTAAAACATGTCTCAATTATATTGGATAAGTTTAATTCGACAAAAAAAGCCTTAGGAATAAAATATTACCCTTTAGGTCCACTTGGAATAGATTAGGACATTTATTATTATTTTATTTAAAGAAGAGTTAAAATAGTTACAATCAATGTTTAATAACTATAACATTTTTAATATAGGGTAATATATAAGACAAATTCTACTAGAAATATTAAAAATAAAGATAAAAATATTTCCTACATAATGGTATTTTATTTATAATTTTGAAACATTACGTAATTTTATTTATTTATGGCACAATGATGATGTAGTAATTACCTTATTAATGAAATTTTGACATAATTAATGTTATAAATACCCAAATAAATGTAATTTGACACATTTTATAAATTACTTTAAATTTTTAGGTTCATATGACATGTTATTATTGATTAAATTAAATTTTTTCGAACTAATAATGTTGTTATAATTTTCAAAAAAATCAATTACCAAATACTGTCAAAATTGACATAAAATAGTTTTTTAAAAAAATATTATATTATTAATTGTTATTCTATTCCTAAAAATCTGAAGTTCCGCCAAAGTACTTATATAAGGCTATATATATGAATAATTGACCACATGGGGTTATTTTGGATTTTTATAGAATTTTTATTAACCATATATAGTAAGAAAACAAGAAGACACGGTATAAGTTAACTTATTTAACTTAGAATTAAATCTAAATGATAGGGTTAAAATAGACTCCTTAACGTGTCTAAAACCAATTTTTTGAGAGTATATAAACCCATCCACACTTTATCATCTAAATTAGTCACTTTTTATCCATTATAACCCGAATATGACTATATTATAATATAATAAATTATGTTTTTTCTAAAGTTCCCCTCTCCTCCCTTATAAAAGGGAACCTCCTCCCTTTTCTCTTCACACAATTTTGAGACTTCATGCTCGGCCAACCCCTTAACATTTCCTTTCTCAACTTTCCTAGAATCATTATATAGGATATGGTATCCTTATAAGACCTACTCTAGTTCCTTAAGAGGGGGATTAAAAGAGTTGCATCAAAGAAGAGTTAGTCTCTTCTACCGATTCTTTCAAGTTTTTTTCATATTCAACTTTTTCTTATTTAGTAGTTTAATTAGAAAGTAAAAACATAAGTATCACTAATATAGTGATATGTTATTTTAAATATGAAAAAACCCCATTTATCCTTCTATCCATCCTACGGAAAACGAAATCACCGTGCGTGCATAGGTACAGAATATCGTCTCCACGCCGTGGTGTATTCTATGTTTCCACCACCACCTTACCTGGATGGGTATAATGATGTAAAGCTTAATTATGAATAGTTATTATAACATAATACTGATTCTGAAATATTATATCATCCACTCCAATTCAATTCAATAATTATGAGAACGATATCATCGCTCGTGTGTACGTACGGATTGCAGTCTCCACGAAGTGATGAGATTCATTCTCCATGTTAACCACTCAAGAATGATTATAAAGTATATATAATGAATAAAAATGAAATATATTACATTATAAAGCTACTGAATTTATGTATATATATATATTTGTGTGTGTGTGTCATATACTTACTTCCATTCAAGTCAATAAGGAAAGGAAAACAGCGTTCATGCGTAAGTACGGCCTACCGTCACCATGAACGGTGTATTTCATTTCACATATATATCTATTATATATATATACTGATTATATATGATATATAAATCATGATATAAATTTGGGAAGTAATTAAATCATGATATAAGTAATAATAATATCAAGAACAACAAGTCCAAACATGTGTGATAAATAAAACGATTTTACCCAAAACGCTGCTTTAACATGGAATTTACAAAAGAACGGGTAATATAAAGTCATATATGAATCATATATGAAATCATAAAAAGGAATATGATTCTGTAATAAGTCAGTGAAATTATTTAAAAAATTATACAGGTGGTTCGGATATGTATGAAGCATATCGAACCTAAGGTATGGGATAATTTTGCAATCTCATTTTTATCCGAGATTACTTATATGCAAGTATTTACTGGGGTTATATTTTTCATCCATGTCCATAATTTTTTTTCATAAAGTGTTTAATATTTTTACATGTATGTTTAAAGTCATTTTTACCCCTCTTTTACTTTTACCTTGTGTTATGGAAGTAATCATGCTTTTGTTTACCATATATGGTACTTTTTGACATTTCCATTAAAAGTACGAGGAGAATGATTTTTTAACTTATACGACATTAATGGATTTTTACGGTTTCATATCTACATATTTCAATGAATCTTACTCTATAAAAATCCATGATTATTTTCGAAAAAGTCCCTTTCTTTTAAAATTTCATGTAATTTGCAGAAAAAAAATGATTTTGAAGAAGAAAGGATATTTTCCTCAAAAATTAATTTCAAGTGTTTTATCAAAACTATTTTCCATCTAAGATGACATTATTAATTATGATTATGTTTCAATAATAATGTATCTATTATTAACATGGTTTGATTTTTCTTATTATTAAATTATATCCATTTCTTTTATATGGATTATGTTATGATGGGATAATGTTTATGAAACCCATTTTATTCGTTGGGTCATTATGAATGATGTATTTTTATTTTGTGGCACAAGAAATAATTATTTCATTATGTGATGGGTGGGAACTATATATCCCTCCAATGTATTGGGTAAAGATTTATATCTCATTCGATAGAAATGGATGGAATGTTAAGTTGATCTGTTTCAGTGATATAGGATTGGAACGAGAAGCGAACTCGATTCAGAAAAGGGACATTGTCCACTAAGATGGTCTTGACATCAATTCCTTGGCTACTATAGAAATCATATCATGTTCTTAATGGTTTTCCACAATTACATGTTTTATTTCCATGCTATTTTATCATGATTGATGTTTCTTTATGATATATTCCTTACATTCTTCCAAGATTAATGTCTTTGCTGAAGATATTGATGTTTATATTTTATGATCAAGTTTTTTTTCATTCAAATGTTTATGGATTGTTTTATGTTCTCAATGTTTACCCTTACTGAGCATTTGAGCTCACCCTTTTTATGTTTTCTTTTCCCCAAGATATAAATAACGGTTTTTGGTAAGAAAACAAAAGGGGAAGATCATTATGGGAGATATTGAAGATATTTATCCATCATTATAAGATTATTTTTCCATGTTTCCAAAGACACTAAACAATTATAGTCCTTGTGTGTTTGTTTTTGTAATGTATTATGTATTCCGCAAAAGTAATGTAATGTCTATGTATTTAAAGCTATGGGTCTATACAAAAAATATAATGGATAATAATAATTTCTGAATATAAAAGAATGTAATTATTAATTATGTGACATTATGTATCTAGAACATTACCTAATATACCATTAATATATTTCATCATGACTTTTTAATTATATGGGTAAAAACCCATCTAAATCTGATTGGAATATAACTCAAAGGTTGTTTATCTAACTCAATTAAAATCATGAGACTACTGATACAACTAGAGGTTCATTTTCAATGGTCCCCAACACATGTAGGTAATTTCCAAACCATTTATCATATAATTAATAATCTATTTCATTAATGAAAAACATGACTTATCAAATATCTATACTGAGTAAAGAATATAAATTTATTAATATTTCACTAGACAATTAAATAAAAATCAATGTTATTACCATATGTTAAAATGGTATAAAGATTATAAAATGAATGAATATATGACCAATGATATGTATAATTATGTGAAATTTAATTTCAAATGATCACGAGAAAATAAATATTTATAGCGGAATAAAAAAATGAATATTGGAAGTGAATTTCAATAATATACTAGGAAAAATCAATCAATAACATCCAGAGGATGAATAAAAATGGTATCAATACAAAATATACCAGGGGGAGTAAACATAAATTAATTTTATATATAAATATAAATACTGTAAAAACATTCTATAAAAAAATCTCGAGGAATATAAAATTTAAGCATTCCAAAGTGCCCCATATCACTTTGAAGCTTTTGAAACATAATACACTTGAATGGAAAAAAATTAAATTAAACATATAATATCATGAGAATAATTATATTCATGAAAAATCATGTAAAATAATAAATATATACACCTCATAAAATGAGACATGTGTATAACGTAACAAAGGTCTGAATGGAGGAAAATTGTGACAAACATTCGATACAGCTTGGGTAACATTGAAACCGTAAACCACATGAAATAAATAATATAAAATTAAATCATACATAGAATTAATAAATTTTAATTCATGAAATAATATTTAATAGGGGATTTATATATACCAAAAAATAACGGGTGAAAATGGTGTACGTTTCATGGAAGAAAATGTGAGACAGGAATCCCTTACTATTGGAAATAATTCATGTGAATACATTTAAATAATTCATGATAAAACTTAAAATACCATGAAATATGATTTATTCATGATATTACATGTCAAGGAATCAATTTATTCACATTATACATGAAATTAGGTGAAAAATAATAATGTTTGCTTCAATGAATGGAAATTGAAAAGATGTCACTTACGATAGGCTTCAATTCAGTTGAAATATATTTAACCTCATGAATAGTGGAATAAAATTTCTACTAACTTATTAAAAATCCATATTAATTTTTTCTATATCATATATGATCCTATTATAACATATTATTATTTGTTAAATTACAATATTTTATTATGTTCATCATTTTTACTGTTAATTACTATGTTTTTGAGTATTTTTCTACTTGAAATTTTCTTCATCATAATTAGATTATGATTTAATAATCAATAAAATTTAATCCATGTTTCAAATATTTTATATATTTTGTAATATTTATTTATTTTAATCTGTAAAATATTCATGTTTGAATTGGAATGCACCATTGATAGAGACGGTAGGCCGTACGTACACAAAAACAATATAACCATTTTCGTTCCATATTAAATGATATAAATATAAATAGTATATATTTATATTTTAATTATATTATAATATTTTTATCATGTATATAACATATTTTATTAATACCATCATTTTTATATTCCATGTTAATCATGAACGAATCACATATTTTTGAGGAAGAGGCATTCCACATGTCCACAATTGATGTTATAACATTCCCACAAAATAAAAAATCATGAACATACATAATATATAATTATTAAATAATAATTAATAATTTATAAATATATAATATAAAATATATAAAATATATATCCTTCATTATTCCAAACCATGAATAGTGGTAATGTAAGAACGAACGATATCACTTCGTGTGGTAGTAGTCTATGGTACACACAAATGATGATTGTCTATTCCATTTTATGGAAGTGTGTGACAGTGTATGTTTTACCCATAAAAAATAAATATATTTTTAATAAATATGTAATTATATAATATATATATAAGAATTAATGATTTTATTTAGAAAGAAAAAGATCAAAAGTTCTCACTAAAAATGTTACCTCTTTTTAGGTACCTTTTTTCGATTATATCAAAAGACTTCCTAAACTAAATTTATACCCAATATGAGGATTATAAAATGAGGGGAGGGGGATTTTGGGAAATTATTTATTTATGGTTTGTATGATTCCAACGGATTTATATTTTTGATGATTTGATGGGGGTGGGGTTGTGGCCTTCTATAGTAGGGGAGGTGTGGCATTGTTTTAAATATAAAATGGTAAACACTATTATAAGGTATCTGTTAAATCATGTGCCTCAAATAATGAACTCAATTTCATAAAAGGAAAAAAAATATATTAAAATAAATGTGAAAATGTTTTTTACAGGTTTACAAGTTATTTGGACACTTAATTTTATTGTTTAACCACTAATAAGTACATTTTTATATAAATTTCTTTAATTAAATTTTATTTATATCTCCAATATTTTCTGTCAAATTTTTGTTTACCTAAATAAAATTTATAAAATATTATTATTAGAAATAAATAATCTATTTTTTACAAATTCTAATAATATATTTGAATGAATGGAATTTAAAATTAATCCTGTAGATGGGATGATATGGAGGTGTTTTAAAGTGAAAATATAAAAAATATTGAAATTTATATATATCAAATTTCAATAAAATATTGATTCCAATGAATAAATTCGATAAACATATTTATAGTTCATAAAAATAAACATTAAAAGCAATTATTAAAATAATATAACATTACAAATTATATAGATGAAATGTCCTTTTTAAATTTTAACTCATTATTTTTTATTATTCATCAAAAAATAAAATATTTTAAATATATCGAAAATTAACCCCATATTAATAATGAAATTAAGATTTAAAAAATAAATTGAATTTTCCCCTGAAAAATTTATCAAATTTTAAAAATTTAGTTATAATATGAATGCGCCATAAAAAGATGGAAAACTATATTTGAAAAAATATACCATTTTATATGTAAAATTAGGGTTATATTTATCTTAAGAAATTAAAATATATTGGATGATTTTATAAAATAATTAATTGAATATATAATATATATATATATATATATATTAATATCATTCACTTATAGTGATTAATTTACTTTTTTAAGGCAAAAATATTTTGGTGAAAAAAATAATTTTTTTATAAAAACGTATGCTTTATATTCAATTGGGGTTTATATTCCTTTATAATAAATTGATATCCAATGTATTCAACCATATAATTTCATAAGTCAATTAGAACCATTTATAACCACTAATTTAACATATAAGAGTTTTTTTTAATTTTAAATAATAATATTAATATAATTCCATAAAACTCGATCTTGAATGAAACGTTGCCTATCAATGGAAGGATTTTTTGCAAGCGACAAAAGCTATCTCAGTATTGAATACATTACAAGTTATGGAATATGTTAAAATTGTTTAAAATAATAAATAAATCTTAAAAAGTATAGATTTTATATTCTTTTCAATGCTTCGTGTTGTGTTTCATACACTCTATTGAATAAATAATACTCTTTCATAAATTTCAGGGTGTTACATTCTACCAAGATGAGATAAATTTCATAGTCACAAGTCGTACTTCATATAAAAAATCTTGGGTTTGATATTGGAAAATACTATCAGTAGAAGTCCTTCATCTCAAAATTGATAATTAAATATATTCTAAATAAAAGATAAAGGGGTGTACAACGGTCATATGTGATAACATATAAGTAGGATTCTATGTAGTAGAACATTAAATTCAATAAAATAGGCCATTAATAGTACTGGTATTCATCACTGCGAGAAAAAATGATGAAAAAAGGAATATTATTCATCACTGGAAAATTAAACATTTTATTAGTGCCTTTTTAGCACTAGAAAATGCTACATTTATATAGGCTTTCTTTTTAGCACTACTAATGAGTATCCTTTATTAAGGTTTTCATTTTAGTGATGATAAAGGGTAACTTTTATCAGTACATTATTTTTAGTACTGATAAATATTTACTTGATAAGTCCATTTTTATCACTCTTAATGGTCTGAATAAATAAAATGATATAATTAAAAATAAAAAAAATATAAAATGTATTTATTAAAATAAATATTTAAAAATTTATTAATTAAATATTTATTGATAAAAATGAATAGATTGATTATACATTATTAAAGGATAAACATTATATTAATTGGATAATTAAAATAATTAATGTTACTAAATTTTATATATTAAATATATAGATATAGATAAATATGTATAAATGGGATTTATATATTACAAAATATTTATGTACTTTACAATAAATATTAATATATTTTTTGAATAATTATTTATAATAAAAATTAAATAATAATAAAAAATATTGACTAATTGAAATGTACTCTTCATGTAATTGAATGTTATTTTATTTTTCAATATAATTTAGAACAAATGTGTGTTAAATTGATTTCAAATATACGCAGTTAATTCATTTTTATATATTAAAATTCACACACACAAAACATATCTATTTTTCAGGATTATTAATGTGTACTTATTCTTAATTTATTCAATTTCACTCATTTTTTATATATATGACTGCACATGAAATTGGAAATTCATTAATAATGTAAAGAATATATTTATAAATAAATATTTATATATAAATATATTTATAAATGTTAAATTACTATATTTATAAAATTATATATTTCTAATTATAAAAAAATAGATATATTTTAAATGTAATTATATAATTATAAATAAATAATTATATAAATATAAATAATTATTAAATTTATAATAAATTTACTTGAGAAATGAAATTTTTTAATATATTTAAATTTATATATATATTAGTTAAATATACATATTAATGAAGATATACATATATATAATGACATAAATATTATTTTTTGAAAACATTTCTATAATTATAAATAAATAATTATAAGATTATAATTTATTTATTTTAAAAAGAATATATGTAATATATTTATATTAATGTTTATATTTTAAGTATATATAAATATATAAAATTCATTATTAATAGTTATAGTTATAAATCATTTATCATAACTTCAATAATATGCGAGGATAAAGATAAGATATATCAGTGCTAAAAAAAGAGCTGATAAAATTACTATTTATCAGTGTTATAACATTAGAACTGATAAACATAAGATATATCAGTGCTTTTTTAGCGCTAATAATGAACTATCTTTATGAGTGCTTATTTGTAATAGCAGAATACGGTGTCATGATTAATTATAAAAATGATAACTAATTTATAACCTATCACGATATAGATGCATTTTGTAGAAGACACCATATACTAGCCCTCCTCGTCAGTGAATCGATGGTCAGATCACCCCACTCAACTACCTCAAATTTTTATAACGTCTATTCGATATTTAATGTTCGATTGTAGTTAGGGTTTCCAAAAATGGTCTCTATAAGGACCTGAAAATTCTTTGTATTTTTTTTAATTAAATTGAATTATTTATAGCCTTTTAAAATTGATGGCACATGATTCTTATGCCTCAAGTGCCTGGAATGATCCCGCAAGAAAGTGTTATGCATTAAATAGCGCGCATGAGCAGTTTTCCTAAAATGTGGAATGAATTTTAAATAGGTTCCCAGATAAGAAATCTATGGGCTCCCTTGAATAATGTTTTCTAATAAATAAGTCCCTCTACCTACAGGGAGGTAGTACTAGAAACATATTTTGAAAGGATGTTTCCAAAGACTCCCACTACTGTTGAGAATTGAAAACTTAAAACACATGCTTCCACGAGTGTAAGGTTGGTGAATCATTAGTGAATAGCTACACCCTCATATGCATGAGTTTATCCTGTGCTTCTTGGGATTCCTATTTCACTGAGTAAAGAAAAACCTATTCCAACATCGTTTATATACCACAACCTTTTTCCTAATACATCAATCTGAGCATAAACTGTGGATGACCAGCCCATACTCAAGCTAACATCATATAGGCCTCAACACTTCCAACAAGAGGTTCCAATAAAATCACTCACCTCAAGGTTTTCATCACACTGTCGGTATAAGTGTGATTATCATGTCTTATCTCATAGGTATCTCATAAACATAGATGTGTAAAATGTTTTGGAAACGGAGATCCAGAGCATCGTTGGAACACCGTTGAAGATGTGTCGGTGCGGAAATTCTAGTGACCTATGCCTGTGGTCATGGTGGCGGCTAGTGTTCACCGGCCACAGATGGAGGCATCATCATGGCAGACAAGATGGGTGGTCGACCCTCTGTCGGCCGCGTTGGCGGAGAGTGGTTGTCGTCGCGCGCCATGAAAGGTATCCCAACGAAGGGGACCCACACCCCGCTGTTCCAACTAGTAGCCAGGGGGCACCATGGGGCACCAACTGTTACATAAATGCCAAATGTATTTTATGTTGTTCGGGAAGGGGGGATCCACCCCCTCTATGTGGGACGCCCGGCTGACGGACCCTGCAAGCCATCGGTCCAGGCTGCCCATTGGGCCGCACCCAGATGAAGTGGGTCAGGCCGGTCCATGGCCCAAGAGATCGGTCTGCACCCTAGTGGGCCAATCCCGGGGCACACCCCCCTCGGGCCGACCCATCCATTTCGGGTTGGGTCAGACCTGGGTCAGACCCGAACACATTTTGGCCCAGATACACCTAAAATGTTGTATCTCGCAAACCAAATGTCAGTTTGATGAACTATTTATAGTGCTAGAATTTTTGGAACAAGCTGATCCTCTTTAGATAATCCACATGAGTATTGGAAATGTACGGAGAATGTCTGGGTTGGATCCTTCCCTAATCCAATCTGGTCATCGACACTGAAATACCTATAACACTCAGACCGGTCATCTGATTGTTGAACTATCTATTGCATTGGGACCCTTAAAATATGACAGTTCATTTAGTTACTTATTCATGAGGCTTTATTTAGGTTGATTTATGACCAAGGGATTGAGTAGAAGATCCTCCCAAAATCAAGCATATCATATACGGGAATCCATGGGCTAGTTCAGACATAAAGAATGAATAACAATCTTGTGTGGATCAACACATAGAGATCCAGTGTGGATCTGCACCAAGGTATCCTATGTGGATCAACACCTACCGAACCTCTATGGATGAGAACCTAGAGATCATCTGTAGATCAACACCTACTGATCTTTTATGGATCAGCAACTAGGGATCTTGTGTGGATCCGCACCTAGCGATCATGCGTGGATAATAACCTAGAGATCTTGTATGGATCACCACCTAGTGGTACTATGTGGATTAGAATCTACTAATCCTATGGGGGTCATATCCTATGGGGACCAGCACATAGCGATCATGTGTGGGTCAGCGCATACATATCTTCTGTTGGTTAGATCCTATGTGGGTCAACTAGGGTTTGTACCTATCGATCATGGGGGGGGGGGGGTAAGATCCTATGTGGGTTAGTGGGGGTTAGTAACTACTGATATTTTTTGTGTCATTGGGGGTTATTTCCTACCGACATTATGTGGGTCAGTAGAAGATCCTCTTGACAGAATAAAATGGTCTACATTTATGACTAATCATATGTACGTATGTACTATGTAATACATGGTTTGAGATAAGTATTTTTTGTGTGACTTTTGATTGAGATAAAACATTGTGGGTTTCCTTTGGGTTATTTTGAGAGGCCTTTGGGGGTATCGTAGTCCCTATAGGGTATTGTTATACTCACCCCTTCACGGGCTTCCCCCTCACCTTGTAGTGTCCTTTACAGATGACGAGCATCTCAGATGATACTATAAGAGACTGGATGAGGTGGTACTCTAAGGTGACTGGTTGACATGGAGAGCTGTGGGGACAAGCTATACCTAACCATCAGGTGGGATACTTGGAGGATGAATTTAGGAGTTATTTTTTTCAATTATAGTTAAATCTTTTCATATTGGATTTATTATGTCCCATTTACTTTCAGTGAAAACTTTTATTACTGAAATTTTTACTTTGTGGTTTCATCTTGTTGAGTTCATGGAATATGTGTTTGTATAGATTGAAATACTATTCCTTTCTGTTTTAGGGATACACCTTTCAAGTGCTAGTCACCAACCCTAGCCCTATGGAAGGCGGGCTTGGGGTTGTCACAGAACGGACCCCATGGGATGAGTCATGATAGTCTCAGATTTTCTTCAACATGTCTTCATAAGACATCATATTTTATTTTTGTATTTGTGGATCCATTTTTTATCTCTACTTTTATGATTTTTTTATGATTCATTATTTTTGATTTGTTTTGTAATCTTTTGTTTAGGGAATATATTTTGGTCCCTTATTTCCATTGACAATCAATGTATGATTCATTGAATATATCTAACAATGATTCTTGGATTTAATCATGGTTTATTTATTGATGTGTTTTATATATTTTTACAAAATAATTTCATTCACATATGTATATTAATTTGTATAATTTTTTATGTATTTTTTTTACTAAAAATTGGGTAAAACTGAAAAATCCACATACTACGCGACAAAGAAAATACAAGTACATCAAGGGCCTCGGGACTTGAACTCGTGAACACACCCCAAGCCCTTACCACCCTTATGACCACATTTAATATCTCGAACTTTTATGGAGTCATCCTGGGCATTCATTCAGGTAATTATTTTTTCTTTGATGTACCTTTTCCTTGGAATAGTCGTTCGAGGTGCATTTGGATGATGTTTTAAGAAAAATATATGGACAGAGGGTTGTGCACAGTTTATGCACGGTTTCCTAAATCATTCACCCAATCCCAAGTAACTATGTGAACCATGATAACCTGGACAGTGAGGTCTACACGTTTTTCACACAATTTCCTTAACTGCTCAGCCCTCCTAGGTGAAACTGTGCACATAAAAGAGTTTTCCCAAAATTTTAGTTTTTAAATCACTCGAACTCCTGAAACCCCTATATATCGATGTAAGATCAGGCTTGATGAAATCATGTAAATCCAAGAGATTTTTGGAGGGATTTTAGTTCCATTTGTGCACTATTTTTCAATATCTAAATCCTGGATTGGTGATCTTCTCTCTTCATGGTAAGTGGATTTCATCTTGTTTCATCATCCATTATTTCCTTTATTTTTCGTAGATCATTTCATGGAAGATATCCACTGTTCCCATGGATATCAAACTATCTGTTGGGATCTAGATATCGGAATGGGGAACTAGATCTCAATTTTCATGATTTTGATGCATTTGATATTAATTTTTGGTTTAGATATTTCGATCTAGATTTTGATCGACATCGCTAGGATGCATGGATTTTGGGGATTTCTTCTAGGAAATCATCTATCAAAAAATTGAGGTAGCTAGTCCAAATATAACTCCCATATTCATGGATTTGTTATGTGTATGTGAGATTAGTTTTTTTAACATCCCTTGATAATTGATTTCTTAAATTGGAGTAATTAGGAATGTGTAATTGAATTGTGGGTGTGTTGGTGATTAAATGTATGATTTAACCATGGGTTTAAGGGGAAATCCAAATATATGAATTATTTGTGGTATTTTTTAATTAATTGGTATATTAATATTGAAATATAAAATGTGGTTGGGTTTGAGAATACTAATCAAGGGGAATTAATTATGGGATGATATTTCCCAATGTAAGATAATTAATGAAGAATTATTTATGTGTTAGAATGTGGATTAAGATAATTAATTGTGAGATTAATTATTACATGTTAAGTCTTTATTGAATACAAACTTGTGGAGAATTATATATGAATTATGATTTTTGTTTATTGAATAATTAATTGATGAATTAATTAATGGGTTGTGTACTTAGTTAATTGTTGGGATAACTAATGATATTTGATAGGTTTACCAAATTGATGGATTAATAAGGGAATGATGTGATTAATTATTATGAATTAATAAATTATGTGAAGGATTGAGAAAATGGATGCAAAAAATATCATTTATGAACAAGTGAGATGTTGTGGCATAAGACATAGTGTTTTACCCCAATAGTTGATAAAAACAGTTACGAGGTTGAGTGGTAGACATAAAGATCTAAAACAATTGATAAAGGGGGGTGTGACACATAGCGATCTACACTGATTGAGATGGTGTGTTATATAGATAGAGTTCCACACCATACTAATAATAATGATAAATTGTGTGTTGAATTAGAGATATGGAACAGACCCTTATTTAATGTGTCAATTAAAGAATATATGACAATGTGATAGATTCTTGATTATGCAATTTATTTATTTCTTTAAAGAGTTTCACACACTATCTATTGGCTAGAATTATTTTAGACACTATTTGAGGTGTCCTATTGAGTTATAAACACATCGTATTTGGGCCCCTTGATTAGAACCCGAACAGACATTGTCGTTACATGACAGGATAAGGGAAGGACTTGGGATATATTGTTGATTGGGAACAAAGAATGGGCGAGGGAACCAGACATTGTTACAGACATTCATGGGAGAATTTATGTCTTTATGTTTAGTTTAATTATAGACACATGACACTTTCATTCTCATATCATGATTTCCCTTTTATGTTGAGTGTTTTATTTTGTGTTTCGACTATCATGTTACTCGGTATTTTTTTGGTTATTTATATTATTCTAAACATTTTAATTGTTCTTCTATTTTTTGTTGTTTTACTATTATAAAATTGGATATAATATCACAAATAATAACTTTCGAGACCCTCACTTCTAGTTGGAACCCTCTAGCATATATTGAGGCACACTTGAGGCAAGTGACCAATCGGCTCGGGGCACATTTTAGTGGCAAACATGTCAGGATGTTACAAAATGGTATTAGAGGGGTTTTCTTTATTTGTTCCACATTTGTATCACTATTTTGGGAAAGGTAAAAATGTTATTATGAAGAGACGAGGCTTGGTAATAAGCTCATGTATGGATGTTGCAAACCCATTAATGGGGTAAATATGAGTACTTATAGTGTGATTGTAATGATTTTTGTTTATGGTTACAATTGAATATTATTATCACATTGGGTGACACACTTGTGGCATGATGTGATTATTGTTTTTGAAAATTTCTTATTATTGATTTGTGGCCTAAATAGGCATGATATTTCAGTCTATATGCATCATTCTGGACAGTTAGGGTTATTTTCACAAGCATAATTTTAGGCACTCATTGAAAAATGGGTTATGGGTATGTTTTTGAACATAAATATTTTTCCTTTTTTTGATATTAAAATAAAAATTGAGAGTTCCATGAATTGAGAGATATTGTAAAAATATTCAAATTGAGAATAATTTGGTATCAAAATGGGAAACATGTCAACAAAAATAAGCTTAACTTTGTTAACCAAGACCTATGAGTAGGATGGTTAAGGGTAGAGATAGTGCTTCGATGTTGACCATGTGGGAAGAAATGAAAAAAACACATGTTGAAACTTGTTGTTTTTATTATTATTATTATATAAATTTTATAAGTTTGTGTTGTGAGACCTATAATGCATGTTTTACATTATACAGAATATTCCACCACGATTCTTGTAGAGAGGGAGATAGTGCCGGTATGACTTAGAATGAACATCTAGATAGGGAACCTGAGGCAACATTAGTTCCAACTGAGTCAAAAGGGGAGAAATATCTAGTGAAATTTTCTAACATCATGAAATTCATAGAAGAGACTGAGGGTAGGTTCTAAAAAGTATTTATGAGTTTAATAGAGAGTTTCAACTGTAGCACCCTCTGACTATTACTAGAGATGGTGGTCCTAAAAGAGATGAAATCTTAGTTGAATCCATAGAGATGATACATGATCATTTAGCAACATCATATGATAGGAGGGTGAAGTTAGCCACTTATATGATAAGGGTTTCAGTGAATCACAGTTGGGTCATTCTAGAATGATCTAGTCAGAAAAATGATATTCCATGGAAGGACATTTTGGAGATGATCTTAGAACACTTTTTATCCAGATACAATGAGATATGAGAGGGATTCAATGTTTATGCACCTAAACTAGGAAATCATTTTTAGAATGTATTTTTTCTAACATTTCATAGATTTATTGAATTTTTCTTCAACTTTGGAGGAAGATTAGGCAACTTGAGAAAAATGATTTCAGGACAGACATAGATGCGAAATTAAGTCCTATGTGAAAATGTTTAGGCTGAAGATGTTATCAGATGTGGTGAATTAGGAACTCATTTTGGAGGGGAATATGAAGGAGGTTTCCAGTAATGGGTAGGTTGCTATCATTGGATGATCATGAAGTGTGCTTTCCCAGAGCATGTAGAGCCGTTACGAGAACCTTAATCATGAATGTTGAATGAATGATGCACAATTAAGAGGAAAATTTAATCAGGATATTTCTCAGGTGCATTTCCACTAGTGTGGTAATCCTAGACACTACCGTAGAATTTGTCCTTGTCAACTAGTGGAGTGCCAATTTTTCCATAGGATGGGACACCTACATATGTTTTGCAGGAATTATCGATAGACCGGTGCTAAGGGAGCTGCTGTGCAGAGTCATATTTTGGGATGGGGGTCTTTTACACCATTTAAGTCTGGAAGCTAGTGTTCTACTAGTATCAGAGGCTGAGGTAATGGAAATGGTGCTTGAGGGTATGACCACACATATCAGTAGAATTGTGATACTCAGTGGGGTCAGGAAGCGCCATAGGGGAGGAAAGAATGATAGTTACATGCATTGCATCATACACATATGAAGACTGAGGATAGTTCATCGATAGTGAGAGGTGCTATTATATTAGCTTCTACTATATCAAGTTCCCTATTTGATGCTTGGGCCTATCATTCGTTTATATCTACTAATCTTGTTAATATTTTGAGATTAGAGGTGGATTCCGTAAGAGAAGTAAGCAATATAGATACACCACTTGTATGATGGTCTATATATATCATTATATGTAAGGGAGGTTCACTAGTGATCTGATTGTTTCATATTTTATGGGTTCTCTATCTCCCTAAGGTGACGGGATTTGACCTGATTATGGGTATGGAATGGTTAGTCACATACCGATCCCATATGAATTTTCATTGCATAAGAGTGACCTCTGTGTGTTCTATGGGTGACCAGTATGATCACTGTGGAGATTTGGATATCCAAGTGAGGTGGTTCAGTCTATTGACTTTGCAACTAGGAGAAATCACAACCCATGTTTCTAGACTTTTTCTCAATGATGTGAGTGTTAGGAAAGATGTACATCCACAAGTTTTAGAATAATTCTAATATGTCTTTCTTAAAAACATCTATGGGATTCCACCTTAGAGAGATGTGGAATTCACTGTTCAGCTCATACAGGGGATGATCCAGTATCTATTCAACCTTAATTAATGGCACCAACTATGCTTCGAGAACTCAAGACTCGGTTGGAGGGGCAATGGGATTAGGGTTTTATCCATCGAAGTCCATCTCCTTGGGGATCACTTATGTTGTTTTCCAATAAGGGTGATGGTTATTTATTCTTGTGTTTCAATTACTAGAAATTGTCCAAAATGACTATGAAGAAGAAATATCAACCTTCATGTATCTGTTATCTGTTTGAAAAACTAAAGGGATATTTTGTGTTCTCAAAATTCGATTTGCGATTAAGGAATCATCATGTGAGAGTTTGGGCTTCTGATATACTAGTGAATGCTTTTAGGAGCAGGTATGTCCTTTATGTGTTTATAGTGATGTCTTTTGGGTTGATGGCTTCTCTAATAGTGTTTATGGAATTGAGGAATAGGATCATTAATCCATAATTGGATAAATTTTTAGTGGTGTTGATGGATGAAATGTTGGTGTACTCCAAGACACATGACAACCATGAAAAACCTCTTGACATCATTCTATGTACACTGAGAGGGAATTAGTTATATGAAAAGTTGTCTTTGTGTCAATTTTTGATTTACCAGATACACATTTTGGGGAACATCATCTTAGAAGACGGTGTGGAAGTAGACCTAGAAATAGTGCATGAAGTTGTTTCTTGGGAGAAACCCAAGAATGTGTTTTATATATTAATCCATTTGGAATTATCTGGATATTATAGAAGGATCAATAAAATCATTTCCCGATTAGAAGCTCCACTTTCGGGTTTGAAAAATAAAGGGATAATGTTTTAATGGATAGAATCATGAGAGAATGTGTTCCATGAATTTAATAATATATTCAAAATAGAACCAATATTGATCATACCTGAGTCAGGTGAAGAGAACACAATGTATTGTGATGCTTAGGTATATGACACAGGGCTGTGTTGATGGAGGGAGATCGAGTCGTTGCATATGCTTCGTGGAAGTTGAGGCCACATAAAAGAAAGTACAACATGCCCAACTGTGAGTTGCTAGTGGTGGTTTATGATCATAATTGTTGAAGACATAATCTTTTAGGTGAAAATTAATAACATTTATAATGATTATAAAAGATGTAATTACATAATATCATAGCGTGAATTGAATCTTCAATAGTGATGATGAGTAAAGTATATACAGTCCATTGATTTTGAGATGGCATATACACCTATAAAGTGGAATTGTGTGGATGATTTCTTGAGTAGGAAAACACTGACTCAGTTGGTAAAGGATTAGAGTGTGGAGTATAAGATGATTACATTTATGGCTGAAATTCATGTGGTGGTTTCTGATACTCAAGAGAAAATGTCCATACCATTAGTTGTAGTGGAGTCTACACTTTTGAGACAGATGAGGTATAGGATGTATGTGTGTTATGAGTGCTTGTCCCTAATAGAAATCCTTGGTGGTGGTGTGGCACCTTCAGATTAGATTATAGATGAGGATGAGATCATATATGTGAAAAATAATGTTGTTGTACATATGAATATGTGAGATAATCTCATTCTACAATTTCATGCCTTGACGTTGGCAGTACATCCTGACTTTAAAAAAATGTACAATTACCTACGATGAAAGTATGGATGGCTAGTCATAAAAAAAGACATTTGGTTTCATGAAATGATGTTTCACCTATCAGTAAGTGACAGTAGAGCATCAAAAACCTAGAGGCCTATTGTATAAATTGCCTATTACGGAATGGAAGTGGGACGATGTGACTATGGTTTTTGGGGTATGTCTTCCAAATATTCGTAGAAAGAATGATTCAATTTGTGTCATTATGGATAGACTGAAAAAGATATAATATTTTTACCTATCATGAAAAACTTTACATTGGAACAGTTTGTGGAACTATATGATTGAGAGATAGTTAGTTTGCATAGGGTATCACAGAATATTGTTTCAGATTTTGAATCACGCTTTACATAATGTTTTTGGAAATTCTTGCAGAAGGTTCTTGGGAGACATGTTTTTTTAGTATGATTTTCCACCTGTAGACAGACGTTCAGTCTGAGCGTACTATACAGGTGTCAGTGGATATGATGTAGGCATGTTTTCTTGACTTTTGTGATTCTTGGGAAAAGTAATTAGATTTAGTGGAGTATTCATATAAAAAGGGTTATTAGGAAACAATACAGATGGCACCATGTGAGGAAATTTATGATAGGATGCATAGATCACCACTTTACTAGATTGGGGAGTGAGTCAGAGTTTTTGGAACCATGTCTCGTGTGTGAGACACCAAAGCTGGTATATTTGGTTTAGAAACATATGTCTACAGCTCAGAGTAGAAAAAAGTCACATTCTAATCAGAGGATATAACACCTATAGTTTATATGGGGTTATTGTGTATTAATTTAGGTGATTTATAGGATGGGTTACCATAGTATATATTTCCATGGAATGTTCATGACCAGGTTAGTGGGACCATTTGAAGTTGTAGAGAGAATCGGGCTGATGGCTTACAGATTGACTCTTCCAAAGAAATATAAATCTATGCATGATGTTTTCCATGTGTCATATATATGGATTTATCACCACAACCCCTCCCATGTGATCGATGTGAATATGGTAGACCTTGAGATAGATGTGTCCTTTGAGGATCATCTGATATGTGTGCTGGATCGTAGTGAGAAAGTGTTGTTGGGATAGACTGTGTCGACAATTTGTGTTTTATGGTAACATGGACGTGTTAAAAAGGAATCATGGGAATGAGAACCATACATGTGGTATAAATGGACCCATATTTTTGTCTCAAATTATCAATGACATTAGAGAGTTAATCTAGAGGATTATTTGTTATAAGTTGTGGATATTTTGAGATCTCTTCCTTTTCTAGAGTCATCTCGGGCACGTTTTTCAGGTACCTTTTTTTGCTGTGAAGTACCTTTCCTTTGGAATTGTGGTTCGATGTGCATTTTGGTTATTTTTTTAAAAAAATATGTTGATATAGGGTTTTGCATTATTTTCACACATTTTCCTTAACTGTGCGCCCAAACCCAAGTAACCGTGTGAACCGGGAAAGCCCAGACAGTGAGGTCTCCACAATTTGATCACATTTTCCTTAATTGTTTTCCCCTACTAGGTTAAGCTATGAACGCATAATATTTTTCTAAAAATTACAGTTTTAAATCACCCAAACCCCCAAAACCTTCCTATTTTGACCACAATTTGGTCTTGGTAAATTCTAGGGAACCCTAGATATTTCTAGAGGTAATACAGGTCTATTAAAATACTGTTTTCTAATATTTAAATCTCAGATTGAAGATACTATCCCTTCTCAGCATTTTTAATTAATCATGTTGCTTCTTTCATTCTCTCCTCTACCATCTTTTTATCTTATGATGGAAGATCTCAAATTCTCCCATGGATATTAACCAATGTGTTGTGATCTAAATCAAGGATTGTGGATCTATATATATATTTTCATCATCTTTATTCCTTTGATCATAGTCCCGGGTTTAGGGATTCATATCCATATTTTGATCGACATCGTTGTGCCCCTCGAATTTTGTGGAATTCCATGGGCTAATATCCATCAACGTACCGAGGTAGGTGGTCTAAATCGAACAGCCATAGTAGTGGATTTGATATGTGTATGTGAGATTATTGATGTTTTATCTTCCCTTGATAATTGATTTTGTAAATTATTGTAATGAGGATTGAGGAATTGACTTGTGGTTTACCTAGTGATAAAATTGATGATTGAAATATGGGGATTAGGGGATGTCCATATAGATGAATGATTTTGGGGAATTGTTTATGATTTTGGATATTGTAATTGAGCTATAGAATGTGGTTGATCTTGAGATAATTAATTAGGGAGATTTAATTATGAGATGATGTTTGGATATGAAAGATAATTAATGGTGAATTAATTATGTGCCACGATATTGATTAAGATAATTAATTGTGAGATTACATAAGACTACCAATGATTTGGTATGAATAATTAATTTTTGATAATTAATTATGGAATATTATTTGTATTGATTGATTATTTATTTGGGGAATTAATTAATCAGTTTTGTACATAGTTAATTTTTCAGTTAATTAAATGTCATTGATATGTTTAACAAACCATTGGATTAGTAAAGGAATTATTTTTTTAATTTTGATGAACTAAAAAATTAGGTCAATGATTGAGAAATTGGGTTCTAGACATGGCTCTTTAATAAATTGAAATGTTGGGGTGTGAGGCATGGAGTTTTCCCCAATATTTTATACCAGTTCTTGTGAGGTTGAGTGATATATATTGACATATACACCAATTGAGAAAAAGGGGTGTGAGGCATCGCGATCTAAACTGTTGGAGATGTTTAGAGTTATACATGTATTCTCACACCCAACTATTGAGAATAATGAATTACGAGTTGAATTAGATACATGGATCCATCACGAATTTAATGTGAAAATTAAAGAATAAATTAAAATGTGATAAACACATAATTATGCATTGTATTTATTTCCATATATATTTGCGTACACTATATTTTGGATGGAATTTTTTTAGACTCTACTGGTGGTTTCCTACTTAGTTTTACCCACACCCTATTCAGGATGCTTAATCAGCCCTCGAGTAGAAGTTGTTGCCACATTATAGGATAAGAGAGAGACCCTTGGATAGATTGTTATTTGGGATTGCAGCATGATTGAGGGAACAATAAATTGTTTAGGACCCACATTAGAGTGGTTTCATTATTTTTAGTTTTATTATAGATAGAAGAAACATTCATTTTCATATCATTCTTTCCCTTTTTAGTTGAGTATTGTATTTATTGTTTTGACTATCATGTGACATGGTATTATTCTTGTTATATATATGAATCTGCACTTATTTATTTTTGTTTTCATATTTCGGTGTTTTACTCTGATAAAAGAGGGTATAGTCTCTCCATGAATGTCTTACCAGACCCTCACTACTAGTTGGAACCCTCTAGTGTATGGGGAGGCGCGATTGATAGAATGTGACCAACTAACTCAGGGAATCATTTATTGCCACCCAGGTTGAGACATTAAACCCCAGTCAGGCATGGGGGAAAATCTTTTTTCATATTCTTGTTTATTTACCACTTATTTTAGGCACATTAGTGTTTCCTTAATGATTATATATATGTGTAAACCTTTCATGTACACCTTAATAGACATGCATCTTGAGTTATTATTTTTTAGGAACATTGTTAGTGGAGTGATTTGTATTCCTCTATTGGTTATATATATCTTAAGAACCAGTTTATCATAGAATTCACTATGGTCATTTTTTTCATTTAGAGTTGATTCAAAGAAGTCATCCCTAGTTAATTTCCTATGATTTTATCACATCAAGACATCACTTTTTTGTATCATTATATTACCTTATATTTCACATTATTCCAGAATATCATGCTATTATCTATTTGATATTTTTATAGAATATGAGAGAGTTTTTATACTAGCATGATGTAAAGGTCAGTATATATAGTTATTGTATCATTAATATATAATGTTTTTTATCTAACATGAATGCCTATATTGGGTAAAGGTGATTTTTCCTCTATATGTCCATTGTCCCCAAGGGTCATGCATGAATTTTGTTTGACTTCTGTTACAAATGATTTTATATGGGTGGGGAACCACCTCCCATTTATTTTTTTCACCAAATTTTTAGTCCACACATTAGTGACATTGAGGTTATATAAAGGTCGTAAGATAGTTTGACATGGTGTTGTTTGCATAATTTATGCAAGGGTCATTAAATTATCAATTTATTGGATTTCACCTATAATGTTTCTTGAAAATGTGATTTATTATCTACCTTTATATCCTTCTATTTTATCAAATTTGACCTACCATTATTTTTGGATTTTTAATATCTAGCTATAATGATATTCTAGTAGAATTGAACCATTTTTCCTTTATTAGATTTATCTATAAGTTTCCCTATTGATAATGTATATCTTATGTGTACTTAATTATATAATATATAAAATTAATCCCTTATGAACCCAATATGATGGATATGAACTAAAATGGATTCACACTAATAGTTTGACAAGCTAATATAAATATATATATTTAAAGAGATCATTATGTTCACAAGTGATGATACAGAAGACACTTCTAAAATAATTTTTCTATTTTTATGTAGTTGTTATTCAAGAAAAATTAGTGTGTAAGAGTTGGAAGAAATTTTTATTTTTTATAGAATATAACAAAGATGTAACCAATTAACTAAAAAAGAGAAAAAAATAATTTCGACATCGATTGGGATGATACTACGTTTTATGACCCAATAGATATGAATACCTTTATAAAAGATTAATGTGATCTTAAGAATGAAATGACAATAGAAATTGAAGTTTACCTTCATTATTGTCCAATGTTGTTTGAGTAGTTATAAAACGGTTCCATGAAATCGTTGTATGCTGGTGTTACTAAATACCCTATATTATTAGATATATTAAAGTTATATAATTTTAATTATGGTAGTGGATGGGGTAATACCATCATTACAGAAATACATGGTTTTCTAAAATATATGATACTGGAAGAAAATGAACTACACAGATGAACATATACTGGTAAATTAATGTTTTGTACAATGGAAATGGTCTCTATAAAAAATACTTACTTCTCCAAGATATTTTATATTGTTTCATAATGAAAAATAATCATTCAAAAAATCACTATGTGTTATGTAGATTGTTCCAAGAAAAATTAATCACATCCTTCAAAATATGTATTGTACATTCCAATCATTTCATGGTATAGAATAATATGTGTATGTTTTTTAACTAAAAGATAATTAACATGTAATGTTGATACTATAATTAAATTGGGGAAGCTAAATCATCCAATAGATTCTCCTCAGTGGATGGAAATTAATTACGAGGTTCTTGAATTTAGAGATTAGATGAGAAAAAATTAATGGTGGTTATCTACAGATGGATTTAAACTTTTTGTTGTACATTGTAGTTACCAAAGTACATGGCCCATCATGTTGGAAAATTATAACTTTCTTATATGGTTATGAAAGAAGATCTAATGCATGATGTTTTATTTGCTTATATATTTAAAAATGTAACCCAAAAATTATTTTGATTTCTGTTTTGGTCTATTGATTGAAGATCATAAATTGATATGGGATAAATTTGTTGTCATGTAGAATTATCATAGAAGTGAGAAATTCACATTTTGTTCCAAGTTGTAAAATATGATAAATAACTTCCCCTATTATGATAATTTATCAGGATTTAGAATTAATGGAATGATGGGGTGTCACATTTGAAAAAAAAACATATATTTACTACGGTTGAAACATTCCTTAAAGGCCGTGTTTTTAGGACATTATAAATTTTTACTTCAATGACATAAATACAGATCTTGTATGAAAACAATTGATGGGAATATAGAACAAGTTAGAACACCATCTTTAAGAATGGGAAATTAACTATACAAAAATGTAAAAAAAATTGGCACTGTTTTCGGAAAACCATTTTTGAAAAAACATAAAAAATCTGGTTGGAAGAAGAGATCAATTTTATTTTAATCATGATATTAGAATTGTTTATATGGCATAAATTTTCTCGATTTTAATCTTGTAAAAAATAAAGTATTTGATAGTTTTATTAACATATAATTAAATGTTCCTAGAAAAAAAGATCGCATCAAGTCTAATATGGACATGAGTGAAATGGGGAGAAGGTAAGGGTTTTATCTGTTTAAGGGTAAAATGAGGAATTTTATTTCCCTAATAGATTATACTCTTTATAGATAAAAAAATTCAATTTTTCCTTTTTTTTACTAGTGTACAGTTTCTCAAGGGTATTAATCAAATAACAAGAATTTAGTTTCAATGAATAATATGAAGTTACAATGTCTAAAATCCCACGAATGTCATGTTTTGATGAAAGATTTAATGAATGTTTCTTTTTAATTACATTCCCTCTCAAAAAGTATGACAAACATTAACCACACTCTTTTTCTTTTTCAAAGGAATTTGTAGTAAATTTATAAAGTTGGTGATGATTTCCATCATGAATAAATAGATTACAATCATATTATTTGAATTAGAGATGTTATTCCAACTAAAATTAATTGATAAAATGTTCCATATGATGGTTCACTTGGTCTGAGAGGTTAAACCATGTGTTCTTATCCATTATAGATAGATGTATTACATTGAATGGTTATGAATATTTGGAAAGGGTATGTCCTAAATCAATGTTTTCTAGAAGGATGTATTGTCGAACAATATATTTTTGAATGTGCTATTGAATTTGGTGCTGATTACTGATCGGATGCTTGAATAATCAATATCCCATAGTATTGTCATATTTAACAACTAATAGGAGAAAGAATTTTCAGAAGAGATAGTGTTATGTACATTTACCATTATAGAGTGGAAGAAATAACATCAGTAAATATTACATAACCTTGAATATGTGGATCCATAAATTGGATACCATAAATAAATTCATAGATATTTTAATCCATATTGGGATTAACGATGGATATCGAATACATATAAAAAATTATTATGGGATGTTTTAGAGATCAAATTTATATGCTATTATCTCAAAGTAAAAATTCAATGGATATACATAGGACCAAATAAAAATGTTAAATCATACACTAATTTTGTCAAATTTGAAGGTTATACATTCAATAAAAAATTATAGGATTACATTAGTATGATGAAAAATAGTTTTTTATGCTTGTGGATAATGCGATTCAAATATTTGGAGAGTTATATAATTTTATTGTATAAAAACTATCTAATATAGTTCAAATTCTATTAGAAGGAAAGTATAATTTAGTTACTCATATTCTTCTAACAAGCTAGATAGTTTTGAGGAGTAATAGGGTGAGACTTCCCTTTTTAATTATTAATAAATATTAATAACTATTTATTATCCTTCACCTGATGCAAGGAATTTTTCCCTTATGGTGTATAATTTGATAATTCTATAAGAAGGGGATAGGGATACACTGAAATAATAAGACATATACATTTTTTATTTCAATTATAGTATGTGGAAATTAAATATTTTTATGTTTATCATTTTTTGAAAAGTGGTAGTGAAATGATGACCTTTAAAGTTGAATATTTTAATATTTATGAATTGTATAAACATGTTTTTTGTAATAATTATTGATGAGAAAAAGTAAGAAAAAATTATTGTTATCTAGAAGTTATATTTTATTAGTGAGTAGACAATTAATAAGATGAAACTGGTTTTTTTCCCTCTCCGGAAAAGTTTTTTCTGGAAATATTACAAATTTTTTCCATTGCAAAAATATTTAATCTTAAATAAAAAATTATGGACAAACTAATGATAAGAGAAAATTCCCCCATGCTTCCTAGGAAGAAGTTTAAAACTATGCCCGATGAGAAATTTATTGATTTGATGAAAATTAATAACAAAAATAAATATATTAATATGAATTTTTGGTTGAATATCGATTAATCATTCATCATAAATGAGAATTCTTATAAAACTCCTAGAGAGAAAAAAAGATGAATAAGAAAAAATTCCATTATAGAGATTCTAAAAGGGATAAAAATTTCTTAACATGAATTAATGATTATTATTATAAAACTGATGTTATAAATAATGGAGAAGTAAATTATTATGTTCCTACATTTTCAATAGTTCATTTAGAAGGAAAATTTGTTCAGTCATTCATACTATGTTAGTCTTTTGAAAAGAATAATGAAAAAGAAATTATTGTTAAAAATTCATGTCTAAATATATTCAAGATGATGATAAAAACTTTTATAAATAAAAGGAATGTGGTGAAGTCATTTAACATTATGAATTTCATTTTGTGGAATGAAGATATGATTAAAGGATATTTAGACATTCCACTCCATTTATACCGAATGTTTTGTCTAATTTGAGTCATTCTTCCCGTGGTAATAAACTGATAGAAGAATAGAAGAAACTACTCCAATAATGTATGACAGGTCTTGAATATGCCTTAAATTTAAATTAAAAAACATTTGTGAGGTGTGGTTCTATTTCAATGAAGATTAAATTAATGATATATTGAAATTGCTTCAAAAAAAATTCTTAGATAGTTCCTCAGAATAAGGAAGAGATCAAAGGGCTCAATGGAAAAATTAAAATTAGATTATTTAAATACTAAGAAAGTAGATTGGAGGATAAAAAATAGAAACATATATTATTTTCTATGATGATTAGAATCACCGAATCAAAACAAAAAAATGTGACTTTTATAATTTTCACGATGTTTTAATAAATAATTTTCATCGAACATAGTATAAATATATAAATGGAAGTCTCTTGAAATGAATAAATTTGATGAAATCTCATAACAATGGAAAAATATAAAGGTCTATAAGAATAAGTGTCCCAGATAAGTGTTGAGAAACTAAATATTTTAGTTCATAAATTGGATGTAAAAATCTTAAAACAATTATTGATGAGTTAGATAAATACAATTAGGATTAGATGAAGATGATGTACATTGTATAAAATTTGTAAAAAAATTATAGATTTCATTTCTATGAACTCTTGAATGATCTTTTAATAAATCAGGAAAAACATATTCGATCATAGGTTTGGATAAATACTCTTTTATATGTTTTTTGGATTGTTTTTTATCAAATTTATCATTTTTAATTTCGTTCATTTATATTTTTGAATAAATTTTTACATATATTTTGTTTTCATAAACCAATTTACTTAACAATTTCTGTACACATTATAACTCATTAAAACCTTTTCCATAATTAAAAGGGGGGGGACATAAAAACATTATAAAATGATTAGAGTGAATGGAGAATGATTATTTTATAAATTTTGAGATAAATAATGAAATTTATAATAATTCATAATCACAAAAAAAATGATAAAGTTATGTTAGACAGAGGGAATAAATATTAAATTTATTCAGAATTTTTATAATTAATAACGTTGGATTTTTTTCTTTTCAAATATGGGTAGAATGTTGAGTAAAATTTTTTATATCAACAGTTAGTAAACAGGATTATCATAATCAAAAAATTAACTTTTAATGATTTATAATTTACTAAATTTCTCATTTCCCATATTTATTGAGAATTTTGGTTAAAATTATATTTTACCATACGAAGAACACATTTATTATAAAGAAAAAACTAATTAACAATATGAGCATGTACTATTTGAATTGAAATAGATATAATTCCCTCTATAATATATCTTTAATGTTTAACTTATGAAGTATATTAAATTTCAACAGAATAAAGTTATATCGAGTCTACCAAAAAAAATTCCTTGGATGGATGAAAAAAGTTTCCTAAAAATCCATTTTAAAATATACTAGATGAATAATTACATTCCACTGGATGGAGAAAAATCAATATAATTTTTGGAATAATAAATAATTTCAATGGTTCTACTATGTTGACCATTGAATGATTTTATTTTTTACCTTTCACGATAATAATGAGTTAATGCAATGTTCTTACAACCAATTTTGAAGAAAGTGAAATACAATAGTTAGATAAATTCTATAAATTGAAGAGGCGTAAGATTCTAAAAAAATAATATTACAATAATGTGTTTTGAATATAATGTGGTTAATGAATTATTCATTGTAATATTTATCTGGTGGATTACATAAGGAAAACAATTATGGGGATATTTTTAAAGACATAATATTTATAGTTTTTGTAATTTAAGTTTGTCTAATTTTGTGTAATGAAGGACTTATAATGGATTGTAAGAATGATTTTATCATATTACTGATCAATGAATCAAACCAATAGTGGAACAGAATTTAATAAAAAATTAATATAGGGGGATTTATTGGTATAGAAGGAATGTTATTTTCAGTTTGGTTAAAAGAATGTCGATCATGGGTTTAACTGAATTTTTTTATGGATAAAGTGTGGTAAATTTAATATTAATTTTTATTTTTTTTACACCTTTCATAACATTCATGATACTTTTTTTATTATTTATTTCATTTTTTATAAATTTATGTCTATAAATAATTTATGGAAAGAGTCAATTTTTTAAAATAGTTCATAACACTAATTTTATAAAGCATAAGTAATAAAATTTATTCATATTGAATTCATATAAATTGAATATTATCATTTTCCATAAAATCTTCATAAGGAGGATAATTATTATTTTTTATTTTATAAACTAAAAATAACCTTCTTATTAAAGGTATAAGTAATACACTTATGATCCACCACACATATCAGACAACTCCACTTGGGTTTTGGGAGTTCTTGTATAAGGAGAATTCTATGAGGAAATTGGAGTGTCGAACCACTTGATGTCCCAAAAATATACATGACGTACACGGATCGACAAGTCTGGTTTATCTAAATCAACTTATAGGTCCCTCATATTACCATGTAATAGTTAACTCAGCTAGACACCCTTAATTCCATTTAAATAAGACTACAAGAATATTTTTTTATAACAAATGACATGAATTCATGGATTTTATAGAGAATAATGTAGACCATAACAAATATTCCTTCCACAATTAATATCTATATGAATTTTACAAAATATGCCGTCATAAGTTTCAATCACGAATCTTCTACCACTGTAATTCTATTTTCATTCATCATATAATTGGAATAGATATCCTAATTAATGATCAATTTTATCATAAACCCATGATGGGGAAAACCGAACTAGATCAATGAACTAATTTTATTTCTCCCTTGTTTCGTAAATATCTTTGCACCATGATCATATCATTCATATTCAGAAACAAAAATATGATTATGAGGATTCTTCCATGATTCAATCTAGTATAGAAATTGGAGGGCCTCCTATAAGATTGGGGAAAATTGGAATGAAAATGAAGAAAGATGAGAGAGATAAAAATAATAATAATTTTAAATAGGAACTATTATCTGATAATAATCCAAAAAGTTAACATCATAGAGGATATCGATTAAAGTATAAGAAATAATTTTAAAAATAAATCAAATTTTTATTTAAACCATCCATGAAAAAAGAAAGAATGTTTTGAAATTCTTTTCATATTACATAATCACTTCATAAAATCAATAAATAAACCTCCAAAAATCAATAAAATCACAAGTACTTCATAGAAATAAGATCAACCACTCATGAATAGAAATTCCATGTCATCGCCATTATGAGTTTTATGTATATTTTTGTTGAAAAATCCAAAATAAATTTTATCATCAATACTCAATCATTGTTTATACAACATCCAATGTTCCCATGTAGTGATGACATAAACACATAATCTCCATTTGTAACGTAGATTCACATAGATATTTTATTTATCTAATAACAAATGTGAGTCATCATTGGGATATACATTATGATATTAAAATTAATTTATTTATTTTATTAATTTTTATACAAAAAATGTATCACATTGTTCTGAAATCCATTCTATATGAAACAACAACCTCATAATGGATAATACCAACATTCAGGATTCATCAAGAATCTAAATTTTTCTACAAGTGAATTCAATTAAAGGGGAAATAATTTATTTTCTAAAATATATGTTTGTGTTGATTAATTTATTTTATATATCCATTACAAGGCCCTATAAGTCTCATCACACCACAATAACTCTATAAAATAACCCAGATATATTTATATATACGTAAGAGTGGTCCAAATACAAAAACAAATTGGAGTCATTAAAAATATGTAAGTAATAATGAATTTTAGTTGAATGTTCTTATAATAAGAAAACATGCTTAATTTTATTGATGGGGTTCATTTAGACTATAACTCAAGCCTTTAAAGATCAAAATTCAGTGAGACTAGATATTTGAAGACATGGATATGATATTTGGGAAGTTATTTTGGTATAGTTTTAGAAGGTTAAGGTGTTTTTATATTCATGAGAATGTAGTGGAGGAGAATAGTATATATAAATTTATTAAGTAGAATGTCATAGAATATAGTGAAGAATGTTTTATGTTTTCATTATTATAACTGGTAAACTATGCTTCTAGTTCCCCATTATATCCCATTATTCACCAATATACTGGTTAATACTAAAAGATTTTAATTAAAAATTACTTGTATGATTTTATTAATTTATATATATATGCCTCAAAATTCGCTTGTTTCACCTTTTTTAACAGTATATTACTATTTCTGGGTAAACACATTCACCTTAGTATATTATTCTGATTAGATTCAAATTAATGTTATTTTTATCAAATTATTTTTCAATATAAAATAATTTTAACATTTAAATAACTTTCTTATTCACACAAAAATGTTTTGTTTCATAACATAGTCAAATTTCAGACCTTTATAAAAATGTATATATTTTTCCATAAAATTATATTATTTTTTATATTAAAATAATTAATTTTTAGAATAATATTTACCAAATATAAACCCTTATTTAACAAAAATAAATTTTGAATGTAAATGTATTTTAATAACAATAAAACTTTAATGTTATCTCATAATTATAATTTTCTTTTCAAATATGAATCTAATAGTATATACAAATTTAATTTTACAATATTATGATGTTGATTAATTAAAATTTAATATCACAAGTGAACATAATATTGATTTACCAATCCCATTTTTCTTACTAATATAATATAAAACTTATTATTCCAATATAAATAATTTATATAGTCAAACTAATTTTTTCCATCTACAAATACCTTATGTTTACTTCATTAATCATGATTTTGATTTCTCTCATTAAATTGTTCTTAATTTTAATAAATTTCAATTATATTAATATTTTTTTAATTTTCTATATTTTTTTGTTGGGGATATTATTATAAGGGAAAAAAGTTATCTATATTTTATATCTATTGTTATTTTATTTTCCTTCTATTTTTTCCCACTATATTGTTGTCATCATTAATGGAAATATTTTTTATAATAAATTAAATCTTATAAAATAAAATAATAATATATTATTTTACTTTATTATGTGGTACATGATTTTCATAATATACAATAATAAAATATATATATATATATAAATATTTGATAGAAAATTCAAAATTAATGTATTGGTCATTAAATTCACCCCCACTTAAAAATTTCACCCTAAAAATTTCATTTTATAATGTATAATGATAACAGATAATAGTATTTTTATTTTATGGTTTCCATAGCTTCCATGATTCACTTTTATAGTTTTGGTTTCTCCAATACACATTTACAAGGTGGGTTGTGTTGTTAATAATTATATTGTCTATAATTTCTGAAATCTTTAGGAGATTATCCTCAAAAGGGATATCATGATCCAACTATACCACTTATTGATTTATTATTTATGAGTGATATATAAGAGACATGAATATATTGAATTATAAAAATAATATAGTTTTTATGGTCATTTTATGTGTTAAGCATGAAAAGCAATGGACTCGAAAAACTCCACAAGCTAGTAAAACCCAGTTCGATCACCAATATGCTCTTGAAGACTTCAAGATATATATATATATATATGTATATATATATATGGGGTGAGAATTAATGTGTACTATGTAGGATATTTCTCACATAATACTGTTAATATGAGAATAATAATTCTAAATTCTAGTGTTTAAACATAGGAATCCTACTTGTTACCTAAATGGGAAAATCAATATCCCATTATCCCATAATTTGAATCATTCATTATGAAAATGAATATATATATTAATCGAAACCTATATCCACACCCCTACTGTTTTTTCTCTCTCACACCCCAATTCCAAAAGATCTATGCAATAATATCTATTATAATCATCATTACAACCTAGGGAATCATTCCATAATCATAATATCATCTCATTTTTACCTTGTTAACAAATATATCAACAATAACACATCACATATGTAACCATGTTATCTTACAGAGTTTATAAAATTTTATGAATCATGTATTATACCTAAAACTACTATATCCAATAAAATTAATCAAAAATAATTAAAATTATAAATATAGGAATAAGTGTATATATTATAACCTCAATCCACTAGATCTTGTATATAATCACATAAAAAAATTTATATACATCAATACCCATGTTGAGAGATAAAAATTAAATTTATTAATCATTGCCCTGATATTTCAGCACATCATGATATGTATTATGAGAGAGTATTGAAGTGGGGTTACCAATTATGTACTCCCTAAACAACCTATATGGTAGAGTAAATCCAAAGAACCCAAAACATTTGGGAATTAAGGGCCTAGATAATATATGTTTTACAAAATATAAAAGTAAAAAAAATAATTAGTATATGAATAAAAACTAATCTAATAAAAGCTATATATTATTAGAATTTAAATGTCATTATCATCCCAAATGAAATATTCCCAAAACAACTAATATCTAGGAAAATATTTTTCATATAAGTATTATAGAACCAATGATCCAGTGTAAAACAATTCATTTAGTAATTATAAAATTTCAAACCATGATAATTTTTTATTTAATAAATTCATTACACTTAAATACAGCTTGATTCTATAATTGTACATTAAATCTCCAGATGTATATTCACTACTCTAATGGTTCTTATCTCAACCATCTATGTGGTCTCTAATTATTAAATTTTCATCATCATCAATATCAATTCCCATTATATATTTATAAATAATTTATATCTATATTCTATGTTATTCTAATATACAAACACTCACATATCATTGAGAGATAATTTTTCATAAAAAAGTACTACATTAAGTTTTATAATATTCTAGAAACAAAATAATCATAAAAAAATCCCCTAGAGACAAAAAAAAGTAATTCCCCACTCTTAGTCTAAATATAGAAACCCATGAACAATCCCCACCCAATGAACTTTAATATAGTCAATCCATACATTTAATCCATTCAACCCCTTCAATCCCCATACATGTCGAACCACATCTATAACCAATGGAAAATAACTCACTCAAGAAATATCCCAACCATACTAGTTTTCACTAGAATCACAATTAGGGATCAGTTATCCTATGGTATAAACATAATAGAAAAGAATATTTTTGAGATAAAAAATCAAGGAAAAATAAGAACACCATAGATGGAAATAAAATTAAATAAATAAGTCAAGACTATAGTATCCCCAAGAATATTATGTTATAAATAAAATTTACCAATTTTAATTTATATTATTGAATTTATTGTTTAATTATGGGAATGTATCACTAATAAAAACCCTATTACTGACAACAAATATAAATTAAGAATCAGCCATATATATTATTCAATAATAAATTTAAACATTGATTATTATAGTGAATATTTTTAATTATATTCACATACATCATTCTCTATTTACAATATTTTATGGGTATTATATTATTTAACATGTTTAATGTTAAAAAATCATGATAAAGATAATAAATGAACATGAAAAATCAAATAACATGCTATAGAAAATAACAGGTGGGATCAATCAAACATAACATAAACCACATGTGATCATAAAATACATTCCATATTTATTCCATTCACAATATTAAAACTATTATATTTATTTTTTTCAATATAAACAATCTATCAATATAATAAAATGCATATTAATTTCACCTGAACTTGTAATAAATGAGTAGTAGTGAATCACTTATCTTTATACAGTTCTTTCAATTTTCATTAAAAATATGGAGACCATGCATAAATCTTTAATATATTTTATCATGAGAAACACATGAAAACTAATGATATAACTCTAATCAAAATAATTTATCTATAATCAATGTAAAATTCACAAGATTCAAAGGGAAAAATAAATAACAATACAGAAAAATAGATAGAGATATAATAATATCCATCATGAAAAGTGTCCCTCACCTAAAATTTTCTATAGTTAAATAACTATAATTAGAGAGGTAAATACAAGGAAATGGGAAACAATTTATCATTAAGAGAACATTTATTCACCAAAAAAATTTGTGAGAATTTGGGAAATAATTTTTATCGAAGAAAATTATGAATGTATACTTTCTATATAAGATAATACAATATTATTCAACATGGATGACCATACTATGTTTTTTTGGGTTATTCGCCCAAACCACATGGAAACATGGGTGGTCATGTGACAATATTCAGAATAACATTTCCCCACTTCAATCCATATAATAAATCTCATAGTGTATCTCCCATTCCAAAACTCACTATATCCATGAACATATAATCTCTTAAAAACACCCTAGAATATCCCTAACACCAAGCCATTGTGACCCCCAGATTTCAAAAATAATGTTTCTTAACCTTTGATACTCAAAAAATAAGGCTATACACCATTCCATATATTACCTTAGGATTTAATAGACCTAAAATTAAATACTAAGATCCATTACATAGATCATACACCATGCCAAAACTATACCCATTGATTCTGATACAAAGAAACTCGTTATCCGCCTTCTATAAAACTACTCAAGTTGTACCCCATAGGGGTCTCCCGAGAAAAAAGCAGCAAATAACTTCATTATACGAATGACACAACATAAGGATAATATTAATGATGTAAGTGATATATTAGAGTCCACACCACATTGGAGACAAAATTACTACTTCTCAAACCACTTAATCATGCTAAAATTTCAACTCAAGAAAATTTATACACATCCATCCATTACATTGATGCCTATAATCAATTGAAAGAATAATATATGGAGATGAAAAAATAGATACCTAAAACATGATTGTTATGAAATAATTCCCTACACCAATAGTTTAAACTGATACATATGATGAAAAAAATTCTATAAAACTACAACACTATATACAATTCATTGATACAAGTATAACAAGAACACTTAAAATACATAATAGGAACAATACATCTAAACATGATGCAAAAAAATAATAACAATAATCAACAGGGGTCATACATAACATCCTAACAAATATTAATCATACAAAACATGTAATATTTATCACAATTTAGTGTCAAAAATTCCTAGGTTCATCATTTAATATATTATTCTACCATAGAAAATGATTAGAAGGGATAATACACCCACACAAAACCTTCTTGTGAATGTTCAAATTCTTAATTGGCCACTCAATTAAGGCTATATCATTTTTAACATCCATATTACCTTAGTTTATGTCATAAGAATCCTCGTGATTATATATTTTATGTTGAAATTAAGGGAAGGCTATATTTATATAATTCATATGTGGGTACTTGTTCTCAAATATATGAAACAAATCCACCATGTGAGATCACCATGAATGTTCTCAAAAATCTATGTGAAAGATTAACCCCATGAAAAAATCTATACTATTCATGATGATGTTATACCATTAAAAACACACAATATTTGACATAAAATAGTTTAGTAATCCTCCTATTATAAGTATGTGAAATTTGAAGATCCATCATTTACTTCATAAAGTTTTAAATCACATAGACTTTCCATTTAAAGAAAATAAAATTTGAAATAAAATAACATTTTATTTAATTCTAGTCTAACATAGTGGATATTTTCATATTCAAACATAAATCACCTGAACGAGATTCATAACAATTGTACAGTAATAGGTGATCTTATATCGAAAGTACACTAGTGTTAGGTTTATCACGCATCAACCTATAAATTCAAAATGCATGAGAAGAACACGAATTTTAATGTATGGATATTACAATATATATTATCACATGATGACAGATGTGTTGTGGAGAACAAGAAACATCTGAGATCTAAAAAATCTTTACATATATTTACACATGGAATGTGAAATAGAGATCATTATCAAATATTATCATCTCTAAAAAACCATGAACATCGCCACATATTCCAAATACAACCTTGAAAAACTTCCAACATGATCAACACATTAATCACTATGAAGTGAGATAAAATTTAAATAGGTCTATGTTGACAATGATTTATTCAAATATTCAACAATTCTATGGAAAACTATTTATGAATTCCATCGATATATCCTCTGCTTTTACTTCGAAACATGAAGTTGATTCTAAATGAACAAAGAAAATGAAACAAAACATTCACCCTCAAGAAAAAAACACATGTACATGAACACTATAATTGATCAATTCATACCTGACCATAAAAAATGAACTCCCATGGAATGATAGAACTTAGTCATACCAAGATATACCCACAAAGGTGAAATTCATAACCTACTAAGAACCACCTCAAGCATGCTCGAGGGAACAAATATTAACCTTTATAACAATATTTGGCATTTTCCATCCTCAGAATGTACATCAACTGAACTACACTAACAATATGTTCCTTCCAAAACTCCACCTCAAAATCACATAATTGTAACACTTTATACTACATTATAGATCATATCCCCATCATATGATAATGTTATCAGATACTTCAAATGTCCACCAAATAAATCTATATCCGTGATTTCTTCTAAAACACCCTCCAATCGTCACCTATATTGTAATATCCAATGATTTTATATTTATTTATAATAAAATAAGCATGAGGTATTCCATAAATTATTTTACATACCATCCAAATACTAAATAAACTCATGAAAAATATTAATTTATAACCTAAGATTTCGATTAATGGGTATGAATATGATTAATAGAATTGTGATATATATATATATATATATATATTCTTTAATTCATATTTATGTATTTACTCACAATAAAATACAATTCATTCTTTAATAAAATCATTGAATGATTTAGAGATCTATTTTCAGAGAAATGTATTTTTCCAAATATTTTTTATAATTATATATTAAAACAAAATTTTTTACAATTAAAAAGTTATTTTGATAAAATTTATATCTAATATAATAAAAAAAATATATGGTTATTTTATGGTTTTAAATGAAGTTAATACCATTTTATTTTAAATGGATAATTTTTTATAAAAATGGGTTTTATGTGCGTAATTTTTTTTCATAATAAATAAAATAAAATCATTTTTTATAATAAATTGATTTCAATTTATTGATTATATATTTAATAAAAAATATTATTATTAATTTCACAGTTTTTAAATGACATGTTATTAATGTAACTTAAATTTAAGTCCTGATGATTTATATTTTTAAAAATTGGGGTCTTGTTGAACTCTAGACACTTATTTTAAAATTTATTTGAAAAAATTATAGAAATATTATTTGATAATATGGATTCTATATTTGGAATCACAATATAAAAAAAATTAGTGATTACACATTCATTTTTTGTCATAATTATTAATAAAAAAATTTAAAATTTATTACCATGGTTAGTTAAAAAGAGTTTATTTTTGTGTTAATATAAGAGGTATGGGTATTGATTTCATAGAAAAAATTATAATTATTATTATATGATTACATATAAACCCTATAATATTTATACTTTACTTAGATTCCCATTTGGAATCATTATACTTGAGAAATACTGTAAAATTATTTTAATATTTTTTGTAATCCCATGTTTTTCATCTCACTCGTTAATAAAAGGGAACATCTTATTCATTATAATTCATAAATTTTGAGCCATATATATTATAAAATACATAACCTGTATTCTAACATAATTCATTAAACAAGTCCTATATCCCATTTCCTTCATCAAATTCCAATAATTCAGTGATTAATATTTATGAAAATTTATTCTTTAAAAGAAGAGGTATCAATATTAACCAGGCTATTAGAATTATTTATTTTCACACATTCAATAAACCTGTTTTATCAACCATAAAACAATGAATAAATTTTTATGAATACAGTGAGATGTTATCATGGTTATATTTTTACTATTTCCCACATCATTTTTATCACATGGTAAATAAATGTATCACTTTTACATTAGTGTAGAGTACCACATCCATATAACATTATGATTCATTTTCAATCAACATTATTGAAGGATAATATTTTTTTGGGATTCTATTTTTATATATTTAATTTGTGAAAAAATTATTTTTACAAAATTTTAACATATTTTCTACTTTCTTACTATTCTATCAATAAAAAATTATAACACCAATAAAAAGTGTGTGTAGACAACCACCCTTACGGACTACTGTGATTAATTTTAATCACTACTTTATATGATGAATTTTAAGAAATTATATAATTATTAATATTAATTAATAATTAATTATTATTATTATTATTATTATGATAAAACCATATACAATGTGCATGTATCAAAAACATCAAATATAAAAAATCATTAAAATATTATGTTTTTCACCAAATGTTATTTTTAATGAGGGAGTTGTTAATAAAATGAAAATTAGGAATTATATATAACTGATGAATATAATGTTAATTTTGAATAAGTTTCTAAAATAAAATTATAAGGAAAATTTATTTATTATATAAGAAATTTTAAGGAATTTCAAGTAAGACATGACTTGAGGTAGGGGTTTAGGCTATAATATACTTTATTTTATGGATAGTCATGATGAAACATTATTAAAGTGAAATATATAAATTTATCTATTAAAACCACAAAATTTTTAAACTCATTATTTATTATATGAATTTTTATGTAATAGTACTGTTTTCTTCACTTCTCTACAGAATATTAGTAAGAACATTTTTTAATAAAAATTCTACATAATTTCAATTTTGGTCATTCAAAATGTTCATTCACATACATTATATAAAAAAATATTATATAGATGCTTTTATGAAAAAAATATGGTTTATAATTTTCATTTTTATTAACAATTTTCTTATTTATAATTATATAAATAGAATATATTTCATTAAATTTTTTTGAACATATCAATTTTTAATTTTTTTGAAAATAAATAATAGTTGTTCTATTTTAATGTATATTTTATGAATTTATTTTCACACTTCTATGATATATAAATTCATTTAATATTACATTTTAGGATTTTTACTATTTTAATAGAAATTGATTTTGTCTATATTTTTTATCTTTTTTCAAAAAATTTCCAAATCAAGAAGTTATTTTTCTCATGTTTTTTATGAAAAGAAAGATTATTCATTATAAAGTACTGTAATATTTGGAAATATATTTCAAATATTGTTTTTATTCACTTTTTATAGGATCATGTGAAAGCCTAAAAATTATTTCTATATATTGATTATGATGATGATTTCCTTATTATGATTCTATAAAGATCATCTATCTCCCCTAGGTTAATAAATTTATGATGTAACCATTTTAAAACATGTTTATTTTCCATGTGTTAGGATGAAATGTTTATAAAACTATTTCCCATTCCATTGATTAAAATTTGAATATACAGTGAATGTTTATTGATCACTTTCAAAAAAAATGCATGGTTTTCATTATGTGGCGGGTGGTCCCAAAATTATATTTTCCTCTAATTATTTTTTTAAATATAGATATCTCCAGAGCTATGAAGGACTAGAATTGGTAGTGAACCTAACTATGTAAGGTACTCTATCTAATAATATAATATTGATATTAAATTTTGACTAAGGATATAATGGAATACTGAGATAACATAATCCACCATGAATGTATGGGAAATGCTCCTCAACATATGATATGATTTTCTATACAAATATTTTTTTCTAAAAAAATTATGTCTTATGATTACAATTCATTCTATTGGATCATGGTTCATTATTGATGGGTTCTCATTATTTGGACTCATGTGGTTTGTTATGATAAATCCATATTCCATGATTTATGAATAATGATATCTGACTAATTGGGTATGATTACTAATAGTCATGAGCATGTTCACATACACTTATGGTTTTCTTATATTATGATGTGTTCCTTAATTGATATATTTTTTTATTCTAAATAAGAATTTGATGGAACCCTTTATTATATTTAATATACCAGGGGAATAATTAATGGATTAAAGAAAATTATGTCTGATATAATTATTATATGAGATCAAATTTTTGGGAGATATTGAATTTCATTCATCAAATTTTATTATTATTCATCTAGTGTCTGAAGTCACTAAAGCATTACGATTCTAGAATGTTTATTATTGTGATATGAATTGAATATTCATCTAAAATGACATAATATATGTATACATGGTTTATTTTTTAGATAATAAGTTTAAGGAAATTTTTTAAAAATTGTAGGTACAATTGAAAGGAAATGATTACATGCTTACGCTTTGATATATTGGTGATTTTATGGTTCTAATATAAAATAATTCAGTTTCATGATATTATCAGGTGGATTAAGATGTTTCATAAATGCACCTATTGAATATGTCTTGTAAAGGGGATAAATGCATATTAACACAATCATCAATTCTGCTAAATGGGAAAAATTAAGACTATACACCTAACTAGACACTCATGGGGTATATTATATAATAATTCAAATTTCATATGTGAAAAATAATAGAGGATTCTAACAGTGGATAAAATTAAATATCTATGGATAAACCTAAGGGTTCACTGATTTAAAGAATGTTCCATGATTTAGATCTGGTATGAATGATTTTTCTAGATTACATGATAAATTACTATAATAACTTCTAGACACATAGTTATTTTTGTATTAATAAATGGGTAGACCCAAAAAATAATTATATTAATGCTGAATGTGATGGGAAATTAAAATATGATTCTCATGGATTACTAAATTAAATGAAAGATGAGATGAGAAATATTAAAATTATACTAACTTAAATATCATAATTATTAAAATGTATCACAAATCATGTTGATCTTTTAAATGTTTAGTGTACGGAATAACCCTTTACTAAGTCTTTTTTCATGAAGCAACAATATTCCGTCATTGGATCCTTAGATCCATTGAAAGACTCACAACATAAATATTCTATAGAAAAGCGATACACTGTTCTCAAATACCCATACCATGAAAAGGTTATTTTAGAAGTTTATCATTTTGATGTTTCTGCTTATTAATGGGGGTATATTATGAATAATAAAAGGTAAGAGTAGGAAATTAAATCCTTATCTCAGGATTATTTTAAAATGGTATTTTTTTTTAAAATCCTTTAAATCATCATATCTAAATGCAAATGGATACCATGAAACTATATCATAAGTTGATGAATTAATTGGTATTCATGAGGAAAATTTATCTATACATTCGAGGAATGATCCTTATTTTATCAGTGGCCTAGAAAATACTGTTGAATCATTTTTAGTGCTTTGAGACCATGTGTCCAAATTTCATTATTTAAAAAACACTATGATATATTTGAAGAAAATTTTAATTTTATCTCAAGACAGGAATGATAAATAGATTCTCTAAGTGTTTTTATTATTTTGGTGGGAAAATATAGAGGTGGATATTTGAGAAAATTATAATAATATAACCCATGGAGGAATGAATATTAATCATTCTTCTTGTAAGATATGTGTATGGAATAACAGATAAAATTTACTTATGGATTCTATTAAATGTTTTATATTTGTAAATGAAGTCTATAGTGTGAAGTAATTTGGAAGTCATGTGAAGAAGCTATACATTGAAATTAGATAGAGAAATGATCAACCCAAATATACAACCCGCACTATAATTCTATAATTGTATAGAGAATATAAATTACACAAATTAGTGAATGAATATGAGGGATAACAATGAAAATTAGCATCAATAACCTATTAATCTAATAGATGAAGGGAAATATCATGAAATCACAACTGTTAAAGTGGGTAATAGGAATAAAGTCCCCAAAGGTAAAATAACATTCCACTATAGAAATGTAAATTAATTATTTTATTTATTATCATCATACTATTTTATATATATATATATATAATTTTCAATAAATATGATGTCCCAACCTAAATTATTAGATATTGTTTTAGTGTTAAAAGGTTCTGATGGTTTGATGGTCACATCTCAAGTATATTTATCCTCTATGATAATGTTATTGGGAATAGAATCCGATAAATCATGTGATAATCCATATACAATAATTTTTTGAGGATTTTGAAAATGTATTTGATCTCTCTATATAGATACCATATTCATTGATGAGTAAGGGAACTCTTGTATGATATTATGAATTATCATATGGTAAAATTTTAAGGTGAATATAAATATATACATATAAAGGAAAAAACTTCTTTTATATGAGACTTACTCAAATTTCTTATTGGATATTTATTATGAACATTTTGGGAAGAATTTTTAATTATTAATATGTATTTTTGGGATTGTCTTATTGTATATCTTGAATAGTTTCCACATATTTATAAAATTTACGATTTTTATCTTTAAATAGAACACATAACTAGTGCTACACCGATTTAAATGAATCCCAATAGAATGGAATTTATTGAGTTTTTTGAATTGAATAAGAAAATAAATAATAATCTATAAAAAATTATTCAACTTAGTACTTCAAAATGGGTGAACCTATTATTTTTATTAAGATGAATGGTGAGTCAATCCATCTTTATATTGATTATCGAGAACATAACAAGATGACTATTCAGAAAATCCATATTATAACCTATATTAATGTCCTATTTTGTCATTTTTCGGAGCTCAATATTTTTCCCTAATTGAACATTGATTTGTATATTATTAGCTACGGTTCAAAAAGTAGGGTATACCAAATACAACCTTTCATATGAGGTGTGTTACTTATTAATTTATTTTAAATCTATTTTTAATAATCAATATACCTTATATATTCATGGATATAATGAATATATCATTTATAAATTACCTCCATCAATGTTTGGTTGACTATATAAAATAGGTTATTATATATCCCATGATCACGGAAGAGAGTGTGTATTATTTCGTGAATGTATTCCATTCATCAATGAAGGAAAATATATATTTCTATTCTTGAGTGTGTGAATAATACCTACAAGAAGAATAATTCATCGGTTATATAATCTCAAGTGGGTTATATCAGAGGATCTTTCAATGTTTGATGTTCTTTAGTAATAGAACAGACCAATTGTGGTCACCAATATCAATAGTATTATTATGATTGATGGATAATTCTAGAGAATTATTAGGGATTTCCATAGTATATCAAATCCAGTAACCATGTTGACCCAAATGGAAGCCTTGTTCATTTTATAGATGAATGTGATGATAATTTAGAGGAGGTAAAGAGAAGGTTGGTTTACACACTTGTATATACACTACTCTAATGTGTATATGGTTTTTACATCTATAACAACTCATAGATGAAGGTATTGGAGATTTACATGTACATAGTGATATAGGGATATCGTATTCCCTATTGTAATTGAATATTCATGAGAAAAATTAACATGAACATGATGTGATGATCAATAATGTACTTTTTTATTAAAAATATATATTATTATTTTAATGGTGAAATGTTTCTTATATATATACTTTTAATATAATATTGATGTATATATTTACAATTAGATAGTTGGATATACACAAAAAAAGATGGTTAGAATTGAATTTATAATATGGCTGGCCTATTCAATAATAAACATTGAAGGTGAATAACATGACTGATACTCTATATTGGAAGCACCATGTTTATTTTTTCATGATGAGGATTATAGGAGATATAATATTAAGGGATCATTAGACAATGCATAATAAAATTATAAAAAAGGCGGGAAATCATATCTTTCTCAGAGGAATTTTTGACCATAAATTAATGTCTGGATTATGAAGGAACACAAGAAAAATGTTAAACTATATAGGAATGTGATAAATATTCATTTGATGAAACCTGGTTAAGATGGAAATATAATTCATAGTATCCTTATGTGAATGTCAAAAATTCGATAAATGATGAAGGAAATAATGGATGAAGTACATATATAACCATTATATATTCTCCATGGATGATTTAAAATATATATATATATATAAGAATACATACAGTAGGATAACATGAAAAGATAAATTAAATATTTATTATCTGAAGGATCCTTATTTCATCATTTTAACAGTAAGGGACATAATATTCAGGGGATTTTATAATCAATATGCCTAACATAATGGAAATGGGAAAACAATTCAATATATTTAATCATCAGATTCCCAAAAACAAATAATGGGAAACACATTGTTTATGATTTAGTTGATCACATTTTTATGTCATCAAATTCCTTAAAATAATATATGATTTTTATCCTAATAATATTTTTTTATATACATCAAGGAATCATTATTATTACATGGAGTAACACATTTTATGGTCTCAAACTGAGATATAATGTTCAACTCCATGTTATGGACAAATAATTAGTTAGAATTGAATACCATGTGGATCTTTTCCATTGAATATCTTGTAAAACAATATTCAGACTGATAGGACCATTAAACCCCTTATAGAAATTTTGATATCAATTTATATGGTTTTCAATTTTGGTTTGGTTCAACAACATTATCTGGAAGAGTATTCATACAACAACATATGTCACTCAAGAATTCATATGGGCTATTTCTTTGTGACAATATAAGTTAGTGAAAGAATCCAATATGCTATAATGTAGTTGTAGAAATAAATCAATTGGGAGTCAAGATATCATATTAAATTTTTGAGAAAGTAAAAACCATTGAACAAAATATCATGGAAGATTAGAGTTGATTTAAGATGTATGCTATCAATCATTGGTGAATTATGGAATTTAATCTTGTAGAGATAGTATTCCTGTGAATTTCTTTTTAGAAAAATTTTATTCTATTTTTAAAAAGGAAAATTCAACAAATAATTATATAATCCCTTTTGATATTTATGTTTGGATCGAGACAGTTTCTTATTTCTTGGCACTTCTACTAAACCACCCAAATTTTCACAATGTTTTCGTATATCTCCCATGTGGAATTATATACCCAATCCTTCACATATAATGAAATAATAGGTTCTCCCACTAGATAATTATCATTCCTATGATGTAATACTTGTACAAAAAATTTATCATCGATATTAATTTTCATGAAACAAGACTAATAACATGGATTATGTTCTCTAGAGGAATCAATAATTTGAAGAAGCTACATGGAAAACTATGGAAAGGATGGAGAAAATATATCATCATATTTTTTATGAGAGTAATGTAATTTAAAGGGACAATTTCATTTTAAGGGGGTTATAATTTAAGACATTTTTATGTTTTATCTCTTTCTATTGAATTAATGTTGTGGTATTTGTTATATTGCCTTACACATACACCCGATTCTAAATGAACCCGTTATATAGTATGCCATTATAACCTACCTATTGAATTGGATATTATGAGTAGGATTAACGCCATTTGGATATATATATATATTATTTAAATTTATTAATTAATTCATATGAAATAAATATTAAATTTTTTATAAAATTATTTTATAACAAAAATTGTATTTTCTAAAAAAAAGAGTTTTGTATTTTTTATAAATTATTATAAAAAATGAATACTGAACACTAATAAAATATTATTTTACTAAAATTTATAGAAAATTTCTGATAAAACATCCACAAATTAGTTATCTAATGATCCTTAAGGAAAACTAAATCATTTAATGGTAGAAAGAGATTTTTCTCATAAAACTATTTATATGGGAACATTGTATTTTTATCATAACAAACTTATTAAGTAATTATTCGTTAATTGTTTCAATAAAATGTAAATAATATATATTTAGTAAAATAATTTAACATTTAATGGATATTTTTTAATATTATATGAATATATGTGAATTCCTTTTTTATTTTTTTAAATTAATTTATCAAAGAAATGTATTCATAGATTTTCATAAAATTATTTTATAATTAATTTAATAATATTATATAAATTTATTTAGATAACATTGATTACATATTTTCAATTATAATTTAAAATTTTTAGAAATATTCAACTTTCATTTTTTTCATAATGAATAGTAAACTAATTAAAACAATTTTACCATCGTTAAAGACAAAATGGTTTTACTAATTGTTAAAATAATATATAAGGATAATAATGGAACCTTAAAATGAATAATAGTAATTATTTTTAGATATTTAGAGCCTATAGTATGTTCAATTTGAATACATATACATTTGGAATAATTATACATGGTAAATAAATGAATTCTATTTAACTGATATAAGTAAATCAATGTGTTCCCTCTCCCTTAATTATAATAGGGAACCCATTATCTATCCTAATTCATGAATGTTGAGCCTTCCATATCATCATAAACCTTCGCCAAAAAAATTATATCAACCTTACAAATATACTATATCCAATTTTCATTTTCTTAGACAAATATTTCATGTCCAATGGTGTCATCTAATGTATATGAAATAAGAGGTTTAAAACTTAACCGAGAGTTTCTAAATTTATTCAATTTTCCACCTTATCTATACCATTTTTTCCCATCATTACATGATTAATAAAATTATTAAACATTTATATATGTTATTATGATTATTTTAGTATAATTATTTGCCTCATTTCTATCATATTGAAAATCAAATTACCACTCATGTTTGGATATGGACTACCCCCTCCACAAGAATGATATGATTAATTTTCCAGCACTATCATCAGTTATTCGTACATCTGATGAATTTAAAGTTTAAATATGATATTTATGGTATACTTATGATTATTAAATTACAATATCATATATACCTTTTTAAAATTCCAAATATTTCAATAATAATATCAACGATTATGCATACATGTTTACAACAACCTTTGAGAATAAAAGTGATTTTTTCCTATCATTTATTTATAAGAATGATTATAAAATGTTAAAATATTAATAAATATGATACATATTTCATTATTAATTTTTTTGTATTGATTACCTCATGTCCTCAATTTATGTACCAGACCAATGAAAATGAAACATACATGGATAATTTAAATTTTTTTACCAGAATGTTTATTTTAATAAAGGAATTTTTAATAATTGTATAATTTAAAATTCTGAAGGAGTGATAAAAATAATTTAAGTATTAATTTGGTTTTATGTTATGTGTATAATAAATTTTTATTTACTATATTGTAGATTTAAAGGAAAATTATGTAAGATAGGAATGTTGGATAGGGTTTATCTTAAAATTAAATTTTTTTATTAATCTATAAGAAAAAATTTCATTTAGAGAGATTATATTGATATTATCCTACAAGACAAAAATATTTTAATACCCTATAGTTATTTCCTTTATTTATATATTTTAGTATAACATTCAACTATTTATTTCTTGAAATGATCAATAATTGTTTTTAGATTCATAGTTATTTCATCTTTAGACATCAAAAAATTCTTTCTATATCCATAAACATAAAAATTTATTTATAAAAGCTTATACCTATACATGAAATGTTAGAAAATGTTTATTTTTATTAATTGTTAATTTATTTTCAATTGTTTGAAAGGAATTATTTTAATGAAATTATGTCACAATGTGTTGTTTTTGACTTGGTGAAAATGTGTTAATTATTTTTTCTATTTTAACATATATGGTATGCATAATGTTTAACTCTATCATGGCCTACCTTTTTTTGAAGATTCTATTACATGATTTGAATGTTTTTTAATATTAAAATAAATTATTCAATATTCTACAATTTTTTTAAATGTTTATCAAAAGAAAATTATATTTTTCTTATTTTTCAAATAATAGTACGGATTTACATTTTAATCTATGTTTATATATATAACCATACATCTATGACTGTTATATGTAACTAGGGATTTGATCTCATTATATGTTGCAAATTATTTCTCAAAATGGAATATGATAACGTGGACATATTGGTTATTCTATGAAACAAATTTATCTTCAAAGGCTATGTTATTTTATGAAGGGAAATTTATGAAATTATTTTATTTTAAATAGGTTATTAGATTTTTTTTTAAAACCCACTTCCTATCCACTGGATATTATATGGAGACATAATAATATTTTTATGATTATATAAAAACATATATATGGGTTCCGTTATGTTAAGAGTGATATAGAAATTATATATATTTCCAATCCATTTGGTAAATATTTACATCTAATGAGATAATAAGGTAATAAATGGAGAATGAGACTAGTGAATTCAGGGGACAATGCAGAAAAAATAATTCACAATGTGAACCTTGACAAAGAAAATGATGTAATATGAAATTAAATTAATATAGTATTATAGTCTTGAATGTGATCCATGACTAAGGAAATTATTTTATAGCCTTATGTGTATTCCATAAAGAAATGTTTTATTATAATGACATGTTTTCATGGATCATTGTCAATTATTAATGATTCCAAATACTTATGACTCATTTATTTTGTTACTATAAAGTAACATTCCATGAATTTTGGTTAATTATCTATCATTGATTATGTATGATTTATATAATTTATGATCATTATATCATTCCATTATATATATATTTTTATCCATTATGATCATAGATTGATATTTATTATGTTTACCTGTAATAATAATCTATGATCCCCCATTGTTATATTTAATTTCCCCATGTTATACAGAATAGTTTTTTATTGTTTAGGACAATGAAGTTCACTATTTGTGAAGGAAATTGTGATATGTTTTAATGAAAACTCATGAAATAAGATGATAATGTATAAAATATCTAAATACAGTAAACATTTATGTTTATGTGTATTTTATTATTATGATTCAGAATGAATACTCATATAAAAAAATTTAATATATATGTATGAAATTTTAAGGTCACCTTATAAATCATTTAAATCATTATTAAATTACCTCATAGTCAATCAAATACCAAGAAAATCCCCATCCAAAATCTATAGTAAATTACTAAGTCATAAAAAAATAATTCCATTCACTATCATTTATAAATATATATATATATATATTAGGGATATAATACAACAAAAGATATTATTATATGTGAATATAAAAAAGAACCCACCATTGAAAAAATGCCACTATAATTTCATATCGATCAAAATGAATATAAGCTCCAGATAATGGGGTTTAATAGTTATTTTCATAAGTCCTTAACTACTGAGACCAATATGAAATTAATTATCTATGCTTCATTATAATTCATCCCAAATAAATATTTGATGCATAAATGTACATCATAAACCCAAAAAAATCCATTGTAAATTATGAACCATTGAAATGGAAATATTCCACTTTAAATAAGAAAAATAATCACGGAAGTAGTCATTTTACTCAAAATACTAATCCCTTCTACGTAAATCTATAAGTGGGTTATAAATTCAGGAAATATAATGCAACGAAATCCTATAATAACTAGCATGAATTATAAAATTTTACACCACCATAATATTAATTAGATATACCAAAAAAACAACCCCTTAAACATTTAAACGATAAAAAATAACCATGTTTTGAAATTAAATAGCTTATGTGATGGATGACATAGTATTAGAACATAAACATTGAAAAAATCCTAACAAACTAATAACCATGAAGAACTCTCCATACATTTCTCAAAATATCTTCATGTTCGACCTCTATTTCAGAATACACAAAAATCAACTATTGAACACCACTATGATCTGATATATAAATTCATAGAACCCAAAATTCCTTAGAAAAATGGAAATGTATGGATCATTCATAACACAATAATACGTCATATGATTCCATAAATTCTATGGGATATCACCATGAAATCATCAAGATGTCCTCATTCATGGACCATTGATGACGATGTTCGAATAGTAGATTGATCTTCAAAAACCATAAAAATTCCTTATGATGATAAAATAAATTATAAATACATTGTATGGGTTAAATGTTCATTACTTTAACATGATTCAATAATTATTTAATAATGCACACACATTTACATACAACTAACATAATTGAAAACATAATTGAATTAAATCATGGTTTCATAATTGGAATACTAAATTTCTTCTTTAGTAGATCCAAAATATGAATTTATATATCCCACAACTCAAAAGTAAAAACCCACTTTTGGGATATTGATATTAGTTTGAGAAAACATATAAACATTATCCTGGTCAAGATCTCCCAAATTGTGGGTAACTACCCAAACTATTTTGGAAAGACATCAAGTTACTCTTCTATAACCTTAGGAAACAACATCGAATGATCCCCTAATAAATCCAAAATTAGGTCGAACATAAAGGGTGAAAACAACTCAACATTCATATATCCTATACATGGGTTTTACATGATGGATAAAACATTCTCTCTATTGGAATCATTTATGATTACTCACCTTTTAATTTAATCAATAATATCCTAAAATGAATAAACCTAGTCAAAAATATATATGATGTCATATGGTTGTATCCAATAAAAAAAGAAATCTCAAAAAACAAATATGATAAATATGAGTTATTTCGTAGTCTATACACACATTATTCATGATAGTTTGAATGCTAGCATGTATAGACAAAACGAAGGCAACAATGAGACACACTGTAAAGAAAATGTCTCCCTTCTCTCATGGATCTCCTCCTCTTGCCCTCAGATCTATATAGGGAATCCACTTAAAAGACTTCAATTCAGATTTGATTGTAGATATAAGAGATATACTTATCCAACTAAATCATTTCTTCTCCTTTTCTAAAATACTCCATATTTCTTTCTTTCGTGTGACATCTATATTCTTTGTTGTTACATTTGTGTCCATAATATCTTCTTCAAAATTATCTTGTGACCCCAATGATGTTTGTCAGGTATTTATGACCTTTGATTCTCATTACTCTAATCTAATATCATATTTCTTAGAACACCATTAGTTAAGATATTGAGTAGTTGTTCAAAGGGGTTATGGGTTTTATGATTTGACATTCGATGGGACTCAAGGTACTTCCTGGGTTATATTTCTTCTTCTTTGAGGGACCCCGATTTTCTTCCTTATCTACTTTTCTATCATTAAAATCCCTCATTTTACAAAACCACAACTCTATACTCATGTTTATATTCTTCTATCCTATTTAGATATAGATCACTATTAGCATTGATGGGTTGGGAGGTTTATTTTGGTGACTGTTAGTGTTCTGTGCAGGTTACCTTCATTGATGGCTATGGAATTTCAAATTTCTTCCTCGTGATTTTGGTGAAGGCCTTTTTATTCTTATCTATGGTAAATATTTTTTCATGTCTGGTCATGTTTCAATTTTTTTATTTGGTTCTTTTTTTTGAATCTTGGTTATGGTTGTGGCCATCATTGTTTCTCTCGATGATACCATGTTATTGTCTTATGGTTTTTGTTGAGGTTATCTTTCTCTGTATTGGTAGATTGGTAATTTCAGGTTCATTGGGGGATGAATATGAAATGGTGTTGTGAGATATTTTATTCTAGGTATTATAAAACTCAAAAATCCCTAGTTGATGTTTTTCATGGTTTTTGGATGCCGATGTTTACAATGGCTATAGATGTTGATGCTGACTCATGATTATGTTTGATGGTGATAGGGTGATGCATTTGATCTACAGTTATGATCTTCTGAAATGTTCTTTTATTTTGTAATTTTTATCTTTTAAATTGGTATTAGTTTTGAGTTATCACCTAATGTGTAGGTTACCAATAAACCATAATCAGGATTTTGAAAATCATATAAAAATTGAATTTCTAGTCAAGACACTCTATGCCCAATATTCAAAACCATATACTAAGGTAACTGAAGATAATTATTTTCTATTACCAAAATAAAATAATGAATTAACACAAGTATAATTTATATAAAAAATATGTCTCTCAATATTTAACTCTTCTAGTTTTGGAAACATTAATATATCTGTATAACCATTAATGAACGCAAGAACTATTTATCACTGATGTAAATGAGCCCAAAAGATATTCTCTTCCCACTGTCTCATAGTATGAGGGGCATGAAAGGGCTCTCATCAACCCATATCTTCCCCATCAATATTTCAAAAGTTAGAAAAAAATTCTAATTATTCCTCACACGATTCTCATTTAAATAATGATCTTGAATAGAGATATATACCTATGATAATAAATTATTAATGTCGAGAAGTCAATAATATGATGGAAATGAACATTTTATTAAAAAAATCATGATACACTATTAAATTTCCTAAAAATTATTACTCTAGTGTAGTGGGAAGCAGATGGATTTAATTTAATCGCTGTTGTTTGAGGGAAAATCTGAATAAAAAAATAAGAACCCTGCTCTATATCTCTTTCCCTTAGAGTGTCTTGACAACTCCACTAATATGAGGATATTATCATTATTTAAATTCTATTAATAACCTATATCTTTTTCTTCAACATATCATTCATCAAAAATGGTATGGGGGACCTGGTACCTGATTTATGAACACAAAGACTCCTCAAAATTCCTTCCTTGTAATCCTTATCTAAAAAAATATTAATATATGACGATATATGTTTTTAACATGACATTAGACACCCATACACAGGAATTATTCTAAGGGAGTGTAAAAATCTCTTTCAAACATGGTTAATTCATTGTTAAAAAATAAAATACATCTCAATATTGATAATAAAACATCTCGTAAAATATATTTAACCGATCAAAATCTTTTAGGAATAGAAACCACCATTTTAGAGCATACCCATGAAGAATAATGGAATCCAGTTGATTCAAATTATCCCTTTATTAATGGATCAAAATGAAGGGAATCTATAAATTCATAAAAAATTCATCTATCACTATATTTGAAATGGAGTTCCCAAAAATTTTATGTCCCCGGTGTTAAAATAATCAATATATTTTTATCCATGTTTCAGGGTCATAAATCTCGAAAATATATTCATATGATGGTAGATATTTTTAGTAGTCACTTTAAGTAAAGTGAAAATTATATATAAATGATTTATACCCATAAAACAATAAAATTTTCTCAATTCCCTATTCCCAAAATATGTTAAAAAGTATTATCTAAATTAGATTCATCAAAAACCCCATTTTCTACAAAATTCAAATAATGGGAAATACAATCACAGTGCTTTTTCCATACCTAGGTCATTATCTTGAAGGTAGATACAATTTTCATAACAAATTAAAGTGGTTTATTTAAATTACATGATATCACAATGGGCCCTAAAACCTAAAATCAATTAATTTATCCCTTTCTCAAATAATGCACTATGTCTAATTTAAATTTCTATCCGACCAACCAATGTAATTATCACTAACATATAACTCTAAATTATATCATATTAATCAACCAAAATCTCTGATAACACATTGTGAAGACCCCCCTTTCTATGTACCCCTCATAATCTAATAGTTATGATTGATATAACCTTTGTTTCTCCCTAAAGTAAGAAATATAGTAGAGATATCCCTGGGGGTATACAATGCATTCCAATGGTAGGAAATACCCAAAATGTATAATACATGGTAAGATATATGGTCCACCAAAAACCAATTTTATAAATTATTTTTATAATATCCTAATACAGGAATTCAATATTTTATTAATTGGGTTTTAACTAAAATATCAATAATAAAACTAAGATAGTGACCAAAAACATTAGTAGATCTATGAAAACATCATTAGGTGGGGAATGATGTGTCAATCACCATCCAGATCACCTGGATTTGAAAAATATATTATACATATATGTGTTTAGGATATTTTTATATTCTTAAAGATCATTCCCAAAACCTCTTTTTATAATATTGTAGAAGTATACTAAATCCCAATGAATTAACGGAGGAATACCACAAAACACCGAAATAGGTAAAACTAATTTTCTTTCCCCTAAATTGTTCTTACCAAGTAACACATAGGAATATGTTAATCCATATCAGAAGAATATAATATAATAAAGGTCCCCACACCAACTTTTAACGTACCTTCATTGTATCATACATCAAAGCTAGGAATAGTTAGATACATTCCCTTTAAAGATTATTATTTCTCCCAAGAAACCATACTAGATCCACTACAATATATCATCCTATATCATGTGCGCACCATTAATAGACACATCTCATCACATATGTAATAGGTAGAAATATGAAATTAATAAAGTACCTTGTGTGGTGATTTATACACTATTCCACTATAAGTAGTGGATGTGAAAATATTTTTATGAGAATGTATATATCCAAAATACATGTAAATTATAGAACCTCAAGATACTACAATAACATTCTATACATAGTTAACACTTAATTATATGACGAAAACTTTTTTTAATCAAATAAGTCACTTTTTTGGTTAGTGAGAACTGAAAAATAAAAATATATGATTTGTAGAATGGTTTTCATTTGTATACATTCCGATGAACATTTACATTTATTGTATGATTTTATTCTCTAAACAATTACATTACAAATTTTTACACTTACACAAAGTGTTAATTTTTTCCAAAAAAGCATGTTCTTATATTGATTCCCTTTTTTAAATCTAGACTGAGTATCATTGATCATGATGATAATTAATAACTAAAAAAATTATCTTTATAGGTTTGTAGTACATCATAAAATCATATAAAATCATTTAAAAATAACGGGTGAAGAAATAATTTTATGTAAGGGATATAAAGTGAAAGGAACCATATTAGTTCATTCATAAACATGAAACCCCGTAAGAACACATTCCATTTTATGTAATAAAATTTGAGATTAAATAATAAAATAGTTACTCATTTATTCAAATTAAATTACAAAATGTATTTATAAAAAAATTATTGAATAATCATAATGTTTGAAAAAAATAAATTGCATTGGAAATTATATTTTTCACCAGTATTCAATAGTAATGGACTATTTTAATTGGTTATATTTGACCTAATTATTTAATACAATGAACTAAATTAATAATTTTAACATATTTTAAGATTATATGATATTCATTTATCTACTTCATAAATAATTAATTAATTTAATATGAACATCCTAGGAAAACCTATGACTATCTATATTTTCTAAGTACCATAAAATGAATAAAATGTATATGGGATTTTATTGTCATTAGAAAAATAAAAAATAGACATTCAACCCTATAATCATAAGAATTTAAAAACATAATAGAAATATGATAGGAAATATCTTTTGCAATGGAATATAATTAGACTAATAAATTCATTGTCCAATGGTATTTTACATTTAATTGGAATTCAATAAAAATATAAAAATGAAGATACATAATGAAAGAATAACAAAATGAAAATTAAGAATAAACCATTTAGTAAATGTTAAATACCTATATTTTTCCTTACTATTGTTGAATGTAAAAAATTTGAAATTATAGGAATCATTAAAAAGAATCATTTCAAAACAATTCTAATAAAATTTAATGACAATTGAAAATAAATTGAAGAAAAAATTGAGTTGTGTATATTTTTTAAATAACATAGATATTTAATAGAATGATTTTAAAGGATAAAAATGAATGTTATAAGATAATGTTTTAATGAAATATCTCTTTACTCGAGGCAGACATTCCCCATTCATATTTTACCCTATTTAATCTGAACATAATATATAGATCCTCTACCCTACCGTTCCTTGCATACCCACCTTTAATAATATCTTTATTCCTTCATATACCAGTCATTTGGATATAAAACAGTCACACAAAAATTGAAAAGAGAGATAGTAATGTTTTTTTACAGGTATTAGTAAATCTACTGTACTCGATGTGTGTGAAGATAAAATATATGAATGGATCATTTTATAAGTTAGAGGATTTTCAATATTTTAAACATTTTTTTCTTAATATATAATAAATATCATTATTAATTGAAGTATCACCAAATTAGAAAAAACAAAAATATATTTTATGGATTTTTATTAAGCTTCTCAAAAAATCAATTAGACAACATTTTTTGTGTTGTTTAAAGTTTTATCCCACAGTTTTACAACCAATCTAACAATTTTCACCTTTACCGTCGTCGAAAATGATTACCATGAAAACTCTTATTTATGGAAAATAGAAATTTAATATTTTAGAAAATGTGAACCATATAATTAAAATTTCCAAAAACATTTAAAAATATTAATATTTAAGTCGTGCTGAAAATAAAAATTAAAATTTGTATGCTTAATGGAATAAAAAATATGTTTTGAAAAAATTATTTTTAAGGAATAAAAATGAATTTTCACATACATATGTACATTATTTATTCTCATGGAATTAATTATTTTTTCACAATAAATATATATATTTATTGGAATTCCAAACTAATCAAAAACATAATTTATAATTATGAATACATAATTAAATGAAATAATCCAAAAATATGTTTTAATTTAAAATAAATATAATTGTGGTTCAAAAATTCCACCCAACGATATCAAATTACAAAATATTATTCTAAAAATATATATTTTACCTGTTAAATATATTTATAATAAATAAAAAGTTTTGATTAACATTTAATTAATGAATATATCATAATGATTTCATAAATTCTTTGAGATTGTGTAAAAACGGTATTCTCTACTATTCAACAAAAATAAATAATTCTTAGACAAATACCAAATATTCATCCTGAGATATATATAAAATGATGAATCCAAAATTTTATAAATTTTTTCACATTTAAAATCTAAATTATTTAGTATTAAACTTAAAAAAATATCATACATGTAAAAATAGTTTATTTGTAATAAAACCTATTTCTTTTTAAAATAAAAATGTTATCATTTTTTCATATCTTGATAAAAATATTCATCAAAATTGATATGGATATTTACGAATATAATTAACCTAATATAGATTTATAAAATACCAACAATTAAATAATTCATAATATTGATAAATGTACCATTCATGATAAAAACATATTTAACCTTTTAATAATACATATATTCTATCATTAATTATACACCACTTTTTATAAAAATATAATTAGAGTCTAAATTAATATAAAATATCTTATATGTCATGCAATAAACATATACATGTATAAATTAAAATATAATTTTAATCATGAATATTAATAATCCATCAATTAGATATTTTATTTAGAATTCATTGGTTATGAAATATCTTAATTAAATTGTACCCTCATAAATTTATTTTAATTCTAATGATTTGGGGTTTATCAAATTAAAATATTAAAAAAATTCAAAATCCATTTGAATGGACAAAAAAACATTAAAAAAGTAATTTTCAAAAGTGTTTTTTATCAATGATCATTAAAAATAAATAAATGTAATGATAATTGAACAAAACCTTAAAACCCAATAAAAAATATATAAGAATATAATTTCAATTTTATAATAATATGAATTTGGAAGAAATAGGTATAAATAAAATACATAAAAACCAATAAGTTAATATTTTTAAGAAACCCACTAGTAGATTTTGAAAATATTAATACTTTGAATGAAATTACATGAATAATAAAATTAAATAGACTGAATAAAATATAAAAAAAATAACATTTCAATGAGAAACTAGATAATCTATATAAATGAATATATGAACATAATAACAATTATGACCAAAAGAAAAAAGGTTTTGGTAAAAATCATCAATAGTTTTGGTGAACATTGAATCAAAACCCCTAAAATGAGAAAAATGAACCAAGCTAGGGAATAACATGATTATTCAGTGAATCATTTTATATATTTTCAAATATTCCATATATAGGACATATAAATGAAAATATAAGCATATTTCATAACACTCTTTAGTGAAATGAATTTTTAAATTTGAAAGACTTATGAATTTTATAACAATTTAATAAAAATCCTTCTAAAAAATACATTAATATACCTATTTTAAATCCCTTGACTTATATTAGAAACATTTTATAATCCAATAATGGTTTAGTAATCAAGGGAAAATATTATAAAATGAAACATGGTGTAACATAAGAAACATGCTCATGGAATTGAAATTGAGTCCAAGAGACGATTACTTCTTTTGTTTCATTTGAATTAAAACCCATTTAAGAGAATGTAAAATTTATTTATAAATCGATTTAAAATCATGTAAATAATTATAAAAAATTGTTATTTCTAGTATACACACCAAAATGATGAATAAAATTAATTAATATGAAACATATTTAAATGAAGTTATATTTAGAATAAAATCATTTAGTTGATAGTAACATATGATGTATGAGTCGTTCAATTATTTTATTATTTGAAACAAAGTGATGTCCAAATAAAAAAATGAAAAATATATCGTAAAACAATAAAAGGTTGAAATAAAAATAATAATTGATTATCATAATCAATAATGAATATATATAACCCAATAAACGAAAACATAGTTTATAACCCCCATCTTAATGATTAAAAATAAATATAAATCAAATTATTGGAAAGATTAAATAATATATAATAAATTAATAGGCATCAGTAATAAATAATATAAGAAAACATTGAATAATTATTTAACATGAATCAATTAAAGTATATTGAGTTGACATTAATTCTTATGAATAACATGGTGTCTGAAATATAAATCCATGTCTATGTAAAGAAGACCATAAATTCATCATAAATGATTTTAAAAGAGTGATACAATCACTTAAAAATATTACATTTGCATTATATAGGATAATATATGACATAGAATAACATTTAATCACATAAATGAAGTTCTAGAGACATTATACCAATTATATCCAATATCAAAATATAGGTTATAATTATGGATCTTATCATAAAGGATTATAGGTTTATATTATTTTTACTATGAAATAAGTTTTTGAGGCCTACCTGTATTATTTGGAAATGATTTATTACATTATCCTTGATATACTTGTCGTTCTTAATTATTATGATTTTGGATTTATTTTTTTATTATACAGGGAATAAATGGAAATATGTAGAATTTCTTTTATTCAAATTATTCCCTTGGTTGTGTGTTTTAATGATTTTCATCCTCATATTGTTCTTAAAAAATGGTCATTCTATGTTGAATTTTTCATTCATTAATGATATAAATTACCTCTAAATGGGTCCATAGATAAATAAAATGATTCTGATCTTCATTTATGGATGTTTTTTATTTTGAAATTGGTTTCTCCTATTTTAAAACAATTAATAAAACAAAATGGAATGCACAGATAAGGATAACATATGATAAATTATTAATAATCTATGATATGAATAATTAGTACATTTTCCACAAAAATTCATTATAAACATTATCACCTTGACTAATTCCATGAATAACTAAACCATAAAATATTTTCAAAATGCACCTCCCCAATTTATAAAACCAGAAATAAAAAAAAATTCTTAAATATTATTATAAAATAAATTCAACAATTACCCACAGTATTGAAAACCTTAATAATCATTAAAATTATTATTCATAATTCCCTAATCTAAAAATATATTAATATTTTTCCTAAATAACATGAATCGACAATATATAAAAGCATATAAAAATATAATCTTTTGAAAATTTAATCAATTTCTATAATGAAAATAATTTATTCAACTTTCATATAAAATATCATATTATCAAAAATCATGCAATAATCATTAATTATTGAAAATAACTACAGAAAATTTGCAAAAATAAATTTATCCATATTATTGGTAAAAAAATTCAAACCTAATTGTTTTCAAGATTATTAAAATTATATTGACAAAAATAATTAATCCATTTTCATAATTAACAATCTTTACTTACATATAAAATCAAATACCCTACAGTATAGTTTTCTCAACCCTGGTCTCACATTTATCAAAATACACCTTAAAATATCTAAAACTATACATAATCACCTCAAAATATAATCACATGATACATAAAAATTTAAATATATTCCATTGAACATCAAAACAGCGAGGTATCAAAAATTGTTAAATTAGCCACTACTGATAACTCACTAACATATATTGATATTTAATAATTGGTTTTATAACAACATCAATAGCACATATATAATCTACATGTAATTAAAGGATTTAAATAAAGTATATAATATTTTGATAATACAATGTCTTTTAGGATTATTCTTTTAGTGAATTAGGAAATCCATTACATTAAAAAGGATTACACATCCACACACAAGACATGGAAATAACTGATAGCCATGGTATATAACCTGGACTATGGGTCCATTGATTGCGACATCATACAATGGCCATAATCAAGATGATTGTAAATATATTACTATTATAATAACTACCGTGTATATATCCATTATATCTATCAATTTCTTTCTCCCATGGACATAACCACTATGACATGGCACCAACAACATTTCACCTATTTTCTTGGTAAATGTGTGTGTTAAAAGGATTATTTTATGTGGAATGACATTTCGTTATTTCAAACTCATCTCTCAAAAATTTAAGTATTCATACTCGACCACCACTCTAAAAATATTTATATATTTATTTATACATATATAAATATTTTTATATTTCTAACACTTTATAAATATTTATAATTATCATTATTAATTTATATATCGATAGTTAACCAATACTATATGAGACTATTTCCACATTTAACTATAGACATGTATATATGGTTAATATTCGATTCATTATCACCATAATATCCTAAACATGTGAATGTATTCCTTTCAATCCATTATTACTAATGAGATCGATGAATTTTATATATATTATTTCAAGACTCATACCATCAATATATAATAAACACATCCAAACAATCGTGAAGAAGGGTGTATTTTGAATAATAGTTTAACAAAAAGTAAAAAATAATCTAAAACATAGAATCCTTATTATATTATTTATAATGACATCATAAGTCTCTTATAAATTATAAAACTATATAGGATAAACTAGGATTACATAAAACAATGGGGTGGCCTATGAATTCTCATAAGGGAATAACTATGACAACAAAGCATAACATGTGACTCAAATGACATAATATATAATAATAAATGAGAAGGATAAGTAATAATTACATGTCATAATAATATAAAGAACATGGTATAATAATATCATTGAAACATAGAAATTTTGATGCAACATTAAATATGACATAAGAATAAGTTAAGGATATCCATCAAGATAACATCACATGGTAGACATAGTCCAACAATGGATTTGGTTTAACACCTAATATTATACATAGCATATCATGAGATAAAAAATTACCTAATTAATTGGATCTTAATTTTGGTTCACCCATACTGAAATGTATATACTTTTGTGTTACACAAAATATAATAAATAATATAGAATAAACATGAGTGTTATCGTCATAATGAAATGGGTAAAAAATTATTTCCACATATCATAATGAAAGGATATTTTATAAATATTCCAAATTAAATAAGAAATTAAATATTTTTACGTTCATATCTATTTCAGTAATAATTCATATGAAAATATAGAATTCATTTAAAAAGACCAGGAATAAGAGATCGAAAAGTTTCCCATTATTTGGTTATATTATATGGAATGGATTCTGATAAACGAAGTTAAAATTTTTTTCCCAATAAATGGAAGGAGAATAAGTTATATATATATATATGTTAGGAAAATATATAAAAATATTATATTCATTACATAACATCAAAGAGAGATATAATGAGTGTTAGAAAAATTTCATAACCCAAATAAAAAGGGTTGTTTAAAGAGATCCCTTACCATGGGTTCTTGAATAATTAGGCACATGATAATAATTTTTTAGATAATTAAACTAAATTCATTAATTATGTAATTCAGAACCATTGGAATATATATTTTATTTTTTATAATTATATCATGTCCATTTATATCCATCTAAATTAGGTATAATTTTCAGTTTCTCTTTTCTGAGAGAGTTTGCCTCATGGTTCCATGGTTAAAACACTTGAGTTATATATTGATGATAATTTAAAATATGGATTAAAAATTAAAATTAAATTAAATGATATATATTTACTTTATGAATTTTTAATGGCTAAAAATATACTTTTGTTTTTGGACATTATTATGACCCAATTAATAAAAATGCTAATGTTAAGAGGTTAGTTCATTTTGGTGATTTTTTTATCCATCACAAACTAGATAACTTTTAATTAATTAAATGATAATTATTCTATTAAATATCATTATATATGTTATATTATTTTTATTATAATTAATTTTGATATTAATAATGATTGAATTCCAATCCTTGAAGGTGGTGGAGAAAAATAAAGTACATTGTTCATGTAGGGAATTAACGAACCATATTATAAAAAGTATGATCATTTTGAAATCCAAATAACATAGTGTAGAAGTTGGAAATTACCCCATAATAATAACACGTTAGTTTATTTTGGAAATTTTTTCTACTATTACAATGTTTATGTATAACAAAATGGGTGGTAGAAGAAGAATATTATTAAAAGAGGCTATTCAAAAATTTTACCTCATCCGTTGGTCGCCTCTTCTCAAGATACCCCTTAAGGATCTTTGAAAGGGTATTTGGATGAGAGCATGAGATCTAGTAAATGACTAAGAGGAATTATAAGGGATGTTTATAGAAATTTTTCATGCTTCAAGGGTTAAAAATTGTTAAGATAAGGTGTTTTCAGGTATGATATTTATATGGTAATGCGAGGGATTTGTTTGAATATTATATTAATTATTTTCTTATTTCTACTGAAGAAAACCAATATTATTTATTCTTGTGACTATATATAGTAATTTGTGAATTTGATATCGTAATATTGTGTCATTAGATTATCTATGACTCAAAAATTCATCTCTGTAGCTTGTAATGTTAAAAAAAGTATTTTATCTTATATCTTTATTCTCTTAAATTTCAATTATTTAATAAAAATTAAAAAAATACCCCCTAACCATTATTCTCTATATATATTAAAATAAATATTCAATGAATACAATTTTCTAGATATGTGAAATTTCAATTTCTATTAAAATCATCATTTATTTGAAATATAACAATTGTATTATTATGATCAATTTTATGGCCCATTGAAAAATTACAGAAGGACTTATAAAATTGTATTATCTATATAATAAATACAAATATTAGTTTTAAAACCCATTTTGTGAAAATAAAAATTAATTTAAGCTGTAATATATTTTTTTAATAAAATCTGAAAACAAAACATATATATTTTTTAAATTATGAAAAATTATTTTATAATTTTTTAACAATATTTTACATGTATCATGATATAAATATCCAATATTTTTGTATAGGATATGTAAATATTATTTTACTCCACCATAAGAGATGATAATATTCTAACTATCATGCAATTATTCTTAAGGTCATATTACTATTCCAATGACTATATTTATAATATACATATGTGTTAAAAACATACTATAAATACCTTATATTTCTTTCATTATTCGTAAACATATATACTCTCTAAATGATATATATCTTTTCATATTAAAAATTTATTTTCCATTACTGATATTTTAATTCTTTTTTATATTTCTTTCATGAGTTCAATTGTTCTAGGGGATCGAGCATATCCAATGATTACTATTATTGATATTTTTTGTCTATTTTCTTCACATTTTAATTCTTTAAATTTTAAAGGACACATTATGAATATAAATTTAATTTCAAATATTTTTTAATAATATTTTGTTAGATTTATAATGTGGAATATATTCATTATGGAATATTATATTAAATATAGCACAATTATTTAATGAGTGGATAAATTTTGTGGATAACATTTTTTGCCATAACATTAATCAATGGTTAATAAATTTCACAATAATATTTTTTTTGATAAATTAAAAATATGAGAGGATAATAATAAATCATGGATATTTTTGGTAACCATGTCACCTCTTCTTAATTATGTATTCACAATGTTACATTAATTATGTGACTCTTCTTGCTCCGTAGAACATTATATCTATAGTGAAAGATCTTTAATTACTACTCCTCAAAAGAGATATCAATTTCCATATGATCAACCATTAAATTCAGTACATGTAAGAGATTTATTATGTAATTTTTAAGAGGGGTACTTATTATAAATCATGTACCTTAGAAATGTAAGAACCCAGATCTTCCTTCTTATCAGGTATGTTTTTTCTTTTCATTAGTTTTGAGAAAAAGAGGAAAATATGGAAATTATCGAAATATACGCCATGTACATTACAAGTACACATTGTGTACTTTGATGACATGTGAGGCCGTGTGCTGGCCATGTCCGGGACACACACAAGGTGTGTTGAGGCGATGTGGAGGCCACTTAAAGCGGAGTACAGAAAAGCCAAGTACACACTGTGAACGTCAAAATTACACATCGTTTATTTTCTTTTTTTCATTAAACGGGTCGGGGTCACGTCTAATCGATAGATTTGTACTCTTCTCCAGCTTCTTCAACCGAGATCATCCCGTACGACCGCGAACATCCTCCGAGCCCTACAGCATCCGTCTGATCTCTGAATCGACTGGCATCGATTGCGATGGAACCGCAGTGGTGAGCTCTTCCTTATTCGTGATTTTCATTCATTGTTTTTCCCTCTTATGCATGATATATTAGATTGATCATTTGGAATTTTTCTCTAATCATCGACTTTATATGGATAATAAATCATTGTGTTTTAAGTATATCGATCTCCTAGCATCAAGGTATGTGGTTTCTGCCTTTCTGTTCGATGACATTGAGTCTTATGATCAATTTCCACCAATACCTGTGAAAGGGGTATTGCGTGTATACTTGTTTTCCCTTTTTGGGTTTCTTCCTTGCTTGTATGCTTGTGTAGTGGAAAATTTTGGTTATATATGAGGATAATTGCGGTACATGGATGTTATTCCCATACTTGTTCTGTTTCTAGCCTTTAGTCTGGTTCTGCCTTAGGCTGTTGTACCTACTTTCCATTCCTTGGGACCGTAGGATGGAGCCTTATTTCCTGACATGCTTTTTATGCTATAGACTGGTCATCCAAGTAGATTTTTATGATTACTTTTCCCATATAGAAATATTAGGCACTGATTGGAACGGGTCCATGATAACCTGGTGCTTCAGACTATATGGGATAGACTGAGGGAGAATCCTAGAGTTTCTTAGATATTATAGACACTAAGGGATAGACCCTGTGAGCTTCCTAGAGAGTCTTGGATTTTATAAATTATAGGAGGGTGGACTTAATGAGCTTCCTCAGAAAGTCATGAGATTATAGACTACAGGGGATAGACCGAGTGAGCTTCCCAGAGAGTTTTGGATATTATAGACCACAAGAGGGTAGACCGAGTGAGCTTCCTCAGAGGGTCTTTGTTTGTTTTTCTGAATTCTTTAAACCATTCCAAGCTCTATGAGGAATTGACCAAGTGATATTACATAGAGTGTCTGTGATAGACCTGCGGCTATAAGAGGAATTTACTGAGAGTTCTTCCTCAGAGAGTCTCTAGACTTTGGGACTATAAGGGTAATTGACCCCGTGATCACCCCCCAGAGAGTCCCTGACTACCTTAGACTATGAGGGGAATTTAATGAGCATGTTTACAGAGAGAGTCTTATAATTTCTTATCACCAAACCATAGGGGTTAGGCTGAGTGTAATACATAGAGGGTTTTTTGTACTTTTTGGATAGGACCAGAGGAGGATGGCTGTGAGTACTTCCAAGAGTGTTTATGTTTGTGGTTAGTTATTTGCTTCACTGCTGCTTGTGTATTTTTTGATTGTTTACTTTTGTGTATTGTTGGTTACTGTTTACTGTTTACTGTATACTATACATTACCTGCCATATACTCACTGACTATTAGACATAGATATACAGGTGGTTGCCTACTGTGATTTAGACTCACACCCTGTTTGCTTCATGCTTTTAAGCCCAAACAGATTATATTATTGCAGGTGTAGACAAGGGCCATCGCCCTTTGACTTCAGGTACTTTACATGCATAAGAGCATGAGAGCATGGGACCAAACCAAGGCTTGTGATGTTGAATAGTTTCTTATCTGTTTTTATTTTTCACTTTGGCTTAGTATTGTGTTCAACACTGTGACTTGTTTGGTACTTTCCTATACATATGTATTAGGCATCATTACATATATATGTGTGTTCTCCAGTTTATTGTTTTAGACTTCCGATATTTACAATTGTTGTATATTTACTGCTTCCACTATTGTTTGTTGTTTATTTTTTCACTTCCACTGTGTACTCTGCAAATGAGGGCATAGTTTCCCCACAATCACACCCAAGGCCCTCACTACTAGTCAGCAACCTCTTTCATTTGGTGATATGTGTTTGAGGCCAAGTGACCAACCGGGTACGGGGAACCTCTAGGAGGTTTTCTAAACTGAGACATTACAAAGTGGTATCAAATGAGATTTTTTTATCTGGACATACTGTTTGGAGCCATTAGCCAGGGATAGGATGGATTGGGTACTTGGTAATAAGCTATGCCTGGGAGTAGCTAACCTATGTACATGGAAAAGCCAATCTACCCCAATTATTAAAATTTTCAGGTTTTTCTATTTTACAGTTGATTTTATTCCACCTAGAGTGATTCACACGATTTGTGTTGTTATCTTTGTATTTATTGCGGTTCTATTTCTATCGCAACCTAGTGAGATGATGGTATGCCATCTCATGCATCATATATGCACTTGTTATAAATCAAATTCCATGCATTCTTGACATGTCATCTAGGATGCATTAGTGATTGCATGTTGTTGTGATAGACATTTCATAGATTATGCATGTTGTTTTGATAGATGTTTTGGTAGAATCTCTGCTGTTTGGTAGACAATTTGTTATATTGAGATTTAAATGAATGAATGCCAAATTTTTATTCTTGTGGTGTTAAGGGACCTCTTGAACTAGATCATGGTGGATCATTGACTTGTTTACCTTTTACATGATATGTGGTAGATTTCAATCATTGATTCGCGGTGAGTATGGGCCCTCACAGATCATAATTTGGCCCCTTCATGCTTGTTTTCCATGTTTTTTGTGCTTCAGAGCAGTTTTTGAGCCACTTCCTGGAAAAACCTAGAATACATGATGTGTACTTTATTTATACATTCCGTGTAGTTTTTAATTCATGTTACTGAATATGTGGCCAGAAACACGGGGTTGTAAAAAATCATCAGGAACATGTCATGCACAGTATGTCCACATCATGCAGTCGTGATCTGTGTCCCCGACCACATCACTAACCACATGGGTCCGAGAAGCTCATGTAGTACACACCATGTTCAGTACGAACACGTCGGTAGTCCTGTTCTGTGCACCCGACCATGTAATGAACAACAAGGGTCGGTGTTGTCTTCTCATATACACAACGTGTTTTTTTGGAACACACCATGTAGAGCCAGCCGGGTAGCGGGCCATGTATCTAATAACATGGGTAGTTGAAACACGTCAAGTACACATCGTGTCTATAGGGAAGACACTGTGTTGTATCATTTTAGGAGGACCATGTGGGTTAGCCGTGTAAGGAGACTTGGACAGGGGAATAGTGTTTAAGTAATCAACTTGTGTTGTGACAACACACCGATTAGTGGGGGCGTTACGTGACTAGTGGTGGAAGAAGTACACGCACATGTGGATGGCCTAAGAGAAGATGACGTGTAGTTTTTATACATTCCATGTAGTCATGTGTTTGTAAAACTTGAATTTTTTTCTCATGTTTCCACTCTTATACTCTTACATTTTCAGTCATTGATAATCCCGATCTAAGGTATTCTTTTGATCATTCAGAGATATGCCACCAAGATGTCCTCTAGTTGTACGTTAGCTTCCAGACGGTGATCAGACACCAGATATGGCCGATCTGGGACCTCCTTTAGATCCTCCTGTTGTGCCAGCCTTGGCACCAGCATTTTTACTAGTCGTAGACACCGATGCGTTATTTAGGGACGGTTTCCTTAGGATAATGTAGACCTTCTAGGGAGCGTCATCTCCTACCCCATCCATGGCTGAGTTGATGCGGGTTTTCCAGCAGCAACATCCTCCTACGTTCTCAGGGGATTTGGGATCTCAAGCTGCGGAGTCGTGGATAAAAGCCACACTGACGATCTTTGATCATCACGAGGTACCATTATATAAGATGGTAAATCTTGCAACCTATATGCTTCAAGACTCTACCAAGAGGTGGTTGGATGTGATCTCAGTGTCAGGACGCCAGTAGGGTATGACTTGGGATGTGTTTTGGCATATCATCAATGATTACATCTACCCAGATACCTTATGGGTCAATCGAGCCCGGGTGTTTATGAGTCTGGAGCAGAGTACTCATTCTGTTATGGAGTACTCATCTCGCTTTACTAAGCTACAGCGTTTCACGCCTATTTCAGGAGAAAATGATTTTCTCATTGTGTGGAATTTCGAGGATGGTCTGAGGCATGACATCTGCTCGTAGGTGAACATCATTAGGTTGAATTCGATATCATCTATCATCAACTAGTCACTGATTATAGAGCATAATCCGAGTGATTATAGGAAGTGATCCAGGGTGGTTCGACCTCCAGAGCTAGTGCTTCTCCTTCTGAAAGCAAGAAACGTTGTAGGGAACTTTCTTGAGGAGATCAGTGTTTGGGGAGTGCATCGTCTGATAGCCACGTAGTATGATACCAGTGCGGTTAGAGTGGGTATACTAGGCCTCAATGATAGAGAGAACCGATGGAGTGCCAATATTGTGGCAAGATGGGACATTTACAGTATTTTTGTTATATCTTCTCACCTACAGTTGGTGGTAGGTGTTATTCTATGAACCCGCGTTCAAGAGATGCATCGCTAGTTTCTCACTGGTTTGGGAACTGGAGTTCTTCCTGATGTTCGGGCCGAGGTGGAGGTCACAGCCATGGTTGTCAGTCACCAGCTTACTAGCGACAACAGAGTGGATCAGCTCAGGGTAGTCATCCAGGGTCGATGGTCTGCGGTACAGACTTGAATTCGCTGTGGAGCGGACCCATCAAGAGCAGGATTCTGAAACTTCTACAGTTCAATGTACGATCATAGTAGCCCATGTTTTATATTTATCTCTTTTAGATACTAGTACTACGCATTTCATTATCTCTATTTCTATTGTGGAGAGCCTTGAGATCTGAATAATTTCCTCTGCTTGTACATTGACTTTAGATACACCATTGGGGACCAGAGCAGTTGGAGTACGTCAATGTAGAGAGTGTCCTCTTGAGGTTTGAGGGTGTTACTTCTTCTGGGACCACTATGTCCTAGATATGATGAGATATGATGACATTCTTAGGATGGACTGGGTAGTTACCTATCAGTCATTCGTCGACTGCTATCGCCTCAGAGTGAGTTTCGTATCACCATAGGGTGAATCCTTCCTTTATAGAGGTTAGTGGGATGTCTAGGAAAGTCTAGCGGGACCCAAGCATCATGGACTAGGAGGAGTCACAACCCAAATTTCTAGTCTTTATCTGGATGACCAGGGGAGTTCATAGTTTTACTTTCCTCCACCGGTTGATCATTTCAGGGATGTCTTTCCAGAGGGATTTTCAGGTTTGCCTCCAGGGCGTGAGGTAGACTTCTCGATTGATCTTTTTCTAGGAGTGGCACCGGTTTCCATTCCTCCATATAGGATGGCTAAACCTGAGTTGCAGGAGCTCAAGAAGAAGTTGGAGGAGTTTCAGGCAAAGGGTTTCATCCTACCAAGTACTTCTCCTTGAGGTAAGCCTATCCTTTTTGAGAAGAAGCCAGACGGTACCCTTTCGGTTTGTGTGGATTATCAGAAGCTGAACCAGTTGATAGTCAAGAACCAATATCCCTCGCCGAGGATCGATGACCACTTTTATCAACTTTGAGGATCCCGAGTGTTTTCAATGATTGACTTGAGATCCGTCTATAATCAGTTGTGCATTAGACCATCAACTATATCTCTGATAGCCTTCAGGATCAGGTATGTTCTCTATGAGTATACAATTATGTCATTTGGTATCACGAATGCGCCCGTAGTTTTTATGGCGCGGATGAACCGAGTGTTCCATCCATACATGGATTACTTTGTGGTTGTTTTTTGGATGATATATTGGTGTACTCTAACACTTGACACGACCAGGATACCCATCTTGAAATCATTTTGAGTACACTGAGAGAGTATAATATTTATTCTAAACTCTCTAAGATCCACTTTTGAATGGATCAGATTCACTTCTTTGGTCACGTCATCTCCGAGGTAGCAGTATTAGTGGACCCTGAGAAAGTGAGAGATGTAGTTTCCTAGGAGAAGCCAAAAAACGTCTTTGAGGTGAAGATATTTCTAGGGATGTATGGATACTAAAGGCACATTATTCAGTAATTTTCACACGTAGAAGCACCATTGACTAGATTGAACAATAAAGGGACAAAGTTCTTATGTTCAGATTCTTGTGAGTCAGCCTTTCAAGGGCTGAAAGGGAGGTTGACGTCTGCACCGATACTAGTCTTTCCCGATATGGGCAAGATCAACACCGTTTATTATGATGCATAATCTATAGGACTGGGAGCTGGGCTTATGTAGGGAGACGAAGTCGTTGCATACAGGTCTCGGCAGTTGAAGCCACATGAGAGGAACTACCCAAAGCATGATCTGGAGTTAGCGTATGTTGTTCTTGCCTTACGCTGTTGGAGACACTATCTTCTGGGAGAGAACATTATGGTTTTAAGCAACCAAAAAAGTCTCAAATACATATTTACTTAGAGGGACCTGAATCTGAGACAGCATAGGTGGGTCGAGTATCTCCAGTCCGTCGAAGTTGATCTTGCCTAAACTCATGGGATGGGAAATGAAGTTGCTGATACACTGCGTAGGATAACTCAGATATAGGAAGTTCAAGAGTCCAATAGTGAGTGGAAGCTTATGGCTCTATTCTCTGAGATGCATTTGGAGGAGCACGACAGACAGGGACATACTTTACAATCATCTGTAGATATTACCACTACACATCTTGTTCGGGTACAGATGAGGAAGCTATCAGAATCAGAATGTCTAGTCCTGCGGGAGAGTGTGTCAGGAGAGGACCCTCTTCTTGGAAGGACCGTGGGTGAGGACGAGATCTTGTATTTTTAGGGATGTGTATGGGTACCAGAAGAAATACGCGAGGATCTGATGTGAGATTTTCATTCCTCAGTTTGGGTAGTTCATCCTGGCGTCACCAAGATGTATCACAATCTCCAACGTCATTATTGGTGGCCAGGTATCAAGAGGTATATTGCCGGTTTTGTTATGAGATGTTCTAATAGTTAGCAGATGAAAATGGAGCATCAACGATCAGCATGCCTTTTATATCATTTACCCATTCTTGTGTGGAAATTGAATGATGTCATGATGGAATTCGTGACTGGGTTGCCGAGGTAACCTCGAGGGAATGATGTTGTTTGTGTAGTCATCGACAGACTTACAAAGGTTGCTCACATCCTGCTTATCAAGAAGACCTTCAGTGTTGATGATCTGGGATAGTTAAACATCTTTGAGATTGTATGTCTACATGGAGTTCCACAATCCATTTTTTCAGATAGGGATGCATGTCTTACTTCATGGATATGGAAGGGGCTTTAGAAGGATTTGGGTACACAGGTACTTTTAAGTACAACATACCATCCATAGTCAGATGGATAGTCTATGTGCATGATTCAGGTGCTTGAGGATATGCTTATAGTTTGAATTCTCGTCTTTAGGGATTCTTTAGAGAATCATATACCTCTTTTAGAGTTCACATACAACAACAATTTTCAGGTGACTATTCAGATGGCACCTTATAAAGCCTTATACGGTAGGCCATGTCAATCACCTTTATACTAGCAGGAGGTAGGAGAGGCATCTTTTCTTGGACCTCATCTTGTTCAGGAGACCTTAGATAAGATGTAGTGTATTCGGAAAAGGATGGATACAGCATAGTCTCAACAGATGTCTTATGCTGATCAGCGGAGATGACCTCTGGAGTTTGAGGTTAGGGATCTGGTTTTCCTGTGTGTCACACTGAGGCTTGGACACAAGAGGATTCAGAGATAGGGTAAGCTTTTACTGAGGTACGTCAGGCCATTTGAGTTGTTGGAGAGAGTTGGTTCAGTTGCCGATCGGTTATTGTTACCTCAGTAGTATCGAGCTATGCACAACGTCTTCCACGATTCTCAGCTCCGATTTTACTTTTCAGACCCGTATCTTGTCGTTCAACCTTAGGAGGATGATCTCAATACATATACATCGTTCGAGAGGCATCCTATCCATATTTTCTATCACCATGAAAAGTTTCTCCATGGCCAGCCTGTTCCTCTGGAATGACTGATATGAAAGAATGGGAGAGTATAAGATGAGACTTGGGAGAGGGAGGTCGATATACGATCGCATTGGCCGGAGTTGTTTAGAGTTTCTTCTTCTATTCCTCGCTAGGGAAATTCACGGATGAATTTCTTTAAGGGGGGGATGTTTGTACGAACCCAAACCTTCTTTATTATCAGGTATGTTTTTCCTTTTCTGGAGTTTTGAGAAAAAGAGGAGAATCTTGAAATTTTTAAAATACATGTTGTGTACATTACAAGTACACGCCCTGTACCTTGATGTTTCATGAGACCATGTGATGGCCATGTTCGGGCGACACACATGGTTTGTAGGAGAGATGTGGAGGCTGCATAAATTGGAGTACAAAAAATCCATTTACACTCCATGTAATTCAAATGTACACTCTGTGTATTTTCATTTTTTTCCTTAAATGGGTTGGGGTAGCATCTAATCGACAGATTTGTCTTCCTCTCCAGCTTCTTCGACCGAGAGCATCATGTACGGCCACAAACATATTCCAAGCCCAATATCCTCCATCCATTCTCCAAATCGATTGTCGTTGATTCCGTTGGAACCTTAGTGGTGTGATCTTCCTTCTTCTTGAGTTTCATTCCATGATTTTCCCTCTTCCTCATGATATCGTAGGTTAAGCATTATGGACGTTTTCTAAGATCTTCAATGTTCTAAGGAGAATCAAACATCTTGTTTCTACGATATCGATCTCCTAACATCATGGTAGGTGTTTTGTGCCTTTCTGTTCGATGTATTTAAGTTTTATGTGCAATTTCCACTAGTACAAGTGAACAGGGTATTGCTTGTTTATTTTTTATCCCCTGTTGTGTTCTTGCCTTTCTTGTATCCTTGTGTATAGGTAAATTTTGGTTTTATATGAAGTTAATTATTGTGCTTGCATGTTTTACCCATTCTTCTTCTGACTTTGGCTGTTTTACCTACTATCCATGCCTTGTGACTGTAGGATGGAGCCCTGTTTCCTAACATGCTTCTTAAGCTATTGACTGGTTAGACATGTAGCTTTGTAGGTTTACTTTGGCCATATAGAATTATTATGCACTGATTGGTATGGGGTCCTGAGAACCTAGTGCTTTAGACTATACGGGATAGACCGAGGGAGCTTCCTAGAGAGTCTTAGATATTATATACTATAAGGGATAGACCGAGTGAGCTTCACAGAGAGTCTTGGATGTTATAGACTATAGGAGGGTGGACAGAGTGAGATTCCTCAGAATGTCTTGAGCTTATAGACTGTAGGGGATAGATCAAGTGAGATTCCCAAAGAGTCTTGGATATTATGGACCACGGGAGGGTAGACCAAGTGAGCTTCCTCGGAGGGTCTTTTTTTGTTTTGTTTGAATTCCTTAAACCATTCTAGTCTATAGGAGGAATTGACCGAGTGAGGTTCCTCAGAGAGTCTATGATAGACCAGAGGCTATTGGAGGAATTGATGGAGTGAGCATCTTCAGAGAGTCTCTATACATTGGGACTATAAGGGGAATTGACCTAATGATCACTGTAGAGAGTCCATGAATATCTTAAACTATGAGGGGAATTGACTGATCGTGCATCCTCAGAGAGTGTTATAATTTTTTATGACCAGACCAGAGTGGTTTGGCTGACTGTACTACACAGAGGGTCATTGGTGCTTTTTGGATAGGACCATAGTGGGATGGATGTGATTAATTCCCAGAGGGTTTCTATTTGTGGTTAGCTATTTTCTTCACTGCTGCTTGTGGATTTTTGGATTGTTTACTACTGTGTATTGTTTGTTACTGCTTAATGTTTACTGTTTTCTATGCACTACCTTCCATATACTCACCGCCTGTTAGGCACAGATCTTGGGGTGGTTGCCTACTGGGATTCAGTCTCACATCCTATTTGGGACATGCTTTTGGTCCCAAACAGATTATATTGTTATAGGTGTAGACAAAGGCAGACACCCTTCGACTTCAGGTACGTGACTTGCATAGGAGCAGGAGAGCACGAGGCCAAGATGAGGATTGCGATGCTGAGGAGCGGCTTATCGTTTTTCATTTTCACTTTTTCATAGTATTGTATTATGAATTATTACCTGTTTAGATTCTCTCTTAGAAATATGTATTAGCCGTCATTTGATAGATATGCGTGTGCTCCATTTTATTATTTTAGACTTCTGCTGTTTATTGTTGTTGGATATCTTCTGCTTTCTCAATTGGTTTATGTTTATTGTTTCTCTTCCACTATGTACTCTGCCAATTATGGAATAGTTTACCCATAATCACACCCAAGGCCCTCACTTCTAGTCAGAAGCCTCTGGCATTTGGGGAAATGTGTTTGAGGCCGTACGGCCAACCGGGTAAGGGGCACCTCTAGGTGGCTTCCGGAACCAGGACATTACAAGAAAGGGTCGGTGGGAGTTCTTGTTGATATTCCCCAACTCCAATCCAATTATAAATATAAATAGGTCTCATGTTACTATGACTTAGGGTTAACTTCTCCCAAAATCACATGAATCTCATCTATTGATATATAAATAAGAACACCTTATTTTTACATTTAAACTACTATCCCCAATGAATATTTCCATCATAGATATTCTGTTAATATTGATAAGTCCATATGTTCCATGGAATGTTATTTCCCTTTTACACTATTTCCTTGGGAATTTCAAGTTCCAAAATCATAAATTCATTATTTTCATCCTATAATGTAGGTGTTATGAGTAAATTACCATAAAGGGATTCATATAAATCCATTTGTTTTCTTGAGTGGAAACTATAATTCTATGAGATATCAACTAGAGGAAGATATTGATCCCATAATTCATTAAAGTCCACCACACATTCTTTGCACATGACTTCTAGTATGTAGTTATTAACTTAATATTAGCCATTAGATTATAGGAGATAAGTTGTAATGAATTTCAACGTAGTATTTACAAAATTTTGGAGTCTCTTTTTGTACATGGTGATAAATAATGGATCTCAATTAGATACAATCAATAGTAGTCTTCCAGATATCCTGACTAAACCTCTGATATATATACATGATGATGAATAAATGAGAAATTAATTATAATAGATATTAAATGGTAACTACTTATAAGATGTTCTAATAAAAACTATATTGAATTATTTCTTCTTTATATTGTCTATAAATGAGTTTAAAATACAATTTTTATGGTGTCCCATTTAGATGTACGTATAGGTAATAATTGCAGCATCCATTTAAAAATATTTCTTTTCTAACATCACCTAATGACATATCATGAATTTTTATGCATATTGAATGATATCTTTATTCATTTTGTCTTATTAATAGTTCTATTTTATATCTCATTACATCGTGATGCTACCCTAGTGGATAGAGAAGGTTAAGTTATGTGCATCCATCAACATCTATTTATTTAGCTCAACATTTGATTATACACATAATTACGGCCCACACCATATAACTATTTCATCAATTTTGAACTTCTATAATTTCACCATTTTATATATTACAAATTCTTATGTATTTATATAACATCTCTTTGATAATAATTTATATTCTCTAAAACGGATGGATGTGAAATAATTTTAGAAATAAATGATGATTTTACTTCCTGTATAATTCCCATTTCTATCATTTTCATGTATAAGAATATTGCATCCTTATAAGTTCTCATCACAGATAAGGACACTTGAGATTTACTATTTCTATTTCCTACCACATAATTTAATTTCTAATGACAGTTTCAGATTATGAAACCATATTATGTGATCATCTATAGAAATATTCACAAGTACATATTAATATCCTTCATTGTGAATATATATTTAATTCTCATATAGTATTTATATATCTCACGCATCTACCAATATATATAATGTTTCTATATTTATTTTATAATGATTATTGTAGAAAAATATTGATCATGAATTTGATATTTCATCTAATAAATTTCACATACCTTGAAGAGTATACCATATCATTATCATTCCAGATCATTATAAAAACAATTACCTCCTCTAAATCATCACTATATAACATGAAAAGTTCCGAACAAGGGGGATGCATGACCACTGGTGTAGTGATAACCAATTTTTCAATTCAAAAAAAAGATATTTTTATATTAATAAATCTTAATATAAATTAACATCTTCTGATTCATTTGGTTATTGTTTTGGAAAATCATGAGTAATGCCTCAAAAATAATAAATAACACAAATCTATCCTAAGTAAACAATGGATATACATTATATATATTAGATTTGTATACTCCTAAATTTCCATTATCATAAAGGTGTGCACATATATATCCTATTATGAGTTATAACATTCCCCATGAATGATACTTCCTCCGAGAATAAATCACACTTACTATAATTTTTATATAACTTATCCCTTTTGAATTGAATTTATTATTGTGATCAAATTCTCCACATGCACCTCCTTTCATTTGAATTATATAAAAATATAATATATAAATTCTACCATAAATTTATTAAGGTAATCAATAAAGTATCTATTAATTATGGACATTGTGATTTTTGGATAATTAGAGAATTTTTAGGGCATCATTATGAACTCATAGTGTTTATATACTGTTTTTATGGTATTTTTCTTAATATCCTTTTTCTCGAACATTATTTAGAGACAAAATTACCAAGGTTACACTATAAAGAAATACTACTCCCAAGATCATTTAACATAAAATTCATCAATCAATGGAAGGTTATAATTGTTCATTATCTTGATTGTGTTGAGCTTATGATTGTTAATAAAGAGGCACACTGACCGATGCTTCATGATAAAGTGTTCTGTTGGACAATATGGTGAACAAATCAGGCATATAGATCCTTTTTCCAGATTATATTGTAACTTCTTATTTAGTTATTATAACAAAATGGTTTACATTTACTATTAGGTATTGGATATGGGTAGAGTTCCCTGTATTAGATTGGTTTATTACTCAACATCTCATTCATGATGAATAATATAAAAATCATCATTGATTACATCATTATAATCCCTTAGAATGAGAATTTCATGGAGCATGATTCGGTAAATTTTCTGAACAATTTTGGGTATATATGATTTCTGGTATAGAATTTATATACATGTTTTAGAATAATATTACAAATGAGATTCATCATTTCCCTAACACATGTACAAAATTATAGGATGCCTCAATAAGTAAAGAGTAATCTTCTTCATACAACCGTTGATGTTGGATTTATTTAAGGAAATCTAATAGATGACTTATATAGAAACAAACTCCAATAAAATATGTAGGAAAAGCCTTCTTGGGAGGCCCAATACATAAAAAATTATTTGGTTGAGTAATATATTTGTGATGAAATAATTTATTAATCAAATATTCTCAATGATAATGCAACCCCCATGTTTTGAGATGGTTTTTGAGTAAACATGATGCATATGAAAGAATTCATCAAACTATAATCATAATTTATATATTATATACTATAATTAGTAAACAAAAAACCAATCACCACAAATTTTTGGATCCACCTTAGTATTATTGGTTTTATATCCTCTTCCTTTCTCTCTAGTATTTTTATGTTATTTCCATTTATTTTCACTAGAAACCCTTTACATTGAGATTTAGTTCACATAATTCATATGTACACTGTAGTTGAATAATAACACAGTAGACATAGTTTTGATCTAAATATTCTTTTCTATTCTCTATTTATTTGGATTATTCACATAACTTCTTTATTTATTAGAGAAATTTCTTTATTTTTTATGCTTGAACTATCTTTAGGTTCTTATCAAATAATTCTTTTTAATACATACTCCCACAATTTTAACACATGGGATTTTGGGGTTCCTTTCATATATGATATTATTCCATAGATCCTCATAAATAAAACCCTTTGTTATGGTTTCGATCTCCTAGACAATAAGGATTTTTAGAGTCACCAATCCAATATTTCCCTCAAAGGAATAATGAGCAATCACTTTATATTTTTCAACATCATAAATCACTAAGTATTTTAATAGACTCACAATTATTAAAAAAATGGCCAACCATACAATAGATGTTAATGATAAATATAAAGGCATACTATGATATCATTTTGATGTTTTCCATATACATACTAACATAATAAACATCCTTATTCATCATTATATGTATATATATATCTATTTTGTCAATACCTGGAACCTAGTAACCCAGATTAGGTGTAATGATTATTACATTGGAAATAGATACAAAGAAACATGTCATAATAGGCTAAATGGTTTAGTAGTATTAGTAAAATAGTAACATACCTGATTTTCATAGATATCTAAAAACAAAAAATATGCAATTTATTTTCCCTATGAACTCTATTTTATCCTAATCCAACTCTGCATATCAATCAAAAAACACCTCAATATATCTTGGAGAAAACAAAACATTGGAAATTGGTGAGATCAGATGCTCAAAAAGGGTAAGAATACATATGATTCTATCATGAATAAATAGTATTAATAAATGTGTAATGGTAAATAACTGAAACACATTCCATATATACAAATACATTTTTATAATATGGAAGAAATAAATGATGGTCAAATAAATCTATATAAATAACCACATGTGCTGGAGGATTATCCATTGATATTATAATTAATTGAATAATCAAATATAAATAAAAATATAATATCATAATTATAGAATTTATAATATCATACAAATGAAACACAATTTCTATATATTTCAAAACATAATTTAAAATTGTGGGTAAAAACATGTATAATTTGGCCTGAGGAGTTGTCTCATGAGACCTCTCGATGAATTTATGGGCTATCTATAACCATTATAATAAATCACATACACTTTCCAATGAATTAACAATATGAAATGATTGAATGATAATTAATACTAATTTTTTTGAATATGTAACATTTGAATTCATAACAGTTACCCTAATCAGATAAACATAATCATAAACCATACAATTTAATATGGTGAATGGAAAAAAATTGTACATCCTTACATAAAAATATCCTAAACTATCCAAATAATTAATATTGATGATATTGATACAACCTATCCCTATTTGAACATATTTTCAATACATGATTTATGAGGTTAATGAATAGAAATACAATGAAACGATCATTAAAAAAATCTCTTGGAACATGTCCTTTACATTTGTAAAATCACATTTGATAACTAAATTTAAATTTTTTTGAAATTTAATTTCGGTGAAAATTAAATTTGAAATATATAATTATGTCATAAAAACATTTACTTTTCATGATTTCAGAACATTCTTTTTATTACGTACATGTGAAAATAAAAATTTCTCTAATATTTTCCGTAAATGTAATATTTGCATTGTTTGGAAAATGACATGAAGATTCCTTTCAAACCATTTTTTTAAAAATTAAAATATTGGTATTTATTTCAATAAAAAAGTTAAATTATTTCTTAACAAAATTTAATTTTTTTATAAAACATGGATTCGGAAAAAAAATCATTTTCAAATAAAAGCAGAAATAATGTTTCCCTTTATTGAAAACATTTTGTCAATAATTTGAAGTACCAAAGTCATTAAAAAGTGTACTAATATTTGAAATGTTATTAAATAAAAATATAATATTAAAATATAGATGGTTTTATTATTTTGGAACCAAATAATTCAACCAAGGGAGACAGAAACATAAATAATCATGAATAATGATGAAATTGTGAAAAATATTTTTCCACAATGCTAACATCTAAATTATAAGCCCCGTTAATGAAAAAATAACAAATGAATCACAAAAAACCATGAAGATAAATATATTAATGATATATCACATCATATGGGTAGTATATACAGAATAGAAAATAATGAAGTGGTGATGATGGAAAATTTCTCAATTAAGTTAATGTAACACAATAAACACGAATAACAATTATCCATTATCCTTAATGGTTACTTAATATTTCCATTTTAGTTTACTCCATGGTAAATTGTAAATTATTATTTACCAAGGTATGTTATATTTTAAGAATAAAAATCACATGACAAATGTTATATAATTCACACCAACCAATTCTAAATATTAAATCCAATTTATTAAACAAAAATCATATGTGTGTGGAATGTTAATTTTATCAAAGGAGCATGTAATACAGATAACCTTGTTTTGACCTTAATAATGATAATAATATTTTATTATGTATATTAATCATTATGACACGAAGTTAATTTGAAAATAATATATTATATAAAATATTTTTAATTCAAATATTAAATCCATTTAGTAAAATTTTGATCAGTTGTGTGGAATAATATAATTTACGATTAATCTGACATACATGATGAAAAATTATTTTTCAAAATAGAATATTTTCTAAAGTATAGAATGTTTTAATATGCAAATTAATACTTAAATTAATTTAAATGACCAAAATTATTAAATTTTGAAATATTTTTTCTAATTTTTGTCTTCAAATAAAAATATAATTTTATTTAACATTGTATATTATTTAAAATAAATAGTCAATTTTCAATAAATAATTGTATCTTCTAATATTGATAAAGAATTTAATAATTTACAAAACAAATTTTATATTATCAAAAATATATTTTATCAAGTATATTTCATAAATGATGATTATTTTTTCCAAATATATTTTTGAATAGTTTAAATTTTTTATTTTAAAATATGTGCACAAACTTCATCTAAAAAACATTTAAAAAAGTGATGTTTTGCAAACAAAATTGTTTTAATTAAAATGAGTATTATTTTATTTTTAATGAATAGATAAAAACTGAATTTATTTTACACCGGTGTAAACCACATTGGATTCATCATATAGTTAGTCATTATCATACCCTCCATCTTAATGGTTATATTATAATGGTCATGATTAAATAATAATATTTTCATAGAGCATCAGGTTTCATATAAAAAAGATATTTCATATAGAATAATATATAAAATACATTGAATTTATTTAAGATGAAATATATATAATTGACATGAGGTTTTATATTATCTTTAAAAAATTTCATGTCATATATGATATCGATCAATATTTTCCTCTTTTAAAAACTAAGGTTGTTATATTCTACCGCAATAAAATATATTTAATTTTCATTATTTAATATTGATATTGATAATCATGGTTTTAAAATTTGAAAACACAATTATTAGAATCCCATATCATTAAATGGGAAAATATAACATTCTCTCGATAAGAATGAAATGGAAGAAAAAAGTTAACATAACTATTTTTCCAAATATATATACTTGTTTGCGAGTAAATATATGGACATGGAAGAAAATCCTAAATAATTATAGAGGGTTTTTTGAATCATTTTAAAAAAAATTGAATGATTTATATTATGTAATGGACCTCAGAACAGAAATCTAAGATGATGAAAATTACTTTCTGAATAATTGGAAATTAATATACTGGGTTAAAATTTCTATTTCAAAATTCCATTCATAGAGCTGATGAATTTACATACATTTATGATATAGTACACCTTAAATTATATTTACAATTCAGTACTTTGGTTATTATTTTATCAATTTCCATATCAACTATTACTCCACGATGATAATATCAAATAAAAAAATTTATACTCAAATCAATACAAATAACATTTAATAGATCATTAAATAAATAAAATAGTTATATGTCATTCTTCACACCTATAAATATCTTCCAAAACCAAAATTTTTATAAAATTTTATCCAATATCACCTAAATATCAATAAAATCCATTTCATTAATATTTATACTTAAGACTCATCCAAAATATGTCTGACCAAATTCAACGTCCAATAATCTATTTGGGAAGTCACTAAATCAACATTATATTAACAAGACAATATAAAGGGTATATTAATTCCATATTCATAATATGTGAATAACATAATAACTATAAATCCATAATAAAAACATCGATGTGTAAAAAAAATAAAATCAAAGGTTGTCAAATAAATTTTCTTGATAAAAAAAGCAGTAAACTCTATCATTGATAACATATACAATCAAATCCCAAAACAATATCATAGAATAAAATACATTCATATAAACATAAATTTACAATTATTATCATAACAATGAGCACATATTAGGGCTTTTATTTCATCAATCATGTCTTTTCTAAAAAAATAAACTTTCCACTGAATCACATTTCTTGATCATTAGAACCATTGATCATATGCTCTAAAATCCTGAAATAAAAAATTAATATATTGAAACCATTATACTATTCATAAATATTATAACTAGAATTTAATTTGTAAAATAATAAATTAACATAATTTATTAATAAAAAAAATATTAATCATTCTAATTATTCTATAGTAATATCATAAGCATGAACATGATTCATTAGATTTTTTTGAGATGATTTTCGTGGATTCATGGAGAATTTGTTTTCAAAGTGCCCCATATCCTTATATTTTAAATATATAATATTAAATGATTCTTTTTTACCCTTGTATTCATGTGACATATACTATTTATGTCCACATTTTATGCAAAATCCCATTTTCTCTAATAATTCACCTACGTGTTTCTCTCCAAAATTATCAGATATGTAAAAATTCATATTTTCTATTCCTTTAATTTTTTCATGTCATCATCATTTTTACTTTCTTACATTAGAATCCATAATGCATAATGAATTATCTCTCTATATTCATAGAGAATGATTCCATATCCTTGAAAAATGTCAATTCTTTGGAGACTAATTACGATTAAATTATTCGATTAATCTTAAATTTGAAATGATCAATCTTATTATATTGATTTCTAAACTGATTTAGTTATTATTACTTCTGTTAGGTGACATTTATAAATAGTTTCGTACAAAATATTATACTATAAAATTGTGAAACAGAATTTATAAACCCATATATAGTGAAAAAACTAGGATAAATTCAATATTTTAAATATGGATAATTTAATAATCATAAACATGGTTTTTTGGAAGTGTTTTTGAAGTGGAAAAAATATTTCCTAATTATGTAAAATAGTTTTTAAATAAACTTTTAAAGAACCCATTCATACCCCCTTGTAGAATCCTGAAATGTGCATAATGATGACTATTTTTAGGTACTAAGTAGTGCATTAGTCATTCTAAATGTACCATTTTCAAAGTTATTACTCCATGGTAACATTGTTCCAAATCCATGTCTACTAGTAGTATCCAAACAGGAGTATGTTTATAGGAAACAAGAATATAATATCTCAATTAAATTTTTTGGGATGTTCTTATATAATTATACATAATGTATATTATATGGTTATATTGCAGTGTATATTTTTCATAAATTTATTTCCTAGTATTTCTACAAGAAATCCAATGATCCCAATAATAAAGAACCTTCCTGTAGTAAACTATAGTCAGTAGTTATATTATTACATTAAAACAATATATAGTAAATCAGATCATGAAGTATTGAATAATTTAAATTTTTGGTAAAAATATATACATAAATTAATTAAACATACCTTTGGAAACATAAAATACACATTTTTTCATTAAGAACCCAACTATTCCCCTTGTGAAACCCCTATATATCAACAATAAAACACTCCCTAGAAACCTATAGAAAATAAAACATCATAAAGGGATGAAATTATATTCCCAATAATTATAATAATATAATATACTATATAATTAATAACTAATCATAATGCATATGTCAAGGTAAATAATTGAACCACAATTGATTAATTAATAACTTGAGGAAAAAATTCATACGTAATATATGATCAAATTAATCCATAAAATAATCACATGACCTTAAAACATATCCCTAGATATAAAACTAATATAATAATTACGTGGAAATCAATAAATGATCTCACTATGTGGGAATTGATATTTTCATACATCTGAAACACACATTTATAGCATTTCTTATAAAAGGTCAAAAATATGGGTAAAAAAATATCTAATTTAAGAAAATCCTTTCTCTAATGAGACTTATTGATTCCTAAATGGTCTACCTATAACCAAGGCATGCCCATCACATACTATGTCTAATTCATTCCACATATGAAAATGTTTAAACCTAATTAAAAATAACATTTTTATTTAAAAACTAACATAAGTAATGTTAATACTTACCCCAATCAAATAGACCTAATCATAAACTATCTATAGTAATATTATGAATGGTAATAAATTTTTACATCCAATTTGAAACTATTCATAAATAATCCCTAGAAATAAAAGATATGATATCAGCACAACATATATCTAGTGGATCAATATAACAATTATGGTTTTTTTTCATTGAAGAATAAAAATATAATGAAATGATCCTTAAAATAATTCTTGAGAAAAATATTATATTGATTTTGATAAAAAAAATTGAACTAAAAGTTTACAAAATATTATTAAAATACATATATTTGAAAAGAAATATTGAATATAGTATAAAACCATTGAAACATTTAGAGTTCTTAATGATTGGAAATTATGTTCATGTTATACCTACTAAAAAAATTCCCTTTACATTTTTGGTAAAATATAAATAAGTCTTATTTGGATAACAATATAAACATTATTTTAAAATATTATTAAATTTAAAAAAAAAGTATAAAACTTTATTCAATAAATAATTTATATAATCTTAAAAACAATTTTGTAAATATTTTTAAAATACATGTATTTGGAAGAAAAAGCATTTTCATCCGAGAAGAGAAATAATCTTTTATTTTCTTAAAAACATTTTCTCAACTATTTTAACTATCACTAAGTGGAAGAATGGTATTAATAATTTAACCTATCCAGAATAAATATATATAATGTAAATATATTGGTTTTATGATATAATACTAAATAATTCCCTCAAGGGAGATGTAAAATAAAACAAAAAATAATGAGATTGTGAAGTAAACCCTTCCCACATTGGAAACATATGAATCACATTCCTTATAAAAGAAATAAAGTCACCTAAAACTGAAAATAATATATTGAATAAGTGATTTATTATATATTATAGGAATTGCGAAATATAATCACCACACAAAATAAATAAGTCATTAATATGGAATATGTATCACATAAGTTAAAGTTATACAATAAACCCTTAACTCATGCTTGAAGTACATCATATTTATCTAAAATTCATTTTTAAATAAATAGTTTAACTATAGTTATATTATAGATCCATAATTATTTATATCACACCCCATATTATCCTATTAAAACATTTCACCACACATTTTTTAATACTTTGTCATTATTTTCACTATTTTATTTGTTAATTCCCTTGTTTTTTCATAAATGTTTTTCATTAAATTTCTGATTCATGTAAATTGGATATAGTTACATCATCTCTATAATTATATAAATGTTCTATTTTTTTCATTATATGTATCCTTAAACACATTAATGACAACATGACATAGAAAATGAATCACATCACTTCATGGAGATACTAGGTCGGCCGTACGCACAATCGATGATATAACTCCCTTAATGTAAAAAAGACTAATCAATTGTATGATTTATTAATTTTATATAATTAATATAATTATATATAACAAACATATTCATTAAATTTATACTTAGTACCATCCATGTAATGTGAATGTGAAAAACTAATCACATAACTTCTTGAAGTGGTAGTTCACTATGCACATGAGCAACATTATCTCATTTTTAATATAACTCAATTTAAGAAGATATATATGATATTATAACTATATAAGAATAATTATAAAATAATATTATATATATTCATTATATAAATTATATACATTATATTCATTATTATATTCAACAGTTAGAAGTGTTTACAGAAAACAAGTTTCATTACGTCAAAATGTGGTATGCCACCATACACATGATTGATAATTTCATTTTCCATTATATTTTAGTGGAGGGTGGTAAATATTAATTCATTAGTAGAACAAAATCATTGTATATAGGATATAATGGTTTTATTTTATTGTAGTTTTGAATACAAAATTTATGGACTAAAATTAAGAATGAAAGAGAAATATCCTGGTAGAGATAATTACCTTCACCTAATGAAATTTCATTTTCAATTATTAGTAAGGACATTGAATTTTGTATTTTGGTAAAAAATATATATATAATGTTTCTAGGGATTTGAAGGATTTATTTTTTAATATTTTTGTTTAGAAAAATGACTTGAGAGGTGTGATAATTTTAGGGGAGTGAGTTTACTTTTATAATTAAAGACTAGTGACATTTTTTTAAATAACCAAAACTATTCAATAATAAGAAGTCACAAATAGAAAAAATCACTCAAATATTGAAAAATTTATATTTTATGGGTGATATGATCTTTTTAAATATTTAACAAAAAAAATAATTCAACCATGTTATACCTTAGAAATTTTTTTTGCTTATTTTTACCATATTATTTTTCACCATGATAACATGAATATTCTAATTTACCTAAGTTAATTATCTTTTATGAACAAAACTAAAATGAGACTTATTAGATATTTTTTATTTTTATTATAAATAATCAATATAATTTATTAAATAAATATTTCATCTGTGTGTAAAATTATTTTTAACATAAGAATATGTAAAACAAAACCCCCTTCAACATAACTTGATGTAATCAATTTTAATTGTCTTTATATATATTTGTGAAAAGGAATTAATTTTAACTTATTATATATTAAAAAATTTTATAATTCCAAATATGGAATCAATTTTTAAAATAAAATTCGCCTAAAAGGTAGAAATCAAGTAAAAATTAATCCCACAGAAACATTGAAAAAATAATTTCCAAAGAGCAAATTTTCAAATATATAAAAGTTGTAATATTAAATATAATTATTAAATTGATTCAAATGAACTAAATTAGTAAAATTTTAATATTAAAATAATAATTTTACTTTAAAACTGATTTAAAATTTTATTTAACTCTATAAATAATTTAAATGAAATTATAGTTTTCTGTAACAATAGATATATTTTATTATTAACAAAAAATAATATTTTTATAAAATTCTCAACAATTAACAAAAATAAAATTTTAAAATTTGTATTTCAGAAAGAAATTATATCCTTTGAAATAAATTTTTTAAATGGGGAAAATAATTTTTAAATAATTTTTGCAATGTAAGACTAACCCACCTTCATATAAAATATAGTTATTCCAAAAAAATTAATTCACTTTTAAATGGTTCTCATTTTATTCATAATAAATATAATACCCCTAAATTTATTTTATACAATTATAAAATATATTGTTTTAATAATTTAGTTACAAATTTTCATAAATTTCAACATAAAATCTAGGTTATAATGTTCATGTTTAGATATTATTAATTTAATATTGTACAATGTATCATTAAAATAGGTGTTTCATGTAACAAATCCTATCAAAGAGATTAACTATTGAAAAAATAAATTTATCATGTAGTCTCAAGGTTTTACATTTTATTATAATATTTTTGTTTCCTCTAATATATAAAGGACAACATAACAACCTAATAGTGTAGGTTGAATCTGGGTTTCAAAATTTTCTTTTTAATTTGACAGATGTTGTTTCCACATTGGTAAGAACCAATTAATCCTATCTGATGGGAATGTGTAGAAAAAACAATCACATTCAAAGAGGAAAAAAACAAATTTTACTTGGTTCACCGCATAGGGCTAGTCCAAGTGTAATACTCCGATAGTGTGATAATCATACAAAAGATTCACTAATCTTTACTAGTTCTAGAATTGAGAAGTTCATACAGAATAACTCTATTCTAGGAACACTTCCTTTAAAAAAATTTATGGATGGAATATTACATCACCCAAAACACTCCCATCAACTCCCTCAAGCTCACTACCTCTAGTGAAGACTGGCATAATTTATTGACATGAAGGCCCCGTCATTAGATTGGTATTTAAGTTTTTTTCCACTACTAGCATGAGACTCTACATGAATCGATGTCTTATGATTATGCACTTTGAAAGAAATTTTCACTTAGTCCAGATGTTCAATAATGTCCTTTGTGAATATCCTTCGTGATGCTCACTACCTTCATAAAGATAACTGCCATTGCAGAACAAATTATCATCCCATGTCTCACTCATCCATCATACAATACTCCATAATCGTGAAGCACCCATTATGTATAATAATTAGCATCAATAAATACATAGGTATTATTTTCATGATGCTCAATCTCACATATAAATCTAGATTCATAAGGCTCTCCTAGATTCTTGAAATTATAGTGATTTCAAAATTTCCATTAATAATTTATTTAAAATTAAGTGGGGGTGTCCTTATATTAATAATCACGTCCATTCACAATAATCCAACACCTCTAACTAATTTTTATAGTATTTTAAAAACATATTTACGGTTCTCATTTATTCATGATGATCCATTAAGAATTGATGTTTTCCCATATATTTCCATTAAACCATTATGTATTCCTGATACTAAATTTTCATAATCATATAGAACACTATGGCGCATTGTGATGATCTACATCATTGTGAACCTCAACCATGTATTCATGAAACCCATTCCTTTCCTATGTTTATAAAGATATTATTATAAAAAATCATTCAGGAAGTAAGACCTTCCTCTAGATTTTGAGCCCAAAAATTTTGTGAACATTAGAAAAAGACGTGACCTTCAATATTGTTTTCAGCTTGTAGTGTAAGGTCACTATCATTTCAAACACATTGATCTTCCAAATGTATCATGAAAAAAAGAAAAAAATCAATCCCCATTTCTGATAATGATCAACCATTGTTCAAATAAACTCTCCCTTTTGGTTTTCTGGGGATCAAGAGATAAAATTTATAATGAACCATACACTATCAAAACCAGATACGCAAGAAAAAATATATCCAAACAAATATATCTCCACTATCCATTATGTGTGTAGAAAAAATAGTTAAAGCTTAAATTGGGTTATCATGTTTCATAATACTTAATCATATACAAGATAAGGGTGGAATATTTCCTCATAACATTGAATTTTTATCTCAGTTGCCATTTTACACCATTTTTACTCATTATATTTTTTCTCATAACAATGAAACTGTTTAATTTCTTCATTTATCCATTATCTTCCTTAAAAAATAAACTCAAAGAACTTGATTCTTACCTGTAATAAAAAAAGGATCTCCTTGGATCGTATCTCCCCCATAAAACATCACAACTTCAAAAAACTAATTAAAATGATTAACAGAACTAGGGAGAAATGATTACTCATAATGTCGTCCTTATCATTGAAGTGGATAAAAAATGAGGATTAAACCTTGTTTATTGAACACATGTGATGCTAGTGGCTTGGTCAGAATTTCATCCACATGTTTGTCAATTCCAACATGATTCATTGTAATCATTACTTTTTCAAACATTTTATTGATGAAGTGACATCTGATTTCAATATGTTTCATATGAGAATGACAAACAAGATTCTTTATAAAATCAGTCATGCTCTTTTTATCACATTAAATCACAATTAGCTATTCCACATCATCAACAACATTAGTTTGTTGATTCTTTATCCACAAAAGCTAAGTGTAAGACATATAAGTAGAAATATACACTACTTAAAAGTACTAAGGAAAAATAATTTACTATTTATTACACAACCATCCCACAAATTTACTTCTAATAAATAATAATCCACCACTTGTGGACTATCTTTATAGCATATCTCCAGAACAGTCAACATTATAAAAAACTTATAATTCATTATCACTCCCTACAGTAAAGTATAATCCAAAATTAATTATTCATTTGATGTACCTCATAATTCATTATATCTACATTATTATATTATTCCTTTATATTACTTTGAATGTGGGATTCTATAATGATACCAACACGAGGTCTATATGTGTTGTAGTCTAGTAAAATAGGCTTCCAATGATTCTCTTGTACACTGTGGGATCCATAAAAGTCCCATAATCATGTTTTACTTATATTGTCCCAAATGTAATTGGATATTGTATTGGATTGGAGCCATTCATATTAAATTTCTTCATTATAATTCATATATACATTCCCTAACAAATATAATTGTATTACAACTTCTTAGTCACCTACATCCCTAAGAGGTATGGAGGTTAATAAATCAAAGACATTTCAAATTCCAATTTTATATGTTTTAAAAAAATTTCCACTGACCACTTCCCTTCTTTCATAAAATATATTTTCATCCATGTACACTAAAATCATATATAGATATTCATTTGATTTTTTCATATAGATATTATGGTCGACAACACCACCATTAAATTTTAACTTCTTTAAATGAGTATAAATACATGAATACCATTCTCATCACTCTTTCTTTAGACCATAAGGTGAAATATTAAATCATAAAAATATTTTTTCATCTACTAAAATAAAATAAAAAACTATTTTGTAATTCATAATTCTTCTTCAAGAACTCTTATAAAGAAATTGGTTTTGAAATCCATATAATAAACATTTTATCCTCTTATGATTACTATAGTAAGGATATGACTGATCGACTTGTGTCTCACCACTGGATAAAATGTTTAATAGATATTAATTATTTCAATCCCTACAAATCCATTAAACTATAGGCATTCCATGTTATGATCGAAATTTTTTCACATCAATTGTCTATTTGATGATCCAACCAGTTCTAGTAACATTGAAATTTTTAGGTTTATTCACAAGATCCCATGTCTTCTTATTATCAATCTAACAGGGTTCTTATTTCATGGAATTGAACCATGATTCATCTTTCACATCTATTTCAAATGATGTTGGTTCCATAATTTATAGGAAGGAATACTAAGCATTATCCTTCATTCTCTTTTGTTTGGGTGGGTGTTGTACAATCCCCAATGATGTTGAATTGATCATGTTTTGTTCTTATATTTCTCTTATGAGGTTCATATGATGATTAATTATCCATCATTTCATCTACATATTCTTCTTATGAATCATATTCATTTTGTGACCTTCAAATGTTTTTCACGCTTCCCTCTACTTCATATTTTTAATATCTTCCAATTACATTATATTCATAATCATCTATTATATTTGCACCAAAAATTAGATAGGCATTTTTGGCATTATCTTCAATGATATTAACATAACTTATTACAAAATTAATCCAATAATATTATTGAATTATTGTTAGTATTTTATCCTCATTGAATATATGAGGAATATTCCAACATTTTCAGTATCATCATACTTCCCTTGATTCCCTTCATTGTTTCACATGAAACATTTACATCCGAAAAAATGAAAATAATTCATAGAGGGAGTACTTCCATGCTACCACACATATTTTGGATTAATTGCTCCCATATAAATCATTTTCCAATTTTTATTAAACATTGCTACTTGAATTTTTTTATTAATGATAATAAATATAATACTAAATCAGTGTAGTTATGATCATATTTTTCACTAGTTGATTTTTTCACTCAACAAATCCATTTTGCAATGTAGTCTTTACTATAGTCACATCTTTCATTATTCCATGTTTCTGCATATATTTTCAAACTCAATAGATGTGTATTCAACTCCATTACTAGATCGTAGAACATTGATTGTGTGAAAAGTATCATTCTCAGTTATTAGATGTTAACTTTTCATAAAATCAATCACTTTTTAGTCTTTATGTATAACCATGTTACAATATATTATTCTATAATCATCAATAAAATTAATAAATTACCAATCTATATATGTTTGAGACAGATTTATCAGAACACATAAATCTATGTGGATGAGATCAAAAATATTTGATGCCTTTTCTATACTTTAGACAATATGAATAATAGGACAACATTACTTGTATGCTATAATCACACATAATTACATATTACTACTAAAAATTTGATATATCCATGACTATATTCTTTTTAGATATCTTTTTTCATGTCATATTGATTAATTTGGCCCAACATCTAATTCCACATGTTTTTTTCTTCAACAGTTATATAAGAAATGTTTTCTTCTTTAAACACTAGGTATACATTTTTATCTTATCTATATACATTCATGACATAATTCCTAATTTTTTTATAGTGAACCCCTATTGGTTGAATGTCACTATATTTCCTAAGTCACAAATATTATTTACACTCAGAAGATTATGATGCAAACCATCCACAAAAAGAACTATGATTTTCATAACATCGTTATATTCCAATTTTTTTCTCCCCTTGAATTTGATATTCAAATCACCATAAATGTCAATCCTTATTTTTTCATCATCAATTTTTCTACATTCATCAATAAATCTTCATTTCTCTTCATATGTGATGAGAACCCACTATCAAGAATCTAGGTACTAATATTCTTGGTATCGTTGAGATCGACTTCTATAAGATTCGATATCTCAATTTCCTTTTTTTCCTTCAATGAAATATTACATTGAGTAAAAAATATATATGGACTTTTAAATATTTATTCATTTTCACAGGTTCATAATACTCATACTATCATTTTAGAAGATAAATTCTATTTTTAAGTTAAAAAGTACATGGTTGGTGAGTATTGACTTGTCACTATGTTCAATAAGTGTTATTCCTTCATTTAATATTCTTAAAATAATCAACTTCATGTCCTAAGTTTATGTAATGAAAAAATATCCATAGAATAAATTTTTTATATTAGATTTAGGATATGAATTCCTTTTATTTTTTTGACATGACAGCTCTTCACCATTAAAATAGATTGGTGTCTCTTAACATTATGACATGGTGTGAACCAGATTTCCACAACATTGACATTTTCATAAAAGGAAATGAATTATCACTTCTATTCCTGTTTATGTCAAATTCCCTAGTAAAATAGTTTAACTACCTATCATTTCATGAAACCAGTGGATATGATTTAGTTATCATTTCAGTTTGACTGAAGGAACTCTTTTTTAGGACATCAGTTAACATTGTAATATGATCATCATTATGTTTCCCTTTTTCCGGTACCAGTTATTTCTATCCTTTGATGATTCAATATCACAAACAATTGCATTTATCCCATACACGTGGATATTTTATCATCAAAATCCATCTCCACTCTTTTTGAACAACTCTTATATATCTATATCATCTCAACATCTGAAAATATTCCTAACCCTATTATATTCATTGTTTTTTTTAAATTTGATTCACTTTCATGTTATCCCTCCAGAGTAACAACTTCTTCTTCATGAAATCTACTATATTTACTTCAACTCCAATATGTATGTATGTTAATTCATGACCTTTTATTATTATTCAATCATGATATTTAATTATACTAATTTTCTGATAATTTAGTAGATATTGAATGTATTTTCACTATTTATATTTGATCAATTTTAGCTTTAAGCCAATCAACATGGTGTGATGATTCTTCCAGAATGGCTCTCCAAGTTTTGTTTTAGTTTTCTTAGATTTTAATACTTAAAAAGACAACACCTATGTTTCTTCATGATATTATCATTGAAAATAAACTAATCATTTATAGTATTATCTTTTGATACGTCTCACTATTCAACTATATCCATCATGGATTATTGGGTTCTGGACGTGAACTCTTATTCTTCATCCTCAATGAATTCATTTCCATCATCTTGATCAATGGAGAAACTCTTCCTCTATAATTTATTCCCTAATTTATTATCTCTCTTTTGGGAATACCTTTAACTAAGGTTTTACATGTTTTCAACTATACATTATTCATCATTCATCTTCCATGAGCACCGACAGGTAATGTTCAAAACTATAAAAAATTTGAAATCATCCAAAGTATGACTTCTATAAAATCATCATTTTCCTTCCTTGAAATTATTAGGAAATATCTAAATAAGTGTATACTAACCATTATCATTATCATTAAAATCTCTGAAAATATCATGTATATCCATGGGTTTGAATGTCATCTCCTAGCTTACGTGAATCGTTGCATCCTATTATTTGACTCTCATTTCATATGACACCAGGCTGGTAAAAAATTCTTCCAAAGAATGTTTAGAATGATCTACTTCATGAAGGTCCTAGACGTTGGGATTATAGACAGGTGGAATTATTCTCATGATTATCTTTATAATGTCAATGTATTTTATTTCTTCACTAATTCATCATATTTAACCTACAACTTCAGTGATATGGTTATATGACGTATTTATATTATAATCGAGATTCATTTTTAGATTATTAAACCTTTTTTGAATAACCATAATGTTTTCCTCCATTTTCTTTTTTCAAATTCATATATATTTTCATCTTTTTCCACATAGACATGGATGAATTGAAACACATCACCTTAAGATATATTTTATTAGATAGATCTATAGTAAGTGATTTATTTTTTTATATCTACATAATGAAATATTTTTATATGTTTTAGCCATAGTCATTCCTTTGGCATTAATGACATCAATCCCCTATGAAGTACTAGAGAGTACTTCTTTTCCAAAAAAATAATATTTGAGATCTTATCTTACTCTTCAAATCAATATGTTTCTTCCATAAAATATGGTTACTACCCTAAAAGTTACCTAATCCACCATGATAGTAATAAAGGTTATATTTAACACCAGTATCCTACCTCTAATACCACTTGAAGAATCCCATAACAACCTAATAGGGTAGGGGTGAATAAATTTGTCAAAATTTTCTTTTAAAGTGAAAAATCATTTTCCCATGATGGTAGGAACTATATAAACCAATATGATGGGAATTTAATGAAAAACAATAAATCAAATAGAACGAGACAAGACATCAATTTTACTTATTTCACCACTTAATGGTAGTCCAACGAGAAAAATCTTATCTTCAGTCATCCATACCTAAAATAAAATAATATTCACTAGTTGTGGAATACTGAATTTCAACCATAGTCACTATTTTCCATGCACATTGTCTTTAAATGGTTTTATGGATAACATATTGTGTCCCTCAGAACACTTTTTTTTTGACTTCCCTATATCACTACGTTTCATGAATTCTTACATAGTTTAATGACATGAATGTTGAATCTGTATATTAGAATTAATGTATTATTCATTTACTAGAATGATACCGTGTGTTAATTGATGTCCTGAGGTGGTGAAATTTTAAGTAACTGTTTACTTAATTTATATGTTCAATACATTAATTTGTGAATATCCTTTGCAATTATATTAACCTTCATGAATCTATGAGAATTCAAAAATAAATCTTCATTTATGATGCTTGCTGAGTTGTCACAGAATACCCCATCATCATGAATCAACCATTATATAGATTTAGTGGAATCAGTAAGGAAATAAGTATTCATTTCACGATGCTCAATATTTCATTGAAATCCATATTTACATATCTCCCATATCTTTTCAAAATTAGTGAGATTCCATATTATTTTTGAATAACATCATGTAAAATGATGTGGGGGTAGCCTTATATTTATAGTCTTGGTTTTTTGTGATTATCCAACACCTCTAATGCATTATTTGGACCATTCAAAAAGTTATTTGAAGAAATATTTTATTCATGATTCCCTATTGAGATTTGACATTGTCCTAAAGATTCCCATCAATAAATAATGTACTCTCTACTCTCCAATTCACGTCATTATGGAGAAATCATAAATGTATTGCGTTTCTACACATGTTTTAAAACCTAGAACATTTTTTTCATTTGAACACCTTCACTATATATATGAATAGTTGATTCTCAAAAAAAAAATTTGTAATGCTAGCCCTTACTCTGGATTCCAAGCCCAAATATATTGCAACCAATGGGTCCTGATTCCACCATTAATATGGTTTTCATATTTTAATGTAATATTACTCTCTATGTATACTCCTTGATCATCCATGTATGGATTATAAACAAACATAAATCAGAATCTATTTCCATCAAATATCAACAATGGTTCCCACAAAATACACAATCAAACAACTTGTTCTACTTTTAAAATAATCGAGTGTTACACATTTTATAACTGGTACTTTGGGGAAAATATTTATTGAATAATATATTCCTGCATCCTTCCCATTACATGGAATCAGTTTTGTATTTGGATTTTGTGTTCATAATAATTGTACTCCATTAATAAAATTCTAATGTAATATGATATACAACCCACATGAATTTATCAGGTTCCTAATGTTGGAGTACATATGATATTTTCTCAATGGACTGTGTATAGTGTTCTAGGATGAGTGGATCTAAAAATACACTAATGTTTAGAGGAAATTTTTTAATAAACTAATCAACCACAATATTCATTTTCGTATGATAATGAGGTAATTATAAATAATTCATTTTATTATTAATAAAATAATTTTTTCGAGACAGTACATCCATTAGGATCTCATATCCCACTCATTTAATGTTAGGCATCTCTTTTGGGTAATCATAACATTGAATATCATATTATTAATTAGCATGATTCCTCTTATTTCCCTCAATTAAATAAATAAAGGGTGACATTTCCAATAAGAAGTTATATAAAAAGGGAAACTATAAACATAGAAAGAATAAATTATAAATAAGTAGTATATACTAACTTATCAGTCAATATGTTTAAATGTAGATTATAAATATAAATGTTTAGTATTTGATTTTTAACGTAATATTATATTCATGTACTTTGTAATGGTGTATAATGTGTTTGTGAATTCTAAAAAGCATATCCCTGAGAGTGTTAAAATAGGTTTGTAGAAATACCAATTTATCATTCTCCATGTTGTGATTGATTTAATAGAAAAGTTTCATATTTCAGGGTTATTACACCTATTTACAACTATGAAAGGTCCATATTCACTTCTAGTATTAAAAAAGGTATTTAATTTCCACAAAACTACACACTATATAATTCTCCAAAATTCCAATATATGCTTCTATAGATAGACTTATCACTAGGGGTTTCACTAAAATATTCTATTCATAATCCCAAAAATAAAATAATCCACTATGTTATAGAAACTATACTGACTGAATACTTTTAAACATATCATTTTATGATTTTTAAAAAAATTATCCAATAATGAAATCCCATATTTCATGAGGCAAAAATTATTTGGATGAATATATTCATAATATATAAAAAATATAGTAAAAAAATATTTATTTAATCTCCATTATAAGATATTAAATATCTTTTATGTACAAAAATTGCAAATGATATGTTGAGGAATACTAAAATGAAAGGGTTGAGCTATAAATCCCAGTAGAGGAATAAATGTGGTATCAAAGTATAACATGCGAGTCAACGAAAATAAAATATTACCATACAATGGAAGTATAACTAATAATAATATAAGGGAATGACAGAAAAACATTATACTATATGATCATGGAAATAAATAAATTTGGATGTAATATAAAACATGACAGAATAATATGTCAACAATAACATCCAAAACAACATCATGTTGAAGAAAAAGTATTATTATAGATTAGGTTCACACCCAAATCCTATACATAACATATTCGGGGAAAAATTACCTATTTAGTTTTTAAATATATAGTGGATTCCATCATATCATGTAATTTTTTTTTGTGTGGCACAAAATTAAATCAATCAAAATGAATAAACATGACAATTTATCATAGAATGAAATGGGTTGAATAATCATACCTCATATTATTATCAAATGATATTTCAAAATGATTCCAAATATAATAAGTAATAAATATTTTATACATTAAAATATAATTATGTGAACAGATGTCTCAAAATAATGTGTTCTTATATAAAAATATTATGATTAAAGGATAGAAAAGTTCCCCTCAACTGAGTTTTATTTTAAAGAAGTCATTATTTAGAAATGAACAGAAGTAATATTTTATACCATTAAACTAAGGAAGTACAAGTCATGTATATATTTATGAAATATATAAAAAATTTATATGATTTTCAAAAAATGAAATTGATAGAAATTTATTTAGAGAAAGAATGTTCATTCCCCAATGATAAGGGTGGTGTGAATAGATTCTTTACCTTAGATTCTATATGCATTCTTCACTTGAACCTAATGTCATGGATAATAAAATTAGATTCATTAATTAAATTATTTATAGACGTTGTATGCTAAAAGTTTTATTATGATAATTTTATTATGACCATTTATAACCATTTACATGAGATATAGAGATCAGTTTCTCTTTGGAGAGGCAATATGATTCATGGATCCATTTTAAGATCACTTGTCTATAATTAGTGATGTTTTTCTCAAATGGAAATAAAACTACAGACGTGAAATGAAAAGATATTAATTTATATCAAGGAATATTAATTTTCTAATATGTCATTTTATTTCTGAATTAGGTATAATTCACATATTAAAACTATTAATATTATTTGGTTAGTTAATTTAGACTTTTTGTTATCCTTGATGAACTAGAGTCATTTTATTTAATTAAATTATTATTATAAGATAAAAACACAAAATAATAATTATTATAATAATTATAATCATTTTAATAATAATATTTTCTTATAAAAATCATTTAATGAATTTTAGAAAAATGAAGTACATTGTTCATTGAGGCAGTGAACCAACCATATTGTGTACAACATTTCTATTTTAAAATAGAAATAACGGAGTGTAGAAGAAGGATATTAAAAAAAATTAATAACAAATAAAAATATTTATGATACTAATGTTACTATTTCTATGTGTATTGAGAACATGAAATTAGAGTAGATGATATATAAAATTAAAATAGGTTATCCATGAATATTACTTATTTCTTTGGATGTCACATATTTTTATTCCCCTTATGGAACAATGATATGGTATTTGGATGAGTCTATAAAAACATGGAAGTGGGGGGATATTATTTAAAAATTAATTGGGTATATATTTGGAAATATCAAATGCTTATATGTTTTTAGAAGAAGGGATTATCCGGGGTGGTCTCTATAAAGGAATGAGTTGGTGTTTAGAATATTGTTATAATTAGTTTATGAATTTGGATGAAGACTAAAAATAATATTGAATCTTGTGAAAATTTATTAAAAAATGTGCATTTGATTTCCAAATAATGGTTACTCACACCATTAATTAATTAATAATTAATGTTTCTAGATTATAATGTAAAATAACATATTTTACCTAATTTCACTATTTATAAAAAAAATCAACTATTTTAGAAAAATAAAAAAAAATTACCCAAAATATTTATTGACAGGAATATTAAAATAATGATATCAAATTGATGAAAAATATTTTCAAATTAATGTAAATTAAATTTTTAAATAAAATCTACATTTATTTGGAAAATACCAATTTTAATATTAAGATCAATTTTCTAACCCATTGAAAAATTACTTATGGTATTTTTACGTATATAATATTTATAACACATATTAACATTTATTTATAAAAAAAATTCACAAAAATTATATTTTTTTTAAATCATTATATTTTTATAGAAAAGAAAATGAAACATATGTTTTTTATAAATATATGAAAACTCACTTTATCATGTTTAATTTTTTTTAATATATATCACACTATAAATAATTCATATTTTAATTTAAGAAGATACCAAAATATTATTTTTCTCTTTGATAGTTCAGGATACAATTCTAATGGCCACTTTACTATTCTGAATGATCATATTTCTATTCCAATGGTAACATTATTATTCCAATGGAAACATTAATATTCCAATATTCATATTTATAATAAAAATATGTGTTACTAACTTCCTATAAATACCTCATATATCATTCATTATTCATTAAATTATTTTATCATTCATTTATATATATATTTCCACTTTCAAAATGCAAATATCATCCAGATTATTCTGCTTCATTTATATGGTGTTGTTCATGAAGTTGATTACTTTGGGGGATCAAGTATATTTAAATTTTCCTATTATTGTATTCAAATTTTCTCATGGTTTTTTTATTTATTGTAATTATTTTAGTTCTAATGGGAATTCTTATTCACTAAAATTAATTTTTAATGATATTACAGTATAATTTAGGTTGTTTTATCATGCTCTCTGTGTAAAATATAATAAATTATGTTAAATATGACACAATTATATAAGAGTAAGGAAAATTAAGTTGATAAAATTAATGGATATAATATTTTGTTAGCTGAGCATTGATATAATCTGAAATTCAATGGCTAAATATCCATAAAAATCAGATTTTACATTTTTCTAACAAAAAATGGTTCATTCATTATTACTAATTTTTCATTCATGAAACACAGTATTCTTTTAATATGGGTCTTCAGAACTGATTGATACAAATTAGTAGAGTTTTTATACATCCATAAATCCAAAAAATCATGTTAATGTTGGGAAAATATACATCAAAATAAGGTATTTAGAAAAATTTAAATCTAATTGTTTTTTGAAATAAATGAAACCCCATGAGAATGGTTTCTTTCATATAATAATCATTGTGAATAAATAATCTAGAACATATTCATAAAATGAACATCATTACCCAAAGGTGTTCATAAATCATCTCATAATCAATAATAAATAGAAAGAATAATATTTAAAGTTACATTAGACATTATATTCATCACATATATTTATTTATGATAGAATAACATAAAACATTCATTCCAATTCATATTAATATGATGTCACCAAAAAATGTAATTGCATCATATTCATGGGTGTAACTTATATACAGTTAAATATATCTTCATTACTTAATGAAATGATAGGAATATACTAGGATCACTCTCAATCATATGTAATGTTAATAGTCAATTGCATTAATAAAAAAATGGTACTTGATGTTTGTCACGACCCCCTCCCCACTAGGTGTACCCCTCCAAGGATGGAAATGTGAGAAGGGAGATAATGACCCCCAATCCATTCCATCAGTAGGCCCTAGGTTGGCGACTAGCACTTAGGGTATAGTAAACCCACAAATGGGAGGCATTACCTTCTAAGGGAACACATACAAAATAGAATAATAAGAAAGACACCAACCAACTCTAAGTCAGACTACAATATAAATTAAATCCCAAGTACACATATGTAATGCCATGCAACAATACTATAACTTAATGTGGAAAACAAAATGTACCCTAAAGAATTTAAAAATAGCAGCAACCACATGCCCGAAAATCTCCTACAACCCCAAGCTACTAGTATAAACCCGCTTAATCTACAACCTACACCATGTGACCTGAAACATTGTTTAAATATAAAAAGCGTTAGTATAATACTATACTCAGTAAGATCATCTATATATCCTATCATGCAAAATTAATGAAATAATGCTAAAGCACAGTAAAAAAAATGTGAATCTAACTCATCACCTAAATAGGTATACTACCTTTTTAGCCTCACCGTGGCTACTCTCTCCAAGTATCACATAAAAGCGTATATAACATGCACCTCATGTTACAAAACCACAACTTCCACGTAAAAAAAGTAACCATGTAGTTTCTGGGAGCCATCACATCTCTCATAACATGTATAATACATCGGGTCTTAAACCACAAGCCAGTATAGCCCATACATCTAGTAAGGATCCTCAATACATCACAGCCTATACATGTTACACCTATAATAGTACATGTGAAACTATATCTAGAATATATGATTGTCAATAACCACAATACATTAGAGCCATCTACAGATATATATGACGAAAACTAACATTTGTTTCTAACAACACAAGTAAATAACTAGAGAAGTGTGTGGGGCCAAAGGGGGTAGTCATCCATACATCCTCCCATTGAAATGTTAGGGAAAACACCCCCAGTTCTCAGAATCCCTAGGGTGTCTGTTTCCCTAATAGATAGGCTGGAGTAGCATGTAAAAACACAAAAATCACATAATATACTATAGCTCACAACCACACAATGGACATAACTTAGAATTAAACTCATCTACAACTAAAATCTCTCAGACTCCCATATTCCACTTCGTAGACTAGGTATCCTATAAGCACACAACCATTTTAAGAGGTTTAATACACTACTTCATTCCCTTATTATCAATTTCACTTTATGTTAATTAATTTTTTAATCATTTATTAACCATTAAAAATTCAATATTATATTTCATTAGCATCATTCCCAAATCCACGATACCTTTAAATTGTAACTTTAGCATTGTGTCCCACCAAGCTCCAAACATTCACATACAACCAGTTCCATCATTCCTAATTCCCTTCCCGACACCCACATGCAAAAACAGATACATATTTCCACTCATGGTATCATCATCTTCCACAACCAAGAGGCCTCCCTTTTCCCACATATCACAACAGCCATCCAGGCTCCCATTACAACACAATAAGTAGGAAAAAAACCATTATATCAATTAGACTCTTGGCCCACAAACAAGTAAGAGGGAATCTCAAAACAGTACAAGGAATTATTTTTTATCAAACAACTAGTTCATTAATCCATCAAGGATTAAGAATATTTTTATTCGTAGGATTCTTCTTTGGGAAACCTAAATAATAAGAAATGAAAAATAATTAAAAATCCTTACAGCACAAATTTTATTAACATAAAATTACAACAAGAAGAAACAGATTCATTTACATGCCTCTTTTTCAGTAGCCAAACAATTATCAATTTATTCTGGCTTTACGTTCTTTACCAATTTCCATCAGGAATTAAATGTTAAACAAAGAAATAATAGGTATCACAGAATCTAGAAAATTAAGATTTATTAACATAAAATCGATATAAATTTATTTATTCGGTTCAAATATTTATTTTCTCAATTCCATTGTGATCCAGTGGTATAAAACATTCTAACTCTACATTTGTATGTAAAATAATAGAGAAGCAACGAATCCCCTAACTCAAACAATTTTTTACGTTCTTTATACATGAACGAGCCAAACAACAGGTTACGATATCCTCCTTCATGACAACTGTATCCACCCAAAGATGTATAAACCCTACTACACTAGTCAACACCGAAGAAATTTTTATTAGGAACATGGTGATTGCATTCCATAAATGGGCAAGGAGAAACATAAGGAGATGAACCCAAAAGAATGTTGATAGATCATACAATATAAAAGTGATTGATCGATACTCTTTGGTTACATGAAAACAGAGGGGAACCAATCCATGGAGAAATTTTTTATCACAAAATCCTACAAGAAGGAATGGAAGAAGGGAGAGTCCAACACATGATAACATAGAGGAAGAATTAGGGGGGAAGATATCTCATCCCTTTATAAGATTTAATAGAGAAACTGTTTAAGATACGTTGGATTTCCATTTAAAGTAGATTGCATTAAACCACGTGGCTTAACCAAGTAAAAACATCTTGAGCTTTTTGGAAAATTAATATAGGATTTATAGCCTTTGAATCAGCCATACAGTCCACAAAACAAGGATTTAAATGAATTTTACGCCAAATTAAATGTCAAAGGGGTGAAACTGTATGAAGCTAGACACACTATTCACAAACACGAAGTATAGAAATGGAAAAACAATATTCATTAACCTCGACATTGAAACCGCAACATTGAAACTTCACTATTCATGATACACTATTCATGAACTCCAAACTAGGCAAAGGAAAAACATTTCTCATGAACCTCACCATTCTAGAAACGTTGTTCATGAACATCACCATTGATACCTCACCGTTGGAACCTCACTGTTCTAGAAAACCTATTCATGAACCTCACCATTAAAACCTCATTGTTGAATGTTCACCCTTCTAGAACACTATTCATGAATCTCACTTTTGAAACCCCATAGTTAGAACCTCACCATTCTGGAAACACTATTCATGAACCTCACTATTGAATCCTCACCGTTAGAACATCACTGTTCTGGAAACATTGTTCCCGAAGCTCAATGATAAAACCTCACCATTGAAACTTCACCTTTGGAACCTCACTGTTCTTGAAGCACTGTTCCTGAACCTCACCGTTAAAACCTCACCATTGGAACCTCACTGTTTTAGAACCACTATTCATGAAATTGACCATTGAGACCTCACTGTTGGAACCTCTCTATTCTGGAATCACTATTCATGAACCTTGCCATTTAAACCTCACCATTTGAACCTCACCATTCTGGAAACACTATTAATGAACTCCAAATTTTTAAAAGGAAAGAGAGGTTACCGTTTGACCTCATTCTTGTCACTGTTCACATCAACCACACCGATGAACTGTTTACATCGTCCTCCCCAATGGAACTATTCACATCGACCTCACAGATGAAATTGTTCAGATCAACCTCACTGATGGAAGAATTCACCTCAACCTCACCGATGGAATTGTTCACATCATCCTTGCAGATGGAAGTTTTCACATCGACCTCCCCGATGGAACTCTTCACATCAACATCACTTATGTAATTGTTCACATCGACCTCACCAATGGAACTGTTCACATAAACCTCGCTAATAAACTATCCACATAACTGGAAATTTGGAAAAGTGTAGTAGATATATTACAATGACATCCTAGAACACCTGAAACCCCAGATTAATGCAATGGAATGGACATGAGAGGTCTGGGTCATTACATCAGATAACTCTCAAATCATTCGTGTCTTTGAAAATTCAGAACCAACCAAAAAAGAAAAAAGAAAATAAATTTAACAACCACCCATCGGGATAAAACTCAAAAGTGAGAAATCTACAAGAAGAAACCAAATATATCCATCTCATAAACATGAATGGTTTATAAGAACAAATCGAACATTTTTACATGAAAGGTGTTCAACAAAAAAACATTGGGTACAGAGCATGAATCTTTTGTTCAATTTTCTAGGTACTCTCATTCGTGACACCATGTCGCCTCAAGACATGAACCAAGGGAATATAATGCTTACACAACACCTTCTCTTTGCCGACTTGGATATCCAAAAGTCACTCCCCAAAGTCTTCATCATCATCAACATTGATCTCCTTTCAATCGATGATGTGAGATTCATCGGGAAGAAAAGGACGAAGCTGTGAAACATGGAAAGCATCTTGTATCCAACTCATCTATGGGGAAGTGCTAATAAATATACCATAGATCCAACACATTCCAACACCTAGAAAGGCCCAACATACCGGGGATAAAGAATACTCTCATGGACAAACCATCAATTTCTATGATAGGAAGTCACCTTTAAAACACATAATCTCAAACATCAAACTCTGCGGTTATCCTCCTTGAATCAGGATATAATTTTTGACATTCCATCATTATCTTCATCCTCCAAAGTGTCACCTGAACCATCTTTATTATATTCTAAACTAGTTCCGGTACATGAATTGGTTACTCTCCAACACCAATCCAGCACAATGGAGAATGTCATGGCCGACTGTACAAGGATTAAAAAGGAACCATATTGAAGGTGAAGTGAAAACTTTTGTTGTAAGAAAACTCCACCAAGGGTCTGTTCCTCAAACATGAACCTCAAAAAACAAGGAAATAATAGAGTAACATGTCTTCAAGAGTATGGATGGTCTGAATTGCTTGACTCTCCATCTGAGGATGAAAATCAATACTAATTCATAACAGAGAACTAAAATCATGTTAGATACCTCTCCACACCCTAAATGTAAAATGAGGATCTTGAGCTGAGGTGATCGTCCTTGGCCCTCCATTAAGTCTCACCACCTCCTCTAGTTACTTCCTCACGAAAACTTCCACTGAGCTTAACCCCTTCATTTCTATGAAGATGGATGTTCTTGTTAAAAAATCCACTACCACCCAAGTAGAATCATTTCCTCCCTAAGGGCGAGGTAAACCAGTAACAAAGATCATTATGATGTCCTCCCACGTCCACTGAGGAACACCAAATGGATGAAGAATACCACCAGGAACATGGTGTTCAGCCATCACCAACCGGCAGACCAAACTCTGAGACACAAACTTCGCAACCGCATGCTTTATCACAGACCACAAAAACGGGAACCTCATGTATCGGTACATCATTGTCATGACAGGATGCACTGCTAATGGAGAACTATTGAACTATCTGAGAACCATCTCACACATCATCAAAAGAACAAATATCATTCCCGGATACAACAGTCAGTGTTGTTCATCCTTAGACCAACCATCAGGGGCCTCTCCACAAAAAACTAGGTCTCGCCAGACCTCTCCCTCTATATCCCCCAACTGAGACTCTTCCACCTGCAATACAAGACATAACTACACCATCATTTAGAAAAGACAACCTATTCCTCAAACATCTCCCATATCTAGATTTAATGCTGACAGTTCTTCCATTGCTCTCTAGGAATCACTGGATTCAAGCACTACATCACTACGTGTCTTTAGACTCTATGCATCAGCTCCAAAATTACCATTTCTAGGTGTATACAATATTTCGAAGTTGTATTCCTGTAAGAACCCCAAGTACCAGCACTGTCAAATATTCAAGTCACACTCAGAGAAAACGTACCTCAATCTCTTCAGATCAATGAAAACCAAAAAACAATTGTCAATGAGGTAATGTATCCACAACTTCAGAGAAAACACCACTGCTTCCAAATCAAGATCATGGGTGGCATAGTTACATTCATGGGGACACAACATCCAAGACTAGTAAGAAACAAATGATTTCTGCTGCATCAGAACACAACCTAACCAGAGTTGTGAAGCATCATAGAAAACATAAAATTGAACTCCCTCTATTGGATGAATATTAGATTGACTACTTATTAACTTATCTAATAGATACTCAAAATATTCCATAAACTGATCAGTCGATATGAACTTCTGATCTTTCTTGGTCAAAGTTGTCAGAGGAGTGGCAAATCAAGGGAAGTCGACTATGAACCTCCAACGGTATCTGGCGAGACTAAGGAAACATAACACCTCTGACACTGTCTTGAGGGCCTCCCAAGACACAACCTCTTTTATCTTCGATGGATCCACATCTACTCCTAGAGGGGACACAACAGGCCCTATGAAATGGACATCTCAAGCCCAAAACACATACTTTGACAAGTTCCCAAAAATCTGATGTTGATAAAGAACTCTAAAAATGGTATATAGATGCTTTTCACACTCCTCCTAAAAATTGGATTACACAAGGATATCATCGATGAAAACCACAATGAACTTGTCTAGGAACACACAGAACACAACATTCTTCAATCCCATGAACACAGCCAGGGCATTTATCATGCTGAATGACATCACAACAAAATCATAATGCTCATCATGACAAAAGAAAGAAGTCTTCAAAATATCCTCATCCTTCAAACACATCTGATGATATCCTAACTTCATGTCGATCATCGAGAACTAACATTCACCCTTTACTTGATCAAAAATTCAACTCAATACGCGGAAGAGGATAGAAGTCTATCACTTTGTTTAAGCGACGATAATTGACACACAACCGCAAACTACAGTCAACCTTCTTCACAAACAAAACTAGGGCACCCCACAGTGACACAGTCCTCTGAAAAAAATTGCACTCTAACGGACCATCAATTTGTTTATATAACTCTTGTAACTCATAAGGGGCCATCCAGTATTGATACATAGAGATACAAGATGCTCCGGGTTGTAGCTTGATCCCAAAATCGATCTCTCATCGATGGGGTAATGCTACAAACTCTTCTTATACAACTCTTTTCAACCCCCTCCCCACAAGGTGTACCCCTATTGGGATGGAAATGTGAGAAGGGAGATAATGACCCTTGGGTCCCACCTCAAGTAGGCATCGGGATGGCGATTTGTGTCAAGCGTCTAGTAAACACACAAATGGGAGGCATTACACTCTAAGAGACCACATGTGAAATAGAGAGATATGAAAGGCACCAACAAAATCCAAGTAAAACTAAAATATAAATGAAATACTATGTTCACGTATGTAATGTAATGAAAAACTACTACAACTGAATGGGGAAAACTGCAAGTACCTAAATGAAAGTAAAAACAGAAGAAACCACATTCCCGAACAGCTAATGCAACCCCAACTAGTAGAAAGAAGCATGATCTTAAACCTTCTCCATGTGGCCTAAAAAATAGTGTATATATACATAGGGTCAGTATAATAGTACAGTTAGTAGGATCCTCCCCAGATCCTCTCATGCAAAAGTAATGAAATCATGCTAAAGCACAATGAACAACAAGTAAAACTAGCTCGTCATCTAAATATTTATACCAAGTTATCATCCACACCATGGATACACTCACTATGTATCACATAGAAGAGTATATAATATAATAATAAATATCAAGGGTACCCCAAAATGACTTCCCAAAAAGTTTTCCCTTTTCCCAAATGTCGAATGTCCTAAAAATCTATCTCAAAAAAGTCCTGCCAACAGACACCTGGGTGAAGCTCCCCAACATGGACCTCATGCAACAAAACCACCACATCCACATTAGAAAATTAACCATGTAGTTTCTGGGAGCCACCACATCTAGCATAAAGTGTATCATACATCGGGTATTAAGCCCCAAGCCATTATATCCCATACACCAAGTAAGGGTCCTCTAGAAATCATAGCATATACATATTACAACTATAGTAGTCTATATTATACTATATCTAGAATATATGTGTGTTAATTACCATAATCCATTGCGTCCCTCTACACACATATATGGGGAGACCTAACCACTGTGCCTACCTGCACATGTATCTACCAAGAGAAGAGAGAGAGGATAAAGGGGCTGTCAACCATCCATCCTCCCACTGGAATGTTGGGGAAAATAACCCCTAGGGATCAGAATCTATGGGGTGTCGGATTCCCTAACTGATGAGGTGGAGTACCATATAGAAACACAAAAATTAAAGAATATACTATAGATCACTACCACACTATGGGAATATCCTATTATTAGACTCAGCTACAACTAAAGTCTCTTAGAATCTTGGCTTCCATATCTAAGACTATGTATAATATAAGCACATAACCATTTAAAATGATTTAATACATTACTTCATTCCCTTTTTATCTATTTCACTTTCCGTTAATAAATTAGTTAAACAGTAATTAATTAATAAAAATTCAACATTTTATTTCACTGGAATCACACCCAATGTTCACTGTCCCTTTAAATTGTATCCTCCGCATTGCATCCTAGGATGCTCCAAACATTCACATCTAACCGGTTTCATCATTCTTGGGGTACTCCCTGACCACCACATGCATAAAATGTTGCATCACTCCACTCTAGGCGCCAAATTCTACCACAACTAATAGGCCTCCTTGACCCCACACATCACAACAGCCTTCCAGTCTCACATCACAACACATGAAGGAGAAAAAAAAACCATCATATCTATTGGGATCTTCACCCTTAAACAAGCAACATGGTAACTCATAACACTAAAAGAAATTATCTTTTATCAAACAAAAAGTTCATTAATACATCATGGATTAATGGATTTTTTATTCGTAGTTTTCAACATCAGGAAACCTAAATAGTAAGAAACCACAAATACTTAAACATTCTTACTAAACCAATTTGATTAAAATCAAATTACAAAAATAAGAACCAGATTCATTTACATGCTTCTTTACCTTTAAAAAACAATTATAAATTAATTTGGTATTTATGTTATTTAAAAATTTTCATCATGAATGAAAACATAAAAAAATAAAGCATACATATCACACTATCAAGTATAACATGAGGTAAAAAAATTAGATTGATATCGATTTATTTATTCGGTTTAAATATTTATTTTTTTAATTCCATTGAGATCCAGTGGGATAAAACATGCTAACAATATAGTTTCACATAAAATGAAAGAGAAGTAATGAATCCCCTACTACAAATGGTTCTTAATGTGCTTTATATGAGAACGATCCACAGAACAAGTTGCGATGTCCTCTCCCGTGACAACTATATCCACCCGAGGATGCAGAGACACCACCACACCAGTCAACAGCCATGGAAAGTCTATTAGGAACAAGTAGATAGAATTTCATAAAATGAAATGGAGATACATAAGGAGATAGAATCAAAATAATGATGTAGATCATAACTTATATTGAAGATTAATCGATACTGGTTGATTACATCAAAATTGAGGGAAACTAATCAAAAGAAGAATGTTTGATCGTACAACTCCTATAGGAATGAATGGATAGTTTGAGCATCTCGCACTTGAGAACCAAGAGTATGAATTAGGGAGGATGATATCTAGACCCTTTAGAATATTAAATGGAAAAGCGGTTTAATATACATTGGATTTTCCATTAAAAGATAATCACATTAAACAACCTTTTTTGACCAAGTAAAAACATCCTAATACTTAAGAAAAATTAATATATGAGTTATGTCCATTAAATCGGACTTAAATTCCTTACGATACGGATTTAAATTCATTTTACATCAATGGAAATGTCAAATGGGATATTTTAGGATGATGAAAACACTGTTCATGAACAGAAAAATTGGAAAATGAAAAATACTATTCATGAACCTCACCATTAAAACCTCACCGTTGGAACCTCACTATTCTGGAAATATTGTTCATGAAATAAAAATTTTGAAAATGAAAAACATTGTTCATGAACCTCACCATTGAAACCTCGCCATTCTAGAAACATTGTTCATGAACCTCCCCGTTGAAAACTCAATGTAGAAACTCACCATTCTATAAACACTATTCATAAACCTCACCATTGAAACCTCACTGTTAGTGTAACATCCCAGGTATATAAAGAATAAAACATTTTCATATTTATTAATATATTCAAATTAAATATTAATTTTACTTTAAAGTGGTTTCAATGTTCGATACCGTGCCTGATACGCAACAAAGAGTTTCTTTGAAATCTTATGTTGCACACTAGTAATAAAATAATATTATTTTAAATGGTAGTTATCATGTAGTCGTGGTATTGGTGGGAATGAATAGAAATAATTAAAATATGATTATATATGTTTGTTAAATGTATTTACATATATCCAATAAAGGATAAAGGCTTAAAATAAGAAAAGAATTCAATTTTATGCATAAATACTCTAATATTCATTAAAAGGTCGAACTATCACCTTTTGATGGCCATCCATAATTAAATATATATTTGGTCACTCTTATAAATTCTATGGGACAAAATAAAATTAATATTTAGAATCTAGACATCAATATTTACTTTGTGTAAATGTTTTGGTATTTTTCCGATAAAGATCATTTTTAATGAATAGTGGAAAATGTTGTATTTTAATTCAAAACCTCTTTTTAATATAATTTATTAATATGATTATATTATCTTTTTATTTGGTTTTAAAGTGAAATTATAATTTATTTTTACCATTTAATCCAATATTGGTCGTTGGAATTAATTTCACATTGAAATCAGACCAAAACTACTATCAATCTTTTGATACATTTGGTTTCATAAAAAACACACTATTTGTTTTGACAGCGAAAATTAATTTTTAAATTAATTAATTCAACTTATATGTTTTGAATTTTCTAAAATATACATCATTTTTGAATTCAGAATATCAAATATATCTTAGGGTGAATTTTTGGTATTTTTATGAAAAACTTCAATTTTTGATGAATAGTGAAACCACTAAGCGGTACTTAAAAAACTGATTTTTCATTTAAATGAAATTTTACCACCTCTATGTTTTTAATTTAAAAAATCCTACATTCATGGTTGTAATTATGAAGTAAAATTTGGTTCAATGGGATTAATATATTTTTTTGGTGAATAGTAACTATTAAGTTTTTAAACGCGATTAGAGGTAATTAGTGTAGTTAAAGGTAAAAATAATATTTAAAGAATATGAAATGACTTTGACACATGTCCTACCCTAATTGTATGTGTCATGGCCGACCATGAAAATCCATGGGTCACCTTGGGGACCCCATGGAGCCACTTTGGTAGGAAAATGACATTATTAACTTTTTATTTAAAGTTAAAATAATAATGTCACAAATATGAGTTGTTTTACTAGAACAATTTTTAAATGGGTTTATAAAAGTCATATTTTTTACTATAAATAATAATTAGAAAGATAAAAAGATTTCCTACATCATGATATTTTTTTTATACTTTTTAGATATTAAATAAATTAAATTATTTATGACCTCATGATGATGCGGTGATTACCTCATTATTTAACGATTTAAAGAAAATGAGAAGATAATGTAAAATCTAAAACCTACAATGTCAAAAAACTATTGGATGGGTGTATTTCAAACTCTTAACACCTTATACTCGAATGAAATCAATTTGGGACCTTTAAAATCCGAGAATCATTTGAAAATAAAGTAACCTTTTATAACTTTCCAAGAGTGCCCCTCCTCTCCTCATATAAAAAGCCCCCACCTCTACCAACTTACACACACCTCTCAAGCATTTGGCTCAGCCAACCCCTTCAAATTTTGTCTCTACACATAACTATATTCCTCCTAGAATCCTAAAATTGTGAAGAAGTCTTTCCATGGAAGCCTTTGAGCTCAAATCAAAAAGAGCTACCCAATTTAAATGTACTGTCTTCTCTTAGTTCTTATGTATTATTTTGCTTCTCCAACCCCCTAAACTCTTTTTATTCCATTGTTTAGTGACAACCCCTATATCTTAGATATACTATTATGTATTTATGAGAAATATTAGAGCTAAACCTACACACACTTTCATCTAATGGTTAAAAAACATATTGTTTCCGTGGTTGGCGTTTTTCTACCTCACGAAACGATGGTTGATCAATATTCTTTTAACACCTTTCATGGTGGTCATTAAGATGCCACACAATTTATATATGATTTATATTATGATTATGTTTTCCTTATGCTTCTGTATTTTTCATTTATGTCATACCTTTATGGTTTCCATTATGGGTAAACACGATAATTTCATTTTAGGAAGTGTGGACTACCGCCCCTGAAAGTGATTTGATTCGTTAATGCCATATGTGGGACGTATAAAGGATTGAGTTAATGTTATTATATATTATGTTATATTGGAATTATAATATACCCTTATACCATTATGATTTCACTCCATTAAATACGAAATTGAAATGAAAGTAGCGTTTATGCGTACGTACAACTTACCGTCTCCATGAACGGTGCATTTCATTTCTTACCTCTAAATGGTATGTACTATTATAAATACATGTATATGTAGGATATATATGAGATATATGATATCCAAATCATGAATATAATTCTGGATATAATGTAACTTTTACCACATAAACAACATGTAATTGTAAGAAATCCATTTTTGACTTATGAACCAGATATCGACAAAACGAACATTATTAACTTAAATGACTACATAATGCTTATAATAGGGAAATAATTGATATAAAAGAAACATTAAGCTTGAAAAATTTTCTTAATCAAGTATAAATTAACACTAGTTTATTATTCTGGAGATTAAAAAGCAATCAAGTCATGTCAGACACGAGGTAAAAAACATCGTCTCAATCTCCTTTCATTGAGGCATATTTTGTTCCAATAAAGGATTTCTTTTATACGGTGTATAAACCCCTTTCAATTTTATTTTTATACAAAAGGAACATTTTTCTACAAAGCGTTTTACAAAATTACAAAAAGGAATGTTTCTTTTAACGTACGCGGTAACTACGACCATTTCCGTCGCCGCGAGTATTATTTGGTTTTTGGATTCCTCAACAAGCTGTAATGTTTTTAAAATGAAATAAATATCATATTATATTTTATGTATTTTTGTATTGAAAATGGTTGTTATAATGGATTGGTTATATCAATATATTTAAGTGATATATTTTGATCAAAGTGTGGAAATGTTTTCATTCCATTATATTTGTTTTATGTCTGATGATATTATAATGGTACTTGGACATTTGACGGGTGGTTACGTGATAAATCATATGATGGGTGGTGTCGTGAATACCAGGACAGATGGTTATGTTATAACTCAAATTCCATGGGTATGGAAGTCATCCATATGGCTATTCCATTAAGTGATATCTGTGGAAAGTGACCAGATGGTTGTTTTACTTAAGTATGTTTACGTCCCAAGTTAAATTTATATGTTATGTGTTCTTTATATGGGTTTTATGGTAATCTTTTGGTTACAAAAGGGTAAGTAATGATATTTTATTTAGTGAAGAGTTTTTACAACTTCATAAAGGTAAAAGGTATTAAATTGATAAAGTATACATGTTTTATAACTTTTTTTTGAAAAACTAACAGTTTTCATTCTTTGTGTATCCCATACTGAGCTTTTTATGCTCACCACAGGTTTCTGAAATGTTTTTCACAAGACTTAATGTGGAATAGGGTCAAGGATGGGATCAAGGAAAAGTCATGCTTTCTAAAACTTGTAACTAGACATGTTTCTTTTGAAGAGTTTTTATTTTATGGAAACTTAGTATAAGATTCTACTTTATAATATTTTGAGATATAATAGTGATGTCTTAATTCTCAAAAACTATAAACCTGAAAAGATCCTCAATGTGAATTATTCATTTAATACAATATTAAGTATGGTTTAAGGCAGGGGAATTATAGTTGGTATTAATGGTCAGTTTAGATAACTTTAGGAGTTATAAAATTTTTTAAATAATAAATTAATTTATGGTATGATTGAAATGATATAGCATTTAAAGATTACCATGTTGCTTCGCCTAAGATATTTCTGTTTTCAAAATGGTTTTCCATAGATGAAACAAAGCAGCTATGTTGGGACGACATCAGGAGGAAGACAAACATCCAAATTAGTAACTTGAGATGGTTGGAATTAGAACTGAACAGTTTTTTGCAGTGATGGAATAGTTGAATCAGGCTATAAATGGTGGTGGTATCCCTGCATGAGATCATCCAGATCAACCACATAGGAACATGTCAGTGGTGGAACATTTCATGAGGCAACATCCCCCATCATTTAAAGGATCATCTGACCCTGTGCTTTAAGAAGGGTTGATTGAATCACTGTAGAATATTTTTGATGTCATGGGGTGTTCAGAACATCAAAAGTTTAGTCTTGATGTTTACCATTTTGAAGGTGAAGCAGATAAATGGTGGTTGATGATGAAAAATATCAGGTATAGTGATGAGATTTATGATCTTCACTGGGAATAATTCAAAGTTATGTTTCTTGAGAAATATTTTCCTAAGGTGGTTCATCTTAGGATGGAAAAAAAATTTCTAGAATTGAGGCAGGAGGATGACTCAGTGGCTGCTTATGAAGAAAAGTTCGCTCGACTGGCAAGGTATGCTCTAATACTCATACGAGATCTTGATAGTAAAATCAACCATTTTTACTCAGGGTTAAATCCAAAGTATCGAAGGGATTTAGCTTCTCGTGAGCTCAGAAGTTATGAAAAACTTGTTCGATGTGCGGAGAAGGTGAAAATGGAGTTTGTCGATGATTAGGTGTTCTTTGTCAAACAAAAGAATAAGAGGTCCAGTTGGCATGAAAAAAGGGAGAATTTATCAAAGAATCAAGGAGGAAAGAAAACAAAATATCTATCCTATGATATGTTTTTTAAAATGCATCCTGGAGAATGTTTATCCATGTTTGGAATGTGCTTTGGTGTGGTATGTCTGGTCATATTGCTCGTACCTGTAAGGAAGATGATAAAGCAGGCAATGAAAAGTCAGGGGTAATATGTTTTAAGTGTAATGAAATGGGTAATTATGCAATTGAGTGTCTAACGAAGAACTCAACTAGGGGAAAGCAGCCAGACTACAAGCAGAAAGGGGTGGTGAAATCCTTTGTAACTAATTCATCAGATGTTGGGACATCGAATGAAGTAGTATCAGGTACACTATTTATTTGTTCAGATTATGCGAATGTGTTGTTTGATTCAAGGTCTATACATTCATTCATTTCTGAGAATATTTCTAGTAAATTGGAAATTCCATCTCATGATATGAATCCTGATCTTATGGAAAACACCCAGAGGAAACATTGAGACAAAAAGAAATTTTAAGAACCTTCTTATCCTTGTGTGCAGAAGGAATCTACCTGCAAACCTTATTGTTTTTCCTCTAGTAGTGTTTGATGTTATTTTGGGCATGGAATGGCTTTCTGTTTATCATGCTAAGATTGACTACAGAGCTAAAATGGTTTCTTTTCAGAAAGATTTTCAGTTTGTGTAAAATAATGAAGCCTTGATTTTGATAACATATCAAGAAGTTGAGAAACTAGTAAAAGATGGAAATGAATGTTATCTTACACATATCATTGAAAACAAGGGAACTATTCAGATTAATGATGTGCCAGTGGTAAATGAGTATCTTGATGTTTTTCCTGATGAGTTTCCTGGTATAATTCATGAACAATAAGTTGAATCTACTGTTGACTTAGTTTTTTATTCTAATCCAGTTTCAAAACCCCCTTATCGAATGGCTCAAGTTGATCTTTTATAGTTAAAGAAAAAATTCCAGGAGTTATTAGATAAAGGTTTCATTCGACCTAGAACATCACCATGGGGTGCTCCTATCTTGTTTGTTAAAAAGAAAGATGGTTCAATGAGACTTTTCATTGATTATAGATCCTTGAATAATATCACTATTAAGAAAAAGTATACATTTCCACATATCAATGATTTGTTTGATCAAATCTAGGAAGCTCAGTATTTTTTGAAGATTGACTTGAGGTCGGGGTACCATCAATTGAAAGTAAAAGAAGCAGACGTTCTGAAGGCTGCGTTTTATACTAGATATGGCCATAATTAATTTGTAGTTATGCCATTTGGGTTAACCAATGCACATGCTGTATTCATGGACCATATGAATAGAATTTTCAATGAGTTCTTAGATAAGTTTGTGGTTGTTTTCCTCGATGATATTTTGGTTTTTTCTAAAAGTAAAGAGGAGAATGACAGTCATTTAAGGGTTATCATACAAACCTTAAAGGAAAAGAAACTGTATGTAAAATTTATCAAGTGTGATTTTTCATTACAAAAAATTTCTTTCCTCGGTCACATTGCTTCAAAAGATGACATAACTGTTGATCCTGCTAAAACAAAATTTGTTGAAGAATGGCCAAGACCCACAAATGTAACCGAGATCCGTAGTTTTCATGGTTTGGCAGGTTTCTACTGATGGTTTTTTAAATTTTTCACAGTTATCTAGTCCAATGACTAAGCTAACTTGGAAGGGTGTTATGTTTATCTGGACAAAATAATGTGATGATTGTTTTCAGGAGTTGAAAAAAAGATTGGTGAATGCTCCAGTTTTGGCACTTCCTTCAAGGAATGGTGAGTTTGTTATCTATAGTGATGCTTCGTTGAAGGGACTTGGTTGTTTCCTTATGCAGAATGATCTGGTAATATCTTATGTTTCACATCAGTTGAAAACTCGTGAGGTAAATTACCCTACACATGATTTGAAATTAGCTTCTGTTGTTTTTGCTCTAAAAATTTGGAGGAAACATTTTTATGGAGTAAAGGTTGAAATATATACTGATCAAAAGAGTTTAAAGTATATATTCACTTAGAAATAATTGAACATGAGACAGAGGATATGGCTAGAATTAATGAAGGATTATGTTTGTACAATTCATTACCATACGGGAAAAGCAAATAAATTGGCTGATGCTTTGTGTCGAAAAAGTAATTCTTCATTAACCATGCTACGTTTGGAACGAGATCCTTTGGTTTTGGATTTGATGAACTTCGGAATAGAAGTTGTTTGTGTAGGATGTTCTTCTATTTTGTTTCAGGTATCAGTGAGATCGTCCCTATAAGACAGAATTAAGCAAGCGTAGAGGAAAGACAGTGGGTTGTAGAAAAAGGGAGAGCTGGTTCAGATGGGTATGTTGCCTAAATTTAATATTGATAATGATTGTGTTTTGAGGTTTGGGAAGAGATTATGTTTTCCTGGTGATTTATAGTTGAAGAATGAGTTCTTATGTGATGCTCATATTTCCCCGTTTTCAGTTCATCTAGGAATTACTATAATGTATAGAGATCTTCAAGAGTATTACTGGTGGGATGGAATGAAAAGAGATATTTCTGATTTTACTGTGAGGTGTTTGACTTGTCAGCAGGTTAAAGTAGAGCGGAAGTTACTGAAAGGGATGCTTCAGCCTTTACCAGTGCCAGAGTGGAAATGGGAAAATATATTCGTGGATAGTTTTGTGGGATTTCCAAAGACATCTAGAGGTAATAATTCAATATGGGTTATTGTTGATCGATTGACTAAATCTGCTCATTTCCTTCCTATTCGAGATACTTTGTCTCTAGATCAACTTTTTCGGTTGTATCTTAAAGATATAGTGAGGTTTCATGGAGTTCCCCTCTCCATTGTATCTGATCGTGATCCCAGGATTACTTATAACTTTTTCAAAGTCCTTCAAAAGTAGTTGGGTACTGAATTAAATTTTAGTACATCTTTTCATCCAAAATCAGATGGTTAGTCAAAATGAACAATTCAGACCTTGGAGGATATGCTTCATGCTTGTTCAAGGGATTATCAGAGAAGGTGGGACCTACAACTTTCTTTGGTTGAGTTTTCTTATAATAACAGCTTTCATTCTAGTATACAGATGGAACCATTTGAGGCATTATATGGGAAGTGGTGTCGAACTCCAGCTTTTTGGGATGATTTGGGTGAAAGGAAGCTGATGGGACCATAATTGGTAGAAGAGAAGACAAAAAAAGTTCAGTTGATTCAGAAACACATGAAAAAAGCTCAGAGGAGACAGAAAAGTTATGCAGATAACTGGAGGAAGAATCTATCTTTCAAGTTAGGTGATCATGTTTTTCTCACTATTTCACCATGTAAAAGTGTGATGCGATTTGGTAAGAAAGGAAAGATGAGTCAAAATTTCATTAGAATATATAAAATTCTTGAGAAAGTTGGATCAGTTTCTTATAGAGTTCCTTTACCTCTGAGTTTATCTCAGGTACATAATGTTTTTCATGTTTCGATGTTGAGAATGTATATGCCAGATCCATCTCATGTTTTGAGCCCAGAGGTAGTTCAGTTGGAAGAGAATCTATCTTATGAAGAACAACCAGTCTAGATTCTTGACTGAAGAGAGCAAGTGTTTTGAAATAAATTAATTCACTAGGTAAAGGTTTTGTGAAAAAACCATATGGTTGAAGAGGCGATGTGGAAATCTGAAAATGCTATGAGGGATAAATACACCCACTTATTTGGATAAGTGTATAAAATTGCGAGGACGCAATTCCTAAAAGGGGGGAAGGATGTAACATCCCAGGTAACTAAAGAATAAATGTTTTTCATATTTATTAATATTTACGAATTAAATATTAACTTTACATTAAAGGGGTTGTTATGTTCGATAGCGTACCCGATACGCAACAAAGATTTTCTTTGAAATCTTATGTTGCACACTAGTAATAAAAAAAATATTATTTTAAATGGTAGTTAAAATGTAGCTATTGTGTTGGAGATAATGAATATAAATAACTAAAATATTATTATATATGTTTGTTAAATGTTTTTACATTTATCCAATAATGGATAAAAGATTAAAATACAAAAAGAATTCAATTATAGGCATAGATACTCTAACATTCACTAAAAGGTCGAACTATCGCCTTTGGATGGTGAACCGTCATTTAATATAGTTTTGGTCACTCTTATATATTCTATTTGAACAAATAAAATTCTTCTTTATAATCGGGACAACAAAATTAACTTTGGTAAAATTTTTGGTATTTTTCCGATAAATATTTTTTTTATAAATAGTTAAAACTGTTGTATTTTAATTCAAAACCTATTTTTAATCTATTTTATTAATATTATTATATGATATTTTGAATTGGTTTTAATGTGAAATTAGAATATATTTTTACCATTTAATCCAGTAGTGGTTGTTGGAATTAATTTCACTATGAAATCAGACTTAAACTAGTGTCAATCTTTTGATACATTTTGTTTCATAAAAACACGCTATTTGTTTTGACAATGGAAATTAATTATTAAATTAATTAATGAAACTTATATGTTTTGAATTCATTAAAATAGACATCATTTTTGAATTCAGAATATCAAATATAGCTTAGGGTGAATTTTTTGTATTTTTCTGAAAAACTTCAATTTTTGATGAATATTGAAAACACTAAGTGGTACTTAAAAAACTGACTTTTCATTTAAATGAAATTTTACCACCTCTGTGTTTTGAATTTCCAAAATCCGACATTTATGGTATTCATAAGGTATTAAATTTTTCTTCAATGGGATTAAAATAATATTTTTTGGTGAATAGTAACTTTTAAGTTTTTAATTGCAATTAGAGGTAATTAGTGTAGTTTAAGGTTAAAATAATGTTTTAATAATATGAAATGACCTTGAAAAATTTTCTACCATTATTGGATGTGTCATGGCCGACCAAGAAAATCCATGTGTCAACTTGGGGACCCCATGGAGCCACTTTGGTAGGAAAATAACATTATTTACTTTTTATTTAAAGTTAAAAATAAAAATATCAAAAACATGAGTTTTTTTACTAAAACAATTTTTAAATGGGGTTATACAAGTCATATTTTGTACTATAAATATTCATTATAAAGATAAAAATATTTCCTACATCATTATAATTGTTTTATAAATTTTAGACATTATATAAATTAAATTATTTATGACATCATGATGATGCAGCGATTACCTCATTATTTAACGATTTAAAAAAATGAAAGGATAATGTAAATTCTATGACCTAAAAATGTAAAAAACATATTGGATGGGTGGATTTAGAACTCCTATCACCTTATGCTCTAAATAAATCAATGTGTGAACTTTAATATCAGAAAATTATATGAATATAAACTAAAATTTTATAACTTTCCAAGAGTGCCCCTCCTCTCCTCTTATAAAAGGCCCCCACATCTACCACCTATCCCAAACCTCTCCAGCATTTGGATCTGCAAAAACCTGCCCATTTTTCTGCTCCACATTCTTCTCTTACTCATAGATTCCTCACATTGGGCAGACGTCATTCCAAGGAAGCCTTTGAGCTCAAATGAAAAAGAGTTACCTGATTTAAAGGTAGTTTCTTCTCTTGTGTTCTTATTTTTTATTTTTCTTCTCCAACACCCTAAAATATTATTATTACTTTCTTTTGTAAAAACAACAGTATCTTCAATATACCAAGATGTTGTTATGAGATGAATTAGAGCTACACCTACAAACACCTTCGTCTAATGGTTAAACAACATACTGTTTCTGTGGTTGGTGATTTTCTGCCTCACAAAATGATGATTGTTCAATCTTCTTTTAACACCTTTCATGGTGGTCATTAAGATGTCACACTATTTATATATGATTTTTATTATGTTTATGTTTTCCTTATGCTTATGTATTTTTCATTTATGTCATAACTTTATTGTTTCCATTATGGGTAAACATGATAATTTCATTTTAGGAAGTGCGGACTACCGCTCTCTCAAAGTGATTTGATTCGTTAATGCCATATGTGGGATTTATAAAGGATTGAGTTAATGTTATTATATATTAAGTTATATTGGAATTATAATATACACTTATATCATTATGATTTCACTCAGTTAAATATGAAATCGATATGAAAGTAGCGTTCATGCATACGTACGGCTTAGCGTCTCCATGAACGGTGCATTTCATTTCATAACTTTAACTATTATGTACTATTATAAACACATGTATATAATGGATATATATGATATATATGATATCCAAATAATTAATTACATTCTGGATATAATTAACCTTTGACCACATAAACAACATGTAATTGTAAGAAGTCCATTTTTGACTTATGAACCAGATATCGACAAAATGAACATTATTAACATAAATGATTACATAATGCTTATAACATGGAAATAATTGATATAAAAGGAATATTAAGCTTGAAAAAGGTTCTTAAGGAAGTATAAATTAACACTAGTTTATTATTCAGGAGATTAAAGTGCAATCGAGTCACGTCGGACATGAGGTAGGGGACTTCGACTCAATCTCCTTTCATTGAGGCATATTTTGTTCCAATACAAGGCTTTCTTTTATACAGTGTAAAAACCACTTTGACTTATAATTTTATACAAAAGGAATATTTTTCTATGAAGCATTTTACAAAACGACAAAAAGGAATGTTTCTTTTAACGTACGCGGTGACAACGACCTTTTCTGCCGCTGTGAGTATTATTTGGTCTTTGGCTTCCTCAACAAGTTGTAATGTTTTTAAAATGAAATAATTACCATATACACTTTTATGTATTTTGGTATTGAAAATGGTTTTTATAATGGATTTGTTATGTCAATATATTTATGTGATATATTGTGATCAAAGTGTGGAAATGTTTTCTTTCCATTATATGTGCTTTATTTCTTATGATTTTATAATGGTATTTGGACATTTGATGGGTGGTTACATGATAAACCATATGACAGGTGGTGCCGTGAATACCAAGACGGATGGTTACATTATAACCTCCAATGCATTGGGTATGGGAGTCGGCTGTATGGCTATTCCATTAAGTGATATGTGTGGAAGTCGACCGGATGGTAATTCCACTTAAGTATGTTTATGTACCTTGTTACATTTATATGTTATGTGTTATTTATATGGGTTTTATGGTCATCATTTGGTTACAAAAGGGTAAGAAATGATCTTTTATTCATTGCTGAGTTTTTACTACTTTATAAAGGTGAAAGTTATTACTTTGATAAAGTATACACGGTTTACTTGTTGTTTTGAAAAACTAACAGTTTTCATTCTTTGTATAACCCTTACTGAGCTTTTTATGCTCACCCCATGTTTTTGAAATGTTTTTAATAGGACTTAATGTGGAATAGGGTCACGTATGGTATCAAGGAAAATTCATGCTATCTAAAACATGGAACTAGACATGTTTCATTTAAAAAGTTATTATTTTATGGAAACTTAGTAGAAGTGTCTACTTTGTAATCTTTTGAGATGTAATAATTAAGTCCTAATTCTCTAAAACTCTAAACCTGAAATGATCCTCAATGTGAATTTTTCATTTAATTCAATATTAAGTAAGGTTTAGGGTCAGAGCCTTATAGTTAGAACCTCTCCATTCTGGAAACACTGTTCATGAACATCAACGTTGAATCCTCGTCGTTGGAACCTCACCGTTCTGGAAAGACTGTTCTTGATCCTCATAGTTGAAACCTCACTGTTCTAGAAAAACTGTTCATGAACTTCACCATTTAATCCTCACCATTGGAGCTAGATAGATTTGGAAACACTATTCATGAACATCACCATTAAAACCTCACTGATGGAACCGAGCAGTTCTAGAAACACTATTCATAAACCTCACCATTGAAACCTCACCATTGGAACCGCACCACTATAGAAACACTGTTCATAAACTCAAAATTTGGTAAAGATAGGTTACCATTGGACCTCACCCTTGGCACTATTCAAATCAACCTCACTGAAGAAATGGTCACATAAACCTCAATGGTGCAAAAGGTAACACCATCCTCACTGGTAGAAATGTTCACATCAACCTCAACGATGGAAGTGTTCACCTCAACCTCACCGATAGAACGATTCACATCGATCTCACTAATTGAACTGTGCACATCGACCTCCCCGATGGAAATGTTCAGATCATCCTCACCTATGGAACTCTTCACATCGACCTCACCGATGGTACAGTTCATAGATACCTCTCTGATGAACTATTCACATAACTGGAAATTTGGAAACATTTAGGAGGTATTCACCTTGGCCTCCCAGAACACCTTACACAGAAGATTTAATCAAAAATATTATCCTAAGAGGTCTGAGCCATTAAAATTTGTTTCATTGAGCTATTATTCTCACTATGTCAAGATACGTGATGTGGAGAGGGTATATTTTAAAAAATGATTGGGGTAGAACATTGGTAAATAAATGTTTAATTAACATATAATAATTTTCAAACTCAATGAAACTAGAACCCAATTAGAAAAAATTACAATATAACATCGTGAGGGTTTATATCCTACTCAATAGATAAATTAAGGAATATTTTATTATTATTTTTGATACCTTATCCATTACTCTAACTCCCTCTCTAACCCCTTTACCATTACAAAAATTTCAATAATTTACCATGGTTACTTATATACATGACCAAAATTGAAATTCCCACTCTAAATACAATTTGATATTCTAATTCCAAATATAAAAATAATATCTAATTATTAATCATTTATAAGTGGAAAAATAAATTTTATTATAAGTAAAATTGATGCATGGAAAACTAATTTTTAGAAAAATTCCTTTTCAAACATGAAACAATTATTTATTCCAAAAATAATTCATATTATTGATTTTCATGACTATATTAGTTGATGATGGAAAATAAGTGTTCATTAATTATCTAATTATTTTCAAATAAAATGGATCATTGTTAATACTTAAATAATGGATTGATCCTGAAAATAGATTTTATTAAAAAAGATATGTCATATGATCCAAAATTTCAATAAGTGGTTTCTAAAATCAAAATAAATTTTTTAAAAGAAATATTTTAATCATAAAATATATTTTTAGTAGTGGAAAGTGTTTAATAAACTTCTATAACATAATTATATTATGAAAATTTTGTAAAAGTATATTTTTTTGGTAAAGATTATATTTCCCACTAACCACCCAAATATAATTTTTTTGATAAAAAATTAATTCTATGACTTATTTAAAAATATGAAACAAATAATTAAAAAAGTATTATTAAAATAAAATATTAAATTTTAAAAAGTAAATTTTATTTATAACAATAAATTATATGTATAATAAATTTATTTACAATTAAAATATTTTCTTTGAAATGGAAAAACATATGATTATTTCATACCATAAAATAAATAATAATTATAATAACTATGAATATAGATTTATATTCTTTTGATGAATAGAATTTATTTAAATATCCAATAAATAAATAATTATAATTATTTATAAAATTAGTAATAATGATAAAGATATATTGATCATTTAAATAAAATATATTTATTGTCTTCAAGTTAACCTAATACTTTTAATCATATAATGAGTCTTCAATTGATTATATAATATAATTTATGAGATTAAATAATCATATATAAAAGTATAAATTAAATATATTTTTCATAATCATGAATATTTAAAAACCAAAAATGTGATATCCTATTAATAATAAATGGGGTTTCATAACTAAAACCCTCAAATATTTTTATAATAAAATATAGAGTCACCATAGCACATATAGAACTGTATTGTAACATCCCAACCAGAATCATTTTTATGGAAAGATATGAGGATCCACTAAACATAACTGAAATCCTCCAGACACCATAGGGAATCATTAAATTACAATCACTTCTTTAATCATTGGGAGATAATTTAACTCTTAAATAACTATATCATTTAAATAAAAAATCCAAAAAAACCACATAAAACTATATAATGAAGGAATTGTAAAAAAATTTACTCAAATAAAATATCAATAAAATAAAAATATTGGAGTTGTAGAAAAAAGGTTAAATGAGGAATACCAATAAAACCAAAACACATCTGTTCACAGCAACACCGATGAACAATAACTACAACCAATACATAAGAGAACTCAAATCCCTAATAAACATTCGTATAGAATGGAATCATGTTACTCCAAAAGAGAAGAAAGAGATCATACCTTTCATTATGTCACGAATAAAACCATCATCATATTCTCCAATGTTTATTTACAGGGGTTGATTAATCAAACCCTATACGTTGTCTTGAATAAAATTCCCAAATAACACCATGAGTAAAATAACTAATTTTTATCATTGTTCAAAACATATTCACACACAGACACATAATTTAAATTTGAAATAGTTTATCAATTAATCCAACATTATAGTAAAATTCCACATATAACACACACACATTAATTCCATGAATGTATTAATACTCAAGGGAAGTAACTCATCCATCCTTCATGTTGGCTAGTGGTGATAATCCATCGAGATCCTTCATTGTATAACCACACACGACATTAAATGGCCCTTTCCAATTCAAATGGACACACCCACACTAGTAAATGTATACTAATTTAATCCTTCCATTTATTCACACAAATAATCATAACCTTTAATATATTTAATTAATAATATTTATAATGTTAAACCAATACCAAAATTTAAAACCCCTAATAAAAGGGGATCTCCAAAAAACCATTCATGTCCTATATTTTTAAAAATTGTAAACCAAAAGGGGTTTCTTTAATAAATTCTCTGACATTTCATTTATAAAAATTTATGAAAATGAATCTTCAAAAACAATGATTTCATATTCTGGATAAATTGGTGAAATGATAGAATCAACTCACCTAAAAAATGATATAATGAAATACACATAATCATGAAAATATCTAGATGAAAAGTTATCCCTAGTTTATTTATTTTAAAAAACATTGTTCATTCATGACTGATCTAATAGTTCATAGTATAGAAACCTTGAACAAAATTTCTGTTCAATGTATAAAGAGTGGATATAGATGTTATTGAATAATATGGAGAGAAAATTTATCATGACATAATTATCCTATATAAAAAACATTTCAATCTGTTGAATTTTTTTTCCAAGGGATAAGAGTTACAAAACATTCTTAGAGTTTTATTCTATCTCAAATTCTAAATCTACTGGAAAAAATATTAGTTTTTGGTAATGAAATGGGATTAAGTAATCATTTATAGATGTTATTAATTTTAATTCCAAATTTAAGAAGATTATTTTAATAAAAAATTCTTTAACCATGTCATTGCTACTAGACCCCACCCAGGGGGACATAAGGTTATGCCAAATGGTTTTCCAAATTGTGCGCTATGTGTAAAAACTCTACTACCCAAAAACTCATAATTATTCTCTTTAGTCGCACTATGTGTGAAAAATGTGTAGTAACGGTGAACCTTTTTAGTGAATCGCAAATTAAATTAAATTTTTTCATGGATAATTTTCATGGATTCTCCTAACCATGATCATATCATCAACACATAAAAATTTCTTTTAAACACACTAATTCCTTCTAGAAACATCATAATCGCAATAAATACATAATATAACATAAAAAAGATTTTAAAATTGAAAATTATTATATAACAGGGGTAATATTTTCCAAACTATTAGGCTTTCTATCATTGACAATAAAAAGAGAGATGGTTCTTTGGAATAGTTCAATCCATTGTTCTACTATTATATTCTCGCATATGCATGTTCCCTCATTAATTTCACAATGTTTCAAAAACACCCAAACTAATGGAATATGTTTTCCATAGAAAAATTTAACATTATTATCCATGATATGATTTTATGAACAAAAAAATAAAGCATTTGGTCATAAGTCAACATGATCTCATCGACTCACATGATAGGATTGTGTTGGGAATTATTCAATTGAGATACATGTCATAAAATATAAAAAAATTAAATTATGATTGTAAAAAATATATTGATATGATTTTCAACTCATTCAAGTAACTAAAATTGTTTCATATACTGAGGAGGCAAATTTCCTTACCAAATTAGAGATTCCCCATCCCTATGCAGACATTCTTGATTATATGAACTCTCAATGTATAGTATAAATGAAAAAATCTATGATCAATATAAGATTAGAGATGTATTTTGGGATGAATCCATCCTTTTCAAAGTCATCATAATATTCTTATTAATTTCATGGATGATTCAAGGTCTTCATAATTTATTTGTCTCTCATATCTTCCAAATATTTTTTAGATCAACATGAACACTATACAATTCATTAAATGGAGTGTTCTATACTGTGGATTGATAACTATTTTTAAATAAAATGTCTTTATATTAAATATTATCCACCCATGAGCCACCTAAATTTATTATACACAAATGAATCATTTTATCTAATATCAATATCATTAAGTCTTACTATCCATTTATTTTATAATGATTTGATGTCATCATATTCAATAGGGTTATCAAATCTTTATAAAGAGATCATTACTTATAAGTGAAAATTCTAAGATCCTTGTTAATGATGGTCAAATTGGTATTCATTGAATATTTTACCATATCTTGAATATAAATATTTACCAAACAATAAATTTTATAGTCCCCATGGATTGTAATGTAGTGGGTTGATTTTTTGATTTGGTCAACAATCTCCCAAATTGAGTCATGATTTTGAATGATTCGTGGTAAACCCATAAATTGACTATAACAATCGTTCCCAATTTATATTCCTGAATTATTAAATATTGTATAATTTTATCTATATTTTAATAATAATCCATTATATGTTGGATTTATATGGTTTACCGAGAATAAGTAACAATTTTTCATTTCATACATGTCCACCATAAATTTTGTGTCGATCCTTCTAAATCATTTATATTCATGGGGAATTTCGTACATAAAATAGTGATAAGAAGAAAAATGTTGGCCAAGATAAGTTGGTATAATGTCTATATAGTATTGAAAATATAACACAAATTTAGTATCTTGTTTCTTTCTATCCATTGTCTCACTATCATTTTATACTTAATGATAATTAAATTGAGATCTAATAATTGAGAATCCTTAAATTTAGTACCCTAATATAGTACGAGTGTCACTGAAAAGAATATTGTAATCTAATTGTCCTCATTGAAATGGAAAATCATAACTTATTTAATTATAATAAATATCCATTGATCGTGATCTTCTTTTGTGACATTGTTATATGAATTATAGATTTAATAATCAACCACAAATTTTCATAAACTAATTTATAATCCAAGTCTATATTAGAAATCTAGAAATATTTCATTCATCATCTTTGTCTTATGTTCAAATCCCTTTGTGAAAATTTGTTTTCATAAAATATATTATTTTTTGAAAATAGTGATCTTATCTCTACGAGATAATGACCTAATTTTTTGATAATTTCATTATGGAATTCATAACTCCCATTATCAATAAGCTAAGATAAGATCTCCCATAATGATAACACAGTAGAGCCCAAATCCATATGTCTCACAATAAACCACATAACCATTCCTATGTTTTGGAAAGATATAAATGTGTTAAAAAATGAAAATGGGCTTAATATCAAAAAAATATTGCTTGAAATAATCACTATAGTGGAATGAATTTGCATTTATAGAACTATTATTGGAGATGAATTTTGAAAAAATTCCAGAAAGAATGGATGATAGTAACCTTCTAATCCCAGGTTTTCATGAATCTAAAATATATTCTTGATGTGTTCCTAAGAGAAGATATAATTTTTCCTTTTATAATATATTGATAAACTATTTTGATAAATGAAATGTTTAATGTAGAAAAATTTATGACAAAACTACTTTTATTAAAAACATAAACATGATTTATTACATAAACTATTCACTTGATACAAGATAGAAGACCGAGAGGTATAGTGTATTTGGGGCATATGATCATTACATAACAACTTAAAACATGAAATACAACATATTTATTTAAAACATCCTTTACATGACCACTACATTCCATCATAATTAGCATTGCATGGGATAACCTAAGGACTTGCAAAAGAAAAGGGTGAGCTATAAAGCCCAGTAAGGTAATACAAATGAAATAACCTGAGGAGTAAAATACATGTTAGACATTAGGCATATAAATAGAGCACAAGATAAACATGAATATAAAGGCATGATAAAGCATGATATTCATATCATGGAAATGTGGAAACAACACTTAACATGGAATAAGTATGAGCCAAGGACCATTGCACATGGAGAATGATTAAATCCTTATTTCACGTGAAGCATGAGTAAACCCTCATTTCACTTGAATTAGCATGAGTCAAAACTCATTGCACATGACGTATCATGATACTATACTTTACTCAATGCATTGAAGCACTATAAGGGCGCACCCTTCTTAAACATTTCATTTCATGCATAAGTGTTCCACATGGATCATAAAACATGGATTCATAAAACATAATATTTTATTCCACAATAATGGAATGTGGAATTCATACATGAGATGTTGAATTCTCAATTGAACTTATACCTAGGGAATTACCAATATCCACGATAAAGGAATGTGGAATTCATACATGAAACATAATCAATGCAAAGCCGCATTGACCCATCCTTCTTCTTGACGAATAGGACTGGTGCACCTAATGGTGAAGCACTTGGGCATATAAACCCTCTATCCAGATTCTACTATAGTTGTTTCTTCGGCTCTTGAAGCTCTACAAAATCCATTATATATGGAGTTGTGGATATTGGTAATTCCCCAGGTATAAGTTCAATTGAGAATTCAACATCTCTTCTAGGAGGAAGACCAGGAAGTTCTTCGGGAAACACTTCATCGAATTCCCGCACAATAGGCATTTCGTCAAGGATAGTTTATTCCTTGGACTCAGTCTTCTAATCCTGATACGCATCCTCATAGAGCAGTAATATCCATTCTTGAGATGATGGAGCTAAAACAGATTTATCTTCCTCCTTAAACTTGTAAAGAATCGGGGGTCGATTCTCCATATGGAGTGTTATTTCCCTCTCCCGACAATTTATTAGGGCTCTATATAAGGAAAGTAAATCCATGCCAAGAATTTCATCAAATTCCACCAGAGGGAGTATGAAGAGGTTCGCCGAGAAATTCAATCAACATATTATAATAGGGGAGGACATATATTCATGGGATGCAATGATTTCCCCATTATCCGTACTCACCAACATCTTCATTTCCATGATTTGTGGTGGTGTTGGGATTGTTCTACTAAACATTCATGATATAGAAGAATGCATAGAACCTGAATCAAAAAGTATGTTTTCTATTCATAAATGAATAACTAGCGTACATATCACCACTTTGTCGTCAGGGTTCACTTCGGCAGAAGTGATGGAAAAAGATCTTCCTTGCTTCCATGGAGGTTATTGGTTGCCACCGAAAACCCTTGGATTAGTGCACTAGTTTGCAAAATTACCTGTTTCTTTGCATTTGTAGCATTGAACAATGCGTTGAGGTTCAAACGGACTGTTCCTCTCCTTTGTCGTAGCCACGGGTCTTTTTTGCCGATAGTTAACAGCTAGGTTCCCTTCTATTCCACACCTGAAACATTTCTTCGTCCCCTTAAGGAAATTTCTAGGGTGCTACTTTCTGCACTTTTAGAAAGTGGGGTGTTGGATCTTTTTAGCACCGTTGGGTTTATCCATCGGACTGCCAACATTGAAGTCCACCTAGTGCATCTTGTCCCCATGATACCCCTTTCATTCTTCGATCTCCATTTCGACCTTGAGGGCACATCAGACAATTTCCTCATAGATTTTGAAGTCACAAAACACCAATTCTTTCCAAAGGCTTGGCTTCAACCCACCAAAGAAGCGGTCAACTTTTCATTCGGGGGTAATGACAAAGCCAAAAGCATATCATTCATGCCTTGTGATGTTTTCCTTGTATTCTCCGACAGATTCGTTATCTTTTTTCTTAAGGGAAAGGAAGTCCCCTTCCAACTTAAGATGGAGGGTGCGCGGAAAATATTTATCGAAAAACATATTCCGGAAATCCTTCCATTCCAACACCTCGATCTCCTCCTCAGGCTTCGTATTTTTGAACAACTTCCACCATTGATCAGCTTCACCCTACATACGATAAGCTGCAAAGAGAACCCTATCTTGTTCTGAACATTGAAGGCTGGAGAAGATCTTTTCAATGGAGTTGATCCATTTTTCAGCGATCGTGGGATCAGATGATCAACTAAAAGTAGGAGGCCTTTTTCTCATAAAGATCTCGATAGTGACTTGTTCATTCTTATGGGGGGTTTATCATTCCTCTTGACCCATGTTTCTATTAAAAACTTGATTTAGCTGAGAGAGAAGCGTGACAATGTTGGCGATTCCCGCTCCCATTGGATTGGAGATCTCATTAGTACAGTCATCACACTGATATTCACAACGATTGTTAGCCTGAGTCCTCCAATTAACGGCCATTGGCTGGAATAAAATGAAAGATAGTGGTAACACATTAAGGGAAATAGAATGAATAAAGTTGATGACTTATAAATAATCTTTTATTTCCTTAAGTCATGAGTATATAGGTTTCAATCTGGGATTTTCATGATCTACTTTCTAACATATATACTTAGGAGAATTTTTTTAATTCCCTTAATAAGGGTCCATACTATGCTTGTGAATTTATCAAAACATATCCCCTGGGAGTGTCGTAACCAAGAGTGCAGCAAGTCCCGTTGTCATGGACCAGTTCTCATTCGAGTCCAGCTCAATGCAGTGTTTTCGGTTTTTACCCCTAGGATACATCTGTACCAGAGCCGCCTCTACCTTCTCATATCCACACATGGATGTATTTTCTTGATAAACCTCTTACTCAGTACCTACCAAAAAATACAACTTTTTTTTATTATACTTAGTCTTGTGTCTAAGGATTTACTAGTATTTTATTATCCTAATCTCAAAATTAACTAAACCCATCCTCTAATACCAAGTATAACAACCCTTCTTTTATTACAAACATAAACATGTTTTATTACATAAACTATTCACTTGATACAACATGGAATATCGAGAGGTCTACTGTCTTTGGGGAATATGATCATTACATAACAACTTAAAACATGAAAGACAACATCTTTATTGAAACATCCTTTACATGACCACTACATTCCCTCATACTTAGCAATGCATGGGATAACCTGTGGACATGCATAATAAATGGGTCAGCTATAAATCCCAGTAAGGGAATAGACATGGAATAACATGAAGAGTACAATACATGTTAGAAATGAGGCATATAAATAGATCACAACAGAATCATGAACATAAATTCATGATAAATTATGATAATCATAACATGGAAATGTGGCAACAACACTTAACATGGATTTAGCATGAGCTGAGTCCCATTGCACATGGATCATGAGTAAATCCTAATTGCACATGAAGCACGAGTAATCCCTCGTTGCACTTGAATTAGCATGAGTCAACACTCATTTCACATGATGTATCATGATACTATACTTTACCCAATGCATTGGAGGGCTATAAGGGCACACCCTTCTTAATCGTTTCATTTCATGCATAAGTGTGCCACATGGATCATAAAACATGGATTTATAAAACATAATAATTTATTCCACGATAAAGGAATGTGAAATTAATACATGAAACTTTATAATCAATAAGTAAATGTGCATGAAGGTGAATACCCTTGATGGAGAAATGGGCATGGTATTCACAACACATTGACATTGTCTTGGAAAATCTTTGCGATTTCAACAGCGTAACGGCGTGACATAAGAATTCATAAAAATGGTTGATTAGAGAGAAAGGGGTTCCTCATCATATTTAAATGTAATGGAAAATATAGAGTTCATAGAGATACATGTCCCAAAATTTTTAATGAAATTTATATTCATGATACAAAAGTATTGCTTGAATGTAAAATAAGAGAGAGAAGTTCCTTTCAAAATTTCAGCATGGTAACAGGTGTACATGGGAGGCATTTAATGAGAGAGAAAGGGTATCCCATCATTCAGACATAAAGAGGGAAGTATGAGTGAGGTGGAAAACCATACCCCAACATTCATAATTGAAACTAGAAGGGCAAAACCACTAAATTAAAATTTGACAAAAATGAGAAAGGAAAAAAAACCCTTACGTGGAAGTGTCCTTCCAAAGGCTAGAGAGAGGCTTATGAGAGGATTATTGGGAGCTTGGGGCACCTTGCAAGAATTAAAAAGATAGTAGGGAAGCGGTTGTATGAACTGAAAAGGCTTTGAGTGAGGAGGAAGTGGGAGCTTGGGTGGGTTTTTATAGGAATGGTGAGGGAATTCTTTATTATTTAGGTTTGTGTCCCCTTTCATTAAATTAATCCAAACCACAAACCATCCCAGGGTTTTTGAAAATAGTTTTTGTCAAAGGTAAGAGGAAAACAATATTCTAAAAGGCCACATTCCTAATTTTTTAAATTAATGAGGTTTATTATGTGGAGGTGAGCCACACTCCCATGGAAAATAATTGAAAAAGACAAGATGTTTAATAAGACTTGAGGGGTCCATTAATGCTTTGAAAAGTAAGTCAAACAACCCAAAATCACATTATTTTAATGGTAAAACATATTTTGGACGAACATAACGATTATTCAATATTATTACATCACTATTGGGTCATTATGATGTTATAAAACACATTATATATTTAAACGATATGTAATTCTTACTCAAAAATTTGACTGTCTCAGAAAATTATGAAAAATTAATCGTTGGATAATTTTGACGTCCTTATTCCAAAAATAACATTTATTTTATCTAAATAATTTTCTAAATATTTTACTTTTTACTTTTAAAATAAAACCTGACATTTATCGAAAATTCATGGGTTTTGACAAAAATGGCTTTCAAGCCTTAATAAAAATTATAATTGCATTCATACAATTATATGATCATTTCTATAATAAAATTAATCTAATAATAATAATAATAATAATAATATTTTATTAAAAAAATACTTAATTCAAATTATCCCTTAATTTAATAAAATAGAATTCTTAATTAAATAATAACTAAAAACACTATTTTCACTACAAAAACTATTTACAATGTAACACTATTGACAAGAGAGTATATTCATTATTATATACAAAAAAATAATGTACATGAACATAGTACTATCGATTAGTAACATAACCCCTTAAAATAGCCGCATAAGTCCTAAGGGTACGGTGTGCGATGGTGACAGACTCTTGGGGTGGCTCGGATAACATCGCTCAAGTGGTAATTTCTATTTCTTTCACTTCTGTCGTAGACAGTCCCGTTCGAGCTTGAAATGTTGATGCACAGCTTGGGCTTGGTCAAGAGCGAAGCCCAAGGATTCCACCTCTTTTCCGATCTTCGATAAATGGGCTTCGTATGGGGAAATTATACTGGATGAGGCCATCACTTATTTGTTCTGAGTAAATTGGGGTTGTTAAAGCCTTATATTTATACTAATAATGTGATCACTGTTCAACAGCTATAAAAGCGACGGTCATAATTGTTAACATAAAACCAAAGAAGTTGACATTTTATATAAACATTTTACATAAAGAGGCATTTAATTATATCAAGATAGATTTCCATTAATGAAACTTTGGGTCATTACAAAATTCTTGTATATGTAAATCACATTTATTGAATTATTATTTTTACTATTTCCAAAAAAATTAAAATATATATATATATTTTATCTATGATTTTTTAACCTTTGAGAATATAACAGAATCACATTTATAAATACAAAATTTATTATAATAATTTGTATTGAAATAAATTATTCATCAATGTTAGGAAAAATACTTTTATATTTTTAATACCAAAGTGGATTAAAATATATTACTAATAAAAATAACAAATCCTAAAATATTTTTTAGAAAATAATCATTTATATCCTAGAGTTAGTGATTCCAATATCATTAATCAATTATAACAAACCAGCATGGGACTACCAAGAACATTATCCATGAAGTCCCACCAAAAGACAAGGAAACAATAAGAACCAAAAAAGTACCATGGATAAAAAAATAGATAAACCAATGGAGTAATACTTATAAAAAATTAAATCATCAGTGAGACATAAAAAATATATTAAAAATAGACAATCCTATAAAAAACATGACATAAAAAAATATAGTTTCCTTGTGAAAATACCCCACCACCATTATGTCTCACTAAGAAGGTGGTGATACTCAAATGATGTTGGAGTACTATATTATAATTCCCCATCCTAAAAAATTACTTAATCTTGAGATATGTCAATAATTTTATTTTATTTAACATTTATGATTTATTCATATTTATAAATTTAGAGAGTTATTCCAAAAAATAAATAACAACTGAAATATTAAAAAACATAACCTTCTAATAAATATCCATTTTTTCAGAAAATGAAAAGAATTTAAAAAGAAAATTGATTTATTTCATGTTTAAACATAATAACTTTTCCTTGATCTCACACATCAGTCTACAAGTATTTAAATCCTGTAAAAACAATTTCAAAATAGTGGTTGACCATACAAATATTATTAAGGAATATACATATATGGAAAACTGTTACTGTTGTGAAAACATGTAAACCATGAATAATTAATCATAATGTACTACTTTTCACCTTTAAAAAGTTATAAATAATATTCATGAAATATATTCTCATTTATTACCCTATTGCAATAAAAATATTACCAAAGATCACATAGATTTTAATATTTAACATATCAAGGTAACTTAAGACATAATCATACTAAAATGGAAGAACCATACAGTCGACTTCCACACATATCACTCTTATAAATAGAATAACCATATAGATGGCTTCCGTACCCAAAGCAATGGATGTTATAATGAAACCACCCACTCTTGGTTTATCATAGAACCACAAGTCATTGGTTTATCATGTAACCACACATATTTATATTATTATATAAACACCCATCAAATGTCTATATAATATAATATAATCATAAGACATAAAATATTTTCAATTATCAACAGTTCACTCGTAAAATTTATTTACAATCACAAGAAAACATTTCGAGATATAGAAATAATCAATTCACTTGGAAAACCATTTTCAATACATAAATAACATAAAATGGAATAATTAAATTATTTTTAATTTTTTTAAAAAAATTAGTATTATATAGGAATCAAAATATCAAATAATGGTTATGGTGGTAGAGAAGTCGTTGTCCCCACATACATTAAAAAAATTATTTTTTCTGTTTTGTAAAGATACTAAAATGATTAATATAAAAGTTTTCCTTTTAAAAATTATTAAATTAATTAATTTTAAATGAAGTTTATTATACAACTTATAAAAGAAGGTGCTATATAACATCAAAATATGCCTCAATGAAATAAGATTGTGACGAAGTCCCTTACCTGAGGTATGAATCATCTCATATGTTCTTTATCGTCCTGAATAATAAACATTAGTTAATTTTAAATTGTTTTAGAACAATTTTCAGGTACATTATTTCTTTTATATAACTTATTACAATGTTATATCTATTACATAAGGAATTAAGTTCACATCTAATGTTTACTCAATATTTGGTACTTGAGTTGTAAATGAAGATGATATGGTGTCAATAGTTCATGTGGTCATATGTCCATTATCTCTAGAATAATATTAATGAAATTATTATCATTTTTAAACATAAATTATACCTTTATATTAGACAATGAAGGGTAGTTATGAAAAATGAACAACGATATAATCATGGAGATAGTTTGTTGTACGTACGCATGAGAAAAGTTTCAATTTTTCATTGATCATTATGGAATGAAGTTAGTTCTATTTTAGCTTTCTATGTGAACCATAATTATTTAATATAATATTAAACATTTAAATATATTTATATATATATAATACATGATATATAATAAATTAAAATTAGTTTCATCACATCATGGAGGTGATAGTTCACACGTACACACGAATGATGTTCTCATTTTTATGTGCATCAAAATTAATAATGGAATTGATATATTATTCTCATAAAATGATGAATATTTTGTGAATATAACATATAGATATGTATTTCATTGTTATAACTAGTCATGAGTGATTCTTATGAAAAAATGAATTAAATCGTTTCGTGGAGGTGATAGTTCACACATACCAAAAAATAATAAATTATTTTCTCATTTAATGGAAGTTGAGATGGATATAGATGATGATATTATCATGATAACATCAATGTATATTGAGGATACTAGATTAATTATTTAATCTAGGGAGAATAATATTTTAATGAATTGGAAGAAAAAAAACTAGAAATACTTAATGAATATGATTCCTCTTCTTTGGTTGATCACATTTGATGAAAACAATAAAAAAATATATGCTAGTTTTATGACTAAAATAATGCCACAAGAATATGGGGAGGGATTTAGGAAATTAGTTTGAGAGTGGATTGTCTAAAGCAATTTTTTTTGGAAGTGTGATTAATAGAGATGAATGAGTGCATTTTTATAGGAGAGGGGATGGGAACACTTGGAATTATAAAAAATATTAAATTAATATAAATTCAATTTCGATAAATAGTGGAAGTAAACTCATTTAGTTATATTATATGATGATATGGGATGAAAAATCATTATACAATTAATATTTGACATGGTTGGAATTTTCCATAATCCATATCTTTTTTATTTTAACCCATTTTATCGCTTACTAATTTATCAAGTAATTTACACTATCAGGGTATATATAATAACCAAATCAATCAAGAAGTACAATGAGTGAGTTATTAATAAAAATTTTATATTTATATTAATTTTTTTGATTATTCCTATATTTTTAAAAAAGTTATATCATTTAACTAAATATTTTATATTTTAACATATTAATTTTGTTAATTTTGACTCTAATCATTACATGACTTTCTTAATAATACATAACATGATTGCTAAAATAACTACATTAACTAAATCCTAACATTTCATAGACATCTATACAATTATTTTGTGGAATAAAATAATTCATATTATACTTATGTAAATATAATTAATATCATTGTTTTGATACATTCTTTAAAAAATCTATTACTACATCACCTTTGATTCAAAATTAAACTGAATTTTTTAATTCCAAAAAATTAAAATTAAATTACCATGTTGTAGGTAATATTTTTATATTTATAATAACTATTAAGTGTTGAATATATTATATAAATAACCCATATTAAATTTTTTTTATGATGCGACATATTTATGGCATGATTTCATTTACATTAAATTATAAGTTATAAATGTCATAACCACACCAAAGTGGCTTCCATAGGTCACCATTTCGGCCCATGAATTTAAATGGTCGATAATAACTCTTAAAATATTATTAATACCAGTTTTAGTGTATTTATTAATATTATAATATCAATTTTACCATTTATTACCCCATTATCATTAACAATGGTAAATAAAATACTAAAGTTACTATTCAACAGAAATTATTTTGATCATATGGGACCTAATATTTCATACTGAGTACCACCATGTATGAATAATTTTTAAAATTCAATTCTCATAAGTGGTTATATTAAATTTAATACTAATCTTGTAGGCGGATCGAGAAAGCAGGTTTCTAATGTAAAACATTCAAAAGTTCACATAATATTTCACTTTAATTTTAATTCAATAAAGCATCCAATGAATTAAAATGAAATAAATGATAAAAAGGAATCTATTTATACTTTAAATACATTTAAAAGTATCATTTAATTATATAAATAAATTAGATTAAATAGATGTTTAAATAAAATTGCAATATTTTCACGGTTCATTAAAATATGAAATTTATCAAAAAAAATACAAAAAAAATTCTAAATTTCATTTTGATGTCATGCATCAAAATATTAACTTTATATTGTAAAATATAACATGTAAAAGTAAAAAAATATATATTTAAAATGGGTTTCCCATCAAAATGTGCTAAAACCTCATTTTTTGAAAAACACTCATTTTATCTCTAAAATTGTATTTTTTTCATATAGAAAGTATATAAAACACATAAGATGAATTTTAGACATTAGATTATATTTAATTAATATAATAAATCACATTTTATTTGATTATTAAATGAACACAATTATTTGTATGAATATATTTTTTTTTCATCAAAACATATCCCTTACATTCAATTTTGTTTTATTTTATTTCCAAATTAATTTGGTAACCCATAAATCATTATATAAATATGGGTAAAACATATTTTCCTAATTTATGTAATCCATTTTATTCCAACCATTATAATTCTAGTATGATAAATATCATGTTAAATATTAATATTATGTTGTTCATTTAAGCCAGAAAAGGTGTATCTTGTATGCTATCGAACATAGTGTTTCATTTTAAAAACTCAAGATGTTATATTATCCTACCAATTTTGAAATTTCATACATAAAATTTTAATTTTTTTTAATATATATGGTATGAAATTTAAAAATACTTTTATATTAATCCGATATTAGAAAAAGTATTAATAAAACATCAACATTAAATGTAATAAAGAAAATTACAAAGGTAACATGAGATATCACATACTAGGGTTCCATGTAGGAAAACATGGATATGGAAGAGAAAACAAATTATTGTGTTCTAATGAAAATTAATAAAGCCCAATTTTATGAAAAAGTTAACTATTACAAAGCTAAATTTTTTTGATTAGTTAAATGGTCATTAATGACATAGTAAGAAAAGTAAGAAGCAAACATTTTTATTTTCTGTTACTTTTCATAAAGTTGTATAATTAATTTTTGACCATGACTAAGAAAAAACGGAAACATACATACTCATATTGTAGGGTTTATCCCCTTAATAAATTTCCACCATATACCCATATTTTTCTCTAAAAAATGACTACTATGATGATTATTTTCATTCCTAGAACACTAGAATCACTTCTAGGGAATAACATAATCCAAAAAAGATTAACTATATATTCATACAATATTGATAAATTATCCTAAAACCATAATGGTTAGGATAATATCCGATAATTCCCTGAAATGTATAAAACACTTTATGATGAGATAATAATTTTATTCTAAAAAATTATAATGTAAACCCCATATTTCATCATAGACCATTTGATAAATAATTTTACTTAAAATTTACAAAAATAATAAAAACTAAGAGTAAAACCCCAAAATTATTTGGATTTGAGAACATAGTCTTCCATGACTAATTTTTACATTTATATCTAAATAGCATCACCGACTCTTAATTTCACAAACCAAAAATGTAATTTCCAAAATCACATATTCTCTAAAACAGGTTAATCATTTAAAAAAATTACTTGAATCTACATAATCCCTCAATAAAAACATAGATTAATCCAAAATAAATTCAATCATTTCTCCTTAAAAAATATAATAGTTTTCGTTTCATCTTTTGTATATAGGTTTTTCAAAACAGTGAACATATTCCAAAATAACATTTATCACTTAATCAAAAAATTATTTTCCATTACCAATGATATCTAATTGATTAAACATATGTTCCCAAAAACAATTATTCATATTAAATAAAATAGTTTGACTAAAAAATGACATACTAAATAGGGTCTTCGTTTAGGCCAGTGGTAGGCGATAAATCCTTGTTTCATTTATGTTGTCGGTTAGACTTCCATAGAATTGTTCCATGTGATAGGTCGTCACCCATTATGTGGGTTGTCCACTCCAAAAAACAATATAATTTTATATATTTCTCAAAATAAATTCCTCAAAAATAACCATAACATATTTTATCCTCAATGTTTTGCAATTACCATTAATTTTGAAACTGATATTCTAATAACCCATAATTACATCAAAATCAAATATCATATAAACCCTAATGATTATCCCTACGTTTGAAATTTTATCAATACAAGAAAAGATATTTATTTGTCAAATATTATTTTCAAATTTTAAACTTTAGGTTTACACATACTAGAAAAAAATCATCCAAAATAATCTCATCATCAAAAGATCATTAATTCTTTTGAACATTTCATCATCCTATGGTCTATTGTAACTCTTGAATCCATTATATGTAGAATTATTATTCATTAATAATTATTTTTTATCATTTAACAATTATTTTCAATAATATTCTATAATAATACATTATTATAAACAATAACATGAATCATTTCCTAAGATTCAGTAATATCAAAATATGAGATAATAAATAATTTTTACCTTTCATTAGACATTTTCAGTTTCCCCATCTTCAATTGGAGTGGATTTTGGTATTTCTAAACATATATTTTTATTGTCATCGTGAATCCATTCTTGAAAATTATTCATATTCCATTGGTTTTTATAATAACCATACTACAAAAATTGAAACATTCAATTGATTACTTGTAAAGGACTTATTTTCCTTTCCTAGGTTCAAATGAATGCTTTCTTTCTCCATGGATGTTTATTGCTTTATGGCCCTCATTACATCATCTATTACACCTTGTCGTACCATTAAGAAATTTTATAATGGGTTTCACTACACATATATGATATATATATCATTTAATATACTTACAGTTCTGTTTATTACATGAACATCCATGAGGATTCATTTCTAGAATATATGATGCATTAGAAAGCTAAAAAAATATTGTAGTTGTCAATCGTGACAAATGATATATTTTTTTTATAACCACAAGAGTTTTCACTATAGATACCATTTAATTCAGTTTCTTATTCAAAGAACCACCACATTGTCATTTACATAAATTGTTACTTTAGTGACAGCTATATCCAATAATTTACTAGAACAAAAAAGTTTTGTGTGATTATATCTATAAAATCATCATATACTATCTTTTGAGTTAGATAAACACTAATATATACTTATTAATGTTATATCAATCTCATTAAATTTATCTTAAATAACAATGAATCATTCTATTAAACTATCCATTTTGGTTATATTTAACTTGTTTCTTATGATTAAATATCACCCTAACTGCTAATGTTGAGTAAACCATCCAGTAATACAAACTATAATGTCACATCCTTAAACATAACTTCATCTTTATTTATGTCAATAATTGTACTTTAATTCACATTTAGGATCATTTAATTGTTATTTATTTGGTTAACATCCCCATACCTCATATATAACAACTCAAACATTACAAAGTAGACACTTCTACACATTATCCATGTTTTTATAAACTAAAAAATATTTAAAAACAAAAATTTATTTGTTACAAGTTTAAACATGATAAATATTACACGATCCCATACTTTAATCTATTCTTCTATATATCCTGTGAAAAATATTTCAAAAAATTTAATGAGCATAAAAATATTATTAAGGAACACCAAAAGAAGAAAAAAATTTAGTCTTTCAAAAACATGTATTCCTTGGAAAATTTATCATAAAGTAATAGTTTTCACCTTTAAGAAGTAGTAAATACATTTCACTAAATCTAATATCATTTTTACCCTTTTATAAATTAATTGATACCATAAAACCCATATAAAATAACATATAACATATTAAGGTAACTTTTGACATTATCATACATAAATAGAAAAACCGTACAATCGACTTCCATACATATCACTCATACAAATGGAATAGTTATATGACCAATATCCATAACCAATAAATTAGAGGATATAATGTAACAAGAAATCCTTGGTTTATCACCAAACCACCCATCATTGCATTATCACGTAACAACCCATATTTTTTTATCACATAACCACTCATCAAATTTCAAATAACAATTATAAAATCACGACACATAAAATATTGAAATTATCAACGTTTCACTCGTAAAATTTCATTTTCAATAAAAATAAATCCTTTGAAGATGTTGAAATAGTCAAACCACTTTAAAAACTATTTGTAATAATAAAAAAGAATGAAATATATAAGGTATTTCTTCTTCTTTTAAAAATCATTATGACATATAGAGGAATAAAAATATCAAATAATATTCATAGAGGTATATAATTCTTTGTTGCTGTGATGTACCCCCGATTTCAACTATGTAAGCTTTACCAGATTATTTTCATGATTATACTATTTAATGGGGACGAATGAGGGAGTTTTGAGAACCTTGATTGTATCTTTGAGGTAAAATGGAAGTTTCACGAGTGGATCATATTTTTTCTAACCGTGTGTCCAAACCGGGAAATTTTTTTCCACTTGAGGCAGTGGCTCCAACAGAGTTGGGGCACAATTAGGGATATCATGCGAAGAAAATGTGCATGGGTGTAACACCCTGAGATTTTATGAGAACTTTTTTTATGTCTCATTTTATACTCAACACCAATGGAATCTTTCACAGCACACAATACAGACTTGGCTTGCATTACACGCAATCACGACCTTCCTTGATAGCATGTGTATTACACAATACCGGGTTTCACTAAACAATGATATATTATTATGGACTAGCCTTTATGAGTAGTATTAACTAAATTTTTAATTTTATAACATTATTATTCATCTTACACATTTTATAGAACATGGTAAGAGAACAAAATAAATTTTTCGGTTAAAATAAATATTTTTCAAAAAATGCAGTTTTCCCGCCTTTTGATGGCGCAACCACATTAAAACTACTTTTTGACATGTTTATAAGTTTAATTTTGAAAAATAAAATTCCTATTTTGAATCAGGATATAAAAATTTATTTGGATAATTGTTTGATATTTTTCTGATAACTTTCATATTTTGATGAATAGTAAAAAGACGCTAATTTTTAACTAAAAACAACTTTTTTCCATTAAGATATTTTATATGGATAAATTATAATATTGAATGGTTTTAAATTATAAATAGAATATATTTTTACCATTTAATATAATTTATGTCATTACCATTAATTTCACATTGAATTCATAGGTAAAAACATTTCAATCCTTGGCAATATTTTATCTTTTAAAACTCATTTTCTTAAAAACCGAATTTATTTTAAATTAATTACTTCAACTTATATGTTTTGAATTTTGAAAAATGGATTCCATATTTTGTATCAGTGGGTCCAAATTATGTGAATAGGCTACTTTTTATTTTTGGGCATTATGAATAGTAACTATCGTACATTTTATTTACCATAGTTAAAGAAAAATCGGGTAATTAAGGGTAAATATAAGATTATAAAATTACCCTAACACCTGCCAAAATCCTATTTTATAACTAAAAGTAGACCTATATCACCTAAGGGTCTGATTAGATTCATATAATGGACTTTTCTCCCTAAAAATAATTTAATTATTATTAAACCCAAAGAATGTGACAATATGTCACTTTCTTAAATCATATAAGTATAATAATTTTAATTTAGTGATAAACAAAATTAAACATCGAAATTGAATATTATACTGAAATATAATACAATTATATACATCATAGAAATTTATTTAGAATTTTTAGGGATTAAATAATTATCATTAATTACGACACAATAGTGATGCTGAAATTATTTTATTAATTAATATATCAAATAAATAGTTTTAAAAATATTAAAATAAATATTATATGAACTATTTAATGTGGACCACTAATTTTATAGATTAATATGTCATGTTTTGAATCTATTAAAGCTTTTATTTCAAACATATCTTCTTTATATATTTTATTTAAATTCAAATAAATTAATAGTGTCAAAATTGACACTATTGTTATTTTATAAAAATAACATATTATAAAATTGTTTAAAAATCACAAATATATTTAAAAATGATAAATTAAAATTTATATTGTCTAAAATGTCATAAAGTGTCAAATTATAGATAATTAAAAACACATATGTAATTATTTATAATAATTTAGAATTTAGAATATTATTACCACAAATAAAATTAAATTGATAAATAAGGATAAATCAAGTTGATAATGTTTAAAATAAATTCCTAACATGTATAAATTTTATTGTATGATTATATTACAACCCTATATCACCTAATATTCGTATATGAGTCATTTTGGATGTTTTTATGTGGGGTTAGGATTTAATATAAACTAATATTTCCTATATTTCCAAAGGTGCCTCTCTCCTCCCTTATAAAAGGGAATCTCCTCCCTCTCCTCCTTACACTAATTTGAGCCTCCAAGATCGGCCATTCCCAGCCCATTTCACTTCCACACTTCCCTAGAAACACCCTAGAGGTCCTGGTCTTCTTCAAAGACAAATTCTAGTGCCCTAAGAGGAGGTCTCAAAGAGGCACTTCAAAGAAGAGGTAATGTCCATTACCGATTTTTTCAACATTATTTCTTCTTCCACATCATCTTCTTTAGTTGTTTCATTATGAATTAATAACATCAGTATCACTCGTATACTTATATGTTATTATAAGAATGAAACAACCTTATTTCACCATCTATCCATCCTACGGAAAATGAAATTACCGCACGTGCGTACGTACGGAATACCGTCTCCACGCCGTGGTGTAATCTATTTTCCACCACCAACTTATTTGGATTGGTATATTGGTGTAAATATTAACTATATGTTATTATTGTAATTTGTTATTGATTCTGAAATAGTATACATACACTCCAATACAATTCCACGATCATGGGAACGATATCATCGCTCGTGCGTACGTACGGAATACCGTCTCCACGATGTGATGCAATTCGTTCAACATGATCTTCATTGCATAATGATTATATAAATGAATTGAATGAATAAATATGATATATATAGTACACTACTAACATTGTGAAAATGATGTATATATAACCTAAAGAGAAGAATAAGAATTTATTCGACAAAAGACGCAGAAGAACAAAAAGCAATAAACACCCGAATAAAAAGTATTAATGAAATATTACTAATAAGAAGCTAAGAATATGACCATATATGATATCATATCAATAAGTATGATTCTGGAATAATTAAATAACATTATTTAAATCATTATAATGTAGGTTAGGACACTTACGAAGAAAATCAGATCTAAGGTAAGGGAAAATATCACAATCTCATTTTTATCCGAGATTGTTTATACTTTGGTATTTATTGGGGTGTATTTTATCATCCACATACATGGTCCCTCAATATGTAATATTGTTTCCATCAACCTACAATTTTTTAAATTAAATTTTACCCTTTGGTTAATTTTTAGTAAAGGATATGAAAGGAATCTTTTGTCGTTTTTCGTACGAAGTACTTTTTCACTATTCCGACAAAAGTACGAGAAGAATGTTTTTTAACATATACGGCATTAATTGATTTTTAAAAGATTATTTCCAAGAATATTACTTTACAAGTTTTCATGTTTATTTTTAATCAACTTATTTTAGTTTAAAATTTTATGACATGTTAAGAAAGGAAAAATGTTTTTGAAGTAGAAAAGATATTTTCCTCAAGAATGGAGTTCATGTTTTTTTATCAAAATTATTTTCCATTTAAGATAATATAGGGTTATGTTTCTATATCTATTATTACATTGATTTGATTATGTTGTAATGGAATTATTTTTATGAATTCCTTTATCTTATATGAATTGTTTTATGATGTCACGATGTTTAAGAATCTCATTTTTATTACATGGCTTATGCAATGATGTATGATTTATAATTTTGTGGCACACATAAGAATGGTATAATTATGAGATGGGTGGGACCTATATGTCCCTCCAATGCATTGGTTAAAGATTTTATATCTCATGATATAGACATTTCTGTAACGACAGGTTAAACCGGTTCAGTGAAACAGGACTGAAACGAGGAGTGAACTCGGCTCAGAAATGGACTTTGTCCACTAAGATAGTCTTGTAAATGAGTCTTTACTAATAAGAAATGGTTATCTATGATTATGTGTGTATTCCACACAGTTTCATGTTTTAAGTTATGATTATTGGGATTACATTTCACAAACATGATTTATCCCATGTTATGAAATTATGATCTCTTTTGCAGGGTATGATTTCCAATATGTTATGTTCTTATGAATTTGATGTGATTGATATTTCTTTTGTTTACCCTTACTGGGCATTTGATCTCACCCTTTTGTATGTTTTCATTCCCCAGGTCAGGAAGAAGGGTATTAAGTAAGATATTCCACAAAGGGACTATAGATATGTTGAAATAAATGGGAGACAGTGTAGATGCTTTATGAACCAGTTTTTTTTGTTTCCCAGCTTCAAAAGACACTATACCTATATGGTCCTTTCATGATTTTGTTATATGTTGTAATAAGTATGCTTCAATTTTTATGTATTAACCATGTATGTAAAGTACGTGTCGCTATAGTTGGTATCAGAATAAATGTTATAGTCAACCTTTGGAAACTAGGATGTGAAAACCTTAGTAAGAAACCTAAGGATATGTCTAAGCATAGAACACAATCTTAGTGTTTTATAAATGGCAATGAACAGCATATGATAAGACCTTATCTGTGAAATTTTATTCATGATTATGTGGTTTTCCTATTATAATTAGTGTTTCTCACACTATTCTTCTTGGTTTTAGTCAATGGCTGGAACCCGAAGAAACCGTTTTAATGCGAAATGTGATGGGAAATGAAATGATTGTCCCCCTGAGCAACCAATCATTATGGGAGATGGAATGAAAAATCTTGTATCCATGCTCACTCAACTTTTTCAAGCTATGAATCATGATGGACTTCCAAATTAGCAAAGGAAGGAGAAACATTCTGTCAAATCCTTCATGAGGTTGCATCTACCATCATTCAGCGGGTCTTCTGATCCATTAGTGGCTGAAAAATGGATCAGTACCACTGAAAAGATATATTCAGTTCTTCAATGTTTTGAACATGATAAAGTCATATTAGCAGTGTATCATTTGGAAGGTGATGCTGATCAATGGTGGAATCTTGTTAAGAATACGAGGAAAATTGATGAAATTGAGTCCATGGAATGGGAAAAGTTCACGAACTTATTTTTCAATAAGTATTTCCCTCATATTCTTTGAAAAAATATGGAGAAGGAGTTTCTTGAACTGAATCAAAAGGATGATGAATCTGTTGGTACCTATGAAGTGAATTTTACAAGACATGCAAGGTACGCTTCTGGTATTATTATCCAACCTGAGAGTAAGATCGATCGATTCTTTAGTGTCTTAAAACCATGTCTTCAATGGGAGTTAGCCGTAAGGGACTTCAATAGCTATGAGGAAATCATTCGATGTACTCTCAAGGTTGAGATGGAGATTGGTGTAACCCATCAGTCACATGGGTTTGATAAGAAAAGGAAAATGGAATTAAAAGGAAAATATGAAGACCACACTGAATAGAAGATGAGTTTTCCATTTATGCTCTATGTGTGGAAAGAATCATGGAAAAAATTGTCTTAAGGGGACTAGCTAATGTTATAAGTGTGTAAAATAAGGTCATCGGTCAACTGAATGTTGAAATAATGGGAAGAAGATGTATAATGATGCAAACACTGGAAGGGATACACATAATGAACCTACTACACTTCAATGTTTCAAGTGAAAGGAGATGGGGAATTATTCCAATCAATGCCCAAATCCAAGGGTTGATGATGATGATCGACGTCAACAAACTCTTAAGACCAAAGACAAAGGAAAGTTACATGCAATTACTATCGTCAATGTGGAGTATGACAATGAAGTGGTGAGAGGTACACTTACCATCCACTCTAAATTAGAAAATGTTTTATTTGATTTTGGATCCAACCTCTTTTTAATTTCTAAAGAATTTTCTAAGGGTATCACCGTATTACCTCAACAATTAGATGTTGAGTTGGCTGTGACAACTCCTAATGGTACAACAGTCGCATCAAAAGTTTACAATTCTTCTCCGATTGATGTTGGTGGTAAAGTGCTTCCAGCAAATCTTGTGATCCTTCCTATAGTTGAAATTGATGTGATTCTTGGAATGGATTGGCTTTATTTATATGGATCTCATATCAATTTCAAAAGAAGGGAAGCCATATTTTATATTCCAGATCAATCTATGATCATCTATCGATGCAAGGATGAACATAACCATCCAGTGGAAATTTCTTCTATCTTATGGGTCTTTATTCCACTAAATGAAGGTTATTTATCTAAAATGGTTGGAGGGAAACTCATGATTAATAATATGCCCATTGTATGGGAATTTGATGATGTCTTTCCAGAAGAATTGTCAGGTCTTCCACCAAATCGTGAAGATGAGTTTTCCATAGAACTCGTACCGGGTGCTTTGCCTATTTCAAAGACACCTTATAGAATAGGCCCAATTGAGTTGCATGAATTGAAGAAGCAACTCCAAGAGAATCTTGATAAAGGATTCATATGCCCCAGTGCGTCACCTTGGGGAGCACCTGTTCTATTTTTTTAAGAAGAAATATTTATCAATTAGACTCTGCATTGATTATCGAGAACATAACAAGATCACTATCTAGAACAAATATCCTCTCCCACACATTGATGACCTATTTGACCAACTACGTAGATCTCAATACTTTTCCAAGATTGATCTTCGTTCAGGGTATCATCAATTAAGGGTGAAAAGGGATGATGTACCAAAGACTTCGTTCCGTACAAGGTATAGACACTATGATTTTATAGTGATGCCATTTGGTCTTGCTAATGCCCCTACTATCTTCATGGATCTGATGAATATAGTCTTTATAGACTATCTTGATCAGTTTATGGTAGTCTTTATAGTTGATATTCTTGACTATTCAAAGAGAAAGGAAGAACATGAAGATCACTTGATAATTGTATTAAAACCCCTAATAAAGGAGAAGCTTTATGCCAAATTTACCAAGTGTGAATTTTGGCTTCAAAAAATTGCATTTTTGGGTCACATAATCTCAAAATATGGGATATCTGTGGATCCAGAAAAAATAGAGTATATCGAAAGATGGTCGAGACCAACAACAATAACTAAGATCCGAAGTTTTCTTGGTTTGGCTGGATATTACCGATGTTTTGTGAAACATTTTTCAAGGTTATCTAACCCACTCACCATGTTGACTCGAAAAGGAGTTATGTTTGTTTGGATGGAGGAATGTGAAGAAAATTTCAAAGAGCTAAAAAGAAGGTTAGCCAGTGCACCTGTTCTCACACTACCTTATAGTGGGGAAAGGTTTGTGATCTATAGTGATGCATCCACGAAGGGACTAGGGTGTGTTTTCATGGAAAATAATATGGCGATAGCATATGCCTAACGATTTTTAAAAATCCATGAGCAAAATTACCCAACTCATGATTTGGAGTTTGTTGCGGTAATCTTTGCATTAAAGATTTGGAGGCATTACCTTTATGGTGAAAGGTGTGATATTTGTACTGATCATAAAATATTAATGTATATTTTCACACAAAAGGAGCTGAATATGCGTCAAAGAAGATGGTTGGAGCTGATTAAGGATTACGACTACTCATTTCATTACCACCCTGGGAAAGAAAACAAGGTAGAAGACGCATTAAGTCGACCAGACCATGGTAGCTTATCCATGATGAGGATCAAAAAAGATCCAATATTTATGGATTTACAACGGATGGATCTTTGAATTTTAATGGAAGGGGGAAATCTTATCTTTCTCAAATAAATGTTCAACCATCTATACATGTGAAGATTCAAGAGGCACAGAAAGAAGATGTCGAGTTACAAAAGAAGGTGAGAAATATTCCTGAATTCAACCTTGATTATGATGGGATAATAAAGTTAAGGAATCGGGATTTTGTTCCTCCTATCCCCGAATTAAAGAAGGATCTGCTTGATGAGGCTCATGGTTCATCATTCTCTATTCATCCTGGAAGTACGAAGATGTATAGGGACCTGAAAGAGTACTTCTGGTGGGATGGCATGAAAAGAGATGTTGCTGAATATGTCTTTCGATGCTTGGTTTGTCTGCAAGTTAAAGCTGAGAGACAGATGTCTAAGGGGATGTTACAAACATTACCCATACCATAATGGAAAAGGGAAAACATCACTATGGACTCTGTCACAGGACTTTCTAAAACATCCAAAGGAAATAATGCTATCTGGGTCCTAGTTGAACGTCTTACAAAGTCTGAACACTTCATTTCTATTAGAGATGATATCTCTCTAGATCAGATTTCCAAGATATATGAAAAAGAAGTGGTAAGATTTCATAGAGTACCACTTTCTATTATATCTGATCAGGATCTGAGGCTTACCTCGAAGTTCTAGCAAAGTCTTCAGCATACTCTGGATACAGAGTTGAGTTTCAGCACTGCTTATCATCCTCAAACAGAAGGTCAATCTTAGAGGAAAATTCAAACTCTGGAAGATATGTTGAGGGAATGCTCTATAGATTTAAAAGGTGGTTGGGATCAACACCTACCATTGGTGGAATTTTCTTATAATAATAGCTTTCACTCCAGTATTCAAATGGCTCCTTATGAAGCTCTCTATGGAAAGAAATGCGGGATTCCAACTTGTTGGGATGAAGTTAGGGAAAGAAAGCTATTAGGACCTGATCTTTTTGATGAAATGGCAGAAAATGTCAGATCTATTCAACAACACATTAGAGCATCTCAGAGTCAACAAAATAGTTATGCCGACAATTGAAGAAAAGACCTAGAGTTTGAAGTGGGTGATAAAGTGTTCTTACGAATATCTCCCAGGAAGAGGGTCATGACATTTAGAGAGAAGGGAAAGTTGAGCCCTAGATATATCTGTCCTTTTGAAATTCTGGATCGTGTTGGGAAGTTATCTTACCAATTGGCGCTTCCACCGAATCTCTCTGAAGTTCATGATATGTTCCATGTACCTCTCCTGAGAAAGTTCATACCTAATTCTTCACATGTACTCAGATCAGAAGTTGTACCACTGGAGAAAGATCTTTCTTATGAAGAACAGCCAATAGAGATTCTGGATTGTAGAAAAAAAGTCCTATGGAAAAAGACCACTCTCTTGGTGAATGTTTTATGTAGGAACCACAAATTAGAATAAGCTACATGGGAACTTGAGGATACGATGAGGGAGAGGTATCCTCATCTGTTTGTAATGAAGTGACGAATTTCGAGGTCAAAATTCATTTTAAGGGGGGTAGAATGTAACACCCTGAGATTTTATGAGAAATTTTTTTATGTCTTCTGTTATAAAAAACACCAAAGGAATCTTTCACAGAACACAATACGAACTTGTCTTGCATTACATGTAATCACGACCTTCCTCGATAGCGTGTGTAGTATGCAATACCGGGTTTCACTAAACAACGATATATTATTATGGACTAGCTGTTATGAATAGTATTAACTACATTTTGAATTTTATAACATTATTATTCATCTTACATATTTTCTAGAACATGGTAAGAGATCAACATAAATGTTTCGGGTAAAATAACTATTTTTCAAAAAATGCAGTTTTGCCACCTTTTGATGGTACACCCACATTAAATCTAGTTTTTGACATTTTTATAAGTTGAATTTGGAAAAATAAAATTCTTCTTTTGAATCAGGATATAAAAATTTACTTTGGATAAATTTTTGATATTTTTCTGATAACTTTCAAATTTTGATGAACAGTAAAAATACGAAAATTTTTAATTAAAAACAACTTTTTCCATTAAGATAATTTATATGGTTAAATTATAATATTGAATGGTTTTAAAGTATAAATAGAATATATTTTTACCATTTAATATAATGTATGTCATTATCATTAATTTCACATTTAATTCATAGGTAAAAACATTTCAATCTTTGGCAATGTTTTAACTTTTAAAACCTGTTTTCTTAACAACGAAATTTATTTTAAATTAATTACTGCAACTTATAAGTTTTGAATTTTGAAAAATGTATTCAATATTTGGAATCAGTGGGTCCAAATTATGTTAATAGGATATTTTTTATTTTTGATCATTATGAATAGTAACTACGGTAAATTTTATTTACCATAGTGAAAGAAAAATCAGGTAATTATGGGTAAATATAAGATTTTAAAATAATCCTAACACCTGCCAAAATCCAATTGTATGACTAAAAGTCTACCCATATCACCTTAGGGTTTTATTAGATTCATTTAATGGACTTTGTTCCAAAAAAGTAATTTAATTATTATTAAAACTAAAGAGTGTGACAACATGTCACATTCTGAAATCTTATAAGTATAATAATATTAATTTAGTGATAAATGTAATGTAACTTAGAAAATGAATAGTATCCAAAATTATAATACATTTATCTACATCATAGGAATTTATTTAGAGTTTTTAGGGATTAAATAATTATCATTAATTATGACACAATAGTGATGTTGAAATTATTTTATCAATTAAAATATCAAATAAATGGTTTTAAAAATATTAAAATAAATATTATATGAACTATTTAATGTTATCCATTAATTATCTAGATACATATGAAATTTTGTGAATCTAATAAATCTTTTAGTTTGAACATATCTTCGGTATATATTTTATTTAAATTCAAAAAATTGAATAGTGTCAAAATTGACACTATTGTTATTTTACAAAAATAACAAATTATAAAATTGTTTAAAAATCCCAAAAATATTTAAAAATTATCAAATAAAATTAATATGGTCTAAATATAATAAAGTTTCAAATTATGGAAAATTAAAAACACATATGTAATTATTTATAATAATTTAAAATTTAGATTATTATTACCACATATAAACTTAAATTGATAAATAAGGATAAATCAAGTTGATAATGTTTAAAATAAATTCCTAACATCTCTAATTTTTATTATATGATGAGATTACAACACTATATCATCTTATCTTCGGATATGAGTGATTTTGGAAGTTTTTATGTGGGGTTGGGATTTAATATAATCTAATATTTCTTATATTTCGAAAGGTTCCCCTCTCCTCCTTTATAAAAGGGAACCTCCTCCCTCTCCTCCTCACAACAATTTGATCTTTAAATCTCACCCAATACCGGCTTAGTTTACTTCCCAACTTCCCTAGAAACACCCTAGAGGTCCTGGTCTTCTTCAAATACCAATTGTAGTTCCCTAAGAGGAGGTCTTAAAGAGGAACTTCAAAGAAGATGCAATGTCCATTACCGATTCTTTCATCATTATTTCTTCTTCCACATCTTCTTATTTAGTTGGTTAATTATTAATCAATAACATCAGTATCGCTCAAATATTGAAATGTTATTATAAGTAAGAAAAAACCCTATTTCACCATCTATCCATCCTACGGAAAATAAAATCACCACGCATGCGTACGTACATAATACCGTCTCCACGCCGTGGTGTAATCTATTTTCCACCCCACCTTACATGGATGGGTATAATCGTGTAAATAATAACTATATGTGATTATTTTAAAGTGGTATTTATTCATAAATAGTATACAAACAATCCAATACAATTACACGATCATGGGAATGATATCATCGCTCGTGCGTACGTACGGAATACCGTCTCCACGATGTGATGCGATTCATTCAACATAATCTTCATTGCATAATGATTATATAAATGAATTTAATGAATAAATATGATATATAGTACACTAATACCATTCTGGAAATGAGGTATCTATATCCTAAAGATACGAATAAGAATTTATTCGACAAAACACACATAAGAACAAAAAGTAATAAACACCCGAATAACAAGAAGTAATGAAATATTACTGATAAGAAGCTATGAATATGAACATATATGATATCATAACAATAATTATTATTCTGGAATAAGTCAATAACATTATTGAAATAATTATACAGGAGGTTCAGACACTTATGAATAAAATCGGACCTAAGGTAATGGAAAATATCACAATCTCATTTTTATCCAAGATTGTTTATACTTTGGTATTTATTGGGGTGTATTTTATCATCCACATCCATGTTCCCACAATATTTAATATTTTTTCCATCCACCTACAATTTTTTAAATGCAATTTTACCCTTCAATGAGTTTTTAGTAAAGGATATGAAAGGAATCTTTTGTCGTTTTTTGTATGAAGTACTTTTTGACTTTTCAGACAAAAGTATGAGAAGAATTTTTTTTAACTTATACGGCATGAATGGATTTTTAAAACATTATTTCCAAGATGAATCTATTACAAGTTTTCATGTGTATTTTTAATCAAATACTTTTAGTTTGAAATTGTATGATATGTTAAGAAAGGAAAAATGTTTTTGAAGTAGAAATGATATTTTCCTCAAGAATGCAGTTCATGTTTTAATTATCAAAATTATTTTCCATATAAGATAATATAGGGTTCTATTTATATCCCTATTATTACATTGATTAGATTATGTTGTGATGGAATTATTTTTATGAATTGGTTTATGATGTCACGATGTTTAAGAATCCCATTTTTATTACATGGGTTATGGAATGATGTATGATTTATGATTTTGTGGCACACATAAGAATGGTAACATTATGAGATGGGTGGGACCTATATCTCCCTCCAATGCATTGAGTAAAGATTTTATATCTCATGAGATATACATGGCTGGAACGGAAGGTTAAACTGGTTCAGTGAAACAGGACTGAAATGAGAAGTGAACTCGGTTCAGAAATGGACTTTGTCCACTATGATAGTCTTGGAAATGAGTCTTGACTGATAAGAAATGATTCTCTATGATTATGTCTATATGAACCAAAGTTTAATGTTTTAAGTTATGATTATTGGGATTACATTTCACTACCATTATATATCCCATGTCATGAAATTATGATCTCTTTTGCAGGGTAAGATTTCCAAAATTTTATGTTCTTATGAATTTGATGTGATTGATATTTCTTTAGTTTACCCTCACTGACCATCTGAGCTCACCCTTTTGAATTTTTTCTTTCCCCAGGTTTGGAAGAAGGGTATTAAGAAAGATATGCCAAAAAGGGACTATAGATATGTTGAAATAAATGGGAGACAGTGTAGATGCATTATGAACCATTTGTTTATGTTTCCCAGTTTCTAAAGACACTATACCGATACTGTCCTTTCATGGTTATGTTATATGTTTTAATAAGTATGATTCAATTGGGAATTATTTACCATGTATGTAATGTATGGGTCGCTATAATGGGTCTACCTTGGCAGTAGCTAATGCACAGTTAGCACATGGTTTGTCTAACCGTGTGAACTAAACATGCAGATTGTTTTTGTGAGATATTAAAAAAGTGGATCTCACACGTTTTTTCTTATAAGTGGCATGTTTTTTCACCAAAATAGTGATAACTCTGTATTTCAATTCCATTAAGGTAAGATAACCTCTCCTAATCATTTTGGAGGCGATCCAATGCTTTCCTTGGGGAATTGATGCCAGATTCTAGAGGTATGTGACTGTTCTTCAACGTTATTGATAAATTTCATAGATATAATTCTATTCTCCAATTTGATTCATATATAAACACTCATTCTGGGTAGATCTAGGTGTGTGGATTCCTCATATGATGATATTTATTATTGATATTTCTAGGATAAGTGATCTAAACCGGGTTCTTGGATAATCGACCCAGTTTCATTGTTCACTATTCATTCGATGTGGTTTTTGTCAAAACATTCAAGGTAGGAGCCTTATTTCCTGACTCCACTTAGTAGAAATGATTTTATTTATTTCAAATTGTATTTGTGGTGTTCAATTGATTTTGATTTGGTTGTTGGAAAGTTGTTGGAAAATTTCTTTTGTGATGGTTGTGAAATCTAGATAAGTGTTAATTTTGAATGAGATCCTTGGTTATTGGTTTTAAAATGTGGATTTTAGAATGTTTATTTTCCTATATTGTGGGATCATTCTTGTAATTATATGTTTTCAATAAAAGGGAAAAAATATTGAGATTAAATGTTTCAATTAAATTGGTTATGTGTTAGTTTTCAATAAAATATCAGTTTTATTAAAATGGTTTGTTGTTTAAATTGAAGTATTTCGCATAAATGGTGTGGTGTGACTTTAGGATTAATGGGACCTTAGTAAGGGATGAGTTCCATTGGGGTACAAGGGATGTCACCTTGGATTGTGGGAGTGTTTCATTTGGAAACAATTTAATTGAATGAGAGACCGCTCATATGTATGGAACTGTCAAACAAAGCATGCATGTTTGTGTGTGCTGTGATCTATGGAACTCGTTGGCCAAATGATTAGAAGTATGGGTTTTAAAGCATTGATTAGTTATTTTTTTGGAAAAATAACTTTATTTAAATTTGTTTGATTTGGTTTTTTTTACTTGGTTGCAAATGTTTTTTGGAACTAGTATATATTTGGTTATAAACTATTTTGGTAAAAAATTTTATATAAAATGTTTTATATAAATTTGGATAAAATTATTATCCTCATGGAATGGGTAGGTAAGTCATTGGGGAAAACCTTATGAGTTTTATACTCACCCCTTATTTGGCACATTGGTGCTTTTTTAAATGCTATTTTCCATTACATGGGCAAAGGTAATGTTATCCACATTTTTAGCTCTACCTCATGATATTTTGGTTATTCAGTGATTATGGATCTTGGAGATTGTAGAGTATGGATTCATGTGGTCTCTTGAGCATCTTTAATAGTTTATCTACTGCTTACATCGATACAGGTTTGGTCTCCCATTTTTTCGCACATCTATGTGGTTTTGAGATACATGAAGTTACTGAGTTGTCTTTATTTTGGTCATGCATAATATAGAGAATGTTTTGGTTATGATTTTCTAGTTTAATGGTTTATTTATTAAAGGGTATATTTCCCCCCACTTGTATTGAAACCCTTACGAATTTATTTCAAGTCTTCGGAATCATGGGTATGTCTCTTAAGGCCTTGAAATGGCTCATTTTTCTATCAAATCAATGAGAATTAGCAGGTCATTATAAATTTTATTATTCTAGTACTTATTTTGTGGTAGACATGTTATCATATTGTTCGGTACTTTCATAATAAGTGGTCATCAATGTTCTTCATCATTGAGATGAAATTATTTATTGTCCATTATTTAGGTTGAAATCATAGACTGTAGTAGCATTGTTGTGACATGAAATTTATAGAAAAAAATGATGTAGCTAACCCTTTTATGTTGACCTTCAAGTTACCATGGAGTTGGGTATATATGTGTTTGGAAACAGTTCGAGGATTTTGAAATCTCATTTTCAAGGGGTTATCCAATGAGATTATCTTGGAATGAATGGTATAAGAATGACTTCCCCCTAAGATTTCATATTTCATTTAGAGTAATGATTTATGATTTTTTACAAGGTGTAAATTTCTTATAAATGAAAAAATTGTTTTCAAATGACAAATTTTGAAACATGGATATTCGGTATATTGAAAAAAGATTAATTTTCCAAAAGAATGTTAAATGTTTTAAAAAATAGTTGAACCTGAGGAAAGTTTTTTTATATGATAGTGTTGTGATAGTGATGTGATAGAATATGAAATGCTAAGACATAAGTTTATATAAAGTGAGATTGAAGGGTTTTTTTGTTGGTATATAAAATTGCACCTGGTAAGCATTATCAAAACCAACCTGTAGAGTTAGTAGAGAATGTGGTTGAACCATAACCACAGGTGAAACAAGATATCTTTTAGAGAATCATCTAGGCCTTTGAATCTATGGATACGGGGAACCGAATGAGTAAACCAAGGCATGCGGGTCATTCCATCTAGTCCATGATGCAGAATCCACCGAACTTCTGGGGTTATGTTGAACTCGAGATGGTGGGGGTGTGGATCAGTATGATGAATCATATTTTTAAATTCTTCGGAACAACGAATGAGCTAAAGTTCAAGATGGAGACATACAACCTCAAGGATCTTGCATGCCAATTGTGGGAATTATAGGTGCATGAAAAATTGATGAATGTCTTACCTGATAGGATTTTGAGGAATTGATCAACAAACAATTCAATCCTCACACATTTGAGATCCAAAAAATGATGGACTTTTTTAGCTTAAAACAACATAGTCTCTCTGCCAGAGAGTATACAGAAAAGTTCATGAATTTAATCTGTTTTTCACCGAAACTTTTGGAAAGTGCAATCATGAAGGCACAAATCTTCGAATCAAGGATACAACAAGAGATTCGATCAAAGATTGACATACTCTATATTACGGATTATACAGAGATGGTGAAAATTGCGACTGTGGATGAACATTATATCTTGGGGTCTATGATTGGTGTTATGATGATACCCATAGAAAATGGTGGGAAATCAAATTCTATAGTAAGACGAAAAGGGACACCTATTTCCAAGGTGGAAGTTGAAATCAGACTGCCAGATTAGTGAACCTTTCCCCAAAACCCCAAAGAAAAGTGAGTTACATTAAATGTGGTTCGCTCGACCACATAAAGTGAGAGTGTATGACAAAACCTATACCATGTTTTAATTTCATCATGATAGGAAAATATCAGTGTTATTGTCGTTGTTCTCCAAGGTCAGGTGTTTCAGACACTTCTCAGGTGTTGCAAGCATCTTATACTTTGATGGGATGAGGACTGTAGAATCAGTCTTGTTAGTAGTGCAATGCTAGATATTTTGATTCTAGAAATACCATGACTCATCAACCAGGGAAATATCAGCAAGGTAAAAAAGATAATGGAGTAGTGACGAAGCAATTCTATGGAGCTTAGTAGATGATTGTCAATGATCAGGTTGGACCATCTACAGTGAGGGGTGTGATTCATTTTAATTCTACCCTTGTGGAAGTGCTCTACAATATTGGTGAATCACATACTTTCATTTCTTCTCGTAGTTTTGACTTCTTATGTTTAAATTTGGGATTTATTTCTTCTTTTTTAAAATTAAAAACATTTCTTGGTGATAGAGAATATCAAGCCTTTGTGTGATAAGCATGTGTTATAACTATTGATGAAGCAGATATGAAATAGAACTTATCGATGATAGAAATGGATGTCTATGATGTAATCCAAGGAATTGATTGATTTAAAACATTTAAGGCTCCCATAAACTATTATAGGAGAACAATCCATTTGACAACTGAGGGCAGCCTTGACCATCTCTTCAGAGGAGAGAGGATGGTAAAGAAATGGGAAAAGAGCTTGTTGGAACCAACAGTGGGAATGATCTCTTATCAGTTTGCAACATTGAATTTTAAATAAAAGGATGATATTGAGGAAATTAATTTTCCATCATATGTGGATCAGCTTACAGATGTATTTCCCAACATCCTCGTAGGGTTACCACCTACAAGGGAAGTAGATTTTACGATTGATCTCCATCCGCAGACCAGTCCAATTTCTCATCTGTCTTATAGGATGACACAAACAGTGTTAAGTGAATTGAAAGTGCAATGGTGGGGAGAATGTAGTGCCTCCAATTTATGATATGCAACCATTAAATAACAATTTTAATGGTTATAATTTTTAAGGGTGTTTAAAGGAAGGTTTTGGATAAATTTGGATGTAGTTTTGAGGTAAAAATGAATTCGCACAGGTGGCACATGATTTGTCTAAATATGAGGCCAAACCGTGCGTAATTGGACATCTTGAGGGAGTTGCTACAGAAAGATTTTATAATTGTTTGGGGGAATATGTATGGACACTATGCAAGGGTTTGTCTAGGTAGTTTCTAACGCACTATTAGTGCACGATTTTTCTAACCGTGCGAACTAACAGTGAAGATGGTTTAAACGAGATCCTTAAAAAGTGTATCTAACAATAATTTTCCTATAAGTGGGACGTTTTTTCAACTAAGAAGCCATAGCATAGAATTTCTCTTCCTTAAAGGCATGAGATCCTCACCCAAGTATTTTATAGGTTATCCGAAGGCTATCTTTGGTTAATCGATAACAGATTCTTGTGGTATCTGATCATTCTTCAACGTTTTGGATAGGTTTCTTAGATCTACATAGATATACTTCTCCCTTACTCTTTATTTCTTATATATATTCCCATTATGGGTATATCTAGGTGTATTTATTCAAAAAATGATGAGATTTGGTCATTATCTTTTTATGATAAGAGATCTATGGTAGGTTCTTGCAGAATCGACCTAGTTTCCATGTGAGTTCTTCAATCATTGGGGTTTTTGTCAAAAACGTCAAGGTATGAGGCCTCTTTTTTGACTCCACATTGTTGAAATGGTTTTCTTTCTTTCAAATTGTATATTTTGTGTTGAATTGATTATTATTTTGTTGTTGAAAACATTATAGAAACCTTCTTGAGTGATAGTTGTGTAATATGGATAATTAGGGATTTTGAATGAGTGCATGGGTTCTTGGTTATAAAATGTGGATTTTAGAAATATAATATTTTTAGATTGTGGGAAAATTCTTGGGATTATATGTTTCCAATAAAAGGAAAAATTTTATTTTAATAAAACGATGCTCTGAAATTGTTTGTGCTTGGGTTTTCAATAACAGTTTGGTTTTATTGAAATTGTTTATTGTGGAAATGTAAGTATTTAGAATAAATGGTTTTTTTAGTTCATGATAAATGTGAACATATAAAAGGATAATTTACATTGTGGTACAAGGGACGTGACCCTAGATCAGGGGTGTGTGACATTGGGACACATAGTAATTGGATGAGAGACCGCTCATGAGTATGGAACTGTCAAACAAAGAATTCATGTGTGGGTGTGTGGTGAACTATAGAAAGGAAATTTCATATAATAGTAATAACAGATTTTAATTAATTAATTTGTTATCTTTCTGTAAAAATAACTTCATAGAAATTTGTTGCATTTGGTTTTGTTTTTTCCTTGGTTTCAAATAGATTTTGGAGCATGTTAATATCTGGTTGTAAAATATTTTGGAAAATTATTTTATATAAACATATTCATGTAAATTTGTCTAACATTTTTATACTAGTTTCATGAGTAGGGAATTCATTGGGAGAAAAACTATTTATTTTTATACTCACCCCTTCGTTGGTGTTTTGGTGCTTTTGCAGGTGCTATTTTCTAGGACTGGGCAAATGGTAACATTTCCAAAAACATTTCTCACTACATCAAGATATTTAGGATGTTTGGTGATCATGGATCATGGATCCTATGGATCAGGGAGTCCTGTTGTATCGTGAGAGTCTTTTGTAGTTTATCTTTTATTTACTTTGATACTGTTTTGGTCTTCTGCTATTGCATAATTTGATGTGGTTTTTGAGATACTTGATGTTACTGAGTTGTCTTTATTTCGTTCATGCATTATATAGAGAATGATTTGTTTGTGGGTCATTGGTTAAATGTTTTATTTCTCAAAGGTTAAATCATCACACACATGTATTGAAAACCTTCAACAGTTATTTATAGCCCTTTTCATTTTTTGGATGTAACTTATGGCCATGTAATGATTTGTTGTGCTCTCGATCCAATGCTAATTTTCCGGTCATTACACCATGCATACATTAAAGAACGTTCCTTTTGTAGTTTAATAAAGAAAAAAACACATCATGTAAAAATATTACTTTTTAAAACCATTTATTGTCAAATGGGTTTATTAATACATCTTATAAATGATGGTGTTGTATAACTTCAAAATATGCCTCAATGAATGGAGAATGAGACGAAGTCCCTTACCTCGATTGTGAATCACCTTACATGTCCTTTAACATCCTGAATTATAAAATTAGGTTATTTTACAATTTATTTTAACCTTTTTCATGTCCATTATTTCTTTTATATCACTTATTTCCATGTTATGACAATTACATAATGATTTAAGTTCAAATTGGACGTTTTTCAATATTTGGTACTTGATTTGAAAATGATCCTGGTACGATGTCGATATTACATGTGGCCATAATTCCTTCATATGTAGAATAATATTCCTGACATTATTATCATTTCTAAATATAAATTATACCTTAAAATCAAACCATGATGTCTGATTATGAAAAATGAACAATGTTATAATCAGGGAGATGGTAAGTCGTACGTATGCATGAGTATCATTTTCCATATTCATTGATAGTTATAGAAATAAATTTAGTATTATTTTATCTTTTCTAAATTATGAAAACATAATTAATATAATAATAATAATATTAATAAAAATATATATATCATAAAATTTATATAATGAATAAAAATGAATCACATCAATTAATGGAGGTGGTAGTTCACACGTAAGAAAGAACGATGTTATCCTTATTGGGTGCATGGAAAGTAACAATGTAATTGATATATTATTATCTTAAAATGATAAAAATGTCATTAATGTATCATATTAAGATTAATTATATTATTATAAATAGTATTGATAAATTGTTATGAAAATTGTATTGGTTCAGTTCGTGGAGGTGATAGTTCACACGAACACTTGAATGATTAATTTCATTCCCATTTAATGGAAGTGTAGATTGTTTTAGTTTATGATAGAATCATGTTAAAATATCAGTATATTTAGGGTACTGAAGTTATTATTTAATTTTTGAAGAAGAATATTATAAGGAAGTTGAATAATTAATAGAATAGATATACATAAATAAAACGATACCTCTTCGTCGGTTGATCACCCTCAAAGAAAATCTTAACTCCTATAAAGAGGATGTCATGCCTAAAATAATGACTCAAGAATGAAGGGAGTAATTCTAGGAAAAAAATTGGATAGATCTGGGCCGAACCCAAAGGTTCTATAATTTTGAGTAATATAACAAAATGGGTGCCTTTTATAGGGGAGGGGAGGGTCACCCTTGGAATTATTAAGAGTATTAAATTAATATAATTTTTATTTTAATTCCAAAAATATTGAATATAATTTATTTAGAATATATGATAATTTTGGGTTGAATAATCATCATCCAATTAAAATTCGGCAAGTATTTAAAATTCCATAATCCTTATCTTTTTTGTTTTAACCCTTTTTAACTCTGGATGATTTATCAAATAATTTACAAATTAGGGGATAAAATAATTACCAAATCACATCGAAATAAAAATAAATGAGTTAGTGATGATATTTTCAGATTTATCTAAACTAGTTTTTTAAATCTTCTATTTTTAAAAATTTTATATAATTTAATGAAACAGTTTTTATTTTAAAATATGAATTATGTCAAATTGGGCACTATTCATTACATGTCTTTTCAGAAAAATAATTAGAACATTATTCCTTCGAGAAAAAAACATTAACTCAAAAATAACATGTCATATTAATCTTTAAAATTCTTGTATAGAATAATATATTTAAAAATATATTTATTTTTTATATTATTAAAATCATTTATTTGAATCCTTCATTAATAATTACATTAGAACATCATATTTATGTCAAAATCAAATTAAATAATTTTTGTTTAAAATTTATAAATAAATAAACATGTTGTATTTAATATTTCACAATATTTTAATACTATTCATATTTATATATATTAATTACATTACCCATATTGAAATTGTTTTAGGAAGAAGATACATATTAATGACATATTTTCCATTACTTTAACTTCAATGTTATAATTGTCATAATCACACCCAAGTGGCTTAAAAAGGTTACAATTTCTCCCAATTTATGGTCCAAGTAAAGAATAACTCATAATATAAGATTATGAAATGTTTTAGGATATTTTTATAATATTATAATATTAACTTCACCTTTAATTACCTTATTTACCTCTAATAGTGGTATATAAAATAATAATGTTACTATTCCCCAAATATTATTTTGATCTAATTAGAATAACAAATATCATAATGATTAACACAATGTATATCTGTTTTTTAAAATTAAATTCATGTACGTTGTTAAATTGGGATTATCACTTGTCTCATTGACGAATCGAGAAAACAAGGTTTTAAGTAGAACATTCAAATGTTCACATGTCATTAATATTTAATTTTAATTTTAAAAAACATACAATGAACTAAATAGGATTAAATGATATAAATATAATCTCATTATACCTAGAAACATGTAAAAGGATAATCTAGATATATAAATAATTTAGATCAAAAGCTAGTTTGAATTAAAATGCACTATTTTTTACTGTTCATTTAATTATGAAATTTAGTAGAAAAATACAAAAAAAATTATCCAAACAAAATATTGATATCCCACATAAAAATAATAAGTTTATTTTGTAAAATGGAACATATAAAAGTTGTTAAAATGAGATTTAAAATGGGTTCACCATCAAAAGGTGGTAAAAGTGCATTTTTAGAAAACACTCCTTTTATCTATAAAATTGTATTTGTTCTTAAACAAAGTCTAGAAATAATATAAAACAAATTATAAAAATTATATTATATTAATTAATATAATACAAAATGGTTGATTTGATAATTTTATATACAAAATTATTCTAATTTAAATAGGTTCTCATAAAAACACATCCTTTATATTCAAATAGTTTGTATTTAATTTCCAAATTATTTTTGTAAATAAGTAATTGTTATGTGAGAATTTTCAATCATATTTTCTAAATTCAGTTAATATAACTCATTCGCACCATTATAATTTATATATGATAACTATGATATTGAATAATAATATTAAGTTATTTGATTAAGCTAAAAGTGGCCTATCATATATCCTATCGAACATTGTGTTTCCTTTTTAAAAATATGGATGTTAGATAAATGATGCATATATTATTACCTATTTTATGTTAAAACAAATCTAAGACTCAATAATGGAATTATATGGTTGTGATTATGATTCCCAATATGATTTCAAAAAATAAATGAATAAAATACACTACCCTGAAAACTTTAGTTGAATCTTAAATTAAATACACTGTTTTAAGTAACTTTATAAGAGAAAAAAATTTTAAAACATCATCTGGTTTTCCATAAATTCAATTTATATTAACAAAAATTAAGAATTTTGACATTTAAATATATGTGAGAATGAAATAATTTAATAACTATCTGTGGATGAAACAGATGAAATTTAAGTAGGACATTGAGACCGAGAAGTAAAATCTTTTATAAAACCAAATATAAATTTCAAATCACAATATTAGGATTATTACATATGAATACAAAAATATACACATGAAGGAACAGTAATATAGGTCTAACTGATATTGAATCCTAAAAAAATTCATAAATATCAAAAAATGAACCACTAGTGGTGGAACACACACTAAGGTGACATGGCCATTTCCTGAGGTATATAAGGTTCCCAATGTGATATGTTTTCCAAAAAAATGACAAACACAATGAAAATTTATAAATCCCCTTCATAGTTAAACATCACCACTCACCTGATTGAAAACCCATTTTAGAACCAATACCAAATTTAGATAATTTTATTGAAAATTTTTCTTGAAAAAATATTCTTTTATCAAAAAACCCATTTAATATATTTATCTATTTAAAAAAGCACATTGAAGTCAATTCAATAAATTTCAAAAAATAGACCAAATGTATTTAAATGAATATCATGTAATTCATGAGTTATAACCATTGTGTGGAGACACCTACCTCATGTGTGGAGAAAAATTAATTTCCTCATGGGATGATGATAGGATATGAGTAGATGAGGTCCTTATTAGTCTAGTTCCATTAATTATATCATAAAAATCTCTCAAACCGGCTAGATATTACAACCACTTCCCATTACTCTTTCAACAATACATGGGTAGAAGATATCATGTGTTGATATATGTATATTAAAGAAACCTAGGTCAAAAAATACAACATACATTGATGTGATCTATTATGAAATAAAAAATACTGCCATAAAAATAAGGGGAGAATCCTCCAGAGAACTAAGGAATTACTAGACTATGAAAAATAAATTTAATGGGTTATAAGATTAAATAAATTTAAGGGAAGAGGGAAAATATCATGTTTTAGAATATTTATATTGGGGTGAACAGTTATGCCACATTATTAGACAAATTATTTAAAAACTGTGCATATCCATTGTCCATTTAAAAGACAAGGTATAATGTAACCTTGGTAGAGCCACACAGTTTAGGAATATTCTCTGCAAGAAATGTGAAACCTCTATAAAATAATCGAAAAACCAGCAAAATTTTCTTGGAATGACACAATATTTGGATTACCACGATCAAACAGTAAAAAACACCACAGGAGCCCTTATGTTCCATTCAACATGGTTACGACATGGGTAGAACTAATTGTGTGCCTAAAATGTGTGCCTATCCTTTTACTAATGAAATCTATTTTTTAGTCCAAACCTTCCAAAAACCACTTGAACAATCCAATGCATAAACCAATTTCAGGATAAGGCATACTTATAATGCTAAGGGAATCACAATTATAAACCCCATAAATTTTTTTCTCTCAGTAATTGCTCAAGATTCCATATTTATAAGAAGAGAAGGACACTTCCCAATTATTAATTGTTTCCAATACCATGTTTCATGGAAATACTATATACACTACAATATTAAATAGAATATGGTAATTTTTTTACCATTAATTACAGTAGAATCGAAATAATGATGTAGATGCTCAATATACAAAGGGGGATGGATTGTACACATTAAAAATTTCCTTAAACAAGGACCGATCTATGTTTAACAACGTTAAACTATGAAAATTAACTACACCTCTAATCACCAATAAAATATTGGGCCATTGTATGAAGTTACAAACATCTAGTTCTATAAACTTTCTTAAATATGGAAAGTGATTCTGAAAATAGGTTCTGGAAATATGGATCCAGAAATTGATACATAACAAAATTTACAATATGAGATTATACCTTATCGAATATATAATATAACTAAATCAGAGTTAATGTGTATGGAAATATAATAATATTATACTTTCCTTACAAAAAACAATGCAGCGGAAAAACAAGTAGTAAAACAACAAGTAACAAGATATAAATCTTTTAACACAAAGAGAAGGGTATCCAACAACCTTGGATAAAGGTCCCATGATTTATACTTTCAAGAAATTTTGTCTTACCCACACCTAGGTAAGCCCTAGATTAGAAGATCGAAGTCTCTACCTTGCTATCCCCGTAAGCCCTCAACTTCAAGGTAGTTGGAACCTCTGTCTTCCTCAACAAGGAAGCCCTCGAACATCAAGGAAGTCGAAACCTATGTCTTCATATCCCCTGAGTCCCTCGAATGTAATTCCCAACATTCAGAGTCGCGTTATGAAATATCAACGAGCAGTTCAGCACGGACAAGGCATGCAAAGATTATCTCTCTATAAATCACCTTAACAATGTGTGGACTATAGAGTGATTAACTTCAGTTCAGTATTAGTCACTTTCAAATGAGCTACTATTTATAGGAACGGTTGGAACGGTCAGATCCCTCTTCAAACTATCATATTTTCCTTAAATTTTATAGGGACCTATACATGTGGCACTAAACCAACGGCTAATTAGAAACAGAATAGACGAAATTGTTTTATAACCAAAAATGTGTAACTGAAAGCAAAACATCATTTTATAATGAAAGGAGTATAAGTATAAGCAAAACTAAGATTTGGAATGTAATCAAATTATAATATGGAGTGTAACCAAAATGAAATTAGGAGTCTATAATAAAGAGATATTCAGATTCTGTTTTATAAGAATTTGGAACCTGAATTCTGTAGAAAACCGAATTCTGAATTTCTATAGAAATTTAGAGTCTGGTTTCATCAAAGTTTAGAATCTGAACTTATAGAGTTCGGATTCAAACTCATTAAAGTTCAGAGTTGAACTAGTAAATGTTCAGAGTCAAACTCATAAAAGTTCATAGTCTCAGTCATAAATTTTTGTAGTAGAACTAATAAATGTTCGGAGTCGGACTCATAAAAGTTTGGAGTCGAACTCATAAAAGTTTATAGGCAAACAAGTAAAAGTTTGGAGTCGAACTCAAAAAAGTTCAAAGTCATACTAGTAAAATTTTAGAGTTGAACTTGTAAAATTTTGGAGTCGAACTCATAAAATTTTGGACTCGAACTAGTAGAAGTTCAGAGTCGAACTCGTAAAATTTCGGTGTAACACCCCGATATTTTATGAGAAATATTATTTTTAATTTCATTAATGTCTTGTGTTGTACGCTACACCAAAATGAGCTTGCATAACACGCATCCTTGACTTTCCTTTCATTACACGCAATTGCGACCTTCCTCAATAGCGTGTGTAGTACACAATAACGAGTTTCACTAAACAACAATTTGCTATTAAAATACTATTAAAACTAGTAGTTATGAATCGTAATAACCATTTTTTTAAAATTTGTAAATTTTATTTTTCAAAATGGACTTCATTTTTGGATTCAAAATATCGAAATTAGCTTAGGGTGAAATTTTGGTACATTTCGGATAAAATTCATTTTCTGATGAATAGTGAAAATCACTAAATTTTAATTAAAAACAGCCTTTTTAATCGAAATAATTAATAGTTATAAATTATTAATTTGAGTTGTTTTAAATTATATTTATAATATATATTTATAATTTAATACAATTTTGGTCATTGGATGTAATTTCACATTTAAACCAGACATAAACAAGTGTTAATATTTTGATAGTTATTATCTCTTAAGAACAAGCTATTTGTTTTGACGACGGGAATTAATTTTTAAATTAAGTAATTCAACTGATATGTTATGAAATTGGAAAAATAGATTTAATTTTGGAGTTCATAATATCAAATATAGCTTAGCACAAAATTTTGGTATTTTTCTGGAAACTTTCATTTTTTGATGAATAGTGAAACCACTAAGTGGTAGTTAAAAAATGAATTTTTCATAAAACTTGATTTTACCACTTCTGAGAGTGGAATTTCTAAAATCCGAGAGACACAGTTGATGTCAGTATGTAAAATGTGGTTCAATGAGATGAAATTAATTTTTGGCGAATAGTAACTTTTTACCTTTTTTACCATAGTTAAAATTAAATAGGGTAATTAAGGGTAAAAATGATAATATTATTACCCTAACACATGTCATAATTCTATTGGATAAGTGTAATTAGACCAAAAAAACCTTAGGAGTAAAATATGGCCATTTAGGCCCACTTGGATTAGATTAGGACATTTATTATTAATTTATTTACAGAATGGTTAAAATAGTTAAAATAAATTTTTAATAAGTATATAAGTTTTAATATAGAGTTATACAGAAGATAAATTTGTCTATAAATATTCATTAGAAAACTAAAACGATTTCCTACATAATGATATTTTATTTGTAATTTTTAGACTTTATATAAGAAAATTTATATATGACACAATGATGATGCAGTAATTATCTTATTAATGAAATATTGAAACAATTGATGTTATAAATACCAAAATGAAAGTAATTTGAGACTTTTAATGAATTCCACTAATTTTTTAGGTAAATATGAAATGTTAGTATTAATTTAATTAACTTTTTTAGAAATAATCATTCAGTTATGATTTTCACAAAAGTCAATTACTAAATAGTGTGAAAATTGACATAAAGTAGTTTTTAAAACAAATATTATATTATTAATTGTTATTTTATTCCTAAAAATTTAAGGATCGGTCAAATGACATAGATAAAGTTATATATATTAATAATAAACAACTTGGGTTTTGTTTGGCTTCTTATATTATGTTTATTAACCTTATAGTGTAAGAACACAAAAAGACACTGTAAAAGTAAAATTATATAACTTAAAGTTAAAACTAAATGATAAGGTTGAAATAGTAAACTAAACTTGCCCAATTATTTTGGATGAGATTATTTTGACCCATCCCCACCTTATCTTCTTAAATAAATCACTTTGGAGCTATGTAAAACCAAATTTGGCTTTATAATAAAATAATATTTTTAGTTATTCCAAAGGTGCCCCTCTCTTCCCTTATAAAAGGGCACCTCATCCCTCTCTTCCTCACACCACTTTGAACATTCATGCTCGGCCAAACCCTGCCAAATTCTCTTCTCCACTTCCCTAAAAACATCCTAGAGGTCCTGGTTATCTTCAAAGAACAATTTTAGTACCCTAAGAGGTGGACTCAAAGAGGTGCTTCAAAGAAGATGTAATGTATGTTACCGATTCTTTCAACATTATTTCTTCTTCCACTTCTTCTACATAGGTTGTTTCATTATGAAGTAAGAACATCAGTATCAATCATATACTAATATGTTATTATTAGTATTAAACAACCCTATTTCACCATCTATCCATCCTACGGAAAACGAAATCACCGCGCGTTTGTACGTACATAATACTGTCTCCACGCCGTGGTGTAATCTATTTTCCTCCACCACCTTACTTGGATTGGTATAATGGTGTACATAATAACTATTTATGATTATTTTAAAGTGATATTTATTCTAAAATAGTATACATACACTCCAATACAATTCCATGATCATGAGAATGATATCATCGCTCGTGCGTACATACAGACTACCGTCTCCATGATGTGATGAGATTCATTCTACACGTTAACCATTCATGAATGATTATAAAGTATATATAATAAGTAATCATGAAATATACGACATAATAATGATACTGGATTTATGTGTATATATTTGTATGTCATCTACTTAATTCCATTCAACTCAATAAGGAAATGAAAATAGCGTTCATGCGTACGTACGGTCTACCGTGTACATGAACGGTGTATTTATTTCCATTTACTGATCTATTATATATATATTCGGAAAATATATTATATAAAAATCATTTGTTATATTCTGTAATTAATTAATCATGATCTCAGTAATCATTTGAATAATTACAAGTCAAAACACGGAAGACAAATAAAACGATTTTACCCAAAACGCTCTTTAACATGGAATTTACAAAAGAACGGGTGAAATAAAGTCATAAGTGAACCATATATGATATCATAACAATTAGTATGAATCTAGAATAAGTCAATGACATTATTTAAATCATTATACAGGAGTTTCGGACACTTACGGAGAAAATGGGACATATGGTAAGGGAAATATCACAATCTCATTTTTATCCGAGATTGTTTATACTTTGAAATTTACTAGGGTGTATTTTATCATCCACATCCATGATTCCTCAATATGTAATATTATTTCCATCCACCTACAATTTTTTAAATACAATTTTACCCTTCGGTGAGTTTTTTTGTAAAAGATATGAAAGTAATCTTTTGTCATTTATCGTACGAGGTACTTTTTGACTTTTCCGACAAAAGGACGAGAAGAATGTTTTTTTAACTTATACGACATGAAAGGATTTTAAAACCATTATTTCCAAGAAACATCCTTTACAAGTTTTCAAGTTTATTTTTAATCAACTTCTTTTAGATTATAATTGTATGACATGTTAAGAAAGAAAAGGTGTTTTTGAAGTAGAAAGGATATTTTCCTCAAGAATAGAGTTTAAGTGTTTTATCAAAATTATTTCCCATCTAAGATAAAAAAGGGTTCTGTTTCTATACCTATTATTACATTGATTTGATTATTTTGTGATGGAATTATATTTATGAATTCCTTTATCTTATATGAAATTTTTTATGATGTCACGATGTTTAAGATTCCCATTTTTATTACATGGGTTATGCAATGATGTATGGTTTATGATTTTGTGGCACACATATTAATGGTATCATTATGATATGGGTGGGACCTATATCTCCCTCCAATGCATTGGGTAATGATTTTATATCTCATGAGGTAGACATGGCTGGAATGGCAAGTTAAACCGGTTCAGTGAAACAGGACTGAAACGAGGAGTGAACTCAGTTCTGAAATGGACTTTGTCCACTAAGATAGTCTTGGCAATGAGTCTTGACTAATAAGAAATGATTCTCTGTGATTATGTGTGTATGCCACAATGTTTCATGTTTTAAGTTATGATTATTGGGATTACATTTCACTACTATGATTTATCGCATGTTATGATATTATGATCTCTTTTGCAGGTTAAGATTTCCAAAATGTTATGTTCTTAGGAATATGATGTGATTGATATTTCTTTTGTTTACCCTTACTGAGCATTTCAGATCACCCTTTTATGTTTTCTTTTACCCAGGATATAATGAAATGTTTTAGGTTAAAAAAAGGAAGATCTTTATGGGTGATGTTGAAGATATTTCACCATGATTAGAAGATTATATTCCGAGTTTCCCAAGACACTAAACTATTATGGTCTTTGTGTGTCTGTTTTTGTTATGTACTAAGTATTCTTCAAATGTAATGTAATGTCCATGTACGTTAAGCTTCGGGTCTCTACAGTTGGTATCAGAGGAAAGGTTTAGTCAACCTTTGGAAACTAGGATTTGAGAACTTTAGTGAGATCCCCAGAGATATTTCTAAGGTATGTCTAGGGATTTCCCTAAGGTTAAGTATAAGTGTAGGTTATAGTACTATAATTACGGTAACCCAAGATGTTAGATATTGAAGGTACTCCCCCTTTATTATATTGTTTTCCCTAGCGTGGTTTTTGCCTCTCAAACTATTCTTTTTGGGTTTTAGACGATAGCTGGAACCCGAAGGAACCGTGTTGATCAATGTAATGGACAATGGAATGATTTTCTTCCTGAACAAACAAATGTTATGGGAGATGGAGTGAAAAAATGTATTTCTATACTTACACAAGCTATGAATCATTCTGGACTTCCAAATGAGTTGAGAAGGGAACAATATTCTATTGAGTCCTTCATGAGGCAACGTCCACCTTCTTTCAGTGGGTCTTCTGATCCACTTGTTCCTGAACAATGGATCATTACCACTGAAAAGATATTTTCAGTTCTTCAATGTTATGAACATTATGAAGTCATCTTAGTAGTATATCGTTTGGAAGGTGAAGCTGATCAATGGTGGAATCTTATCAAGAATAAGAGGGCAAGAGATGAAATTGAGTCTATGGAATGGGATGAGTTCAAGAACTTATTTTTCAATAAGTAATTCCTTCGTATTCTTCGAACAAAGATGGAGAAGGTGTTTCTTGAACTAAAGAAAAAGGATGATGAATCTGTTGGTATATACAAAGCGAATTTTGCAAGGCTTGCAAGGTATGCATCTGGATTTATCATCTAACCTGAAAGTAAAGTTGATCGAGTTTTCAGTGGCTTAAACCCAAATATTCGAAGGGTATTAGCTATAAGAGACATCAGTAGCTATGAAGAAATTGTGCGTTGTGCTATCAAGGTAGAAATGGATGTTGGTGTTACTCATCCATCTCATAGTTTTGACATGAAACGAAAGATGGAGTTCAAGGAGAAATCTCAGAATAATGGTGAAAATAAGATGAATGTTTCCTTATGCTCAAAGTGTGGAAAGAATCATGGTGGAGATTGTCTTAAATGGACTAGAAAATGTTTTTAAGTGTGGAAAAGAAAGTCATCGAGTAGCCGAGTGTCGAAGTAATGGAAAAAGGATTTCTAATGATGTGAATAAAGAAAAGACTACAGAGAACACACCACCAACACTTCAATGCTTCAAGTACAAGGAAATGTGGAATTATTCTAATAAATACCCTAATCCATGGGTTAGTGATGATCATCATGAGCAACCACTTAAGACAAAGGAAAAAGGGACGTCACATGCGATCACTATTGGGAATGTTGAATATGACAACGATGTGGTGGAATGATTAAGTTTTTATGTAATGGGATTCTAAAATAATGCTGTATATAGTATCGTGGAATTTTGGAATATTTATGTATTGGTCTATTGTGGTTTTCAATAATTTTATGGTACCGGTAACCATGGAAAGTGATTAAGATATTATTGGGAAAAAAGATGATATGTGCATAATGAAGGGATAAGAAGAAAATGAAATGTTTGACAGTATTCATGAGCTCATGACTGATATAAGGAAATGGTTATATCTTGGTTTGAGTTTTTGGTATGTGAAAGGAGTTAACTTTTTACAGCACTCATGTTTTCACTAAGATTCAATGGGTATTCATTTTTCAAGAGAATACATGATTAAGGAAATCGAATGATTGGAATGTGACAAAAAATACATATATCATGATATATGGGGATCAATGATGGTATTAACATGCTTGTTATATGAACTCGTTGGAAATCGTTTTCACTATAATATGAGATTGGACAACAGTATTTTGGATAAGACTAGAAATTGGAAAGTATAATGTTAACATAAGTTAGTATTAAGGATAATAATTTTTTCTATATTATTGATTAGATGTTATAGTATTGTAGTTTTAGAAATTGGACAACCAGCAGGACGGGCGACAACCCATCGCGTCGGACAAGGCTATGGGAAACGAACTCACAACTGAAGTGCGACTGGCCTTTATCGCCTACTGATGGCCTACAGGAATTCCCTGTTTAGTAGAAACTAGTTTTATTATATTAAGCAGTATGATATAATAAGTATAAGTCCATTTTAGGAACCATATATGATTAATCTCACTATAGATCGACTTATGTATATTTAATAACTTTTGTTAACCTTTTGTTTGAGACAGATGGAATGATCTGTCATTCTATCACATGATCTGCTAACACTTCACGAATAACAAATTCAACTTCATTTCTTTAAGAGATGAAGTGGAAATTGATCAAGGCACAATCAACAGTGAGATTGTACCAAAATAAAGTAATTATTTATTGTAATTCAAATTCTTCAACTTTAGGGAAATGATCTTGAAAACCAAAAATGTTCTCCTAGTGCTCTTATATCTGATGAATCAGATGGTACCTTAGATCGTCACAAATTTATGGCTTTGTGATTGCTGGCTTTTCCAAAGCCATGTTCTCTACCACTCCCCATCAGAACATGATGGTAAGATTTCTCATCCATATCCATATTTTCACCTATGTGGAAACCCAGTGATTAGTTTATTTGGGTAACCGTTACCTTTCATACTTTTCTTTTTAAAGATTGGTTTTGGTATTCCTTTTTACGATGTGGGTTTTCTTTTAAATATACATTAAAGTAGTAAACCATTTATAACCCCGATGAATTTCGAGGGAGAAATTCATTTTAAGGGGGGTAGAATGTAACACCCCAAAATTGTATAAAAAATATTCTTTTTAATTTCATTAATTTCTTGTGTTGTACGCTGCACCAAAAGAAGCTTGAACAACACGCATCCTTGACTTGCCTCGCATTACATGTAATCGTGACCTTCCTCAATAGTGTGTGTAGTACGCAATAACGAATTTCACTAAACAACAATATGCTATTAAAATATTATTAAAACTAGTCATTATGAATAGTAATAACCACTTTTTGAAATTTTGTAAATTTTATTTTTCAAAATGGGCTTTATTTTTGGATTTGGAATATCAAAATTAGATTAGGGTTAAATTTTGGTACCTTTCGGATAACCTTCATTTTCTGATAAATAGTGAAAATCACTAAATTTTAATTAAAAACAACCTTTATAATGGAAATAATTAATAGTGATAAACTATTTATTTGAGTGGTTTAAACGTATATTTAGAATATATATTTTCAATTTAATACAATGTTGGTCATTGAATTTTATTTCAGATTTAAACTAGACATATACAAGTGTCAATCTTTTGATAGTTATTATATCTTAAGAACACAGTATTTGTTTTGACGACGGGAATTAATTTTTAAATTAAGTAATGAAACTGATATGTTTTGAATTTGGTAAAATAGACATCATTTTTGAGTTCATAATATCAAATATAGCTTAGGCCTAATTTTTTGTATTTTTCTGGAAACATTCATTTTTTGATGAATAGCGAAACTACTAAGTGGTAGTTAAACAGAATGATTTTTTCATAAAACATTATTTTACCGCTTCTGTGAGTGGAATTTTAAAAATCCGAGAGACACAGTTGATGTCAGTATATAAAATGTGGTTCAATGAGATGAAAATAATTTTTAGTGAATAGTAACTTTTTACCTTTTTTACCACAGTTAAAAGTAAATAGGGTAATTAAGGGTAAAAATGATATTTTTATTACCCTAAAATATGTTCTAATTATATTGGATAAGTTTAATTCGACCGAAAACAACCTTAGAAATACAATATGACTATTTAGGCCCACTTGGATTAGATTAGGACATTTATTATTAATTTATTTAAAGAATGGTTAAAATAGTTAAATTCATTGTTTAATAAGTATATCATTTTTAATATATGGTTATAGATAAGATAAATTAGACTATAAATATTCATTAGAAAGATAAAACTATTTCCTACATAATGATATTTTATTTGTAATTTTTAGACTTTATATAAGTTAATTTATTTATGACACAATGATGATGCAGTAATAATCTTATTAATGATATATTGACAAAATTGATGTTATAAATACCCAAATAAATGTAATTTGAGACTTTTTATGGATTACACTAATTTTCAATGATAATATGACATGTTAGTATTAATTTAATTAAATTTTTTTGATCTAATCATTCTGTTATGATTTTCACAAAAATCAATTACTAAATAGTGTCAAAATTGACATAAAATAGATTTTAAAACAAATATTATATTTTTAATAGTTATTTTATTCCTAAAAATCTACTTTTCGGCCAAATTACTTAGATAAGGTTATATATATTAATAATAAACAAGTTGGGGTTCGTTTGGCTTCTTATAGTAAGTTTATTAACCTTATAGTGTAAGAACACAATAAGACGCGTTAAAAGTAAAATTATCTAACTTAAAGTTAAAACTAAATTATAAGGTTTAAATAGTAAACTAAACTTGTCCAAATTCTATTGGATGAAATTATTTCGACCCATAACCACCTTATCTACGAAATAAATCAATTTAAAGCAATTTAAAACCGAATTTGGATTTACAATACAATAATATTTTTAGTTATTCAAAATGTGCCCCTCTCCTCCCTTATAAAAGGGCACCTCGTCCCTCTCTTCCTCACACCACATTGAGCCTTCATGCTCCTCCAAACCCAGAAAAATTTTCTTCTCCACTTCCCCAAAAACATCCTAGAGGTCCTGGTTTTCTTCAAAGAACAATTTTAGTACCCTGAGAGGAGGACTCAAAGAGGCATTTCAAAGAAGAGGTAATGTCCGTTACCGATTCATTCAACATTATTTCTTCTTCCACTTATTCTTCTTAGGTTGTTTCATTATGAATAAATAAAAATAGTATCACCCATATACTTATATGTTATTTTAAGTATGAAACAACCCTATTTCACCATCTATCCATCCTACGGAAAACGAAATCACCGCGTGTGCGTACGTACGGAATACCGTCTCCACGCCGTGGTGTAATCTATTTTCCACCCCACCTTACTTGGATGGGTATAATGGTGTACATAATAACTATGTATGATTATTTTAAAGTGATATTGATTCTGAAATAGTATATATACACTCCAATAAAATTCCATGATCATGTGAACGATATCATCGCTCGTCCGTACGTAATGACTACCGTCTCCACGACGCGATGAGATTCATTTATTCACGTTAACCATTCATGAGTGATTATAAAGTATATATAACAAGTAATCATGAAATATATGACATAATAATGATACTGTATTTATGTGTATATATATGTATGTCATCTACTTAATTCCATTCAACTCAACAAGGAAACGAAAATAGTGTTCATGCGTACGTACGGTCTACCGTCTCCTTGAATGGTGTATATCTTTCCATTCACTGATATATTATATATATATATATTATGAATATTTATTATATATAAATATTGTTTTATATTCTGTAATTAATTAATCATGATCTATGTAATCATATGAATAATTACAAGTCAAAACACGGACGACAAATAAAATGATTTTACCCAAAACGCACTTTAACATGGAATTTACAAAAGAACGGGTGAAATAAAGTCATAAGTGAACCATATATGAAATAATAACAATTAATATGATTCTGGAATAAGTAAATGACATTATTTAATTCATTATACAGGAGGTTAGGACACTTATGAATCAAATCGGACCTATGGTAAGGGAAATATCACAATCTCATTTTTATCAGAGATTGATTAAAATTTGAAATTTACTAGGGTGTATTTTATCATCCACATCCATGATTCCTCAATTTGTAATATTATTTCCATCCACCTAAAATTGTTTAAATCCAATTTTACCCTTCTTTGAGTTTTTTAGTAAATGATATGAAAGGAATATTTTGTCATTTTTCGTACAAGGTACTTTTTGACTTTTCCGACAAAAGGACGAGAATAATATTCTTTTAACATATACAGCACAAAATAATTTTTAAAAAATTATTTCCAAGAAGCTTCCATTACAAGTTTTAATGTTTATTTTTAATCACTTTCTTTTAGTTTAGAATTGTATGACATGTTAAGATAGGAAAAGTGTTTTTGAAGTAGAAATGATATTTTCCTCAAGAATGGAGTTCAAGGGTTTTATCAAAATTATTTTCCATCTAAGATAATAAAGGGTTTTGTTTCTATCCCTATTATTACATTGATTTGATTATGTTGTGATGGAATTATATTTATGAATTCCTTTATCTTATATGAACTGTTTTACGATGTCACGATGTTTAAGATTCCCATTTTTATTACATGGGTTATGCAATGATGTATGATTTATGATTTTGTGGAACACATAAGAAAGGTATAATTATGAGATCGGTGGGACCTATATCTCCCTCCCATGGATTGGGTAAAGATTTTATATCTCATGAGATAGACATGGATGGAATGGCAGGTTAAACCGGTTCAGTGAAATAGGACTGAAACGAGGAGTGAACTCGGTTCAGAAATGGACTTTGTCCACTAAGATAGTCTTGGAAATGAGTCTTGAAAAATAAGAAATGATTATCTAAGATTATGTGTGTATGCCACAATGTTTCATGTTTTATGTTATGATTATTGGGATTACATTTTACTGCTATGATTTATCCCATGTTATGATGTTATGATCTCCTTTGAAGGATAAGATTTAGAAAATGTTATGTTCCTATGAATATGATGTGATTGATATTTCTTTTGTTTACCCTTAATGAGCTTTTGAGCTCACCCTTTTCTGTTTTCATTTCCCCAGGATATAAAGAAAGGTTTTAGGTAAAAAAAAGTAAAATCTTTATGGGATATGTTGAAGATCTTTCACCATGATTAGAAGATTATATTTCCAGTTTCCAAAGACACAAAACTAGTACGGTCCTTGTGTGTGGGTTTTTGTTATGTACTAAGTATTCCGCAAATGTAATGTAATGTCCATGTATGTTAAGCTATGGGTCTATATATTCAGAGTCGAACAAGTAAATGTTCGGAGTTGAACTTTTTTAGAGTTCGAATCCAGAATTCAGAATGGAACTATATGAGAGTTCATATCCAGATTTTGGAACATAACTTTATTAGAGTTTGTATCCTAAATTAGGAATGGAACTTTTTTAGATTTTATATCCTGAATTTGGAGTGGAACTTTATTACAGTTCATATCCAGAATTCAGAGACCTAAAACAGAAGGCTTCATTCAAGGCATTATATGATTCCGAGGTTTTGGGTATGAATCTGATTCCTAAAATTATGAAAAATATTGATATGTATAAGGAAACCTATGTTAGGGTAAAATTGTTTAATGAGGGAAATTTTCTTTATAGAATTAAAACATTGATTTGCATTAGTAAAATGTGTTTGTGATTTTCAAAACAAGAAGGAATGTAAAATTTATAAGGAAAACCTTATTGTCTCAAAAATCACCCCCTTGTTGGAAAGCACAAACATTCATAAGATAAAGAATATATGGACTTTGAAAAATATCATTAGACTTTGAAATTAATACATATCTCCCTTGGTTTATGGATGATAGTAAATACGAATAACTCCCCCTTAGGCATTGAAACTCTAAGGATTGTATTCTAAATTTCCAGAGTGGAGTATTCATTATCATGGGAATGAAAAACATAGTAATGAGAAACTCCCCATTACGTTATGGATATCTTCACTTAGAAATTCTTCCTTATCCATTTTAAATTTTTTTCTTTTTCCTCTTTTAAGTAGTTCTTTTTCCTTCTCCCCCTTTTTGATTTTCAAAAAGAATTTAAGGGAATGGAAAAAAAATGAGGTACCTGGAACATTAGTATATAACACCACATGATACAACCGAAGAAAAATTACATTTGAGTTGAGAAAATTTTTACAAGGAAAGACTAATACAAAAAAATATCAGAGTGAGCTTATTTGTCTTCCTTTTCCTCCGAGATTAGTTTCATCAACAAGTTTTTTAGTTTCATGAAATCACTAAGATCCTTCTCAGCCTGCCTCTCCAAAGCTTTTATCATTTCATCTTGAGCTTTCCAAGCTTCTGCCTGAGCCATCATGGCCTCTTCCTCCATCTTCACTAACTCATCTTGCTTTACAAGTCTTTTTTCAAGCTCAATCTGGAGATCTATATCCCTTATAAAATTATGAGCAAGAGAGTTAGCCTTATCATTCAGTTCCATTACTTGTTGACTTCGAGAACTTTTCTCAATGATCTGCTCATACTAAGAATTCTTAATCTTGGCATCCTTGGTGTCAAAATCATATTTTACCTCAGTATGAAAATTATCAAACTGAGCCTTGTCTTCTACAACTTTCTTAGGCCACAAAGTAATTTTGCTTCATGATTTCCTGTATACATCATTATTGACAAAGAAATTTCTATGGTCGGCCTGAGTCATTATAAACTTATCCATCACCATAGATAAGGATTCCGACTTATGATTCAAACTATGTTGCAGCATCTGGCATCTGGAGTCAATAGTGGAAAATATCAGAATGGTGTCCACCATATTTTTCAAAGATTAAACAATAAATTCATGATCGTGTGCTGATGACTCCGAATCAGAGACCTTGCAAAGATATTGCTTTTCCTCATCAAGAAAAAACTTTCTTCTAGAATAACCACCAACTTCTTTCTTCCTAATGACATCTTTTATTGGAGTATCCATGAGCACTTTCATTCCTTTATCAGTTTTCAGAATGAGTTTATCATCTAATGATTATTCCTCACTTTCTGATAGTTGAACAATTTTTTCTTCATCAATTTTCTCCTTCATTGTTCCTTGTTCAAGATAATGCTTCTCATAGGATTCTTTCTCATCATAAAAAATATTTTCTTCCTCTTCCACTTTCTTATCATCATCTTTCCAATTTATTTCTAAACTCCCTTTCTCAGAGTGACTAATTTTTTGGATTCATCCTTTTCTTTATAATCTTATACTAGTTTTATTAGGTCATCAAGATCAGCACCTTCTTCTTCTTCTTCTTCTTCAACAACCTCTTCCTCAAGTTCTTTACCAGCTATTTTCTGTACTTCTTCAACAATCTATTTTCCTTTTGACTTTTCTAGAGTGGAGTACTTCTTCCCATGGGTTTCTGGTAATGTTTGGGTAAGGAAAGTTTCCGGAACCGGAATTTTCTTAGACAATATTTCAGTTTCATTCAAAAGATATTGAACAACCACAGCTTCAGAAATTTTCTTCATTAGCTTCTTCTCTTCTTTTTTTTCTTTTCTAACTCATCACCACCTCTCTCATTAAAGGCCTTATCCTTAGCAGGGTCTAATCTGAACTATAGATCCCCCTTTTTTCTCTTCTCCTTGTCTTCCTTCCTCTTAGTAGCCACTTCATCTGGGTATGATATTTTTTTGTATTGGGTGGTACAGATTGAGTTTCCTTTGATTTGGGGGTTTTCTCTTCAGCTGCAACTTGCTTAAGCTTCCTCTTTTTAGTAACATTCTTCACTGGCTCAGATTTTTCAATGTTCTCAAGAATGGTATCATCCTCTTCTTCTGGTAAGGGGTAGAATTCTCTGGATTCATCATAAAAACCCATTTTCATCATCTTTAATATATTATCACTTAATAGAATTACCTTTCAATTTATTTTCTTGTATGTGGAAGAAAATGTGAATGAATCAAGACATCTAATGATATGTTTAGAAATGAGGGCCGGATAAATTATGATCTGATATTTTAGATTACCTTCTTTGATATTCATAACTGTAATCAAAACATGACTCATCAGATTTAACTTCCTTAGATTTACCAAAAAATCTCGGACGTAAATATCACTCCTCTTGAGATTATTATTTTCACCCCTTCTTGGTACGAGAAAACCTTGTACCCATAGCAATAGAATTCGATTATTTAGAGTGATATGATTAATATTAGCAGTCTTGGCATCTTTAAGTCCAAGACATTTTAATCCCTTCACTTTTTTTGAAACTTCCTTTCCCATTCAGATGCTTATGTGAAAAAAACTCAGCTTCATCTTCATAAAACAAACCCACCAAACTTGCAGCCTTGGTGTAGGATAATTTGTAAGTCTTCCCATAAGACTTGAATGTGAAAAAGTCTCTTCCATCTTCCTCAAGGATGGAAACAGACTCATAGAACTCAATAAGAATATCTGTATAAACTGGATCCTATTTCTCTAGAATCGATAAGAAAACCTCCTCCCAACCATTCAATTTGATATTATTAGTTATAAGAGAATCATACTTGAAGAATCTCGGATGAACTAACCTCTCCCTGTAAACTAACCATTTTGAGATTAGCATTTAGGTAGACATATCGTGGGAAGTAGATTCAACAGACATTCATAATGGAGAGTTCTGGAAGATTCAGAACGAGATTCAGAAAGATCAGAACAGTCTTTAAGAAGAGATTCAGGGCTTCGAGATGTGAAATCATTGAAAAACCGATGTGGGACGACCCTCATGGGACCCCTTTATATAGGCATTGATATGACGGTTCAGTTTCCACGGTTGATCGAACAGTTGAGATACATTGAGATTTGATCTGATGATTGAGATACAAACAGGAAGGAAATCATGACTCTGATCTTTTGTGGTTTTTTAAGGAAAACTATTGGATTTCAGAACAACTAGAATCTGAGAAATTTTATAACTCATAGGAAAATACTAGCAAGAAAAATATGACTACGAAAACTTATGTAAGGAAATCATAACATTCAAATTGTCCATGATGTTTATTCTTAATATTTGATGTTCTTCATGAATGAAAAATTTAACTATGAAAAACTAACTATGAAAACATCAATACAAAAAGCTAACTACGAAGAAATATGAGTACAAAAATTCTTATTATGAAAATTTTCATTATGAAAATTCTCATTAAAAAAATTTTCATTATGAAAAATCTCAGTATAAAAATTGAGTATGAAAGATTTCATTAAGAAAAGTATGAGTATGAAAAAATATCATTACGAAATGTATGAGTACGAAAAAATTTCATTCAGAAAAGTATGAGTAAGAAATATTCCATTACGAAAAGTATGAGTACGAAAAATTTCATTATGAAAAGTATGAGTAGGAAAAATTTCATTTCGAAAAGTATGAGTAAGATTATTTTCATTAAGAAAATCCGGAAATTTCCATTAAGAAAATTTCAGTTCCGGAAATATTGAAAAAACTTGTTCTGAAAAATTTTTGTTGCAAAAGATTGAAAAGAAACTGACTACGAAAATTTTAATTACAAAAGATTAAAAAACATACTAAAGAAATTTTGATTACAAAATCTTGAAAAAAAAACTTACTATGAAAATTTTGATTTCAAAATCTTGAGAAAAAAAACTTACTATGAAAATTATGATTATCCTAACATGAAAATTTACTCCTCCTATGAAAAGTAGTTTATAACTATAAATAGAATTGTTCAAAAAGAAGGTAATGAATAAGGATTACCTTACAGTTATCATTCCTAACTTCTGTTTAATGTATTCAAATCTATCAGAGGGTAATGATTTTGTGAAAATGTCATAAATCTGATCTTGCATTCTGATAAACATAAGAATGATACCTCCTTTAAGTGTTTGATCCCTAAGAAAGTGATGGCTAATATCTATGAGCTTTTCATGGGAGTGACATGCATGGTTTTTACTAAGGGAAATGGCACTTGTGTTATCACATAAAATTTGATTCTTAGTAAATCTCAAGCCATAATCTATGATTGTGTGTTGCATCCACAATATTTGATCACAAAAACTTCCAGCTGCTACATATTCAGCTTCAACAGCGGAAAGTGCTACATAATGTTTCTTCTTACAGGACCAAGAAAACTAATGAATCTCCTAATAAATGACAAGTTCCTGATATACTTTTTCTATCCATTCTACATTCACCAAAGTCAGCATCCGAAAAGATTTTTAAGATAAAATCATTTCCAGAAGTATAAAATAATCCTAGATCTATGATTCCCTTTAAGTGGTGAAAAATTATTTTCACTACATTTAAATGAGATTCCTTAGGATTGGATTGATATCTGGCACATAAGAATACAGAAATCACCATGTTTGGTTGACTAGCATTCATGTAAAGTAGGCTTCCTATCATACCTCTAAAAGATGTTTGATCTAACTGGTTTTCCAGCTTAATCAAGATCAAGTGTGATTGAGGTACCAATAGGAGTACTTATACTCTTAGTGTTTTCATAAACATACTTTTTTAGAAGATCATTAATATTCTTATGTTCGTATATGTATATTCCTTATGTTATTTGATAAATTTGAAAACCAAGGAAAAATCTTTACTCACCCATCATACTAATTTCAAACTCATATTTCATTAGATCATCAAAGGAATAAGTTATATATTACTGAGTTGAACCAAATATAATGTCATCAATAAATATTTGAACGTTCAAAACATTTTTCTTATCATATTTTATAAAAAGGGTTGGATCTGAATTTCCCTTAACATACTTAATTTGGAAGAAAAAATCCTATAATTCTATCTTACCAAGCTTGTGGGGCTTGTTGAAGGCCATACAAATATTTGGTATGTTTCAAAACATGATCAGGATGTTTTGTATCTTCAAAGCCTAGTGGTTGTTCAAAAAAAACTTCCTCTTAAACAAAATCATTAAGAAAAGAACATTTCAAATCTATTTGAAAAATTTTAAAATTAATGAATGCTGCAATGGCTAGTAAGATATGAATATATTCTACTATAGCTACTAGAGCATAGGTTTCTTCATAGTCTATTCCCTCATGCTCACTATAGAATTTAACAACTAATATGGCATTATTTCTAACTATGAATCCATTTTTATCACACTTATTTTTGAAGACCCATTTTACTCCAATAACAGAAGATTCCTTAGGTCTTTCAACCAATGGCTAGACTTTATTCCATTTGAATATATTTAGATCATCTTCCATGGCTTTAATCCAATCATCATCACCTAAAGTTTCAGCAGTTCTTTTTGGTTCCAATTGGGAAAGGAATGCTAGATGTTCTACTTCATTTCATAAGGAACTTCTAGTCCTTACAGGTTTATTTACATCACCAATGATACTATCACTGAGATGATTGTTAAGAAAAAACTGATTTGGGTTTTGTAAAAGCAATTCATCAACATAGGGTAGAAAGTCTTCTGGGGTAAATGTTTCAGAAGTATCATCTTGAACATTTTCCTTTCCAGAAGGATATTCTATAAAAGGTTGATAATAAATTTTTTTTAAACACATCCAAGGATGAAGGTTGGGATGGTTTAAAAATAAAAGGATCATTTTCATCAAATTTCTCATGTACTATTTCCACAACAGTACAAGTGTATTTATTTAAAACAATATAAGCCTTAGAAGATGTGGAGTAGCCTAAGAAAATTCATTCATCTGATTTTGGTGCGAATTTGTATTAGTTATCTTTAGTATTCAGAATAAATATCTCACAATAAAAATCCTTTAACTAAGAATGTCTTGGTTTTCTCCCATTCCATAACTCATAAGGAGTTTTATTAAGAAAAGGTCTAAACAAAATTCGATTTTTAGTATAACGAGAAGTACTTACAGCTTCAACCCAAAAATGTCTAGATATAGAATATTCAATCAACATGGTTCTAGTTATCTCTTGAAGAATTCTATTTCTTCTATTAACTACACCATTTTGTTTATGAGATCTAGGTGTTGAGAAGTTGTGAGTAATGACTTTTCTATAACAAAAAGTTTAAAAATCAGAATTTTGAAATTCACCTCCATGATCACTATGAATAGATTTCAATGGAAGGTTTTTCTCATTTTTTACTTGGTCTCTAAAACTTTTAAAATAAGAAAAATATTCAGACTTCATTGCATGAAAATAGACCCATGTAAATCTAGTGTTATCATCAACTAGAACAAACACATAGTATTTGTCTTCAATGCTTCCAGTTTGGGATGGACAAAAAAGATCCATGTGCACCAACTGGAATGCATCAGTTATTGAGACTTAACTGATTGACTTAAAACGAGATTTATGTTGCTTTTCCATTATGGCAAGGATTATAGACTTTAGAATAATCAAATCTATCCTCTGGTAGATCCTTCACTAAACCATTCATAGAGAGTTTTCATAAGTTTCTAAGGTTACAGTGACGTAGCCTTCTATTCCATAACCAGAAATGATCTTCCATTTCACTAAGAAAAGTTATGTCTTGGCTCCTATGATCTTATAAGTTCAATGTGTAAGAATCCTCTTTCCTATGGGAAGAATGAATAAACTCTTCCTTGGAATTTTGTACTAAGTACATATCATTCCTAAAATTTACAAGGTATCCTTCATCATATAATTAACTTATGCTAATGAGGTTGTGCTTAAGAACATCAACAAATAAAATGTTTGAAATCAAAGTTTTACCAAGAAGAACAATATTACCTATACCAAAAATTTCTTCCTAAGTGTTATCTCTGAAAGTTACTTTTCCTCCTTTCTTCTTGATAATATTTTGAAAATAATTTTTTTTACCAGTCATGTGTCGGGATAATCCACTATCCATGTATGAATTATTTTTGTTGGAACATCCTTTATCTTCCGAAAAATCAGAAAAGAATTAGACTTTTAGAATCCAAACTTGGTTGGATTTGAGATTTTTAGATAATAAAATTTTCGGTATCCACATTTTTTTAGAGAAATATGCTTTATGAAACCCAATAGATTGAACTCTATTCAAAGAACAGTTTTTCTTCCAATGCCCACCACTTTTACACATAGTGAAACAAAGTGATTCAGAAGGAATAAAATAGTTGTTTTTGAAAAATGGTTTTTTGTTGATTATACCCTACTCCAGTAGTGTTGCCATGAGGTTTAATTTGAGAATACATCTTGTCAAAATTTTCCTTCACAGAGGTGATTTTTGAAAGAAGCTTCTTATGAGAAAAAATTTCGGATTTTAGTCTGATGACTAAATTCGTATCCTCATGAATAATTTCCGTAGAGTTATATTTTTCCTCAAAAACCTTCATCATTAAAATATAATTCATAAAATCTTTGGAAAGGCCTTCCTTAACAGAACATGCTTTCTCAAGGTCCTTAGATTGTTTTTCTAAAAGATCTTCTTTATCTTTAATATCTAAAGAATGGTCTGAAATATCTTTTGTAAGAATTTGTTCCCTAGTATTTTCCTAGTCTAATTTCATAGAAATTTTACAATTTTTTGATTCAAGTAACTTGTAAAATATAGATACTTCTTCAAATGAAGGTTCTTCATTTTCTGAGGATGAAGTATCTTCATTAGAAGTACTATTTTCGGAATAGTAATTCTTATCAAGAGATAAATTTGTTAAATACTTGGTAGAGCGTACCTTGGACATAAGACATGTAAGTGGAAAAGGAGTATTAGCAATGAATCCCATATTCTTCTGAGATAATGAATCATATTCTAAAGATTCACTTTCTGAAGAGTCTCCACTTCTAGCACTCCAAGTAGTATTAGCTTTCAAACTTTTCTTAGCTTTGGCATTGTAAAACTTCTTCTTGTTCCTTTCATAATGCCTCTATTTCCTTAATTTCTTTTTAATAATAGTTCAATCAGGTCTTATGTGTCCACTTCTCTTGCATTCATATCATGTGACCTCTGAATCATTCTTATATTTCCATTCCTTCTTATACTTGGATTAGAAATTTCATTGACCAGCAATCTTGTTCATTCTTCGAGCAAGATTAGCTAACTCATTTTCTGAGACTTAACTCTCACTAGAATTGGATTGTATTGTAACCTTCTTAGACTTGGATCTAGTTACTATCCTAGGAGTGTTTTCTTTCATATGATTTGATGTTTTAGTAAAAGAAACAATACCATTCCCATTTATCATTTTTGATGTTGTCAGCATCTCTCTTTATCCTTTTTTCATGTTGGAGAAGAGTTCCAAACAGTTCATCTAAGGAAATTTGTGTTACCTTCCTGTATTCATCAATAGCTATTCTCTTTTATTCCCTTTCATTGGGAATAATATCAATAATCTTTTCTACAAGAGCTTCATTGTCTATACCTCTCTCTCCCATAGATTATAAGCTATTCACGATAGACATAATCCTTTGTTGTACTTTTCATATAGGATCTCCATAAGTAAAATTTAAACCATGATACTCATCTCTCAACATAGCTCTTCTGGTCTCAATCACTTTAGATGTACAAAATGAGTAACTTTGAGTTTCTTCCATATATAGTTAGCTGTTTCACATGATAAAATTTGTCTATATATGTTCGGAGTCATTGAACATAGTAGAGTATTGTGTACCTTATAGTTTAATTGATAATCATGCTTCTCTTGGATGGTGAAAGCGCTAACTTCATTAACAGGAATTCTATAACCTCCAGTAAGCATAACAAAGTTGTCTACTCTAGTATTGATAACGAAAGTCTTTATTCGATCTCTCCAGTACTCATAATCATTTCCATAAAAAATTGGTGGTCTTGTAGGATTTAGGTTGTCGATGGAACCAACATTTAAACCTTCCATCTTAAATAAAATCATTATATACAAAAACTTGGTAATAAGAAAAGTTCATATTCAAGGAGAATATTCTTAAGCAAGGAAAATATAGAACAATGAAAAACTGATAAAAAACACTTATATGCGAGTATAAGTATTTCAGAGACCTTCTCTGATACCAAATGTATGTTTGGTATAGAGTGGGAGGTTTCCAACCTCTGATACCAATTGTATGATCAAAATAACATTGTATATTCTCAATATACAAGAGGGGTGGTGAATTGTACACTTTAATAATTTCCTTAAACAAGGATAGAGCATAGTTTAAAAATGATAAACTAAGAAAATTCACTACACCTCTAACCACCAATGAAAGATCAGGACAATGTATGAAGTTACAAACATCTAGTTCTATGAACTTGCTTAAATTTGGAAAGTGATTCCGAAAACAGGTTCCAGAAATATAGATCTGGAAATTGAAACTTAACAAAAGATTATAATATGAGATTCAACCTTATAGCGTATAGAATCTTACTAAACCAGAGTACAAGTGTAAGTAAATATAAGAGGATGATAATTTCCTTACAATACACAGTGCAGCGGAAAAACAAGTAGTAAAACAACAAGTAACAAGATATAAATCTTTTAACCCAAAGAAAAAGTTATCCATCATCTTTGGATAAAGGTTCCTTGATTTATACATTCATGCAAGTTTGTATTACCCACACCAAGGTAAGCCCTAGATATGATGATCGGAGTCTCTGTATTCCTATCCCTATAAGCCCTCAACTTCAAGGTAGTTTGATCCTCTGTCTTCCTTAGTAAGGAATCCCTAGAAATTCAAGGAAGTTGGAACCTATGTATTCCTATCCCCGGAAGCCCTCTAATGTAATCCGCAATATTCAGAGTCGCACGAAGAAATCTGAATGACCATTTCAGTATGCATAAGGCATAAAAAGATTCTCTCTCTAGAAATCTCCTTAACAGCGTGTGGACTCTAGAGTGATCAACTTCAGTTCAGTATTGAGATCTTTCGAATGAGCTCCTATTTATAGGCTCGATTGGAATGGTCGGCTCCCTCATCCAATGGTCATAATTTCCTAAAATTTTATAGGGATCTATACAAGTGTCACTAAACCAACAGTTAGTTAGAAACAGAATAGACGACATCGTTTTATAACACAACATTTGTAACTAAAAGGACGACATCATTTTATAATGAAATGAGTATAAGTATAAGCAAAACTGAAATTCGGAATGTAAGAAAATAATAATTTGGAATGTAACCAAAATGAAATTCAGTGTCTATAATAAAGAGATATTCAGATTCTGTTTTATTGGAATTTGGAACCTGAATTCTGTAGAAATATGGAGTCTGAATTTCTAAGGAAATTCAGAGTCTGGTTTCATCAGATCACAAAATATAAACTTATAGAGTTCGTATTTGAACTCATAAAAGTTTAGAGTCGAAATATTAAAGGTTTGAAGTCGAAAACATATAATTTTGGAGTTTAACTCATAAATGTTTGGAGTCAAACTCATAAAATTTCGGATTTGAACCCATGAAAGTTCAGAGTCTAACTATTAAAAGTTTATTGTCAAACTCATAAAAGTTCGGAGTCGAACTAGTAAAAGATTGGAGTCGAACTCGTAAATGTTCAGAGTCTAACTCATAATAGTTTGGATTCGAACTAGTAGAAGTTTAGAGTCGAACTCATAAAAGTTCAGAGTCAAACTAGTATAAGATCATAGTTAATCTTGGCTAGAGTTCATATCTAGAATTCAGAATAGAACTATATGAGAGTTCATATCCGGAATTCGGAATGGAACTTTATTATAGTTAATATCCTAAATTCAGAATGGAACATTATTAGATTTCGTATCCAAAATTTGGAGTAGAACATTATTATAGTTTATATCCCGAATTCGGTGCCTTAAAACAGAATGCTTCATATCAAGGAATTATATGATTTCGAGGTTCTGGGTATGAATCTGATTTTTACACTTAAGAAAAATATTGATATGTATAAGGAAATCTATGTTATGGTAAAATTCTATAAGGAGGGAAATTTTCCTTATTAAAGTAAAACATATATTTTCATATGTAAAAGGTGTTTGGGATTTTCAAAACAAGATGGAATGGAAATGTAATAAGGAAAACCATATTGACTCAACAATTACCTTATCTCGGTGATCAATAATATGAACCGGTTATTCAACCACAATGGTCCGAATCTCAAGATCTAAATTGTCTTATTAGACCACAAAACAAGGGGTAGATTCATATCTAAATAACTATAAAGCATGGGAAAAATAATGACTTGTTTTCATATGTGATATAATATACAACTGATATTGTGACATCCTAGACCCTGATGGCACTGAAGGTTCCCCAAGCTCTATTGGGGACAATGCCTCAAGCATATCTCCTAGAACTCTAGAGGCTGTTGACTAGCAAGGAGGCTATAGGGTGTGTATGTGGGGAGAATATTATCTCATTAACGGAGTGTACCAAAATAAAATAACGTATAATTATATTTTAATAAATATTGAAAGAATTATAATTAAATAAATAGCACAAAAAATCGAAAATATTGATAATAACTCTGACAAATCAAATAACTAATAATAATATACAAAAATGATGATGATGTATCATGTCACTATAATGCTGTAGAGCAGGGTTAGAATGTATTATATAATCATTCTACACTGATGAACCAAAAATGAATACAAAATCTATCCCAATAATTCCAAGCTCGTGCCAGATCATCTGCTACTAGCTCTATCCAAAAATAGAAAGCAGTCAAGTGTCTGAAGTAACTTTCTTCCCTTTTTCAAAAACTATTTACATATGGTATGCCTACGTACCAATGGAATCCCAAATAATGTGAGACATGAATCTCAGTAGGCCACCACAAATAGTGTTCATAGAATCATTTCAATGTAATATAAACTAAAATATTGTTCAAGCATGTGTATATGAATGTAAAGTAGATATGTAATGTAAATACCCATGTATTTGATCCCACCCTTGGATGGTGTCTGAACATGAAACAAATTCATTACTTAATTATGTAATAGTTTATATATTTAAGTCATGTGAGGCATATTTATCACTGAGATCGCCTCGTGATATCACGAGTATGTATTCTCAGATGTAACAAGGAAACCCAGATTATTATAATAAAAATGGGTTCAGATGTAATGGCCAAGGATACCAAGACCTCAAGAGTCTCCAAATCAGTAGTAACTATAGATTTGATAAGATGTAATCGTGTAATCCAAGGAGAATTGTTGATGTAATTCCCAAGTAGCGTGATCTAACCGAGTCCAAGGAATGCATCCAAGGTAAAATATGATAAGATATGGTAAGGCCCAAGGATGTAACCAAGTAATCCCATGTATGTAGAATCCATATTGGGTTTATATAGTGTATCTAGGGAATCCTGAAATAGTAATGGAGGGATATAGATATGACATATTAGACATCCACTAATATATAAAGATCAGGTTCCAAGGTGGGTCACAAACAAGTTAACCGACATCCTATAATCATAATAGAGTCCTTGAGTTGTCATGGAATTCCTTTATGAATCCAAAAGATATCTCAATTCTGGAAATTCCAATAAGGATGATGTCAATTTATATATTAATAAATATTATCCATAAATAAATTCTTTAAATCAATGAGGTCATATTATAATTATGTAATTTTAAAATTTTATATGGTTTAATCTATTTACATACCATTGTTTTTCCTGGAAAAGGTTAATGAAACCATCTCATTAATTTATTTAATACATAGGCCTTTTATTGGTTCAATTCCTTGTATCCACTATATGTGGCAAGGGGTTATTTGAAATTCAACCATCATTCATTACCAGACAACACTGTCATATCCATTGATCAATTCATTATCCATTTTGTAAGACAATAGTCTTTTAATATACAAATTTTACCATTTGAATGGAAAATACCAAGGCACACCTGAATGGTGCCTCAAACGTGTCAAAATAATAAAAAATATACTATGGAACATCACCCTACATGGGTGGTTTTAGTTATGTACATACCCACCAACTATGAATGCAACAAAAATCATGGATCTTAGAACATGGTCCTAATGAATTGAAGTATAACATATAAATTCAAAATACGATTTCATGTGAAATTAGAACAATCATACGATAGTTTATAAAATTAACAAAATTGATGGATGAATTATAAATAGCCTACCTTGTACTTATATATCTAAGAATATCCATTACCATCTCTTAGTTTGGCCTATATTGGATAAGATATGAATAATGGATCAAATCAATAAGATTGGGGAATATGAGAATACATCTAAATTGTGAGTTAGATAAGAAAAAACAAAGTATTTTTGACAAAAAAAAATATAAGATTCATGTACTAATCAAACTAGATTAATAGGAGATAATTTGGAGTTCATATGAAAAATTGATCATAATTCAAAGAATATGCTTCAATTTTTTTTTAAATGTGAGAAAATGGAAGGGATTTCTACTGGAATGAAAGGATAAAAAAAAGTTCTAGGATTATTAAGAATTTAATAGAAAAATCATAATTTCAAAAAAAATTACCCTTCACATGGTTTGTCTCCAAGGACTAGACACACCAAGTGAAAATCAGGAATGATTAGCCATATAAAGGATCACTCACATGGTTAGGCTAGATAGTTTGGGAAACCCTGCAAAAACAATGAGAAAAAAATATTTAAAATTATAGAAATTCTCAAATAGATGTGTGTCCCATTTCACACAATTAGATCAAAGTGTGTACCCGCCTTTTACTTATATTCCAAACCTGAATGAATTAAAAAAAAATTTGTGCAGCCTACCTCGCATAGTTTAAAAAAACGTATGATACGAGATGTTCTCCCAAAAGGTAGGATTCAGGATCCCAAGAGTCCTTGTACACCCCTGAGTCCTTATCTAACTCATTAGGCATCTATATTGGGTCCAAAATGATGATTTAAAAAAAATTAAAGGATCCATACCTATTTCAAACCCATGTTCTTAACTTATTACACCTTAACGAAACTCGTCCCTGTGATCATCTTCCAATGTTGGTGTTACAGTACCTATGAACAAATATGCCCACTGGTAATGTACATCGGCCTCCCACTACCATGATCCATCTTTAACATAGTCATACTACCATAACACCTATACTTGAAGGATATACCATCCTCGAAGAGCCATTGTGATCTAGTCATCATGATTCCATAATTGAATTGAAATTTGTAAGACGTTGTTCATGGAACATCACCTATGAGGTCGTAGAAATTGATATTATATCTTATTGAATATAACCATTAATTCAAATAGCCCTGAAATTTATGATGATGGATTCTCTTGTCTCTATATCTATATATTCCCTATCCCCGTTGATACCTATAAAAAACCAGATCCCCACCCTTGTACTCCAATAATATACAGTGATAATCAATATATGATTTCATTCTAGATAGAGGAGTCATCATATGATTCTAGATCATCTAGACATTATATGATTTTTCTTAAATGATACGATGACCTAGTAGTGATTATCTATATACTCTTTCCGGCAAAGGGGTGAACAAAATGAAATTATGGACAAGGGATCATAAAGATCAATCTAAATCATCTCTTGAAATATATTATTATAGGTGAACCCAACCAGTAGTATATCATTATCCCATGAACAATTAATATCAAGTATTCATGCAATTATCATGTCCTCTAGAACTTGTATGTTTTGTTTAGATTGTCCATCATTTTAACAGTGAAAGGATGTTCTTAGAAGAACCTGTGTACCGATAGCTTTCTATAACCCTTTTCATACTCTTGAAATGAAATGAGAATCCCAATATAAAATGATAGTATGAGGGACCTTGTTTAATTAGATGATCTCACAAATGTAAATCATTCCCAGATCATTAACTAATAAGGTTTTTCAGCTAAGAATTTTGTGGTCTACCTTCATCTGCTACTCGAAAAATATGAACACATCATCGCTACCTCTAGGAATCAATGATACGATGGCTATGAAATACATGGATACATCTTCCCATTCCCATTCGTAGAGTAGATGTGACCGTAACATGCCTATATGTCTCTGGTGCATTACCTTCACTAGATGATTGGTTGAACATAGATTTTAAAGCCTGAAATATGATATTTCATCCTTGACCATGAATAGTGATTTCATGTGTATCGATTCATCTTGGAGATTCCCATATGAACTTCCAATTTAGAGGCTTGTGACTCTCACATTATCTCATATCTAATATTTTTAGGAACCCAGACATGTCCATTTGTACACAAGTTTTTTTCTGATCGACATTCCAATCTGGATGTAGGTCATCTCCCTAAATACTCTCATAGGGAACCAAGACCTATATATTTATAAATTTTATACTCTTCACAATATCAATGTGGGATGATGTTGTTTTAAAGGCTTAGAGATAATACTCCTCTTGAATATCAAGAAACTCTAGATGTATGTCAGAAAATAGGGCCCTCAATCTCTTATCAACAATTGTTTCCCAAATGGATTGTGGCTGAGTTTTTTTGACTCAACGCATCAGCTCATACATTACCCTTTCTAAGCATATATGCATGATTAAAATTTAATGAATGAAGATATCTGACCCATATTCACTATATGAGATTCATGTCATGCTATGTAATGATACAATTGAGGCCCATGTGGGTCGTACACACCACATTTCACTCACTGAATATATAGTGTCTCCCGCAATGTAAGGCATGGACAAATGATAATAGATCAAGTTCATGAATTGGATAAATTCTTTCACTAGGACTCAACTTATAATATCTTAATGGAATGACTCCATCACCAAAAATCATAACCACTCCCAGAACAATTCATAATACTCCACAGAACACTATATAGTATTTTCTAAGATCCATAATAATCAGTATAGGTGTTGAGACAATACTTCCTTTAATCTCTAGAAAATATTTATCACACTCATCTGACCACATGAACATAAAACTATTTAATTTATGACCAATATGTGTTGAACCATGGTTTGAAGAGTCCTATATGAAATTCTTGCAATAACATTCCCACCCCATGAAAACTTTTATAACAAACATGATCTTCGATAGCTCCCAGGAAATGGCAACACTAAACTTCTATGGGAAAACAATGTCTCTTGATTCTTATATAATATGACCCAATAAGTGAATATTTCCAATCTCGAAGTGATACTTTTCAAGCCTAGCACAAAGATAATTCCCCCTCAATGTGCATTGATTGATCACAGAATTATTAACATGGCCACAATGAGTTTGATAATACACCAAGATGCCATCCATAAATACTATGGAAAAATAAATCCATATAGGGATGAAAAAAATAATCATCAAATCCCTGAAATCATAGAGTGTATTCATAAGACCATATATAAAAATGAGGTACTAATACCAACCATAACTAATATAGAAAGTTGTACCATGTATGTCTGATGGCTTGACTCACACATGATGACATCTCAATCTCAATTTTATATTATAAAACACCCTACATCATCAGAGATGGTTAAATATATCATTAATACAAGCAATTGGAATCATGTTCTTGACCATAAGCTAATTTATCCATCTGTACTCCACCTAAAGGTGAAAGGTCCCATCTACCATCTCTGAAAAATCATGGGAAAATCATAAGAGGATGTTCTAGGCCATATAAATATTTTTCCTTCTAAATTATATAACTACTGCTAAAGCTCCAAGATCTTAGTAAGATCCATCCTATATGGAGGAATAGACAATGGAGCTACTCCAAGAATAAGATTGAACGTAAACTGTACCTCTAACTCAAGAGAAAATTTAGTAATGTCATTATGAAAGATTTCCCTGGTGAAATCTATTATTAGAGGGAATTTAGACTGTTCCAAACACTGATCCTCTATGAAAATATTTTCAATCATGGTTTTCACTACACCTATCCCATGGTTCTTAAGTATAACTCACTATTATAGACATCCAACTCACCCTTATCTAGATAGATGCTACCCACTGGTGATGTAATTGACATCCTTCATGGATATTAGTCTATAAAATAATGATGCAAATCCAACCAATCCATCCTAATAATTACATGGAAGCTTATGATCTTGAGAACAAAGTGGTCCCACAAGAAGCTTTAACTACATTAATCAAGGGGTAGTCCCTACACTAGGTTATTCCCTTTTAACGTACTCGCAATGGTGTAAATAGAGTCATTTCACCATAGTAATACTATATTTATAGTCTAAAACATTCCAAATTATATATGGAGATAAAATAGTGTGTAACACCTATTTAAAAAAATCAATTTCTATAGTGGAGGCTTTGATAATAATACCTCATGATGTAGACAGTCCACAACTTGACCATCAAGTATTATGTGCCATGCCTGAAACTGACCTGATCCACAGCCTTGTGCAATCGGTGGACATCCATGATTAAAATTGCTTTACATGAACTACTAGTGATCATGGGTCAATATAAAATGGCTATGATCTACTCTTCTACTATGACTATCGGTGCTAATTAAAATCCATACCTGACATGATGTAAATAAACCCACTCCTGAAGGTGTTTCTTGCATAGATTCTCTTCCACAAGAAGATAATGGAATAGTCTGACAAAATCCCTACAAACTCCCCATACTAACTTAAGAAAAAAAACTCTACAGGTTCTCTATCACACCAATCTTTAGATGACCTTGTCATCCACACTAGTGACCCTACATGAAGATACGAGTATGGTTACTCTGGATGCAACTACACTAGCGATAAACCATAAGGGATCACTTTCTACTACTGAAAAAACAACTATCCTGCCACGTAGAAGGTCATATAGGCTTGGTACTACCATCATCCCTCAATTTGTGTTCAATGATAAGATAAAGATTGAATATTTGTGGAAATTTATATATGTGAAAGACATTCACCTAAGTCTGGATAGCATACTCAAGCCCATAATCAAAGCATGTAGCATGAAAAATCTCATCACTAGCTAGAAGCATTGAACAAAACTATAACTCATTGAGGAATGTAAAATATTACTTAACAATAATTGAACCCTTCACATGATTCATGAACTCTTAGGATATGTTATCCCTCTTCATCTGAGGAAATTTATGATCACAAGAGTCATTCTGAATATCAGATCATACCATTCCCAAATATTGACCAACATAGGTAATTAAATACCCCAAACACTTAGCTGAATCACCTAGCATGTATGTGGAATGATTAACCCTTTGCACAAGAGGAATCTATAGATTTCGAAAGATAAGAATAGTGTCTTGTATATAAGACGTAAAAGCCAATAGAAATGCATTCCCTAAGATGGTAGGAAGATGCTGGTACTAGTACTCACATGTCTGATCAACAATCATAGGTAAAACCCATGGAGTTCCATCTATAGACTACATCAGATGTAGGAAACTACCTTGAAATTGTGTGTTTGTTCTCAAATTTGGTTTGATATGAGGTGCCTCATGTTACACTCTTGTAGGTATGTCTGGTACCTCATGGACCACTATGTAAAGAAAATATTCCTCATATCCATCCAGGTACATGGATCGAGGATGATGTGGCAACATTGGTCAACAAATAAAAACAACACACCTTATAAAAAACTAGAAGTTGTTAGGTAGAAAGACATGTGGAATCTTAAGGTATGATAGGCTAACTATCCAAAGGATTTTACCCCATATACACACATAGAATATTGTTTCTCCATAATTTATCAAGTATAAGTAATTAGGGATCCAATATATGAATGTTTAAAATCTCATTAACTCAACATTTACTAGAAAACATTTCACTTCAAATCATATATAAATTTCAGGATTACTACTTTACCATTCATAAACATGGAATGGAGGGATAAGGGCGGGAAACCATTTTATTTTATAATTCATTGTTAACTTCTACATTTATCATTTGCATATGAATTACATCATGTTATTCATAAAATGGGTCACCATTTCCAATGAATTTGGTATGATTCACCTTATCACTAAAAATGAAACAAATTTAATTTTCAATTGAATGGATAAACTCCTTAAATTGCTAATACTCACCCAAGAGGGCCCATAACACCTCATCAATGGAAACAATAAATAACTCAATCACATAAAAAAAGAATAATAAGAACATATATAACAAGAATCACCAATATATTGGAAATAAAAAATATTGACCTATATGGAATGGAAATATTCCTGACAAGTAAACTTTAGGTGACTATTATGATGCATGTAACAATGATCCTTGCCGTAATATAATCGGTCCCATGGTGAAATGGAATCTAAATTAGAATAATAAAAATAAACACGACATAGAATGTGTTCACCCAATGAATTATTCTTATCAAAAATAACTGGAAAAATTAAAAGAGTAATTTGAATTTAGGAAACACATCCTTTACCCCAAACAAGGGTTCACAACACCCCATAATGGATTGTGACCATTTTCTAAGTGTTTTTATTCTCCTGAATATTGTCTAAAAAAAGTAAATCAAGAAAGGAAACCTATTATACCTCTTTTTGACATCCCATACCCAGATTCCACTTAATGTTCCCTGAGCCCTATTGGCCACATGGCCTTATGTGCATCTTCCCGAATGCCAGTGGCTTCCGACTAGTAGAAAGGGCCTAGGGTGGGTTTGTAGGGAGACTATTTCCTCATCACCAGAGTGTATCACAATATATAACTTAAATAAACATGTAAATAAGTATAGGATGCAAGAAAATTAAATAGGTATCACAACATAATGATATAATAAGTCTAATAACTTAAAAAACAGAAATAAAGGATAACAATATACAAAAAACTTAACATGATGTTTCATGTCACTATAAAGATGGAAAACATGGATTAAAAGAAGAAAATAAAAATTCTATTAAAATCTATTGAATTGATATAAAAAATATATCATATATATCTTAAGATTTATATTGAACATCTACTTCTAGTTCCACCCAAAATCAGCAAGCAATCATGTGTATGTGTAAAATCGCTTCACATTTTCAACACCTGAATATATATTTTCTTCATAGGAACCGACGAAAACCTAGATATGGTGTGAGATTAATCAATTTTTTCCATCACCAATGGTGTCTATAATATCCAATATGTGTAATATAAATATAATGTGTGTGCAATCATGCACATATAATAGTAAAGTACTATGATAATGTGAATTCCAATGTACCCGCTTCATTCCTTGATTGATGTATTAACATGTATCATGTTCATTAATTAATTATGCTCCAATATATATATATATATATTATTCACACAAGTCATATCGAAACTAACATAACCTCATGATAGTACTCATTATGGTTCCACATTATAACAAGGCATACATAATGATTATAATACAAAAGGGTTACAAGGTAATGTCTAAGGAAACAAAAACCTCAATGGTTAACAAATCAAAAGTAACTAAATAATGGATAACGGTTAAGAGAGTAATCCAAGTAGAATCATCCAAGGAATTATACAATAGTGTGATCTAACGGAGTCCATGGAATACATCAATGGTAAAACATGATAAGTTATGGCTTGGCCAAAGGATGTAACTAAGGATCCTCATGTCCATAGATCCCTTGCTATATCCATGGAGTGTATGAAATGGGGTGGTATAAGTTGTGGATGTAACCACAATATAGGAATTTGAAATATGTCATAGGTCTTATAAGAAATTTCTAATGACTATAGGAATGAAATATAAATTAAAAAGATGATGCACAATAAAATTGTCACAAAGATATAACAATGTATACACTAATGGAAATTGTCTGATGAGTTATAGGCCACAATCCTTGTACCGATATGACCATATTCATCTAATATTCACCTCCAGTTTGGACTATATTATAGTAGATATGATTAAATGATCCATTCCTTAAAACCGGGGAATATGAGCCGTCATTTAAATAGAATCATAGATTATAGGAATAAATACTTGGGATTAGAAAAGAATCAAGAATGCATTAGAATAGATCCAATGTGAGGAATGATCATCGAGTTGGACTGTAGAGGGGTGATTGATCCCAATTTCGAGAATAATATTAAAAAATAATCAAAAAAAGAAAATTATGTGACTATTAGATTTAATTAATGGAGAAATTAATGGTTTATTATTGTTAACTATTTAAGGGAAAAGATCATAAATCCACCAATTTTTTTCGTTCACGTTATTTGGATGCACTTTTTGGCCAAACCGTACAAAAATCACGCATGGGAATCCATTGGAAGGGGAACCCACACTATTAGGCCTCACATTAATGGTAACCATGCACCAACCATTCAAACCAGCTCTGTTAATATTTCATACATTATCTAACAATTGTGAGGAAAAAATCCCAAGGTTATATAAAACTGTGTGCCCTCCCACTAATTACTACCCAGCCCCGAAAGGTTTAAACTAACTCAGTGGCCTAGATTACATGGTTTTAAAAAAATGTGTGATAGAGCATCTTATCCCAAAAATATGAACTACAGGCATTGAAAATCCCCATACACCTATGAAATTTTCATACTCATTTGGAATCTGTATTAGCTCCAATGTAAGTAGTTAAACTCACACTTAAAGGATCCATACCTAAGTGAAAGTAGTGTTCTTACAAATACAGCACCATTCCTAGTTGTTCAATGATCTCAAGTAACTCTATCCAAAAAATTCCCAGCATTAGGTATATTTTCATGTCCTCTATAACACTAATTTTTTTTTAAAAAAATAAAACTATATTCAATAGCATGTACGACATACATCCACATGCCTAATAGAACCATGAAATGTAATTATTTAAATATGACAATTTGTTCATAGTCGTTAAGTTGAAGTGTATGTATATGATTAAATAACATGTGTACTATATATAAATATCATACTAAATATAAATGTAATGATATTTTTTTTGTAAAAATCCCACAATTTGTAATTAATACAATTTATTTGTTAAAATATACATTTTCTTCAAAAATTATTTTTTTATTTACTTGAGAAAATATTAAATTTAATTTCTCAATATTTGAGTTGTATATTATAAAATGAAATTATTTTTTAAAAACATAATATTTATATTAAATATTTATAATTTTTTAATCTTTTATAAATGATATATTTTTAGTTAATAGTGATAATTATTGATTTTTCAAATACTATCATTTCTCGTCAGTGAATCAAGAAACATAAATGAATAGTTATATTTTTAATTTGGTAATAAATTAAAATTTGAAAAATATTATTTATAATCATCTAATTAATTTAAATTTAATAATAATGTTTCATTATTTTATTTAATTTATAATTTTGTGCTTAAAAACTTGTATTTTTTGAAAATGTTTTTAAGTTCACAATGTTTGTACTTTTTAAAAAATTAAAATACCCGCTAATTTTGTAATATATAAATGAAATTTATAGATTATATATATATATATATATATAATTTTTAATATTTATAGTGATGATTATCAGTTATTGATTTAATGTAATATCTTCTTATACATTAAAAATAAATTGGTTAAATAACAATTTATTACATATTTTTCAGGTTAATTTTGAAATCGAATTCTCATAAATATTTGAATTAAATTAGATAAAATTTATTCTATATTTATAATTAGAAAAATTGTTATTTTGTAATAATTTCAAATTAATTTTCATACATAATTTAAATAAAAAAATGTTAAAAAAATTGACCCTGTTGAAATGGTAATTCGAGTGAACTGAGATGAGAAATATATGATATGGCCACAATTTTTAATCGTAGTTATTATTTTATGATTTTTTTTTTAATATTATCCCTTTATTTTAAATATTAAATTTTTTATGAGACACTTTTCAATGAATGTGAACTATATAATAATTTATAATAATGAAAAAGACAATATTTCACATACATTTCTATACATATATCTTATATGATCACATAAGAAGAAACATAAGTGGGGAATGAATATTAAATTTTATTTTGAGTATAATGAAATTAATTTATGGATGGTAATTTATTTTAATTTTTTAATTATATAGCTACCTTAGTTACTTATACAACACTAACACACTACTTGTGAAAATAGTGGAGATCTAAAAGAAAATAATTTTTTAAATTTGAATATATTGTATATTTTATGATTTTATGTCCAGAAATAATTTTATAGTTAATAATAATGTAGATTTTTGTGAAATGAATTATATTATATATTCCTTATTATCATCATTTATTTTGTTTGAAATTATTTAAATAGGGGAAAAATGAAAAAATTGATATTTTCTGTCAAATAATATATTTAAAAATAATTTCAAAATCTAAAAAAATCATGAAAGATTAAAATAAAGAAAATAAATACTCTAAAATTTCTTCAATTTTAGATTTATTATATAATTCTTATTTTTAATTAAAATTATAACCATTTAAAAAAAATTATGATGTTTAAGGTAAAAACAAAATAATCAGGGGTTAGAATAAAATGTAAAGATATGATTGCTAACTAAACCTATAAAAATCTTTTTTTGTGGCCATATTTGTACCTTATCCTATCCCAATTTTCCATATTTGGATATTTTGACTATTTTATATAGATAATGAATTCATAAATTTTTATTAATTTAGGACATTTCAATGTGGGTTCCCTCTACCACTTATAAAAGGACACCACATATCCTCTCCACTATACATATCGAGGAATTTTATTTCTTCCAAGATATTCTCATATCACATCATTAATTTAATACCCCAGTCCAATATTCCATGGATTGACCATAAAACGGTCTTAGGAAATATATTTATGTAATCCTTAAGTTGTTTTACAAATAATTGTTATAGGACTAAATTATATATTTTTGTTCTTTATTCATAAAACTCATCCATATCAAATTAAACCATGGTGATATAATTAAATCAGTAAATCCCATCATTGGAGGATTTCTTTGGTTAATGGAATACCCTATATTTATATTCTCTTCCTTTTAATGGGATCCAAAACATCTATTGTCACGAACCGTCCTAGTGGGGCCCGCGCCGTGACTCCCCAAGCCCGCCTCCAATAGGCCCGGGGTTGGTCACTAACACCGAGTTGGCATATTTCTAATCTTGGGAGGCATTACCTAAGTACCAGTACACACACCCATCTTCAAGCCCACAAATGCTGAAATCTAAAAACACTATGGGACAAAAATGCATGCATACAACTAAACCCAACCAATACAGTACAACAGAAGGTAAAGTGAAGAAAGTAAACAAGGCCAGAATACAAGCCCACCAGATAAAAATTCTGAAAAATGAAAATTGCAACCTTTAAACAAATTAGGTACTGGGACTACTGCTCATAGCCATAGGAACTCCTTGGCCTGTAGGAAGCACAGAAAGCTCAGTCATGTCCTAGTCTGCTATGGACTCTGTCAAAAGGCTCCTCATCTGCACAAGGCACAACATGTGCGGTTAAAGCCCGTTTAGGGGTGTGTAAAAAATACTCATTAGAGGACCCTAAAAACCACAAAGAATTACAAAATTTAAAGGTACAATCATATATGCACAGTATATGTATACAGAACATATAGCACAAACCAGATATACTCAAAACCAAGACCCGTAGTCTAGAGACAAGTCACACAACCACATAACCGAATGTAGGGGTTCAGTTCGAAGATTCCATGAAGCACTCATTCCTAGAGAACACACTCCATGAGTCTTAATGATATGATGATGTTCGTCCGAGAAGTACTGTTCATCGGGAAGCGTCATAGTAGGTAGTTACACTCATTACGGGAGACACACTTCTGAGTGGGAATGATCACGATACACATATGAGGATAACTGCCAGGGCCATGTCGGATATCGTGACTCGTCCGGAATTTACCTTCTAGGTAGAGGATCGACACTCGGTGGAGTTGGTCGCGTCGATGCCAAACTCACCCAATTGTCAAGAATGGATAGAGGATCTCGATCCGAGCCTCTCGGATGGATGCCTGACTCTGTCACAGAATGTCCAGCTGATGGGATTAAACTCCAGTAAAAAGAAATAATACATGACTTTCAGGGGAACGAGAAGAAGGGGAACTAACCCAAATGAATGATTCATAAGATGCAGAAAAAAAGAGGACCATACCGTTTCCTAAAAAGTACACTGCATGTAGAAATTTCACATGCCCTGTTGTCTGACCCCCGGTACTGCCCATGTACAATGGCCTATGTCGTAAAGCTGGTCGGGTAGAAAAACTGTGAACACGGCCTGTAGTATGGTGTACATGCTGTGTCCAAGTGACTGGGGTTGGCTTCGTGTGCGCTAGACATGTTCCCATACAAGGTTATCAACCGGTGTAATCCTACCCATGTAATCGGTACACAGGGTGGACCGTGTTACTGGACTCCCCTGGCCATATGATAGAGTACATGTCCATGTACTCCATCCCATGTCTGTGTATCCCCTGGATACACGCTGAGTTCTGCATAGCCGCCTCTTCAATGCTATACATGCCGTGTCGCCTGAAGCTCTGTAGTCCATCCCGTGTCAGTGTACATACCAAAATACACGCCAAGCATCGGGGAAAGACTAACATGCTGTGTGATTCCACTCTGACCACCAAAACCCTAGCCACCACCAACACAACTACACAGCGTGTTCTTCAGATGTACATGTCGTGTATTCCATAAATTTCCAGAAATGCAGACCTCCACAATCACGCCTCTGGTGATGCTCTGTTCGTCGATCCGGCCGTACGATCACCACAAAACTCCCAGGCTTTGGTCACCCCTGACACAATGAAGCTGATTCTGTTACATTAAGACCTCTGATCAGCACCAAAAAAATGAAACGATCCAAATGCGCAAAGAACGCTCTAAGAACGACCCTTCTTGATCTGGTCTGATTCATCGTCTGTTATCATTGTTTCACCTCCGCAAGGTCGTTGTGGTGTTGATTCTTCAATTTGGGATCTTTGCATCGCATAACAGATGTGAAATTAACCTTTTTTCATCGCCCCGTGAAGAATGATAAGAATGAACGAGACGAAAATGGGGGATGAAAAAAAATTCTATCAAAAATAGGAATGAACCACCACCTTCGTTTGTCGTTTCATTGATCCACTCCTGTAAATAGGATTAAACGGAGCAGAAAATCAACAACCAAAACAATATGGATTAATTTACCCCATAATCATCCAAAATAAATCCCTTCCACATGAACACATGAATCCACGGATGAACTTGTTTTCGGTTGATCCGCGTTCGTCGTTTAAGACTAAAGTGGGGGAAAGAAAAATTAACTAACAAATCCCAACCCTCCTGAAGGGATTGATCGTCGACGAAGAGTCCATTCTACCATCGTCATCAAGATCCTCCTACCTTGTTGGCACATCGATTCACATCTTTGATCTGTCGTCGCTTGTTGGAGAGAGTTTTCTCATACATTACTCTCAATCTTTCACCAACGTTCGATGTTTGATTATCCTAATAAAAAAAGTGAAACATATTTGACTTCCAAAAATACGATGTGGTATTAATGAGTCCATCTTTCCATTCATGAGCCATTATGATGCACCATTCATTATGAAAACAGATGCCCCGTTGTCGCGCTGCAGCAGATGATTCCATAAAAGAATTAAAATATCCTTGTGAATTTATTTTATTTTATTTTACATAAAATGTCTGAAAATTAACTTTTTCTCTTGACCTGTGCTGGTCCAGGTTAGGCTCGTTCTTAGGAAAATTTTTCGCCCTGAACGCAACCATGCCCTTGGATTTTTAATCCAGGCATCCATTTTGAAACTGCGACAACCGCGTACAAGTGCCAACTCACAATACTTAATAAAAGATTAAACCACCATTCAGGGCTCACTGGGCCTCAGAATGATGTGCCTTTTTCACGACCGATCTCATAATAATTCGATATAATATTTAATAAAATAATAAATAGAAAATCTGAGACATTATATTCTCCCCACCTTGTAGCTTTACGTCCCTGAAAAGCAAAAAAAAAGACCACTAAAAAAGATGAGGGTAATGGGCCTGGATTTGATCTTCTATATCCCATGTGCTCTCATGAAAATTCACATGGTGACAATGAACATGCACCAAGTGAATCGTTCTCCCAAGAAAGATCCTCTCTTATCGATCCTCGATATCCACCAGGTACTCAGCAAATGTCACTACATCCTCAATGACTAGTTCTCCCTAGTTGAGGATGTGTGATAGATCATGCACGTACCTCACCAGCTACGACACGTGGAAGAAATCATGTACCTTATGCAACTGTGGTAGTATAGCTAGGCTGTATGCCACTTCACCAACTCTTTATAGTACTTGGAACGTTCTGATTAACCACAGAGATAGCTTGGCGCCCTGGCCAAATCTTTGTAACCCTCATTGAGGTGACACCCGAAGAAAGACACAGTCTCCCTCTTCGAACTCCAGAGGTCTCCATTTTATATCAGCATAAGACATTTGTTGGCTCTGTGTAGTCTTCATATACTCCCAGATAACCTGAATCTTCTCAATAGTAGTTTACACAAACTCTGGACCCATTAGTGCTGACTCTCTGGGGTCGGTCTAGCAAAGACGCAACCACTATGGTCTCCCATTCAAGTACTCGAATGGTGGCATACCAATGGAGGAGTGGTAGATATTGTTGAACACAAACTCCATAAGGGGCAGGTGGTCCTCCCAACTGCGACCAAAGTCCAAGACACAGGCTTGCATCATATCCTCCAGAACCTAAATGGTTCTCTCCTTCTAACCATTTGTCTGGGGAATAAACACTGTTCTCAAGCATAGCTGATTCCTAATAGACTCCCGCAATCCCTTCCATAACTAGAATGTGAAATGTGAATCTCGGTCTGAGACTATTTTCTAGGGGACACCATGAGGAAGAACTATCTCTTGCACGTAGAGGCGTCCGACGCTCTCTACAGAACACTTCTCCTTGATATCTAAGAAGTGGTTTGACTTGGTTATTCGGTCAACGATCAAACAGATGGAATCATGTCCCTTGGAAGTCTGTGGTATTCCTATCACAAACTCCATCGATATTGTATCCCACTTTTACTCTGGAACTTCCAGTGGGTGAGATAATACCGTTGGAACCTGGTGATCGGCCTTCACCTGCTAGCATGTAAGGCATCAAGAAACAAACTTTGCAACTTCCTTCTTTATGACTGACCACCAGAAATGTCGTTGGAGATCCTAGTACATCTCTTCCACTCTAGGAAATACCGCCAAGGGGGATGTATGAATCTCCTTCAGGACCTCCTCCTTCAACACCACCAGTAAAATAGTGCATCCAATAAAAAGAGGTATGTGCTCCCCATATAGTGAATATTCATCAAAAGCATGACCTGTGGATAACAGAGAATGTAAAGCCACATAGTTGACATCTCTTATTTGCGCCTCCCTACCTCGTTGTAACAGTGGATGGGTGACAACCATCGACTGTAGGATACATCTTTGTTGTCCAATAAGGAAAACTAAAACGTGTTTAACTGATCTGTAGCCTCACTCAATAGTTGTGAGCTCGATCCCTTGCTCAAAGAATCCACCATCATTTTCCCTTCCCATGATTATAGATGATCTCAAAATCATTGTCCTGGAGGAACTTTATCTAATGAATCTATCTCAGATTCAGATCGTTCTGTGAAAAGATGTACCTAAGGCTATTGTTGTCAAAGTAGATGATAAACCTCTCTCCCATAAGGTTGTGTCTCTACATCTTCAATGTGAAGACTACCACAGCCAACATGAGATCATGGGTTGTATAGTTATGCTCATGTGGCCTAAGAGGGCGTGAACCATAAAAATCACTAACTGCCTCTGCATCAGGACACATCCGAGCCCAGACCCTGATTCATCGCATAAAACTATGTACTTGACACCCTCCTCCAGCAATCTCAAGACTGGGGTGCTTGTCAAACTCGGTCTCAACTTTTCAAAAGCTCACTGGAACTTATTCATCCATACGAAGGGTTTCACCTTCTTGGCCAAGTCTATTATTGGTGCTAATATTTGGGAGAAGTCAGGAATGAATCTCTGGTAATATCCTGCCAATCCAAGGAAGATCCGAACCTCTGTCACGCTCAGAGGTGGCTCACATGCTAACACATCCTCTACCTTGGCTGGGTCTACAACTACTCCATCTGCTGCAGTGACATGTCCTAGAATGTGGACCTCTTGAATCCATAACCAACACTTTCAGAGCTTCACATAAAGTTGGTGCTCCTGAAGTATGTCTAGAACAATCCGCAGGTGTCTCGCGTGCTCCTCCACTGACGCCGAGTACACAAAGATGTCGTCGACTAATACCACTACGAATCGGTCCAAGTACGGCTGGAAAATCCAGGTCATCAGCCTAATGAACACTGCAGGGGAATTTTTCATGCCGAAAGGCATCACAATGTAATCATAGTCACCATAGCGGCATCTGAAAGCCTTCTTCGGTATATCCTTATCCCGTACTCATAACTGGTGATATCCTGATCGATGGTCAACCTTCGAGAACCACTGTGCCCCTCTTAGATCATCGAATAGTTTATCTATCCTTGGTAGTGGATACTTGTTATTCATCATCACCTGGTTCAGGCACCGACAATCAATGCACAACCTCAGACTCTCGTCCGCCTTCTTGTCAAACAAGACTCCGGCCCCCCAGGGTGAAACACTGGGTCTCACGATACCCTTGCTTTGAAAATCATCCAAATGTACCCTCATCTCTAAAATCTCTGTGGGAGCCATCTGATATGATGATGAGAAAATCAGTTTCATCCCGGGGAGTAAGTCGATGCAGAAGTCAATTTCCCAATAGGGAGGTAATATTGGTACATCTTCAGGAAAGACGTCCTCATACTCTACTAGTATTACTGGGAACTGGGATCTCACAACATCCACTACTTAGAGGGAAAGGCTAGGCAACTCATGAATGATTGGCTACAACCTCTTATGTATAAGCTCATTCCAGGATTCCTGGGTTTTCGTTTCTCTGACAATGGAAAACTTCATTCCATCATGGCGGACACACCACACTCTTCACTTGAAACAGTTAGTATGGGCATGTACTGATGATAACCAATCCATTCCTAGAATGATACTATAAGGCCTCGACATGACCACCAAGAGGTTCCAACTCAAACTCTCACCTCAAAGTGTAATATCACACTGCCTACAAAGGTGTGTGATCACTGAGTCTCCTCTCGTAGGTGTCTCCAATCATAAGGATTGACTCCAATGTTCAACCGGAATCTTGTGGTTTCATACAAGACATGTGGCTATGAAGGAATGACTGGAACCTATGTCTATAAGTATGACAACTAAGGTTGAAAAGACACAGATTGTACCTTGAATCATCTTTGGAGCCCCTGGGTCATAAGACTCGACTGCATGCAGCATTCCCTATCCTTATCCTCTAGCTCCCTGAGCCTGGTGTTGGCCTCCCGGGGGTGGTGGTGGTAGTATGTCGAAACATATGCAACCACCCACATCTCTCCATGCTCCACTACCATGTCTGCCACCTGGAAAGTCTGTCTGCTCCACTCTATACCTCTGCCTTAGTGGTTCATCCACTTCTTCCCTGTCAGCAGCTCGACGGGTCAGGAAATCTCTAGCAAGATGTCCCCTACCGTCACACACGTAGCATCACATCTACCTAGGCTGATTAGATCCAGCCTGATATCCATCGATGGTCGATCCTCTGTCTTGGGCCATCGAATGATGATTCCCATGTCTAGATCCCTGTGTCTGATGCCGTCTCCCTGCTTCTGGTGTCTTAGAACCTGTTTGCCTGCTGCTGACTGTCTCGGCTGTCTCTGCTCTGCCAAGAATCTCTCGATCACCAAGGCCCGCTCGAGCACTCCAACATAAGTAGATATGCATAGATCCACGAAACTGTATCGGATTTCCTACCATAGGCCTCGCTCGAAAGTCCAAGAAATGAAGTATTGATCCCTGACCTTATCCATCAAGTACCAGGTGAGGTTGGTGAACATCAATGAATAGTCAGATACTATCACACTGCCCTGCTAGTGATGGAGAATCTCTTATAAGCGTACTGCTTTCAGTGTAATCGGAGAGAAAATCTCCCTAACGAGTCGCTCAAACTCCATCCATGAAAGAGTCTACTCATCGTGAGTCTTTGTGGTCAGACACCACCAACGTCCCGCCGAACCCTGAAGAAGGATCACTCCTAGGATCACCATCTGGTCTGCTGGTGTCCTCCATAGGCGGAAAACTCCTGTCACCACCTCAAGCCCGTCCTCAGCCGTCTAAGGATCTAGCTCGCCTCAGAACCTGAGGGGTCTCTGTCTCTTGAACTCATGGAGTGCTTTAAGCCTTCGCTCCCCGTTGGTTGGTACAGCAGGTACCACAAGATTCTTTACTTGTGGGGGCATAGCTGGTGAACCACCTCGTGGAAACACCCAGGGGACTGGCCCCTGTATCAAAGCCTCGTCAATGAGGGGGTCATCCTCGTGATCGCACTGGTGAATACTAGAAGTTCTGTGTCATGGAGGCATCTTGAAATGAAACAAGTTGTACCATGGTCAATGAGTATATCTAAATAGATGACAAAAAATATATGGAAAACACAACCCATTCTTATATGATGTGTGTACCATTATTTTTTTCCCAGAAACTAGTGTCTTCATGTAACGAGTCGAAAAAGAAGGTTATCAGAGTCCTGGTGTATGGATACGTCGGCCACCGCACCAACACTAGTGTCTCCAGCCTGAATTCTGAACTCAAAACACTTAACACTATTTCCCCATACCAATCTCACAGACTCTTGGTCCTAACGTAGAACCAGCCACCTTTGATACCACTCTATCACGACCCGTCCCAGTGGGGCTCGCATAGTGACTCCCCAATCCCGCCTCCAATAGGCCAGGGGATGGTGACTAGCCCTGAGTAGGCATATTACTAATCTTGGGAGGCAATTCCAAAGTACCAATAAACACGCACACATCTCCATTCCCACAAATGCTAAAATGTAATAACATTAATAAAAAAATGCATGCATACAACTAATCCCAACCAACAGAGTACGATGGATGGTAATGTACAGAATGTAAACTGGGCGAGAATACACACCCAAAAAAACAAAACTCTGAAAACTGAAAATTCCAACCTGTAAACATAAAAGGTAATGGGAAAACCGCTCATAGCCATGTGAAAGCTTCATCTTGTAGGGAACTCAGAAAGCTCAGTCTTGTCCTGGTCCGCCCTGGACTCTGTCAAAAGGTTTCTCTTCTGCACAAGACACAACACATGTTGGAAAAGCCCGTATAGGGGTGAGTATAACAATACTTATTTAAGGACCTCAAAAACCAAAAATAAGTACACAAAGTAAAGGTACAATCATCTATGCACAATATATGTCTATAGAACATATAGCACAAACAAGATATACTAAAATCCAAGACCCATAGTCTATAGAAAATTTACACAACCGCATACCCTCATATAGGGGTTCAGTTCGAAGATTCCACTAAGCACTCATTCCAGGAGAACACACTGCACGGGTGTTATAGCTCTAATGACATTTGTCCGAGAATTATTCTTCACCGGGAAGCGTCACAAGAGGTACTTAAACTCATCACGGGAGACACACTCTTGAGTGGGAAATATCACGATACAAAGATGAGGATCACAACCAGGGCCATGGAAGATACCACGACTCATCTGGAATTCACCTGCTAGGTATAGGATCGACACCCGGTGGAGTTGTTCACGTCAATGCCGAACTATACCTAGGTTCAAGAATGAATAAGGGATCTCGATCCGGGACTCTCGGATGGATGCCAAACACTATCATAGAAATTCTAGCTGAAGAGATCATACTCTTGTAAAATTAAATGATGTCTAACCTTCAGGGGAAAAAGAAAAAGGGGCACTGACCCAAACGAAATATGTTCCAGATGTGGTGAACAAGAGGACCATTCCATTTTCCAAAAAGTACACGGCTTGTAGAAAAGTTACATGCCGTGTTGTATGACCCTGGGTACTGCCCATGTACAATGACCTGTGTCATAAGGCTGGTCGTGTAAAAGTACTGAGTACACGGCATGTAGTACGGTGTACACGCCATGTTCGAGTGACTGGGGGTTGGCTCTGTGTGAGCTAGCCATGTGCCCATACACAGTCCTCAACCCATGTACTCCTACCCATGAAATTGGTACATGGGGTGGTCTGTGTTACTGGATTCTCCTAGCCAGGTGATGGATTACATGGTTTTGTACTCCATCCCGTGTCTGTGTATCTCCTGGATACACACCGAGTTCCGCGTAGCCGCCACTATCATGTTGTACACACGATGTCGCCTGAAGAATTGTAGTCCAACCCGTGTCTGTGTACATCCTAAAATATACCCCGAGCTCCAGGGAGAGTCTAACATGCCTTGTGACCAGGGTCACACGCCATGTGATTCCTGTCTAACCCCCGAAACCCTATCTGCCACCGCTATTACAACACGATGGGTTCCTCGAATGTACAAGCCATGTATTTTGGAAATTTCTAGAAATGCGAACCTTGACCGTCGCACCTCCGGTGATGCTATGTTCTTCAATCTAGCTATCTGATCGACCAGAAACTCTTAGGTTTTGGTTTCCCCAACACTACAAAGCCGATTCGGTTGTTTTCGGACCTCCGACTGGCTCCAGAAACATGCAAAGATCCATCCGCGCAAAGAACATTCGAAGAACAACCTTTCCCGATCTGGTCCAATTCGTGGTCCGCTAACGTCATCGCACCTCCGTAAGGTTATTCGGGTGTCGATTCTTCAATTTGAGATTATTTCTTCTCAGAATGGATGCGCAAGGATCCGTTATTCGTCACCCCGTGAAGAACGTGAAGAACTCGCAAGAAGAAAATGGGGGAATGAAAACCAATCAAACAAAAAGAGGAATGAACCTCCATCTTCGTTCATCATGGTGTTGATCTGCTCCTATAAATAGGCTTAAAAGAAGCAGAAAATCAACATCAAAAATAACATGGATTAATTTCTCCCATATTCACCCAACGAAATCCCTCCCAGAAGAACATACGAATGTGCAGATCAACTTGTTCATGGTTGATCAACGTTCTTCGTTTAAATCAAAAGAGTGGGAAAGAAAAATTAAATAACAAACCCCAACCTTAAGAAGGGATCGATCACTAATGAATAGTTCGTTCTACCATCGTCATATAGATCCTCCATCCTTTTTGGCGTAGCGATTCCCAGCATCGATCTGTTGTCATTCGTTGTCGAGTGTTTTCTCCAGTATTTCTCTCATTCTTTCACCAACAATCGATATTAAATTATCCTAATAAAAAAAAGGGAAACATATCGGACATCCAAAAATACTCTTTGGTATTAATGAGTCCAACGTTCAATTCTTGAGTCATTATGACATGCCATTCATTAAAGAAAACAACCGCCCCATTGTCGTGCAGTAGTAGATGTCTCCATAAATGAAATAAAATAACCTTGTGATTTTATATTATTTTATTTTACTTAAAATTATGAAAATTAACATTTTCCCTCGACCCACGCCAATCAAGGTTGGGCTCTTTCTTAGGTAAAGTCATCTCCCCGGACGTAACGGTGCCCTCAGATTTTTAATCTGGGCATCTTTTTGGAAACTTTCACAACCACGCACAAGTGCCAACTCACTTAACATAAAAAAAGTCCAAGCCACCATTTCGGTCTCACTGGGCCTCAGAATGATGTGACTTTTTCATTACCGGTCTCGAAATAATTCCATATAATATTAAAAAAATTATCAGGAAAATCTGACACACTACATCTATGCTTGAAAATTTCCTTATGATCTGATGTAATTCATTTACCCTAACAACCACTTAAAACTAGTTGTAATTATGTGTAACAAATCGATTTAGGTTCCACACCCTCGTCCCCGATTTGGTCAGTTACATTACTACAAGATTTCCCCCCATTTTCCACAGGTTGCTGACCAGCAGTGAGTGTTTAATATCAGTCATGGAGAGACTATGCCCATTTTATCAAACTAGCACAAAAGTAGAATCCAAAAATAATAACCAAATGATATAATCATATCGTTAATAAGAACAGTAACATATAAAGATGAAAATAGTGACATTATTTTCAAAAAAAACATTAGATAGTTCAAGCCATGTACGTGTCATCTGATAAAAAAATGAAAATAAATACACATTGATACTCCCAAGATGGTCCCAACACTGGGTATAGTTCCCACCATCTATTCTACTTCTAACTCATCCATATAACATTGGAATCTTTTGGTTTTCATGTACTAAAAACATATAGTGTATTTTGATACTGATCAGGAATCCCAGGTAGGTTGTGTGTACAATGCAGTAGGCCACCACTAATGACATATTAAACAATATCCAATCAATAATAGTATATACAGTTGTATTAATAAAAATGTATAATGGATAATGTAATCAGTTATCACATTCATTATTTACTAAAAGAACAAATAATCCCCTATTTTATTGAGGATACCTAAACCCTCAATATGTACTTAATCATGTGTTGTAGTCTGAACCATATCATAGTGCCATGGTCAACATTTATCATTTAATTTCAAATCATATCAAAGAGAATGGGAAATATATTTCAATGTTAGCTAACTGGAAAAGAAATTCATTTATAAAGACCCATGGGTATTGAAAGCGTGTGTCCCTTACCCACACCTCAATATCACATTTGGGTATTTTGAGCCTTAGTAAATGTTCAACATTTGGTATCTCGTATTGGTATTCGGAGCCTTCGTCCTTTTTCCACACTCATTAACACATACGTGTATTTGAAACCTCATTATGTATCCCACACTCAATAAAAAATGTGGATATTGGGATCCTTATTCCCTATACCACACTCATATATCAATCAATCACACATATATCACATCTATCACATCAATGATGGCTGATCTAAATTAACCCTTTTATCAAAAATTCAGAACATGCTATACCATTTCAACAATCAAAAAACATTGTTAAATAATGTAATCACATGTAACAATATGAAAAGGTCACAATCAAATGATTTTGAAATTATTAAATCTTATAACCCATTAATCCCTTAACGTCAATTCAAACAAATCCTAATCCCTATTGTCAATTATTTAATAAAATCATTAATTGACCAAATTCTCATTCCTAATATCCAGTTAATTAATACACAATTCAATTATTCCAATTACACAATTCCCATATCCAATACATTTCAAAATAAAAATATCCCACTAAATAGTTCACCAATTAATTAATCCAATTTAACGAGAAAATTTTCATTTAATTAATTAACCAATCAATTAATCGAATATCACCAATTTCAATGGCCCCAATTTAACCTGAATCAATATCACAGAGAAAGTAAATTAAATAAATTAATCAATCAATGAAATTTCTCTAACAAAAAAATTTCAATTTCAAAATTACACACACATAAATAAATAATGATTGTGGGATTATATTTTTAGACCCCCTACCTTAAAATTGACAACAAACACATGCCAATAGAAGTCCTCAATAGAAACAGAACAACAATAATCGTGAAAAAGAATGATATCTAGAAACAAAAACTAGATCCAAGATAAAATAGTCTATATCTACAAAAAATATATCTTTATTCTCAAAAAATAGAGTAAAATTATCTTTATTGTTTGCTAGAATAGTGGGAGAAGAATGGGAAACCAATCGGGAGGAGATTATCTGACTGGGAGAGGTAATCATCATTAATATGAGCGTTTATTTGTCAAGAACAACATTCAGAAGGCCTTATAATCTATCTAGAGCCTTTAAAATGAGAAAATCATTTAGGTACAAGTTAGGGTTAGTTTATGATGAATTCTATCAGTTATGGTATTTTTTATCTAATGATATTGGGTTTAAAATCCCATGTTCTTATTTTCCTCTAATGGGCACATAGTTTTCCCTAAACATGTGCCCAAACTAAGAATAATCTCACCTAGGGGGTTCAAAAGGATACTCCTAAGTGGTTCCAATATTTGGAAAACCCTGAACCATCCTAGAATATCCCATATTCCTGTGTTCTCATGTTTTATGAAGATGGGTTCATGATTTGGGAAAACCATGTGCCAACTGTGCACTGCTCCTATTCATTCCAAAATCTACATAATTTAACCAAAACAATCCCAATATAAAAAACAATTCAATAGTAATAAAATAAATGAAAAAGAGTACCTCAAAAAGAGATCAATACATAACTATAAATTATTGGGATATTAAAATCCCCCACCTTATAACAGATCTCCCTTGACCTATAATCCCATACATCACAATTAATCCAAGCCAATAATATTAGACCACTGAGCCAATATATATGCCTCTATCTCTCCCATGTTTCTTAATGAACATGACCATTTTCCCATTATACATGAATTAATTCCATGGTATTTCCCCAACACACATTATCACTACGATCCAACACATGAATCATATCCAACTCAAATGACTTATCTATATTAATCTCAACATCTTCCACATCAATCAGAAGAGAAGGGTCAGAGTGATACTGCAGAAGTTGTGACATAAGAAAATATTTATTCATAATAATGTACCTATGTGGAAGAGCCAATAATTATGCCACAAGACTAATTATCTCTACATCCTTAAATGGTCCATCAAACCTGGGTTCCAACATACCATGTCCCTATATCCTACGGTGACCCAATCTAGGAGACACTCAATGGTACACATGACCACCCCCTATACACTCTAGTGGTGGTCAATGACTATTAGAATATAAATTATTCCGACAATAAGTCATAGCCTTATGTTTCTCAATCAACTGAACCAACTTCTATATCTCTTTCATGAGACTCAATCACATATTTTTTTACTCACATTCCACAATCCATCATTGAGGTAATAGTTATGGCCTACCATTTAAATTTTTATAATTTATCTACGTGAATAGATATCTCATAATTTTTATTATAGGAAAAGTCTACTAATCTTAGGTTCTTATCCCAAGAAACACTAAATTCAAGGACACACACGTGCTATATATTCCCAATAACCTATTTAAGAAACTCCAACTACCAGTATCTCTGGGGGTGGAATGTCTTACACAATAATTCTTCTTTACCAAGATCTCTATTCAGGATATGTCTGAAGAACATATTAAAACATGAGTAATGGTTTGAAGAAACACTTCATGACAACCTCTGTACATGAAACATCTCCCAATCATACAATTATCCCTACATCTCCACTGAGAAAGTTTCTCATATATGCATGAAATCTGTTACTTTCATTAAACAGTCCACAACCACATAGAAACATTCATTATTTTGCATTATCCTTAGAAGACCAACAAAAAAAATTATAATACCATCACCCCAATTCCATTCCAAAATTGGAAATGTTTGCAATAAAACACTAGGTCATTCATGCTAAATCATGTCCTATTGATAGATGTAGTATCAAATCACAAACCCTAAAGTCCCCTTTTTCATGTCTGACCAACAATGCTATCATCGTAGACCAAGATACATTTTGTCCAAACATGGATTTATTTCCCATATCAAGGCATGAAATTCACACATCAGACCCCACACATACTTATAGTCCCAACAACATAATTTCGGGCATTGATGATCATATACTCGTATATGATTAAATTAGAGGGTGACTCCAAACCATTTAGGGTTTCCCTCAAGAGAAAAAATTTCAGATCCTCATGCAATCTATAACTAATTCATGTCAAATATATTGGATCTATAGTAACAGATTCTAGTTTCACATTATCCTATATATACTTAACAACAACATCAATATTGTCATGTAATGTAATTATTTCCCACTCAGCACTAGATTCATAGACTATGTGATTCTGAGTATCCCTAATTAAGGTGTCAGTAATATTTTTTTTGTTCTCGAACATAAATACTATATGAAATTCAAAGGAAACAATTTACACAACTAATATCGAATTATGAAGAATCAAGAGTCACCAAAAAATTATACATTAATAATATATGATCCCTATACACCCTAAAATTCTCACAAAATAAATTATACCACCAACACATCAATTAATAAACTATAGATTCTATATTAAGGTAATTCATGGGGCAGTTCTATTCCTAAGGCCTCAAAACCCCATATGCTAGAAATAAATATTCCAACATCAACAATTCTATAATCCCAATCCTAGAAGCCTCACAAAACAATATATAATCACAACTGGGATTATATAGGATCAATATTTATATTATAGGCAGGATCTTATTCAACGTATAGAAGACATTATCAAATTCTATTAACAATTTCAACTTTAATCCATTCCTAGTCAAGACATAAATTGCAGACAAAAACAATGAAAATACCTCGATGAACCACTGATAGAAGACATATAACCACACAGTTCTATTTATTTCAATAAAATTCTTAGATTTATCTCATAAAACAACTTCCTACACCTTCTCTGGGTCCACTGATACATCTTCCTCCCAGATGATATAACCCATGATGTGTACATGATCAATCCAAAATTGAAACATAGATAACATATAATATAGAAAATTTTTCCCAGTGTATATAGCTTGATGTCAAGATTATGGGAATGATAATCACGAGTCTTGGAGGACACCAAGATGTCATCCATAGACACTACCACAAAATGATCTTTGTATATGTGGAAGATTTTTTTCATCATTTGACCTAAAAAATATATGTTAATTCATCCACATGACCATAATAAAAACAAATTCATAATGTCCATTCCTTCTTATAAAATTACCTATAATATATCAAAAGGTATAAATATAATCTGATGATAACATAATACCAATTAAATCATGAATAAAACACTTGTTCCCCTACATTGATCGAAATATCATCGATACATGGATGAGGATACGAGTTCATCACTATCTCGGGGATCAACATCCGAATATCCTCATATAAGTGAAAACTCTCGCAAGGCTTCTTTAATAAAAAAATTAGAGATCCCCATGGTGACAAAGTTTTAAAAATAAAATTCTCATCCATCAACTCTTCTAGTTGAGTCTTATACTCTTGATGCTCTATTGGAACCATTCTGTATAGAGTAATATATACTAGCTCAAACCTTTAATATAAGCTCAATGATAAAGTCTACATATAAATTAGGTGGAAGCCATAAAAATTCATCTAAAAAACAGATCCTATAAACTGTCCACCATGGGTGGAAAGACATCATGATTTTCACCCCCAATTTTCATCGAAATATTTGCCACATTGGCATTGAGCTCCCCTTGTTTACGGTGAATTAGACCGGTATGGCTATCCAAGATATCCCATTATCCAGGGGGAATATATATTTCAACAATATGTTACATAGAAGCTACTATCATATGGTATGAATCAATGTGGTATCAATATTCTTCAAAACATCACATACACAAAATCATGTAAAAACCTATCATATCTTAAATGTAAATATCCCAATGGAAATGACACTCCCAAACCTCATGAGAAAACCCCATGAACAAAATTTGGTTTATCGATCATGCCCACAAATTTGTATATTTTATAATCACCCTACTCAAAAACAACAATTCAAGGATAAAACCATTCAAAATTTGTGTAGATAAAAAATAATGAGAGGAACCAGTAACAAAGAAAAGTCACTAACAAGAAAAGAATATAAAATAATAATACCCATAACCGTTGATGGTATAGTCTTGCTACCCTCTAGCAGAGGATGGATGACATGCATCTATCCTTCCCCTATTCCCCATGATGTAGGATTTTTCACATGAGTTGTTCCACTCTGTTGATACGATCTCTCTATAATAGAAGCTCCATGTCAACTACCTCTACCTCAATGGCTAGAAAAAATATAGCTTCTAGATTTGTATGGGGTTGATGACCACCTTTTAGTATTCTAATTCTACGTAAATCCTTCATTACTCATATATCATGGATACATGTAGAACATCTTTAGTTCTCCCATCCTTCTGCATGCTTCACACTATATTGATGGTTAGGGACAAAGCCAACAAAAGTGGCCCGGACCAAGATATTGGTATCACTGTTCTCAGATAATATTTTAATAGGCTGGCCCCCCTATACACTCTTCCTTCCACTTCTTTGGTAAAAATTATCTCAGCGATGCTTCTTACATTCCAAAATAGTTACTTATTATCCATCTGAAAAGATCCACAAGTACTCTACTATAAGGATCCTTCATGTTCCCCTCAAATATGAAACCATGATTGACCAATTAAGTTATCTTTTTATGTTGAATGATATAAACATGGTATGTAATCTCACATCTAATCTCATCCTGAGATGCCTTTCTATAGCTATCTCATTCCCTAATAGCGTTAGAGTAAAGTAATATATGTTAGTAAAGAGACTATCATAGTCCACCATGGACATTATCCCCTGATTCAACCACATGAACAAATATTCTCTCCCTTACCTCAGTTTCTATGGACAAAGGTGAAAAATGATCATGGGTAAAATATCCTTCTATAAAACACCATATGAATACATTGTGTGATCCTAAAAATCAAACTAGAACATTACTAATTTTCATAACATATATTCATCCAACATGACCCTCTTCTCAATAGGATTCTCCAAATTTGCAGTCATACTCATGATGGAATCCATCATGAATTATAATGCCTTAATTCCACCATATATGGTTATAGTCAAGGAGTTATATAACTGAATCTCACATGTCAATTCATACACAATATTCCCGACCCACATTGGGTATATCTCCAAAAACTGAATGTTGTGATCATTATTATTAGGGAACTTCTTGCTGACTCCTTCAGCTGGAACTGTATGTGCTTCAATGCCCTCTACTAGAGGATCATTTCATGTAATATCCTCCTATCATTCAATAAACAATATTCATCATGTAGGAATATATATAATGTGACAAACACACATCTTAGGGTGAAAAAAAAAACAATAATACGTTTATATAAGATGAATTTATAATAATCCAAAACAAGTCATTCCCACAAACACGACCGTATGGTCAAAACTGAGTTGTATCATGACTCATACCCATATTATATCTAGGTTATGGTTAATACGGGTAAACTCATTCTCATTTTTAATTTTTTTCATTAGAAACACATTTATTTACATCTTTATTCATTTATAATTTTTAATTACATATTAGGTACCATTTCCTTTAAGCCACACAAGGAAGGAAAAAAATTTCAATTTCATTAAATTATTGAAAATCTAGTTTCCCTTGTGTTTCTATAAATGTTCACTATCACATTATAATAATATGATCCTAGAATGATAGAAGAATAATAAACATCCATTCTATACCAATTCGTGTGTTAAATATCATAAAACTCAAAATCAATAATCACATCACCCAAAATTTTCATCTCTCAAGAAGAAATATCATTCAATTGTAACAACGCATATTAATAACAATAATCCCACCCATGGTACTTGGATTGTAACCTCGAACATGGGATAACTACTCCCATTCATGTACTCATAATCATGGCTTGACTCATTCTATTTTCTTCCCTACCTTTACTAAATAGAAAGACAAAAGAAAAATAAAATAAAAAAATTCCTTTGATACAACTCTTAAATTTACCAGTCCAGGTGAAACACACTGGTGCCCTGATATAGTAAGTCGCATGACATGAGATGCAATTCCCTATTTGATAGTGGTTGTTGACTAATGGAGAGTGTACAATATTTATGATTGAAAGAAAATAACTTATATATCAATGTATCCTAATAATAGAAATAAAAAATAATTACCAAATCATATAACCATATCCTGAATAAGAATAATATCACATTATGATAATAATTGGAATACAATATTCAAAACAAAACCATAGATAGGTTATTCCATGTATGTGTCATGTTTTAATGAAAAACCAAAAATAGATGTATACTAAAACATCCAATCAGGTCCTGACACTAGTTCTGGTTCCCTTTTCAATACTCCAACCCAACACATCCATCTATCATATAACACCTTTCCTTATCGTGTCTTGAAAAAATAATGTCAATTCAGGTGTTGATCAGGCTGCCTGAGTAGGGTATGAGTACAACATGGTAGAAAACCACCACTGATATATAAAATAATATAAAGTCAATAACTATGTGAAATGTTTTATAACGATTAAATCACCATGCATAAAAAATATCACATTTCCTTATTCATTAATTAACCACATTAACTCTCAATTTTTTAAGGACACTCGTACCCTCAATACTTAATTTATCACATGCCAGAGCATTATCCATATCTCAATACCATGGCCATCAATTACAATCTTATTTCATATCATATCATGACCAATTGAAATAATAGTCTAATTCCATCTCATGGGAACATAACAACATCTTTAACACCCTATAGGTATTTGGATTCTTTTCCCCAATGCCACACCTAAATATCCTATATTGGTAATTGGAGCCTTGGTCCTTATCACAAACTTACGTTATTTTATGAGTAGTTGGATCCTCAGTCTCTATCACACACTAATAAAGACATACTGTTATTTGGATCCTCAGTCCTAGTTCCGCAATCCTTAACACATAAGGGTATATGGAGCCTTATACATTGTGTCACGCCCTTAACTTAAAAAAGTACGAATATAACACTCATATCAAATCAATAATTCCTAATCATCATTAACCCCTTTTTCAACATCTCGTAACATGCAATTCCACTTCAACAATCAAAACAAACATCGTTCAATACTCTAAACACATGGAATAATATGAATAATTTATCATTAATCCATTTTTCAATATTCAAATCTTATATCCCCTTAACCCATTAAATTTTTGTAATCCATATCATAATCCCCATATTTCAATTAATTCATAACCACAATAATTATACAGTTTCACAATCCTTAAATACCAGTAATTAATTATCCATTCAATTAATGCTATTCCACAATCCCAATATGCCATCAATTATTCAATCACAATAATAATTAGTTAACTCACTAACTACTTAATCTGATTCAATAATCAGAATTTCCATTCAATAATTAACCAATTAATTAATTAAATATCCCCCATTTAAATTTCCATAATTTAACCCTAATAAATATCACATAAAAATTAAAATAATTCAATTAAATTGTTAATGGAATTTTCCAACCATGGAAAATTAAATTTCATAATTAGATACATGTAATTTGATAATGATAATGTGATTTTCTATTTTTACTACCAACCTAATAATTGAAAACAAATGGATGCCAATGGAAATCCCCAACCAAATTAAAAAAAACCAAGATCTCGATGATGATGTAGGTCTAGATAAGAAATCTAGTTCCATCATCAAATATATTAGATCCATTAAATCCAAGAACATGATGCGTACAAATAGCGGAAAACATCCCTTAAATAGATGAGAGAATGCTAGTAGAATAATGGGAACAAAATAGGGGAGATTTTCTTATCGGTAAAGGTGAAGATCATTAGTACATGATTCAAGTCATGAAAAATGGGGTTCATATGGCCTTATAATTCGTCCAATAGACTCCAAAAATTAGATAAGTAATTTAAATTTGAGTTTGGGATGATTTAGGGTGAATTCACTAGGATAAGATATTTTTAATCTAATTTTTAGTGGTTTAAAGTCAAACATGCACTGTTTCATATATGTGGGAACATGGTTCACTGAAAAATGTTCCATGACTATGCACATCATATAGGTGTGTCACACAGTTACTCCTAAGAGGGTAAATGGTTTGGAAAACCGTGTGCCAACCATGAGAGTCCCCACTATTTGGATTCTCATATTTTTCTAGGTTGGGCGTATGGTTTGGCTAAACCACATTCCAACTGATCATTGTTCCCCTTCCTTCCAAAATATGATAATTTCCACACAATCACACCCTATATATAACCCAAATAGTAGTAAATCCATGGAAAATAGTACACGTAAATGAGCTCAATACCTCTCCAGAAATGGTTGGGATCGTACATGTTGGATATAATGTATATATATGATATTCAAAGAATAAATATCACTCTGAAAATATAATATATCATTTAATTTCTTACTATTTTAATATAAAAGAAATGAAAACATCATTTATGAATACATGTGGACTACCACCTCTAGAGAGAGATGGGATTCATTCATCATCACCAAATCACATTGATGATATATATACTATATTTATATAATACAATGTTTTTTATGATATGATGATATTTCTATAATGATAAAATAATACTGAACTTTTTTTTATAACGATTATTATAAAATGGAAACGTTACTCATGCGTATAAATGACATATCATCTCTATGATTGTAATGTAGTATATTTTTCATAACCAAAATTCGTGGTTGGATTTAAATTTATAGTTGTTTAATAAAAATGATAATTATGTAATGAATATTATTCTAAATATCATCTCATAATTACTTCTATAACCATAACTAACCAACTAAATTCATTTTGGACATATGAAAAGAATATCGTCAAAACAGACGATGAGAACAGAATTGATTAGGTAAATAAGATTATAAATGTAAAAAATAAAATAAAAGTAACAATAAAATGAAAAAATTCTCATGAATTTGTATAATTATTATTTTTAATTTTTCAATAATATAAAGTGTGTACTAGTTATGTCGAACTCACGGTACGATTTTCCTACACTCAATTTATATTTTTTTGGTTAAACTCAAATTTCATATACTATGTTATGATATTATTATGTGTGAACTGAATTATGATTTTGTTATATTTTACATGAATTATGTTTTTATTTGATTTACATTTTTTATAAATAAAAACATCATTGATTAATTCATAATCCAATGATATGATCAGTGTATGTTATTTCATCTCAATTTCCCTTCATAGTGTCATATTTTAATGTTTTGCTTCCAATTTATTTTATATGGTTAATATGATTCAAATTTAACATATCTTATATTGAATCCTTCATAAATAATTATATTTTATGTTTTAATTAAATTTTATTCAAACTATAGATTTTGATTCAAAGGTTACAAAAGATGTAAATATCACATCCTTGCCTAACGGGGCCCATGTCATGACGACACCAAGCCTGCCTATAACAGTATAGGGCATAAAGACCATCACTAAGTAGGTATATCAAAAACCTTGGGGTCCTTATCTTAAATTACCTATACATACAAAACTATATCTAATACCAAGCAATTATGAAACATAAATATATTGATAACCATGCATGTATACATAAAAAATAACAATATCGGAGTATGATGACAAGTACTGGAATGAATGTGTACAAATATAATCCCACCAATAATACATAAAACAAGTCCTACCTATGATGTGGGTGTGTACTGCTATCAATGTAATCACTACAACACACATTTATATTTATGGATCACTAAGATCTGCCTAGTCCTAGTTTCTTTAAGTCTCTGTAAAAAGATCGATTATCTGCATATGTTGTGACACAATCAGGTAAAGGACATATAGGGGTGAGTATAACAATACCCAATAGGACCCCACAAAATCACTAAGCATACATAATTAATAATATGAGTTATCACTTTATATGGATATATCAATAGTATAAATAACCAAATTAAATTGATATAATCATAATACACACATTGTCAAGGTGAGTTGAAAACCAAAAATCCAGCATAAGATTCCTGCTTGACGGTTCTAAATAATAGTCACTAAAGAGAACACACTCCAAGATTCAGATATCAATTTTTTTGTCCACCTGATATCTCATGCTCTTCAAAAATCACTATAATAAGTACAGTATATAAGTATCAAGGGACCGATACATATATGTGGATCACACGCAAGGCCAAGGGGTATACCAACAACCCTATATAGATTAACTCACATATTATGGGATTGGTTCCCCCATAGTGTTGGTCACGATGATACTGGGAGCCCCACCAACAGAAAATGACGTTTATAGTGGATCTCACACCATTCTTCATGGATAGATTAGAACAACCAAATCTGAGACTTAATTTCATCAAATTGGATCACCATCCAATGCATAATATGTGAATTTATACTAAACCCTTAGGAAATGGATTAGCGGAATGTTCCCAAATGAATCTTTTGAAAGATTAATAGGGTAGGGGATCCTTGCAATCATTTAAAGAGTACAAAATGTGTAATCGAATTACATGTTGTATCCCTTTGACACTTGGTTATACCACTGTAATGTGGCCCATGTTCTTATACAAGTATTAGAACCTAGTGTGTGTCCCACCATACATAGTTTTTGGGGCCACATGGTGTCCTTGGAGTGTACACCCTTACACATCAAACTATCCTCCATGGTTTTAATAGTGTGTGGGATGTTCCACAAGGTGTATAACACCACCCTACCTCCAGGGAATGTAAAACCTATACATGAAAAAATGATCAAAAATGGTCTGATGGAAGTAGATAGATTCCTTAAAATGTGGTAATTAAATTTTTTCTAAAATCATATCTCTACATAGGTATGTCCCACATGGAGTGTAATTCTATATTACTCCCCATGTAACAGAAGATTTTCTAGAATCCCAAATATGGTAATGAATAACAGCCCACAACTACCAATACACATGGATCTAACACAAACCTCATAGAAGAACATATATCTCGATCCAAATATATCTATCACCATCGATGTCTAGTTTTTTTCTCTAATTTCACAGCTCATGAAATTTCCAGCATCACATCTCGTTGCTGGTACATGACCCGATTGAATCAAGGGTCTATAATACATCCCATATCGATCATCTTTAATATAGATTTTCTATAAATGAATCCTTGATCACAAAACATACCTAAAGTATTGGTATGTTGAACCAAATAATGTCCAAACTATAATCCCACATCAAGTATTCCTATTACGATGTCGAAAAGAAATATCCCATGAGGGACATGAGAAGATTTTGTGGAGAAATGAGAAAACCCTAAAAGTGATGATTAGTCATTGTCTAAAGATAATATTGTTGTTGAATTATTGCTGTATTGACAATGAACAATGTGTTAATCACCTAGTAAAAAAATCTTTCGCCAATCAAGGATAAACTTTACCCATACCCAACATACAATTGACACCTGAATCAATTCATTGGTAGATTGATTCATGTATGTCACAAAAGAAATAAAAAATAGATAAATACAATTAATATTTTAATATGGTGATATGGATTGATCCATAATGAATAAAGAATTAATGTTTTTATTGTTGGTAAGAACCTCAATTCCAATTTAACAGTAATCGATGATAGAAAATCCATTCTAGGGTCATATTCTAAGAAAAATCTCTGCCAATGGTCCTTTAGTTCTCTCGGTTTAAGAATCCAACACTAATATCTCCTCGTAACCATGCATTTATAGGGAATTTCTAGTCTCTTTAACAAAATAAATAAAAAATATTTTTTTTTACTTTTTTTATATTAATTCACCCCTGACTATAGTTTATAATAACAACAGACACCAAGAAATATTTTTCCATGTCATGGGAAAAACAAAGTATCTAAACTCAACTAAAACCTCATATATCTGATCTGAGAGTCCAATTTAAATTCATTACAATTTTATAGGAAAATATTATATTTAATAAATTTGATAAAATTCCAATATTATTTCGTGGCTCACCAGGACTCAAAATCACTTTTTCTCTCAATGCACAACTCTGAAAATTCACATTATATTATTCTAAAACAATACAAGTAAAAATATATGACGTTAAATTATCCAATGTGTGGGACATTACATCCTAGAAAGAAAAAAATATACACAAATATATGTTGGTATTGAGCACATAATGGGTGTCAAACTACCAGGTACTCCCCTAAAGAATCTTAGGTTTCCATACAACACATAGTAAAGGAATCACTCACACTACCAGGATCCTCTCTAGTGAATACATAATATCTACCAAGTAATCGGCTATGGTTTCGACATCAATGAAGTCTATATCACCCCTTTTTATAACATTTTAAGGGTCATGCATGTACCACCTTAGTTGTGTCTTGTGGAAGACATTGTTTACCTAATCCATTTGTAGTTGTAAATACAAAAAGTATGCCACCATTCCAACTCTACGCAATGTCAAAAAGGTCAAATGAATATCAATGAAATATTTATTCCCCGGACATTTCTCTTCATTCCACCTCAATGTGAGAGACAAAATATGGCATTGTTTCCCTCTTCAAACTCCAACGGAATCCATTGTTGGTGTTTATAAGGGTTATGACTGTGATGTCTAGTCCTCCTCTAGTCTTGGATAATATTTTCCTTCTCTATTGTGGATATCTCCAACTATAGGACCTTATGTGCTGATTTTCATATATTAGCCCATTAATGTTCTGACCTACCAGGTTTCTTATACAAGGACTTGAGTGGTACCACACTGATTGTGGAATGGTTACTATTTTTTACGCTAACTCGTACATTGGTAGGTGATCCTTTGAATTATTGGAAATTTCTATCATGGAATCCCACAAAATGTCCACTAAGACATAAATGATCCAATCCATCTGGAAGTAATTCTAGGGGTGATGATTCATGATCAAATGAAACAATTTACCAAATGACTCTTATTATCCATTCCATAATCGAGATGTGAATCAACCATCATGGCTATAAATAATTATTGAGGTATCATCATCGAGGGAGACTTTTTTTCACGTACTAAAATACCATGATATCTATTGAACTATTTTCTCAAATACCATGTACATAGGAAAACATGGTGAGTCACTCCATTACCACTCATATGCCATTATGTACACTAGACATACACGGTATCCCTTCCATGATGCTTATAGATATTCCATCATACATTTACTCTTTCACCTCAAGGTTTTGTGGTAAACCATATAATACCTAATCCCGAATCTATAATTTCGGAGTAGTAAGGAATTGTGATACAAAATATATAAAAACATATTCATCCTTGATTACTAGAACTACTTCTGAAGGTCCTCGTATATTCTCTCTACACATGGATATTCCAAGAACTGTGATGAATGAAACTCCCTCAACACCTTTTCTCCTAGCTCAGGTAGTTCCATCGTCCACCCTACGAAAATAATGACACACATCCCAAATTCATAAAATACATCGATATCTTGTCGAGTTGATATATGAGTACATAGGGTATCATAGTTCGTATACCCAAGGTTTTCCATACAAACTCAATTTATGATTGGAGGTGTAACAACCATTGTTTGAAGGTAATATGATCCATACCCATTAATAAAGGATAATTGTAATGATTCCAACTACTATGATGCCTCTCTCATTATTTGTGAACAAGATATATCTCAAGAATAGCATACTACCATGTTCCCCTTGATGGGATTAAAGAAAATCCCAATGTATTACTCCAATAGAAACTACTGCCAATACCTATATCTCAACATAATATCCTTATTAGAATATATATAAATGAGACACTTAAGTTTAATGTATATGATCGATTTCTCTCCCATAAGATAGTATCTCCATATCATTAGTACAATTACTACCGCTTCTAGATCAAAATCATGTGTTGTGTTATTATACTCATGTGGTCTAAACTAGCATGAACCATATGCAATGAATTTCTTCCTCTTCATTAGAACTCATCCAATACTTGTCTCGGATGAATTGAAAAAATACCACATACACAACACCCTCATATAGAAATATCAAGATGGTAGTGCTCGTCAATATCTTCCACAACTGACATTTCCTAGAAGGTAGATTTCTTTTATCGAGAAGTAGAACATCAAGATCGCTCCGTAATTTTGCTGCTCTCAGAGTACCTCCCAGGACCATAAAAATGTGTCTCTCATGAACCTATGTGGATGAATATTCTACTAGGATAATATAAATTAATACTACTAAAAAATGGTATATGAAGGGATGAATGATCTGCTTCATGAGCCTCATGAACACAACTGGGGAATTCATTACAATGAATGAAATTACCAAGTACCCATAGTGAGCATAATGACATTAGAAATTGTTCTCATTGTATTCTCAATTAATTCACATATCTGGTGATATAAATATCTATGGTGAATCTTCAAGAACTATCAAACCCCTTTCAATTAATCAATGAGGTCATCAAATCTAGGTAGTTGATTCTTGTCACATACGGTCACCAGGTTTACATGATGGTAGTCTAAAAACAAGATCAAGATCCCATATGCCTTTTGGAGAACATTATTGAGTACACCTAGTTTTAAACACAAGGTCTTTCAAATACCTCCACATACAGGTCCTCCAATTACACCCTCAACTCACAAAGCTCTGTTGGAGACATCCGATATGATGGTGTAGATATCAGGCTCATCACATGGTGAAGATCAATGTAGAAGTCGATGTCTCAGTGGCGATTTATGCATGGAATATGTGAAATAAAGACAACCTCATACTTGACGACCACTTTATGAAATTGAAAACCCATAGTATCCACAAAAACAAGGGTCATGCTTTCCAAATAGTGATTAATCAGTTGCACCCTTCTACGATGTGTCTATCATACTCAGTATGGATTTCCGTTCCACCAATAAATGAAATACTCATCCCATCACAATAGGAACATCACATACGTTACCCTAAATAGTATATCAAGGAATGAAATATAGATTAGTTTTCCATACCTAAGATGACACCTTAATGCCTTATCACTACTATAATGAGATCCCAAAAAAAAACAATTTCCTTTAATAGTCAGTTAAAACCATTGGAGGAAGTATCTGACCATAGAGTGACTTCTAGTAGGATACTCCGAGTGATAGGGTAGAGACAAGGTCTCAAATGGAATCTCAATGTATTAATGTATATAATTTTATATCAAGTGGTTTCTCACATTTGTGTATATTAATACAATGACTAATGTAGAGAAGTCATAGATTATACCTTATATTGTCCCTATAGGCTCTCTATCATGTTCCCCAACCACCTAATCCTTTCCATGACCATGTACACCAACACTTTCAGAATAGTGAGGATCATCAATGGTTGGTGGAGGTAAAAATTTATTATATCTTCCACCTCCAGCTTCTCTACTAGCTCCTATGCAATTTCTATCGCCTTGCAGAACTACCCACTATAGCCATGGACTATTCCTAGGAAGTCCATCAATTAACTATCTATCATCCACACATCGACTTAGTATGTATGGTGCATGATGTCCCTGCCTGTCACTAGAGTATCGCTAACTCTCCATAGGATTAATAGATGCATCCTCAAATCCCTGAACCACGTACCATCAATCCTTGGTTTTCTTCCTGAAATTGCATGAACATCTTGGTTACTGCATATGTCATCAGATCCCTACCACTAAAATATAAACTAAATAGTGCCCACTATTGACAAAAACTATCTGCATATTTTAGATAAGAGAATCCTGATCACTAAAGCATGGTATAAAAACCCATCATAGGTTTGACAACATTGAGGTTCCTTAATGACATAGATTTCTCTATTTAGTCCTTTCTTGAATATATGATACCAAAATAACTGATCACAAAACATATCCATTGAGTACTAAGAGAGGTTGAAGAACCATGACAAATACTCATCCCTAGTCATACTAACCTATTGAACCTATAAAATCACCTAGGTGTGCATGATATTCAAGGTAAATAGATAAAAATACTCATTGAAAATTCATATTAACTTTTACTATGAAATATTTTCCTCATCAAAAGAATGGTTCACTATTTATCACCATCATCCAGAAGACCAATGGAGAAGGCTCACTATCTAGACCACCATATGGTCATCATGTATACTAGAGATGCGAAAGTGGAATGTCACCACCTCAAGCCAGTCCTCAGTTTCCTGGGGGTCGGGATGACATTGGAACCTAATAATCTCTATCATTTTATCTTATGACGTGTTATTGGATTTTAACCTCGTGAACTTGTACTATTGGTTCTATAAATTTATTGATAGGTGGTGGTAAGATTGGTTCACCACCTGGAGGTAACACCTCCTAGAAAGGTCTCTATACAGATGCCCCATTTCCAAGGGGATCATCCTCATAATAATCCTACTAAATGCATGTTGGAAAATGTATTATGGAATACTAAATAAAAATATATATTCAATGGTAAATAATTATATTTTGAGATATGAGTCAAAAACGAAATTAAAACCAGAACCTATTCACATATGAGTCATGCACAAATTCTTTCCACAAGAAAGTGTCAATATGTATTGTGTCAACATACAAGGATTTATAGTCGTAGTGAATGGCTAAGTATTCTACCAGACTAATTCTAGAGTCTCTATCCTTAGAGTTGAACTCAAAAAACATAGCATAGTTTCAACAAAACCCAATCCAATATCAAAGTGTCTAGTCCTAATGTAAACCATACTCCTCCTATGAAACTCGTTCATGTCTAGATAAATATGGAACATTTCTTTACTACACTAATCCCATATCTAATAGGTCAATGAATAGTGAAAACCACATAATAGGAATATCACACACATGGGAGACCATAGCATAATTTACATGTAAAAAACACATATCAAAGCCTATTAAATGTTTAAATATAAAAACCCAATAAAAATTCAAGAATAAATCTAAAATTAGAACATCATATCATGAAAAAATGTTCTAAAAAGTAGAGGGCCAAAAACAAGACCTACCTAATAAATAAAACATAAGTCCTACCTATGAATTTGGTGAGGAATGTTGTCAATGTAACCACCGGAACAGACCTCTATTTTCCTAGATCACTACTCTCCACCTGATCTTAGTCTCCCTAGGACTCCATTAAAAGTTCGAGCATCTGCACAAGACACAATGTGTGCAAGAATATTCCATGATGGGCTGAGTATAAAATATCTAGTAGGAATCCCTGAAGCCACAAAGCATAAATCATTACGAATAGTATTTATCTCATCACAGATATATGTTATTGGAATACATAAAATGAATACCCTTATTTATACATATAGACACCTATTATTACTGTGAGTCCATAAATCTATTGAAAACATATTATTTAGGGTGAACCAACTTTTCCTTACATTACTATTACATTGTTTTAAATATATACAACATAATATTGCCATAAATCCGTGATCAGATGATTTAGTGTCTTGGAAAATTTAGGATTATAAATAACATTTACATAATAAAACATAAACATTATTTAATTTATTATTATATATATTATCAGTGTAAATCATATTTTTCATAGTATATACATGAACATGAGGATATACATAAAAAAATGGCGGAGCTTAAATCTTGGTAAAAGGATAGATAAAAACATGAATCATTAAATCATGGGTGAGGATAATAATCATCATCGTAACATAAGTATGGTATAATTATAATAATCATGAAAGGAAACATTAGATAAAGTCATGGAACATGTCAATTCATAAAAATGAAACACCATTTCTTAGTGGTCAATCACCCCACATAGTTGTCAACAATGCTAGAATCATGTTCACAGATAACATATTTGAATAACCATAACATCAAAATTGTGAACAATGATATAATATGTTAATGAAATTTTAACAATAAATAATGATATAAATAAAATTATCAAATTAATATGAGAACTATATAATTTTGGGTTCACCCGACACATCATAACATGTATATAATCAAGCATCCCACAATGAGCGTATAACAATATATGCTGTAAAATAAACCATTGAAAAGAAATGGGTTTCATTTAGAATTTCATAAATAATTATTTCGTTATTAAACAGCAGGGATCCCAAAAAATAAATGGAAAAATATAATTGGTTTAAGAATTACCAATCTTGAGTGAAGAAGAAATAATCTTAAGAGAAGTAAAAGATGTGTTTTTTTAGAAAGAAGGGTTTTTTAATGAAATCATTGCATTTTTCAACCAATATTATTAGAAACATGTATATCAATAAAATAAAATGTACTAACAGAGTAAATATATTCTATGGATATTAAAATTACATTCACACAAAAATTTGACATGAATGAGGAAATACCCCATGAAAAGAGATTGAGTTTGAGATTCCCCACACATTATGTAAGAAGGATTTCTTCACATTAATATCATGAATAGTATAATTAAATTCATTAATTAATATATAATTAATCTATTGAACATTTATTTTATTAATTATAATTTAATTAGGATTTTTAAGGAAATTTTGATGAGTTATAGTTTTAAATTTCATTATTCATGAGTGTTTGTTTTCTTAGATTTCATAATCAGTTAACTTGTATATATGTACGGAAGATAATTCAAAATTGAAATAATTTTCCATAATTGAAATTATTTTTTATTTATGAAATTAAAAAAATTTATTTGGTATTATATATTATATATATCATAGATATGAGAGAGATTCATTAGAAATTTTTTTATGATAATTGAATTGATTAATTTTTGTGCATTTTGATCACAAGTAAGGAGTCGAGGATGATCACTTAGAGTGACTCTATTTTGAGACTATTGAAGGATGGCGTAGAGTGTGTAGTTTATTTTAATTCCATAGGACATATATTCAAATGAATTTTCAGGAATTATTATAGATTTATCGGATACGAGTCAAGGGAGTTGAGACCCCATGAGAAAAATGACACAACTCCTTACCAATAAAATGATGTGGTAGACTTTGATCTTATAATGTGGTTAATATATCTTATAAGAACTTTATATATTTGTTATTCAGAGTATCAAATTCTCAATTATGGAATCACGTATAGCTACATGAACTTGAGACAAAGGTTATGGATGGAATTCCTATAGGAACATGAATTGCAGATAGTATATACTCAATAAAAGGGAAACATGGTGGAAGATTCCATTATCATGAAGTCCCAAGATCATCCAATAAATGAAGCATCATATATGATAGCTTCCATGGTGTTGAAACTTGTTGAAGAGTAGGTGAATCTTTTCTTCAATATATAGTTTTTACTCCTCCGATCCTATTTCGTGTGAGAATGTTCCAGTTTTTAGACATCTCTTATGTGGTTTTATGTGCCCATATATCCTCATGAATATCCGTAGATATATTTTCTAATAGAGGGAATCACATCATCCATTTTTAGGGTTAAACGATGGTCCCAGTCACAACGTAGGAGGAGGTGACGTTAAGGTTTCAAAAATCTCCTTTTGATGTAAATCTATATTTGAGGAAGATGTATAATGACCTTTAGAAATAATTTTGGTGGGTTGTCATGTGATAGGTAATGTTTGAGTTATTCATTCAACGTAACATCTATTAGTAATTGATGGGAGAGGACTAGGTTCTGGCAGTTTTGTTTCAACCTCTTGATATCCTATTATGGAAATGGGATGGAATATACATGGACTTAGTGAAAATGATTCTGTCGACAAAGAGAGTCCATGACTATATTTAGGTAATATTTGACCATGTAATGATGTCAACGAACATCCCGGCTATAATAGAGAAGAGTATAGTGGTGATTTTTTTGTCGTCGTATAGACAAAAGATAATTTTAATTCATGGGGTTCCCATGATGAGTGTCTTCAGCCATGTTATATTATCTACATCATTTTAATGAATAATCCTAAAAGAGGCATTGAAATTCCATATGAGGATGAGTACAACCATTCACCACCATAATAATGGGATAACCAATTTCACTATCCATGTGTTGGAGGATATGATAAGGGATTTCATGTTAACATTTGGCCAAATCTAGGAGGATCATGTTCTATTGGTAGAGTTTTCATAAATTAATATATATCACATAATATAATAATGGAACCTATTGATGACTCAAATGGGAGTCACTATAGGTCCCCCTTCTTCTAGACAAAGATCTGAGAGACGTCTCGTGTTGGTCTAGAGATAGTGTAGATGATGGTGGAGATGGTCCATGCAATCTGTGAGTGGATGAGGATAACATAGTGTAGGAATAAATCTTATTTATATCGTTTTCATAATCCCTTAGAGTTAATCTAGGGAGACTGAAATTTTATAAGTGTATCTCAATGATGATAATTATTGTGATTTGGATAGGGAAATATTCTATTCACAAGTTTCATTAGGGAGTTTGAGATCATGTATTGGGTTGGAAAGGTCTCAAATTGCCTCACCCTACCTCCAAAGTCAAATAGGGTTTATGAAGTCTTCAAGGTGTCTTAGCTAAATAGATACATGAATGACCCAATGAATTTTGTTATTTCACAGGAACATCATGTACAATATGTATTAATTTTTATTTTTATCTCATAATTTATCTTCCCTTTTAATAATTGTTTTGTCGGAATGTGGGATGAGCCTGACATGATTTGAGATTTCTTCTAAATTAATGAAAATAAAATCATTATAGATATTATTATTTTAATCATAATTAATTCCTCAATCTAGTCTCCAAAGTTAACTTATAATATTATTATTATTTTTTATTATGATTTCCCTGATTAATATATATTACAAATTTTATTTATCTTTTTTTGACAACATCTTTTAGTTTGTTTATATAATTTTTATTCTATTTTTTTCTCCCTCACAATCCTTCCATGTAGTCCACTGTTCATATGTTTCTCCCAATGGTTCGTACAAAAGTGTCTGTCCCTAATCCTATACGACACATGTCCCTATCCTCCTCTATCTCGTCGGACCATTCAACTTTCGCCTCGATCAGATCTCACTTGGCTCAACTGCCCCAGTTATTTTCATATTCCCTTCCTGCTACCCAGCCTCAGAATGAACAGCCTCACATTGCACCACCACTTTCTGCCTTTTAATAGACTTCCGTTCGTGACCCCTTCTTGTCCACGTCTCCTTTCAGAGATTTTCCAACTAGCGCAACCTCTTCCAGCACCCCCCATCTCATTCGGCCAGCCTTTTATACACTTTTGCATAGGTTTGGAGAACTTTGGTTGCACTTTCTTAAATATTAGTAATGCTTCAGATAGAGTTTAGTTTTTTATTAGATTAATGTTGATTTCTTTATGGTATGCATTGTTTTTAGGGTGTATTTGAGGTTTTTGGAGTTGCATTGGAGGGCAGCGGTCCTTCAGCACCAGTTATGATAAACTTCCAACACACTAGTAAGTGATTCCTCGCAATAATATTACCTGATGATCATTTTCATATTTTTTAAGTGATTTTGCACCTGGTCAATTCGTTTTCAGGATGATAAATTATTTTTTAGATTAAATTTTAATTGTGCATTTCACTTATTAGCAGCTTGTCTAAGTGATTTAGTCCATTTTTTGTGAAAACCCTTCTTGATCTATTAATTATTTTTTTTAAAACTATGTATTGTGTGCTTTGAAAATTTGGGATGAAGCTATTTATGTTTTCACATGGTGTAAGAATATGATTTATTTTGGAAAGTGTTTTGATTGAATTGTTTCCTGTTAAAAATTCTACAACCTATTTGTAATCTTTTAAATAATATTTCTTAGTGGTTTTATTGATTATAAGAAGTTTTTTTATAAAACTATGCAGTTTGTTTAATATAATGTGCATGTGGAACATGTTATATTGTAATTTTTTTTGAGTGCTTATGGTTTTAAAAGAGGGTATCAGTTTTGAATGACACGTTTTCTTGTGTAAGAACATGTTTTGCCTCTTTGTTGTTAATGTGACATCTGATGTGAACATATATTTTTGATGAGAACAAAGAGGGATGCCCAAGTTATTATGTGGGGGGTCTAGGACTAGTGATCAAGTGTGTTAGAGTTGGCAAGACCCAGTTTAACTGGCAGGATTGATGATTGCAACACTAACTAAACATATGAATGACTGAGGGTTGTGGTTTCAATGCCACGTTTTTTGAGGGTTTTGGTTTATAATCCAAATTTTTTTAGGTTCGTGGTTTCTAATCCCCAGTTCATCGAGACATGATGTTATAGGTTCCCACCAATAACTAGTACCCATATGGCCTCTCCCATATTTTGGTGCCCTCTGTTTCTTTGCACACACCAATGATACATGATATGTCACATGAGTTACTACAGAAACATGTGTTTGTATTAAACTACTTTTTATTATGGTTGTTATATGACAACTATTTTTAATAATTTTTTTTAATAATTTCATAATTTTTTTATTTATCATTGTAATTGTAATTGACTTTTAATGATTCTTCATGGAATCTTTTCTTGTTGGCCTCAGGTTGGGAGATTTCTCACAGCCAACACACGACATTGCATGTAAGTAGAATTTTTTATGACATATAAAGGTTAGATTCTTGCATTAGGGATTGGTGGTTCTAGTTGTTAGTAGACTTCTTGACGTGGTGTTGTAGTGGTGTCTTGAGGGTGGTGTCCCCTCACATGGTAGACGTTTTTGGAATGGGTTTTTTCATCATACATTTTAGAGTTGTTTGGGTTTTGGTTCTACATGTGACTCAAAATATCGTTTTGGTTAAAGGCTTGTGTGGATGTGACTATCAAATTTTTTTTGGTTTATTTTGTTGGCTAATTTATATTATTTTACTTTGGTAAATAATTCCAATGGTTTATCTTGATACATCAGCTCTTGTGCTAGCCCGTGTGGATCGAGAACGACCTTCGAGCCTTGTTGGGACTGGGTCAGGTGCCAATTCGGATGGATACTCAACATGGTTCGTGAAAAAATGGTATCATAGGATGTTTTTATGTTTGAGTTATTTTATTTTGTGTGAGTAGGGTAAGACTAGAGATAGGACGTTCAGGGATAAAAAATTCTTGTTATGATTAGGGTTCTTAGATAGCACACATCGTGACAGACCCTGAGTTGTCATGGGCTGTCAAGATGATTGTTGGAATTCTCCTCCAGGTGGGTCATGTAGGCTACATGATGTGCGTCAACATCAAAGATGAAAAAAGTTGTTTGGGCACAATATTACATTGGAATTATTGGTTTATGGATGATTATTATCTTTCGGAAAATTTAATTTTTCTTTAGATATGATATATTGAATATGTTCTTTAATAAATATTTCTCATTGCATCAAGATGCCTCCCTAGAGAGCTTACACACACCAACGGGAGGAAGCTGGAGAGATTTCTCCCCCACCGCTTGATCATAGATATGTAGAAGATATGGTTCTTGTTGTTTAGGCTTATGTACAAGTGACCACTCCTACCCCCGCCCCTATTGCATCTAGAGGAGATGAGTCTAGAACCAAGAAGGATATAGCTCAGAAAATTCTGATGAATAAACAACCTTCAATATGAGGTCATTCAGAAACTCAAGAGACTGAGGATTTTCTTGAAAAGATAGAGAGTATGATTGAATTCATTGACACACCCAAGTATTTCATGGTATAGTACGCCTCATTTCAGATAGAGGGTTCTAGTTGCAAGTCCTGGTAATTAGTGATTCCGACTAGTAAGCAGGAGTAGATGAGTTGGAAAGATTTCAAAGATATCTTTAACTATCAGTACTATCTCGAGTTACTGGCATATTCCAGTTCCCAAGAGTTCATGGATCTTTCCCAAGGTGATCATACAAGGATGGATTATGAAAACGGCTTTACTGGGCTATTGAGGTATTCTCCTGAGATTGTTTCCAATAAATAGTAGAATTATCGGAAGTTCGAGAAGGGCCTTTGATCAGAAATTAATCCCCGGTTTCACTTTTCAAGCTAGGAACTTATGCCGAGCTGGTCAATCGATCATGCATTGTCGAGATTGACAATAGCGGAAATTTGGGGTTTTCTAGATTAGTGTCCAGGTTTGGAAGTGGTATTTCATCCAAGAAGAAGAGAAAGAATGATGAGGAAGAGAAGAAGGGTGTTGGCATCTCTGGTCATCCACCCAGGAAGACTTCATATGGTACTTTCGGTGAGGGGTATGTAGTGTTCCATCAGTGTGGAAGGGTAGGGAAAATCCTCCCTATATGTCCATATTTTCCCAGGCCTTTCCATTGGTGTGTTGTTGTGGGACATCTACAGTGCTTTTGTAGGACTGTTTTTCATTACCAAAGTGGGATTGGAAATGTGGCTTCTATAGGGTTATCAATTCAGTCAAATCCAACCTGGACGTCGATATCACAGTTTGGTGGTTGTGGTGGAAGACAGATAATATTGGGGGTAGATCCAGGTTATGGTAGAGCCTCAGGCGAGTGGTATTTCTCAAGTAGGGACTAGGGATCTGCATGATGTGGATCAGGCCCTAACAGGATATGTTGTAGGACCTTCGACTATTCGAGATACCATTCTGATTGAATCTTCTATAGCTACAAATTTATTTGATATTAGTTCTCTAATTTTCTTTTTTTATCTTCCCGTCTTGTGAACCTTCTAAACCTACCAACCAAACTATTATCTTTTTCCATGATGTTGTTAACACCATTGTGGAAAAATATGGAGAATGTCCTTAAGTCTTCATCGTGTACACTCTCTGTGTCAGGTGTCATGATGGAGTGGAATTTCTTTGTCCCTTATATGGACCTTTTTTACGTGATCCTCGACATGGACTGAGTGGTGTGATTTTAAGTGCATATTGAATACTCTTGGTGATGGGTTACTTTTATGGAACCTGATGGTATTCCCATGGTATTTCATGGGGAATGAGATCATAGGTCAGGTAAAATAGGACATCCACTTCTGGAGTTGGGGAATCGTTCTTATCAGTAAACATCGCTTGCACTGGACGACGATGGTGGCGCTTCTCAGAGTGGGTTAACTCCCATAGTGTATATTCTTCTAGTGGAATTTCCAGAAGCCTTTTATGTCTTAAGTGGGTTAACTCCTGTAGTCGATGTGTTTCTAGCGGTATTTCCAGATAATTTTTTAGGCTTACCCCTAGAGAGGGATGTAGAGTTCTCAGTTGAGTTGATACTGGGAACACAACCTATATCTCTTCACTCATATTGCATGGACCCTTCAAAATTGATGGAATTAAATATTCCATTGGATGATTTAGAATCGAAAGGATTCATTTTCCCGAGTGTCACTCTATGGGATGCCCCGGTTTTATTTGCAAAGAAGGGCGATTGAACCCTCCAGTTGGGAATTTATTAATTTAAATTGTATAATGTGACCATCAAGTATAAATACCCTTTTTCTAGGATTGATGATTTGTTTGAATAGATTAAGGGGGGAAAGTGATTCACCAAAATTTACATGCGATCAGGTTATCACCAACTCAGGGTGATGGTGTCGGACGTTCCAAAGACAGCTTTCCAGAGTAGGTCTGGCCACATTGAGTATCTAGTCATTCCCTTTAGATTGAAAAATGTTTCGGTGGTTATCATGGCACTAATGAATAGGGTCTTACACCAATATCTCAACTCCTTTTTCGTAGTAATTGTGGATGAAACCTTGGATTATTCTGCATCTGAAGAGGTACAAGATCATCACATGTGGTTCATTTTGAACACTTTTCTAGGACAATTATTGTATAACAAAATTTGGAAGTGAAAATTTTGGATTAGAGAAGTGAAGTTTCTAGGTCATGTCATCTCATAAAAAGGGGATTCAATGGATTCCAATATGATCAGTGTAGTGATGATGTGGGAATAGATGAGGAATGTGTTTGAGATCATATGTTTTCTTGGACCGGTAGGTTATAACATGTGTTGTGTTCATTATTTCTCGTGGCTTTCCATATCCATGACCGCACTCAACCAGAAAGAGGAGAAGTTTGAATGGATCCCACAGTTCTAGGAATCCTATGAGGAGTTGAAGTGGTGGTTGACCACCACACATGTGCTGATCTTACCAGAGTCTATGAAGGGATATGTGTTTTATTGTGATTATCTAGTTATGGGCCTTGGGAGTGTACTCAGCCAGGATAATCATGTTGTTGAATATGGGTCTCGCCAACACTGGCCGCAAGAAAAGAATTATCGGACATACAACATGGAGTTGGAAGCTGTGATGCATGCCCTGAAGAATTTGTGTCACTACCTCTTTGGGGGGAAATTTTTAATCTATACTAACCATAAAATCCTATCCTACATTTTCTCTCAGAAGGATCTCAATATAATGAAGCACCACTGGATCGTGTATTTACATATATTTGACATTGACATTGTCTATACCCTGGGAAAGGGTAATGTGGTGGATGATTCATTGAGTAGGAAAGTACCAGTGGAGGCATTGAGGAAGTCAAGCAATGAGTGGACTTTTATGTGGCTCTTCACCCAGATGCACTTGGATAGTAAGGAGCACAAATGAGGTACTTTCTTGGATAGCATTCAGTTGACTCTTGCTCTTTTGGAGTTGATTTAGAGGGGGAATCCTGGTGATGAGTTGTTCCAGTGATCTAAAATCTTCTTCATTGTAGGGAGACTCATTCTAGAAGGTCTTTATCTCCTGATAGAATCGTGTGCTTCAAGGTCGGTGTAGTGGTGTTTTTGTTTCATTGAAAGGTGGTCATGCAGGATAGACACTAGTCTAAATGGGTCATCCATCCCAGTACTACCAAGATTTATTATGATGTTCTTCTCCAGTTATAGTATCGGGGAATGAGATGGAACATAGCTGATGTTGTATCAAGATGCTACACTTGTCAACAGGTTAATGCAGAGTATCAGAAACCATCAAGTTTGCTTCATCCCTTACCCATCTTTACATGGAAGTATGACAATGTCTACATTGAATTCATTATTGGATTTCATTGTAAAACATGGAGAAGTAATGAAATTTTGGTTCTGATTGATCATTTGACCAAGTCATCCCTCTTTATCCCGATCAGATATACAACAAAGTTGGATGAGAAGCGTTGTTTGTATGTTCAGGAGGTTGTCAGACTTCATGGTGCACTATTACTGATTTTTTCTGAAAGGGTCCCACGATTTAACTCTCTGTTTCAGGGAGGCCTCTAGAAGGAATTGGGGACACAGTTTAATTTGATAACGCCATACCATCCTCAAACAGATGGCCAGATGGAGCGGGCAAATCAGATCCTAGAGGTCATGTTTCGCGCATGTGTGTTGTAATTCAGAGGGTCATGGAATAGCCACTTGAGATTGGTTGAGTTTTTATATAATAATATTTACCAATCCTCTATTATAATAGAACCCTTTGTGTCACTCTACAGTCGGCCTTGTCGGTCCCTATTGTGTTGGGATGAGGTGGATGAGACCTCACTTTTGGGACCGATCATTGGACATGAAACTTCTGAGAAGGTCAAGTTGATTAGACAATGGCTTTTGATATCTTAGAGTCACCAAAAATCCTATCTAGATCAGAGGGATCGAGAACCTGATTTTTTAGTGGGGGAAAGATTTTTCTTGAAGATTGCCCCTCTCTTGGGTCACCATCGCATGGGAATGCAGGGAAAGATAACACCATATTATGTTAGGCCTTTCATGATTACTAAGAGGATTGGAAAAGTGGAATAAATTTTAGCTTTACCAGCTCATTTGAAGATAATTCATGACGTATTCAATGCCTCCCTACTGAAAAAGTAAAATCCTGACCCATCACATGTGTTGAATTCAGAGGAGTTAGAGATAGATCGTGGATTATTAGTGTTTGAGAGGCCAGTGCAGATAGCGGATTATTAAGAGAACGTTCTTTGTGGGAAGTCCATTCCATTAGTTTTAATTCTGTGGTATCATGGTAATGATGAGCATGAGACTTGGGAGTGGAAGTCTCGGGTTAATCAGGAGTACCAATTTTTATTATCTGATCTGGCTTCGTGTGGACTTTATGAGGGTGGTAATTATTCATGGTGGGGAGAATATTTGCATCCAAAATTCATCTATGGTATGTTATAATTTTTACTTTTATCTCATAATTTATCTTCATTTTTAATTATTATTATTTTGGAATGTGGGCTGTGATTGACTTGAGTTGCACTTTTGTGCTAACTTAATGAAAATATCATTATAGTTCTTATTATATTTAACAAAATTAATACCTCGATATAGTCTATAACATTAACTTATAATATTATTAGCATTTTTTATTATTGTTTCACTAATTAATAAATATTATCCATTTTAATTATTTAATTATTTTTATTTTTTAAAACCTTCTTTTCTATTTCATTTCATTTTTTATTTTTCTCTCCCTCACTATCCCTCCCTATTGACCATTGTTCATTAGTTTCCCCCTGCTTCACTCACAAGAAGCTCTCCCTAATATTAGGCACCATATCACCATACCCTCCTCTATCTTGTTAGACCAGCTAGCTTCCTCCTCTTTCGGATCCTGCTCAGCCTGGCTACCCCTGCTATCTCCCTCTTCCCTCCCCCACTGCCCAGCCTTACACCGACCAGCCTCACACATCACCACCTCCACCCTCCTTCAGATATATTTCTGACAATGAACCCTTCTTGTCTGTGTCTCCTTTCAGCGAGGTTCCAACCAGAACAACCTTTTCTGACACTCCCCAACTCATCCGACCAGCCTTTTGAACCATTTTCCATAGGTATGGAAAACATTGGCTGCAATTTCATTCATATTGGTGATTTTGTGGATTGGGTTTAGTTTAGGATAGGTTTAATTTTGATGTGATTGTGTTATGATTTGTTTTTAGTGTGTATTTGAGGTTGTTTGAGCTGTGTTGGTGTGTTGTCATCCTTACGTACCAATTTTTTGAAACATACAACACACCAGTATGTGATTACCCAGAAAAATGTTATCTAATGATCATTTGAATGTTTTATTAATTAATTTCACACCTTTTCATTTATTTTTCATCTTTGGAAATTATATTTTTAATTATGTTTTAATTTTTAATTTAACTAGTTGGAAGTGTTTCTAAGTGATTTAGTGAAATTTTATTTTAGAAACCCACTTTGATCTGTTTATCAATTTTCTTGTAAACTTTGTAGTGTGTGTTAGTAAGTGAGGATGATGTAGCTTTTGTTTTGGTTTGGCAGAATATTGTGTTTTATTATAAAAAGGGTTTTGAGTGAATTTTTTCCAATTAAAAATTTTGTGACATGTTTGGAAACTGTTTGATAATTTTTATTAGTTCTATGATTGATTATAAAAGGTGTTTTTATAAAACTATGAAGTTGGATTAATTTAATGTGATAGTGGTGAAAGTTGAGTTCTAAGAAATTTTTTGCGTGTGTATGGTTTTGAAATAAGGTATCATTGTGCAAGTGACGTGTTTTTCTATGTAAGAACCCTGTTTGGATCTTATGGGTTAATGATACATGTGATGTGAACTTAGATTTTAGATGAGCACAAATAGGGAAGCATGTGGTATTAGGAGGGGGGACTACGACTAGTGAGATAGTGTGCCTGAGGTGGATTGTCCTCATTTTAGTGGAACTATTGATTATTACAACATTAAAAATACATATGAATGACTGAGGGTTGTGGTTTCGAAGCCACGTTTTCTGAGGGTAGTGGTTTCTATGACATTATTTCGGAGGGTATTGGTCTCTATGCCATGGTTAACCAAGACATGACGTTCTACAGTCCCACCTATTACTAGTACCCATAGGGCCCCTCTCATATTTTGGTGCTATCAGTTACTTTTTAGACACCAATGAAATATGATATGTTACTTGAGTAACTTCACAAACTTGTTTTTTTTGCATTAATCATCTTTTCATTATAGTCATTTCATGAGAACAGTTTTAATTAACATTGTTAAGACTTTATTACTTTCCTTTATTAATCATTTCAAATGTAATTACCTTTTAATGATTATGTGTCAAATATATTCTTGGTTGCCTTTTGTTGGGTGATTTCTCACACCCTACATACACATTTGGGTGTAAGTATAATTGTTTATGTCTGATACATGTAAGGTTATAGTGTTTGGGAGTGGTGGTTCAGGTTGTTAGAAGACCTCTTGACATGGTGTTGTGCTGATGGGTTGAGGGTGGTGTCCTCTCACCAGGTTGTAGTTCTTGGAATGATTTTTGGTCACCATAATTTTTTGGGATGTTTGTGTTTTGGTTTTACATGTGACTCAAAATCTAGTTCTGGTTAAAGGGTAGTTTGGTGGAAACTATTACATTTGGTTTGGTTTATTTGGTTGGTTTATTTATTTTATTTTAATTAGGTAAATCGTTCCCAAGGATTATTTTGTTACTCAGGCACTTTTGCTAGCCCCTGTACATTGGAAATGCCCATCGAGCCTTGCAGCAGACTGGGTCAGGCATCGGTTTAGATTCCGACCAGACTTGGTTCGTGACAGTTGTTGACTAGATAAATAGAAAAATTGAGGCTATAGACACTTTTGTAGTGAACCAAGTGGATATCGATTATTAGAATGATATTTCCTAGTATTTATGGACCATTACCCTGGATCATGTGTTATGGAGATACATTAGGATGCATTGGAGACCATTGGAGGTGGAGATCCATATTTGGGACCACTACACAAAACATTTTACTTAGATTTTATTTTTGAGGATGAAAATATTGAAGGGTAAAAAATATTGAAGCATGGAATTTCTTTTATAATCATTGAATAATATTTATAAATATTTTTTTGATCCATGCTCTCTGATGACACTTGACACAAAGTCTTTTTTTAAACCTAATTAATATTCGGAAAATTAAAAAAATATTTTATATCATGTTGGAATATTCGATAAAAAAAATTGGGATATATAATAAAAATAATCTCAGATAAAAATATTATATAATAGTTTAATACATAACATGTGGTTTACTCTATGCGTGAATTAATGTTTGTTGGTGTGGGGAATTCAGAAAAATAAAATCTATGTGGAATTCTATGTGGAGTAATTAAATAATTAATTTAATTTTTTTATTACATTACATAAAAATATGTTATCTATATATATAATTTTATCGTAGATCTACACAGATAGAAATATAACCCTAGGAAAATTGAGGGGAGATTTCTTCCACCCTCTATTGTCGAATCTAGTCTGGAAGATAAAAACCCTGTAGATCTATGAAAATTGGGTCTTTTTAAAAGGCAACAACTTCTCTATTTTCATTTTATAGTTTATTCATCAATGAGTAATGATCTGAATAATTGTTTGGAATCATCATTTTTGGATTCATTACCATTTTATTAAAATATTTTCATGTTCATTTCCATGTATGTAGTGGCACAATGTGTGATCCAGTTGGTGAGGTCTCCTTAAGTTCATCCAAGAGACCCAGGATCAAAACTAGGAGGAGGTATAATTTTGGGACAATGTAATAGGACTGTAGCGCTACTGTAGTATGTACTGCAACAGTACTGTGTGGAGATATTGTAGAACTATGTGGCCTTGTAGCAGATACTGTTGAATTTTCTATTCGTTACAGTAGCTTCCAGAACTATACAATGTGGGACACTGGTTTGGTCTGGGAGTCCTTAAGGTATTTCAGCCACCCTAGCCTTCATTATAGTAAGGCTTTCAGGACAAATTTAAGGACGTCAAGCCACCTTAAATCCTTCTGTCTACCTCAATGACATCGGGCCATAAGATCAGTGCAGTTTTTTCTTACAGACTCTACAAAAGAGGAGCAGCCCCAGAGGAGGATTCAGAGTAGGTTCACTCAACAAAAAAGAACAAATGGATTTCAAATAATGAGAGGCTATGGATAAACCATCAGGACCTACCTATTATTGCATGAAAATCATAGGTAGACGACTATGTGAAGGTGGGAGATACTGTCATGATGCAGATACTCAGGAGGGGTCATTCCTTGTAGATATGGTCTGGTTGAATTCCCTTGGACCTTTGGGTCATTTAATGTCTCTTAAAGCCTATGGTCCGTGTAATCTCCAAGACTAAGGGGCTTTTAAGGGTTCTTCCTGATACCCTAAAAGGGGTGTTATCAAAAAATCAATAAAAATGAAGGTCTTAGGGCCATTCAAGAATGTCCAATGATTTTTCCAACATTGTTCTTTTGATTTCATCGCATTAATTTCTTTCTCTTCATCATAGGCCTACGGGGATATAATTAGAAATTCCTAGGTGGGATTGAGTGTGATAAAACTGTCAAATATAAACATGATTAATGATTATATAATAGATGAATGTGATTTGTTTGATATTGGTGATTACACCATAGATCATGAATCTGGTGAGGATACAAGTGATCGATAATGGTTCTACAGTGGATAGCAGTGCATGATCCTTTGATAGAGAAAATTATAATACATTTTAGGGCCATAGGATGACTAAAAATGATTTTAGAGGATTTTAGAGGCAATTTTAGTAGGACTAAAGAAAATATTTGAAATGGATATCATGGATATATATCACTCAATAATATCTATCTTTCCTCAAAAACCCAACTACACAGTATGTACTAGGATATACACACCCCATATAATAAGCCTATATTTGTAAGGTAGTGTTTTAGAAAAAATAAGGATCATATTCTATGTGGTTGGACCACACAGTACGTGACTATCCTATGATATACAGTACATGAGGTAGAAGAACACATGTAGGACTCTGTGCGGGAGGACTTGATGTATACTAGAGTGCTTGGGCAGAAGAAAGTTTACACAGAGATGACTAGGATCACTAGTAGGACCTCTATTGTATGAGGCATTCTATGTAGTCTTCTTACACTCCATGTAGGGATAAATAAATAGTGAGATGTTTATTGGTAGTGGTATCACAATGATGTTTTGGAAGGCAACTCTCTATGTCGGTACCCTTATAGGCAATGAACATCCACTCCCTTTTTAAAGAATCATCTACCTATCATATTTCATTGGAATTTAATCATATTTGAACTATGAGTATTCTATCCAGAATTTTTCTCCATAAAGAACATGTTGGTGACCTTGGTAGTAGACTTTGACATATTATGTGAGATATACTGGGCATGACTCTTCTTTGAGAAATGATTGATTATGGCATTGATCAGGCATGATAATTAGAGACATATCAAATCCTTTTGTTTTCAATTTAATCATTCATATATATATACAATCAGATTGAAACTATCTATAAGATACATATCATAGTTCTATGAATATTAGAGAGGAAGCCTCAAGATATGTAGGGAATGCTTCCTCAAACTTCTATCAGAGTGGATCCCTCTAACAAAGAAATAGAATAGTTCCTTGATCGTTAGAGTGGAACCCTCGTTATGGGTAGGGAATGGCTCCTCTATCTTCTATTAGAGAGGAACACTCTTACAGAGGTAAGTCATGTGTCATTAACCATTACAGTTGAACACTCATATTGGCTATGTAATGTATCTTATATCTTCTATCATACCTTTACCCTCATGTTGTATGATGGTATGAATCCTTGAAAAGAATAGCGAAACCCTCTTAATGGGTAGGTAATAGAACTACATTTTACAATTAGAGTGGAACCGTCCTGTTGAGTCCTGGTATGGGTCCCATATCTATTTGGTGAACAACAATCATTGTAAAAGGGTATGGGTCTTATATCTATATATTTTGTACTATTTACTATTAGAGAGAGTGGTGATGTGTGACTTGACTTGTGTGTTTCTTCTGATAGATGTATGAGATGATGGTCAATGCTAATGGACCGTTTCAAACAAATATAAATCATTATTGGGATAGATTATAAGAGGAATATTCCCTTTATCACTTGTTCATAATTTTTTGTAATATATATATATCCATGTATTTATATTTTATTACTATCTTTTTATGGGTTGAGTTTTCCATTCCAAGCATATGTTTTACTTTTCTCTCTTCAACTTCCTGGGTTTCCAACTGGGTATGTATATACTCACCACTATATATGATTTTACTAAATGTGTCATGTCTTACAAAAATGATAGACCAGTTGGGGGAAATTATAGAGGATCATAGTGATACTTGGCGAGTTAGATTATATATAATGTTTTGGGATTTGTGGTCTGGAGAAGTCCTCTTTCATCTCATTATATTTACATTTTTATGGTAAGGATATTTATATGGTATAGAGTTTATCATGATCCATTTTCTCCACAAATTATTCTATCAGACATGTGTACATACTATATGATTTACATGAATGTTATATTTTATAGATTATTCATATTTTACTATTATTCTTATTCTCTTATTAATAAAGATGTATAGGTGAGGGAATATGGGTTAATTAATAAACGGCACATATATTATTAATTCTTTTTGAAATTTGATGATATCCATTAGCATATAGAAGATGGCGAGGACCATTTGTGGCTCGATACTTATTGGGTTCGATCTTGAAAATATTGTATAATTTTTTTATCAATGGTATTTTGTTTTTACAAATCACTAAATATTTATGGAGTGTGTTAATATTTGGATGAATATAAGATATTAATGTTTCTTTATAGAGATTTTGTACATTTAATGAAATTATTATCATATGTTGGAGAATATATATCTATGGAAAATTCATTTTTTGAGACATTATGATTTATTTTAGTTATTTAATGTTAAATATTGAATTTACCTTTTAAAATTTAGTGACAAGATCATTTTAATAATTTGGTTATAACATTAATCATGAATATTTTGATAAATTTTATGGTTGTTTATTTATCAAATGATCTATTGCTATCATTGGGAGTTAATTTTTAGTCATTATATACTAAGTCCATATTTTATCATATGATGTTTTATTCTTTTTTTCAAATTTTTTCATATTTTTATAACCATTTTTGTTTCGTTTAATGTGTAAAGAGATGACAATTAGCGTTTTATCCTTTTTGGAGTTATGTGGTGCATTATAATTTTATTTTTGTTCTTGATGAATAAAAATTTCATCTTTAATAATCCTTATTTAGGAAAAACTAAGATATTATTGTGGAAATTTTTATAGGATAAATTGTTTCTTATTATGTATGTATATATTCATCAAATTCTATGTCTAGATAGTTAATAATTACTAAAATCTAAGAAAGAGATCTTAAAAATTTATCATATCAAATTATTTTTTGATTAATTGATGGTATTTTCACACATTACATATTAATTTTTTATGGATATTATCATTCTCATGATCTCTCTCATTATTATGATATGAGATCTATGCCACACTATGAAATTAATTTTGAAATTTTTTTACAAACATGTCAACATTTTAATATGAATCTAAAGTTCTCTTATTCTAAAACCTAGTTATTTTGTGACAATACTATTTTCTTTCCCCTATTTTCTAGGGGATGTTTTATTAATAATATTTACGATGTGGGATTTTAAAAAATAATTTTTTTATTTCAATTATTAGAATACTGGGATAAAGTTATAATTTTGAGGAATAAATTTAATAGGGGGAATTTAACACCCAGATATATTTTAAAATTATAATTGTATTTTATAGAAAATCTTACATGCAACACTGAGCCTAAACGCATGATGAAATATTATTATTTAAATATGACCATTATAATCGTAAAAATAAAACGACATATATGAATATGATTAAAATCGTTATGAAATAAATATAATGATCTCACTAAATGAAAATATATTGAAAAATTCTAATTAAATAATAATTAATTTTTATTGAAGACATTGTATGTATCAAAAAAAATATGTTTTCTTCAAAATTGAGTTAAATTTCTTTTTGTGAGAAAATATAATAAATTATTTCTTTAAATTTTATAAATTTGTTTTATAAAATTAAAATAATTTTTTAAAACCTAAAATAAAAATTAAATTTGGATTAAAATTTTTGTTTTTTTAAATGATTGATTTTTTCAATGAATAGTAAAATTTACCGATTTTCCAAATATTATCATTCATTTTCATTAAATAATATAATTTAAAACTACAATTAAATTTTTAGTTTTTTTATTAAAGTGACATATGAATCATTATAATAATAATAATCTCGTTAAATAATATTGTAATATAAATTTTTCATGATTTTTGTATAAGTTTATTTGTATACTTAAAAACATTGTCTTCTACAATAGTTTCAAAGTAAAAAAGGTTTAACCATTTAAAATAAATCAAATAACACCTAATGATGAATTATTTAAATTAAATATTATATATATATATTTAAATTTAAATTCCTAAAATGATTATTACTTTTCACAGAGTGAATGTATGATCATCTAATGTATGAAAAAAATATTTCTTGAAAACCAATTTTTGACATGTATTAGCATATTAAATTTTAAATTAAATTAATGCAATTATATTAATTAAATATTTTAAAATATATTAAATCTATCAAGTAATCATAATTAATATTAGGAAATAAGTAAAACATAATATTTGGTCATAATGAATAGTAAAAATAGTAAAAATTTTCCACAATTGAAAGAGTGAAAATCAGGTTGACCTTGGTTAAAACTAAGTTATAAAGCCAAAAAATTTCATCTTAAATTTTTTGGAAGAATTTATTTCAATAAATAAATCCTTATACTAGATATTCAATTATTTATGGGTCACATTTCCCTGAATGTGACCTATATAATAATTTAAGGAATGAATGAAATAAAATATCACCCATATTACTTTAAATAATTCATGTATTTATATATTAATAGTGTAATAAATATATGTAGTGAATGAATATAAAATTTTATTTTGTGTATTATGAAATATATTTATAATGGTAATTTATTTTTAATTTTTAGTGATTATATATAAACCCTAAATGAATATACAACAGTGACATACTTCATGTATAACCATTGTAAAACTAAAGGTATATTATTTTTTAAAAAAATATTAATGTATTGGGTATGTGTTTTGGTCTGAAGAAAATTAATCGATAATATATATTTTGTATTCATTGTAAAATGGATTATATTCTAAATTTATTTTTATAATTAATACATTAATGAAAAATTAAATGAATATTGAAATTATTGTCATTAATGATCTTTTATATTAAATAAAATTTTATTAAATTATTTAAATTTACTCAAAAAATGAAATAAAAATTTGGGATGATAAAAACTCTAAAATTTCAAAAACATTATAATTATTATCCCATTGTCATCGTGTGTGTAAAATAATAACAAGTTAAATTTGAAAAATTAATTAATGCATTTGAGGTTAAAAAACGTTTACAGGAGGATATTCTATAGAATAAGGGTATGTTTTCTAATTAAACAGGTATAAATACTATTTTTTGTAAATATTTACACTTTATACTATCATAACATCCAATATATGTTTATTTTGAATCTTTTGGAATGATAATGGAATTATAGTTTTGTACTGTTTGAGGAAATTTGAACATTGGTTCCCTCCCGCACTTATAATAGATTACCCAATATCCTCCATTATAAAGCATTAAATGTTCATTTTGATTAACAAGTCCTTGTCCAAATACCATCCCTACTTACATACCCATGTATGATCTTACTTAGTTTGATTAGAATACAAATAATGGGATGGTTTTGTTGTAATCCTGAAGAGGTTCCCCAAATAATATATATAGTTCATATTGAATCATTCTCTCCCTTTAGTATTAAACCTCCATAAAATAATAATAAACCATTATGATATAATAAGAATAAGAACTCAAATATTTTGTTCTGTTTTTATGTTAATCAAATTATTTATATTAATATCATCTTTCATCAACTTGGAAACAAATCCATCATTCATATGTACAAATGACTACTAATTCATGAACCGATTTAATTTGATTTCCATCACCTCATCTTAAAATTAGTTATAATGAAAGATATAATTTATAAATATGATATTCAGGACATATTTATCCTTATAATGTAAAAATATATCATTTAATTTCTTATCATTCCATTCAAAAAAAATCATAATGTTATTCTTTAATAAATGTGTTCTACTACCTCTATGAAGAGATATGATTCATTACTCATCATCACATCACATGGACGATATATATAATCCTTTTTAAAGAAATAATATGAAATCCATGATATTTTTATCACTATAAAAAGATTTTTCTTTCTGTTTTGCAAAATTATTTTTGGAAAAATGATACTTTTGTGTAAGTACGGCCTCTCATCTCAATGATTGTAACATATTTAAATTTTCATTATAATATTTCATGTTTGAATTTAAAATTGTAATTTATGGGTATCAATTATAATTATTTCATGATAATTCTTTTAGAGATTATTTTAAAATGTCATATTTTACCATATTCAACATACAAAAGTCATTTAATAAATATGAACACAATTGTAACACCCCTAGATTTTATGAAATATATTCTTTTAATTTCATTAATGTCTTGTGTTGTATTCTACACCAAGATTACCTTGCGCTATACGCAACACCGTATTAACTTGCAGTATACGCAACACTATTCTTGGATCGTGTTACACACAATTTTGATAATAGTTATTCTACACAACATTGAGTATATATATATATATATATATATATTCAATGTATAAATGAAATATGGTTGGATTCTGTTTTACAAAACAACGAAGGATTCTTTCACAACACGCAACCCTGACTTGGCTTGCATTACACGCAATCGCGACCTTTCTCGATAGCGTGTGTTGTGCACAATACCGAGTTTTAATAAACAATGATATATTATTATAATATTGTCATGAACTAGCCGTTATGAATAGTATTAACTAAATTTTGAATTTTTTAAAATTATTATTCATCTTACACATTTTCTAGAACATGGTATAAGAACAAAATAAATTTTTCGTGTAAAATAAGTATTTTTACAAAAATGAAGTTTTGCCGCCATTTGATGGCGTACCCACTTTAAATCTAGTTTTTGACATTTTTATATGTTAAATTTGACAAAATAAAATTCTTCTTTTGAATCAGGATATAAAAATTTACATTAGATAAAGTTTTGATATTTTTCCGATAACTTTTATATTTTAATGAATAGTAAAAACACGCTATATTTTAATTAAACACAACTTTTTTCATCGTAATATCTTATGTGGTTAAATTATAATATTGAATGGATTTAAAGAATAAATAGAATATATTTTTACCATTTAATATAATGTATGTCATTAGCATTGATTTTACCTTGAATTCGTAGGTTAAATCAATTCAATCTTTTGCAATTTTTTAATGAAAAACCCGTTTTCTTTCGACAAGGGGATTAATTTTAATTTAATTTCTGCAACTTTTATGTATTGAATTTGGAAAAATGGATTCCATATTTAGAATCAGTTGGTCCAAATTATGTTAATAAGCTACTTTTTATTTTTGGGAATTATGAATAGTAACTACAGTAAATTTTATTTACGATAGTTAAAGGTAAATTGGGTAATTAAGGGAAAATATAATTTTTTAAAATTACCCTAAAAAATGTCAAAATCCTATTGGATGACTAAAAGTAGACCCATATCACATAAGGGTCGGATTATATTCATTTAATTAAATTTTTTTCAATGAAAATAATTTAATTATTATTAAAACCACAGAATGTGACAACATGTCACTTTCTTAAATCTTATAAGTATAATAATTTTAATCTAGAGATAAACTTCATGAAACTTCGAACATTAATAGTATACAGAAATATAATACAATTATCTACATCATAAGAATTTATTTAGAATTTTTAGGGATTAAATAATTATCATTTATTATGACACAAAGATGATGCAGTAATTGTCTTATTAATGAAATATTGACATAATTGATGTTATAAATGACACAATAAATGTAATTTGAGACTTTTTATGAATTACACTAATTTTCTAGGTTACTATGATATATTAGTGTTGATTTAATCAACTTGGTTCGAACATATAATTCTGTTATGACTTTAACAAAAATCATATATCAAATAGTGTCAAAATTGACACAAAATAGTTTTTAAATCAAATATTATATTATTAATTGTAATTTTTTTCCTAAAAATCTATGTTTCGGAAAAAGTACATAGATAAGGATATATATATTAATAATAAAAAAATTGGGGTTCGTTTGGCATGTTATAGTAAGTGTATTAACCATATATTGAAAGAAAACAAAAAGACACGGTAAAAGTTAAATTATTTAACTTAGAGTAAAATCTAATTAATATGGTTAAAATAATACCCTAAACGTGTCTAAATCCTATTGGATGATAGGATTTCGACCCATCCAAACTTTAGCTTCGAAATAAGACCCTTTGGAACCATTATAAACCGATTTTTACTTTAATATAAAATAATATTTTGAGATATTCCTAAGGTGCCCCTCTCCTCCCTTATAAAAGGGCACCTCCTCCCCCTCCTCCTAACACCAATTTGAGCACTCAAGCTCGGCCAACCCCTGCCATTTTTTACTCTACACTTCCCTAGAATAATCATAGAAGTCTTGGTCTTCTTCAAATACCAATCTTAGTTCCCTAAGTGGAGGATTCAAAGAGGCGTTCCAAAGAAGATGTAATATCCATTACCGATCTTTTCAATTTCTTTTTTCTTCAACTTCTTCTTCTTTAGTTGTTTCATGATAAAGTAATAACATCAGTATTAATTACATACTGATATGTTATTATAAATATGAAACAACCCTAATTCACTTTCTATCCATCCAACAGAAAAATGAAATCACCGCGCGTGCGTACGTACGGAATACCGTCACCGCGCCGTGGTGTAATCTATTTTCCACCATCACCTTACAAGGATGGGTATAATGGTGCAATGAGTAAATATTTATGATTATTATAAAGTAATATTTATACTGAAATAATATATATATACTCCAATACAGTTCCACTATCATATGAACGATATCATCACTCGTGCGTACGTACGGAATACCGTCTCCACGATGTGATGCGACTCATTCTACAAGATCATCATTACATAGTAATTATATAAATGAATTTATGAATAAATATGATATATGTTACACTAATACCATTATGGATATAAGTTATCTATAACCTCAAAAGATGAATAAGAATTTATTTGGCAAAACATGCATAAGAACAAAAGGCAATAAAGACCCGAGTAACAAGTAACAATGAAATACTACTAATAAGAAGCCAAGAATATGACCATATATGATATCATATCAATATGTATGATTCTTTAATAAGTAAATAACATTATTTAAACCATTATACAGGAGCTTCGGACACGTACAAAGCAAATCGGACCTAAGGTAAGGGAAATATCACAATCTCATTTTTATCCGAGATTGTTTATACTTTGGTTTTTACTGGGTTGTATTTTATCATCCACATCCATGTTTCCTCAATATGTAATGTTATTTCTATCCACCTACAATTTTTTAAATCCTATTTTACCCTTCGGTGAGTTTTTAGTAAATGATATGAAAGTAATCTTTTGTCATTTTTCGTACGAGGTACTTTTTGACTTTTTCGACAAAAGTACGAAGAATGTTTTTTTAACTTATACGGCATGAATGGATTTTTAAAACATTATTTCCTAGAAGCTTCCTTTACAAGTTTTCAAGCTTATTTTTAATCAACTTTTATTTGTACGACATGTTATGAATGGAAAAAATGTTTTTGAAGAAGAAAGGATATTTTCCTCAAGAATGGAGTTCAAGTGTTTTATCAAAATTATTTTCCATCTAAGATAATAAAGGGTTCTGTTTTTATCTCTTTTATTACATTGATTTGATCATTTTGTGATGGAATTATTTTTATGAATTCCTTTATCTTATATGAATTGACTTATGATGTCATGATGATTAAGATTCCCATTTGTATTAGATGGGTTATACAATGATGTATGATTTATGATTTTGTGGAACACATAAGAATGGTATCATTATGAGATGGGTGGGACCTATATCCCCTCCAATGCATTGGGTAAAGATTTTATATCTCATGAGATAGACATGGCTGGAACGGTAGGATATACCGGTTCTGTGAAACAGGACTGGAATGAGGGTGACTCGGTTCAGAAAGGGACCTTGTCCACTAATATAGTCTTGGAAATGAGTCTTGACTAACAAGAAATGATTCTCTATGATTATGTGTTTATGCCACAATGTTTCTTGTTTTATGTTATGATTATTGTGATTACATTTCACTGCCATGATTTATCCCATGTTATGAAATTATGATCTCTTTTGCAGGTTAAGATTTCCAAAAGTTATGTGCTTGTGTATATGATGTGATTGATATTTCTTTTTTTTACCCTTACTGATCATTTGAGCTCACCCTCTTATGTTTTCTTTTCCCCAAGATATAAAGAAGGGTTTTAGGTATAAAAAAAAGGAAGATCTTTTTGGGAGATGTTGAAGATCTTTCACCAGGAATAGAAGATTATATTCTGAGTTTCCAAAGACACTAAACTATTACGATCCTTGTGTGTGTGTTTTTGTTATGTACTAAGTATTCCGCAAATGTAATGTAATGTCAATGTACGTCAGGCTTCAGGTCTCTACAGTTGGTATCAGAGGAAAGGTTCAGTCATCCTTTGGAAACTAGGATGCGAAAACGTTAGTGAGATCCCTAGAGATATTTCTATGGTATGTCTAGGGATGTCTCTAAGGTTAAGTATACATATAGGTTATAGTCCTAGAACTGCGCTAACGGTCATAGAATTTACCCTAAGATGTTAGATATTGAGGGTACTCCCCCTTTATTATGTTTTTTTCCCTAGCATGATTTTTTCCTCTCACACTATTCTTTTTGGGTTTTAGACGATGGCTGGAACCCGAAGGAACCGTGTTGATCAATGAAATGGACAATGCAATGATTGTCCTCCTGAAAAAACAAATGTTATGGAAGATGGAGTGCAAAATCTTATTGATATACCTACACAAGCTATGAATCATTCTGGACTTCCAAATGAGCAGAGAAGGGAACAATATTCTATTGAGTCCATCATGAGGCAACGTCCACCTTCTTTCAGTGTGTCTTCTGATCCACTTGTTGCTGAACAATGGATCAGTACTACTGAAAAGATATTTTCAGTTCTTCAATGTTCTGAACATGATAAAGTCATCTTAGCAGTATATCGTTTGGAAGGTGAAGCTGATCAATGGTGGAATCTTATCAAGAATACGAGGCAAAGAGATGAAATTGAGTCAATGGAATGGTACAAGTTCAAGAACTTATTTTTCAATAAGTACTTCCCTCGTATTCTCCAAACAAAGATGGAGAAAGAGTTTCTCGAACTGAAGCAAAATGATGATGAATCTCTTGGTAACTATGAAGCAAATTTTACAAGACTTTCAAGGTACGCTTCTGGTATTATCATCCGACCTGAAAGTAAAGTTGATCGATTTTTCAGTGGCTTAAAACCAAGTCTTCGAAGGGTATTAGCTATAAGAGACTTCAGTAGCTATGAAGAAATTGGGTGTTGTCCTATCAAGGTAGAAATGGAAGTTGGTGTTACATATCCATCTCATGGTTTTGACAAGAAACGAAAGATGGAGTTCCAGGAAGAAATCTCATAATAATGGTGAAAAGAAGATGAATGTTTCCTTATGCACAAAGTGTGGAAAGAAGCATGGTGGATATTGTCTTAAAGGGACTAGAAAATGTTTTAAGTGTGGAAAAGAAGGTCATCGAGCAGCTGAGTGTCGAAGTAATGGAAAAAGGGTTTCTAATGATGTGAATAAATCAAACACTGCAGAGAACGCACCACCAACACTTCAATGCTTCAAGTGCAAGGAAATGGGGAATTATTCTAATAAATGCCCTAATCCAAGGGATAGTGATGATCAACATGAGAAACCACTGAAGGCAAAGGACAAAGGTAAGTCACATGCGATCACTATTGGTAATGTTGAATATGACAACGATATGGTGGAATGATTAAGTGTTTATGTAATGGGATTCCAAAATAATGTTGTATCATGGAGTATTGCAATATTTACTTATTGATGTGGTATTCATAGTGATTGAGATATTTTTGGAAATAAAATGATATGCACATAATGAAGGGAAAATGAGAAAATGAAATGTTTAACAGTATTCATGAGCTCATGATTGATATAAGGACTAAGTGGTATCATGGTTTGAGTATATAGAATTTTGAGGATTTTGGTATGTAAAAAGTGTTAACTTCTAACTGTATTCATGTTTTCACTAAGGTATTCAAGAGAATACATGATTAAGGACTTTGAATGTTTGAAATGTTACCAAAAAAACATATCTTATGATATATGGGGATCGACGATGGTGTTAAATCACTGGTAATCGTTTTCACTATGTTATGAGAGTGGACTGCAGTATTATGTATAAGCCTAAAGATTGGAATGGATTATGTTGGACATAAGTTAGTATTGTTTAAGGATAGATGTTTATTTCGATATTATTGATGGGATGTTATAGTAATATAGTTTTAGAAAAAGGACAACCTGCAGGACGGGCGACAGCCCATCGCGTCGGACAAGGCTGTGGAAATCGAACCCACAATCAAAGTGTGACTGGCCTTTATCGCCTACCACTGGCCTACAAGAAGTCCCTGTTTAGTAGAAACTAGTTTTATTTTATTAAGCAGTATGATATATGAAGTATAAGTTATTTTTATTGAAACCATATACGATTAATCTAACCATAAGATGGACTTATAACTTTTGCTAACCTTTTGTTTGAAAGAGATGGAATGACCCATTATCCTATCACATGATCTACTAACACATCAAGAATAACAAATTCAACTTCAATTCTTTAAGGGATGAAGTGGAAATTGTTCAATTCATGAACAACAGTGAGATTGTACCAAAATCATGCAAGTATTTATTTTAATTCATCAACTTTAGGGAAATGATCTTGAAACCCAAAAATGTTGTCCTAATGATCTTATATCTGATGAATCAGATGGTACCTTAGATCATCACAAATTTATGGCTTTGCGATTGTTGGGTTTTTCATAGCCTTGTTCTCTACCACTCTCCATCAGAACTTGATGGTTAGATTTTTCTTCCATATCCAAATTTTCACCTATGTGGAAACCCAGTGATTAGTTTATTTGGGTAACCGTTACGTTTCATACTTTTTTTTAAAGATTGGTTTTTGTATTCCTTTTTACGATGTGGGTTTCTATTAAAGAAACTTTTGAGTAGTAAACCATTTATAACCCCGACGAATTTCAAGGGAGAAATTCATTTTAATGGGGGTAGAATGTAACACCCCTAGATTTTATGAAATATATTCTTTTAATTTCATTAATGTCTTGTGTTGTATTCTACACCAAGATTACCTTGCGCTATACGCAACACCGTATTAACTTTCAGTATACGCAACACTATTCTTGGATCGTGTTACACACAATTTTGATAATAGTTATTCTACACAACATAGAGTATATATATATATATTCAATGTATAAATGAAATATGGTTGGATTCTGTTTAATGAAACAACGAAGGATTCTTTCACAACACGCAACCCTGACTTGACTTGCATTACACGCAATCGCGACCTTCCTCGATAGCCTGTGTTGTACGCAATACCGGGTTTTAATAAACAACGATATATTATTATAATATTGTCATGAACTAGCCGTTATGAATAGTATTAACTAAATTTTGAATTTTATAATATTATTATTCATCCTACCCATTTTCTAGAACATGGTATAAGAACAAAATAAATTTTTCGGGTAAAATAAGTATTTTTAAAAAAATGCAGTTTTGCCGCCTTTTGATGGCGCACCCACATTAAATCTAGTTTTTGACATGTTTATATGTTCAATTTGACAAAATAAAATTCTTCTTCTGAATCAGGATAAAAAAATTTACATTAGATAAAGTTTTGATATTTTTCCGATAACTTTCATATTTTAATGAATAATAAAAACACGCTATATTTTAATTAAACACAAATTTTTTCATCGTAATATCTTATGTGGATAAATTATAATATTGATTGGTTTTAAAGTATAAATAGAATATATTTTTACCATTTAATATAATGTATGTCATTAGCATTGATTTTACCTTGAATTCGTAAGTTAAATCAATTCAATCTTTTGCAATGTTTTAAAGAAAAACCTGTTTTCTTTCGACAAGGGGATTAATTTTAATTTAATTTCTGCAACTTTTATTTATTGAATTTGGAATAATGGATTCCATATTTAGAATCAGTGGGACCAAATTATGTTAATATGATACTTTTTATTTTTGGAAATTTATGAATAGTAACAATGGTAAATTTTATTTATCATAGTTAAAGGTAAATCGGGAAATTAAGGGTAAATATAATATTTTAAAATTACCCTAACAAATGTCAAAATCCTATTGGATGACTAAAAGTCGACCCATATCACCTAAGGGTCAGATTAGATTTATTTAATTAAATTTGTTACAATGAAAATAATTTAATTATTATTAAAACCAAAGAATGTGACAACATGTCACTTTCTTAAATCTTATAAGTATAATAATTTTAATCTAGTGATAAACTTCATGAAACTTCGAACATGAATAGTATACAAAAATCTAATACAATTATCTACATCATAGGAATTTATTTAGAATTTTTAGGGATTAAATAATTATCATTTATTATGACACAAAGATGATGCAATAATTGTCTTATTAATGAAATATTTACATAATTGAGTTATAAATGCCAAATTAAATGTAATTTAAGACTTTTTATGAATTCAAATAATTTTCTCGGTTACTACGATATATTATTGTTGATTTAATCAACTTTTTTTGAACATATAATTCTGTTATGACTTTCACAAAAATCATATATCAAATAGTGTCAAAATTGACACAAAATAGTTTTTAAATCAAATATTATATTAGTAATTGTAATTTTATTCCAAAAAATCTAATTTTCGGCGCAATGACTTAGATAAGGATATATATATTAATAATAAACAATGTGGGGTTCTTTTGGCATGTTATAGTAAGTGTATTAACCATATAGTGAAAGAAAACAAAAAGACACGGTAAAAGTTAAATTATTTAACTTAGAGGTAAATCTAATTGATAAAGTTAAAATAATACCCTAAACTTGTCTAAATCCTATTGTTTGATAGGATTTCGACCCATCCCCACTTTATCTTCGAAATAAGACCCTTTGGAACCATTATAAACCGATTTTGACTTTAATATTAAATAATATTTTGAGATATTCCTAAGGTGCCCCTCTCCTCCCTTATAAAAGGGCACCTCCTCCCCCTCCTCCTCACACCAATTTGAGCACTCAAGCTCGGCCAAACCCTTCTATTTTCTCCTCTCCACTTCCCTATAATAATCCTAGAGGTCCTGCTCTTCTTCAAAGACCAATCTTAGTTCCCTAAGTGGAGGATTCAAAGAGGCGTTCCAAAGAAGAGGTAATATCCATTACCTATCTTTTCAATTTCTTTCTTTTTCAACTTCTTCTTATTTAGTTGTTTCATGATAAAGTAATAACATCAGTATTAATTACATACTGATATTTTATTATAAATATGTAACAACCCTAATTCACCTTCTATCCATCTTACGGAAAAATGAAATCACCGCGCGTGCGTACGTACGGAATACCGTCTCCACGCCGTGGTGTAATCTATTTTCCACCATCACCTTAAAAGAATGGTTATAATAGTGCAATGAGTAACTATTTATGATTATTATAAAGTAATATTGATACTGAAATAATATATATATACTCCAATACAGTTCCACGATCATAGGAATGATATCATCACTCGTGCGTACGTACGGAATACCGTCTCCACGATGTGATGCGACTCGTTCTACATGATCATCATTACATAGTAATTATATAAATGAATTTAATGAATACATATGATATATGTTACACTAATAACATTCTGGATATAAGGTTTCTATAACCTTAAAATATGAATAAGAATTTATTCGGCAAAACATGCATAATAACAAAAGGCAATAAAGACCCGAGTAACAAGTAACAATGAAATATTACTAATAAGAAGCCAAGAATATGACCATATATGATATTATATCAATATGTATGATTATTTAATAAGTCAATAACATTATTTAAACCATTATACAGGAGATTCGGACATGTACAAAGCAAATCATACCTAAGGTAAGGTAAATATCACAATCTCATTTTTATCCGAGATTGTTTATACTTTGGTATTTACTGGGGTGTATTTTATCATCCACATACATGTTTCCACAATATGTAATGTTATTTAAATCCACCTACAATTGTTTAAATCCTATTTTACCCTTCGGTGAGTTTTTAGTAAAATATATGAAAGTAATCTTTTGTCGTTTTTCGTACGAGGTACTTTTTGACTTTTCCGACAAAAGTACGAAGAATGTTTTTTTAACTTATACGACATGAATGGATTTTTAAAACATTATTTCCAAGAATCTTCCTTTACAAGTTTTCATGTTTATTTTTAATCAACTTCTTTTTGTACGAAATTTTAAGAAAGGAAAAAATGTTTTTGAAGAAGAAAGTATATTTTCCTCAAGAATGGAGTTCAAGTGTTTTATCAAAATTATTTTCCATCTAAGATAATAAAGGGTTCTGTTTTATCTCTATTATTACATTGATTTGATCATGTTGTGATGGAATTATTTTTATTAATTCCTTTATCTTATATGAATTGATTTATGATTTCATGATGTTTATGATTCCCATTTGTATTACATGGGTTATGCAATGATGTATGATTTATGATTTTGTGGCACAAATAAGAATGGTATCATTATGAGATTGGTGGGACCTATATCTCCCTCCAATGCATTGGGTAAAGATTTTATATCTCATGAGATAGACATGGCTTCAACGGTAGGTTATACCGGTTCAGTGAAACAGGACTGGAACGAGGGTGACTCGTTTCAGAAAGGGACTTTGTCTACTAAGATAGTCTTGGCAATGAGTCTTGACTAACAAGAAATGATTCTATATGATTATGTGTGTATGCCACAAAGTTTCATGTTTTAATTTATGATTATTGTGATTACATTTCACTGCCATGATTTATCCCATGTTATGAAATTATGATCTCTTTTGCAGGTTAAGATTTCTAAAAGTAATGTGCTTGTGTATACGATGTGATTGATATTTCTTTTTTTAACCCTTACTGAGCATTTGAGCTCACCCTCTTATGTTTTATTTTCCCCAGGATATAATGAAAGGTTTTAGGTATAAAAGAAAGGAAGATCTTTATGGGAGATGTTGAAGATCTTTCACTAGGATTAGAAGATTATATTCTGAGTTTTCAAAGACACTAAACTATTACGATCCTTATGTGTGTGTTTTTGTTATGTACTAAGTATTCCGCAAATGTAATGTAATGTCCATGTAAGTCAGGCTTCGGGTCTCTTCAACAATATTTTCAAAACACCTGATAAGAACTTAATTCATTAATTAAATAAATATAAAATCAAATTAAAAAAAATAAACATTTAAAAGAATCTTAAAAAATATAATAATTAATTTTTTTTTAATTATTTATCTAGGTAGATTATATACATGCTGATTTGATCTTGGTGTAAGGGGTTTCTAAATTCAATTTCCATTCATTCAGTTACACAACTACTATATTGATTATGTTATTATATAAAATTGTGTGAATTGAAGAATAATTTTTTTATATCATATTTTCATTTGTTTTTTTTTTGTGGATTAATATTTTTACACATAATATTTTCATTGATTAATTATCACTTCAATGATAAAATCATTGTAAGGGAGTTTATCTCAATTTACATTAATTGATGTGCAGTTTAATGTTATGCACATAATTTCATTTATAAAGTTTATATGATATAATATTTACAAATAATATCAATAATAAATCTTACGTCATGGTATTCTATGTTACCATTCATTTTATTCCATCTAATGGGATGTGGTTCAAATGTTACCAGAGTTGTAATGACTTCACGCTACAACCATGTTTATTTACATTTTTCGTTGAATTTTCTTCTAAGGGAATTAATATAAAATTAATTTCGTAAAAAATATTTCCTTTAATTTTTTCTACATATGAATGAGGTTTCCATGTTCGTTTTTTATTTTTTTCTTTAATGAATAGAAAAACATCAATAAATATTTTTGTATGTTAAAAAAATATTTTATCTTATTCTAAATCTAGATTAGTCTTCATAAATATATATATTAACTTCAAAATATTTTAATTATTTATTTAATATTATCCAATTAATTTTCAAATATATTTTTAACATTGTTTATAATTTGACCAAATAGTTTAAATGGAATCATTATGTTATTTTTCAGATAAGGTAATTTTTCCCTTTTTACTAATGTGAGAGTGTAATGTATTAAATTTTCGTATATTCTATAAAACAATGTTACCACTATTTTGAACTAAAAAAATATAATAATATTCCTTTATATGATTCATAATTTATCTTCAATTATTTTTTTAGGATTTTTATAAATTTTTTAATATTTTAATGAAGTGACTTCAAAGTGGAAAGGGTATTTTTTCATGTAATGTTCTATATGATATTTGAAATAAATTTTCATATACATAAAAAATATAATGTTTATATTAAATAAATATATATATATATCATATATATATATATATATATCGTTATTCCTTCCATTGATGGGATAATAATTTCTTTAATTTCATTTAACAAATTCCTACTTTATTGAGTAACAATTTATTTTCATATGAGTCATGAATATGAAAACCATTTAATTTATATGGATACTAATTATTATTATAAACTATGATTTATTAACTTTTCATTTAAAATTCTAAAACGATCATTATATTACTATTTCACCAATATAAAACTCTAATGTGTTTGGTAAATATTTTTTCTAATGAGATGGCATGTATGGAATTTGACAGTAACTGCAATTCATTATAGGATTTTTTTTCACGAGTGATATTGTCTATGATGTTTCCCATGGATCATGTTTATGTTATTATACATGTTTAATAAAAAATTTATTTGTTTATATGATCACATGATACCATATTTTTTATGTTATGCTTTAATGAAATTACTCTTCATCCCTCAATTTTATGATACCATGTTATACCAATGACTCACACATTATATTTCCTTATCATGATTGTTCCCTTAGTGGGGTTTTTAGCTCACTACATTCTTCTATATATTCATTATATTTTCATATAATGTTTTAGGATCTCAAAGAGAATTTGGATATCTCTATGATGAATAAAAAATGATAATGTTATGTTTTACTTTCTTATGAGGTTTTATGTACCTCATCTTTTAAATACACAAGGATTTATTTACTTTGGGTTATAATTAATGTATTTTTTTTGTTAGAAATAATGAAATAATAAGTTTAAATGGATCGGGTTTCTATATCTACCCATTAAAAAAATGTATGGGCGCAATATTAATTGATTATGGATAACTAATAAAATTGGAATAATTGACTAGAGACAATTGTATTTCACAATTACCACAAAAATCATAAACAAATTCTTGTACCATATCCTCAAAAATCTGAATAGATCACTCAATTTTCACACCCATTAGCAGATTATATACTATTATTAAATTTAATTAATTCCTCTAGAAAACCATCTAATACCTGTATGTAAATCATGGGTACCTATTTGAAACATGTTCATATGGAAGAAGATAGAACATTATAACCTCAAAGACGCATTAGTGCTCATGATTGACCACCTTAATCATCTTCATGATGGGTAGGAAATGATATGATTTCATTTCTGTATCAATGACAACCTAAATCAAATCATTCCCACATGTATTCTTTGGTAATCCATTGACAATTTCCATATAGATCTCAACCAACTTCAATTTTAGAATATACAAAGTTTATAACAAAAAACCATGTGTATGGTGATGCATTTTAATTCTATGAAATGTATTGAATGTGACGAAAAACCTTAAATTAACCACATAATATATGAGTAATAATACCAAAATATGAAATCAAGATACATATATGTAAACCTAGGGTTCATGGACTATCATGGGTGGTTTCATATATCTAAAATTCCTTCCCGAGAGATATATAAACAACCACTCTTCTTCAGAAATGTAGAGTACCAATGGGATATTGCGACTAATCAATCAAGGTCTCCCCACCATTTAGGATTTTTACTAATGTATAGAAAATTTGTGTCTTTAACCTTCTTGAGTAGAACATATTCTTGAAATATTGACTCATCCTTCATTGAGGATAAGATAACCATCTCACCAACCTCTATCAATTCATATAACACCTCAATGATTATACTCATCAATGACTAATCATACACTGATTGCATCAATGGTTGAGTTGGTAGTTTCCTACTCAATGCATCAGATATTGTGTACCCTTTTCTATGAGTATAAGAAATATTAATATAAAATGTATGATTACAGTCAACCCAGCCTCTCAGATTCATGTTCAAATCACTCATATTAAAAATATACTTCAGACATTTATGATCACTATAACCCATAAAATGTTCTCCGAAGAGATAGAGTTTCATGTTTTGAGAGAATTCATAAAACATTCCAACTCAATTCCATTTGTATGGTAGTTATTCTCATAATGGTGTAGTTATAAAGAGCTATTTTCCAAAACATTGTTTCCCTACCACATGACACACCACAATTTTATACCTATGGAATCACAATAAACACCATAACCTAATATCTATTACAGAATAATTAGAATGAGGAATGAATCCAACAACTTATTTTTTCCATATAATTATATTTTATTATTTACATTACATCAAAACGTAATAAACATTCAAGTCATAGTTGTATTTGTATATGAAATCATAGAGAAGTCCAAGAAAAATACGAATAATATCTATTCAGGACTAGAACACTATGAATACCAAACAAATTTCTAAGTCTATAAAAAATCATTACCGCATGAATAATTTTAGGATCCATTGAGATTCCACTCATAGATATAATATATCATATAAACATCACTAATTGGATCCCAAAATTATATATAGAAATATTACAAAATAAAAAATGCTCTATCAAAATTATAAAGATGATATTCAAAAAATAGATTTGTTCCTACTTTTACCTAGTGAAGGGAAAAAATATCAACCACACAAACCACCATTATAGAGTCAAAAAATAAATTAAAAAAACATTTTTTCAATTCCATAAATAATGTAGGATCATCTGTGAGTCTGAATGGAATGAACAGAAACTCCAAATTCCAATAACGGTTACTAAATAATTAATTTTATATATCCTCGTCATGAACATCGAACATGTGGTTCCACAATATTAGGTAAATCATATAATACTAACAAGACCCCATGATATGATAAGAAATATCATCAACTATTCATAAGGGTTATAATTTATCTCTAGTCACATGATTTTGATTTCAATAATTAATGGAAAATATGAGGGTCCCATTTCCCTTCGTAGAAAAGTGAATATGTGAATACCATCGTGACATGATATGATGAATAAATAGCATTCTCTAAAAAAATTACCAGTAAAATTTAATATCCTTTAACATAGTAGGTTCAATGAAATACGATGGAATATAAATGGTAATCACTATAGTAAGAAATTAAACAATGAACATGACATCACTCTATGGTGGAAACATAGAAAATTCATCATGAAGTATATCTTCATACAAACAACCCACTATAAAAATTGTGTCTCTAAAGTGAGTGTCGACATAATCAAGGATTTTCACTTGTAACTATGATTGTACTGCTCTAGATAAAAATTTAAATATGCCAAACCCTCCAAGATCAATGATCTCAATAACCCTAAAAGTTTTGGGTGACTCTATTTGGGAGATGAGAACATAACTTGATGATGATAACAATTGATCTTATATTTAATACTGATCCAATAATCCTTGATAACAATATGTTTGAAAACATCATGATCATGATCAAAAAGTCCCATACCACTTCATGGTTGACTATAGTCACCCAACATGTGGGATATTTAACACATTGTTCAATCCAATAACTCAATGTTTAGGAAGAAAAGAAAACAATGGATATGTTAGGAACACAATAATACTACATAAATTAACTTTAATTATAAAAATGAGTTAGGGTAACTTATATCAAATAATACATGCACCACAGTTGAAGAAATAAATAATGTACCTCTATTGTATCATTCAATGTGTCAGATTATTTTAGTGCATACTCCACAATGTAATTCATACAATCTAAGATCCTCCTTCAGACGTTTTGGATACATGAAAACCACCCTAGAATGATTTTATGATACATCACCGTTGGAAGAATCAGAACAAATCTATTAATCATTTGTGGTAGTTAATCTAACCTTACTACCGTGGGAAATTCTTCCAAGAAAACACATATGATTACCAGATTATCCTAAATTTTAACATGCTCTAACTGCATAAATAGAATTTTTCATGGTATGAATAAGACATCAAGAGTGATAAAAAATATTTTTGTCCGTATGAATCCCATGAACCTATAGATGAGTAAAAATAAACCCCACTATGGTATCTTTTTACTCATAAGAAATACGATGGACCAAAACTATAGTAACCAATGTTCAACCTAAACATTATTTCCCTGATATGTCTAACTATAACATAAAAAATATTCTAACTACCTCTAAAATGGTAAAACTTCATAATAGAATATATATCGACTGAATATCACCCCTCAGTACCACCACAATTCTTAGAGATTTAAGGTATTCATTAGTGACATGATTGGGTTCCATTTTCTCATAATCAATGAAATCGATGGTATACTATAATACTTAACAATCACCTTAATCTATGGTTATAAAAAATCTGTCTTTTACACTCCCAAAATCTCATGAAAAAATAGAGGGAGGATAAAATTCTTGAAATTGCTCTAGGTAAGGACTTAATGTAACGTGGATTTTTTTTAAAGAGTCCCATCACTTCTATCATAGTTCTTCAAGACTGTACATGAAGAAAACCACAAAAATCCTCTATAGTTTTCAGAAACATATAGATATATTAAGTAAACTGAATGCACTCTTTTGATTTAATGGTTTCCTTGGTCACCCCATAAGATGGGTAGATTAATCCTATTGAATTACAATCCATTATATACCACTTATACATTTCCAACACCCTACTAGAATAGATTTATAAAAGTGGTGAAAAATGGTTCCACTAAAAATGATCTTTTGGATGATTTATCTATTGAACATTTCTCATAGATTCTTCTCATTGAATCAAAATTGGTTTTATGAGGAATTTTGTAATAAATAAAAATACAATAACTAATTATCATATATTATTTTATATAATAGAATACCATCATTATGATTATAATCATTTTCCTTAAACTATAATAATATAAAGAAATCATTATATTCATATTAAGGATGTACCAGACCTTAAAACGGAACATGTCCATTTAAATAAAGCAAAATTTATGTCAATATAATTAGGATATAAAATAACATTTCATGATTAAAAAAGTATATACCATGTTAACACAATTTTAGACACAAATGTGAGTTTTCTAGGTACCCTAATGCGCTAACTATACATATTGTGAATGTCCAAACACCAATATACCAAAGACCCTGTTCGAAACCCAGTTAATGTCATAACACTTCCAAATGGGTAATCTCTATGACACTAATTTTTATCAAAACATTATATGTAATTTTGACACATCCTTCGTGATGGCCCATCATAAGATAACGAACAAAAAATAACCACAAAAATTCCATGATTAACAAAAAAGATGTAAACCACTTTTAAAAAAATGGAATAAAATGAATAGACCATGAGATATAAAAATATAAATGGAAATAAAAATCATTATGATAAATATAAATTACAAAAAAGTATAAAAGTTACCATTGACCACCACAAATCTATCTCTCTAAGAAGGATTAAATGATCAAGGGAATCCCAAAACCTATGTGATTACATTTTATTTACCTATTTATAAAAAACAAATCGACAATATACTAAATATATATGTATGGTGTTCATATAGATCCAGGAATAATTTAATTAATGAAACTATACAAATTAAAATACCATAAAAATTACAGTTTGTGATTTGAAAGAAATATTTTTTTTAAACATTAACTGAGAAATAATTTTTAAGTCATCATTTGATTTATAATTAAATACATCCATATTAACATAAAAAAATAATATGAAAATTAAATTTAAGAGATCATGTATGAATCATTACAACTATCCATGGATACCGCATAACAAATACAAGAGAGAAATTGAGCCTAAAAGGTACAATAATGTTTAATACCAAAAATAAATTTCAAATCCAATCATTGGGCTATAGAATATTGAAATATATATTTATACATGTAAAGGAACACTAATAGATGACCGAAGGATATTCAGTCCCCCAAATATCTCTTCATATCAAAAAAGAACCCATAGAGGAAGATTATACTCTAAGTTAACATCTGTATATCCTATAACACCAATAGTTCTGGATATATTAAATTTTCAAAAAGTTTTTGAAACCTATAAAAAAAATTGAAAAATTATTTTCACAGTTAATAAAAACTTCTCCCAAACTTCAAAAAAAAAATTAGAATCAGAACTCCCTTGAAAGCATCTCATCAAGTGTATAGTGTGAACAAATTTATTCTTTTAGAAAAACCACATTAAGAAAATGAATATATTTAATAAAAATAACATTGACATGAATGAAATTTATTTCATATATCAAATATAATGAATGCACTATAATATTAAGTATTTTATATATTAAAACCTGTATATACAGACACATACCTCATATAATGTAAATAAATAACCGCATTTGAGAATTTTTATAATAAATGAGTAGACTAGGTCCTCAAGAACAGATATACACATTAAATATTATCAAATATATATATTACACAACATATGTTAAAAAAATACCATCTTCATTCCAATGAGATGAAGGGATAAGATTCCACGAAATGGTCTATTATGAGTAGAGAACCCTCATAAAAAATAAAATATACATCAAGGTGATTTATCACGAATAATTTAAAACTACAATATACATAATGGGATAATCCAATAGAGTGTAGGGGAAGGTATAGTTTGGGAAAAATTAATGTTATTAGTGATGAGAAAAAAAATGATCAAGGTAAAGGGGTTCAATTCTATCTTTTTAGTGGTTCATATTGGGGGGGGGGGTGGTTAAGCATTTAATTTAGAAAAGATATGAACATACTATGTATGGATTCATTAATATTTAAATATAAAGTGCATGGTTAAATATTTAGAGTTATATGGTTTAGTAAAACTATGATGAATCTATTAGACACCATTGTAAAACAACCTAGAAACACAAATGTTTTTCTTTGTGTGTGGCATCATTTTTCCCACCATGTTCTAATTATAGAAATCATTACTGGACACCATAGTTCAATGTTGTGAGGATAACAAATAGTCAACAATAATTTTTTACCTAATCCATACACCTATCTTTTATATTCAAAAATACATTTTTCCAAGATAAGACTCCCACAATATATAAAATTAGGAAGAGGAAAAATCATTGAAAAATGAAGACATAACTATGACCTAGAGGGAATCAAAAAAAAATTATACAACCATTAGGATCCTTGGAATTTATTAAATATATCATCAATTTGTGAAATAGAACATATATTTTATATCAGAAACAACTTTAGATAAAAACATCCAATACAAGTTTATAATGAACCATATACCTTCTTTACAAATAGAACGCGACCAAGACTAGGAAGAAGGACGGATATTATGTAAAATTTATATTATAATTCCCTTAATTAGAAATTAAATTAGATGAATTTCCTTTATTCTATTTTATATAATTTCTGTGAAACAGAATTCTTTTCCTAGTGGAATATAAATCATGAAATACACTTCACTTTTAGGTGGAAAATTAATAAATTTTTTAAGAGTTACACTAGGATACATAACCATAATGGTTGGAATATTTATAGCCTTAATTATATAAATAGTCTCCAAAGTGATCATTAAAATGTTATTAGAAATAGTTTTATCCATTATTGTTAAATGACCTACATTTTTTTATTCATGTCATTGGACAAATTATTAAGATTAATTATCACAAAATGATATGTTGACTTTAGTTATGAATAATTACAATAGATGTGATCCTTTAAAGTAACAAACACATATATTCCTCAGATTACATCAAATATATCCATATATAAAATAGAAATGTGTTGAAAAAATTGGAATCCATTGATGTTTTTGAAAATTTTAGTCATTTAAATCCCTTGGAATCTTACATACAAATAGGTTACTAGTTATTGATCACATGTGGAATCATATCTATATTCATCCCCATTTAATTTATGAAATGTAATGAAATAAAATATTGGGATGTAGAAAAATAAAATAAAACATTCATAAGAGTTGAGGTAGGAAAATTGGTACCTCATATAATCAAATTATTCATTGATCCTTCATGATCATTTATACAATAACAAATAACCACTTCTATGTTCCTCCATATTTCATGCTTCAACGTTATGGTTAAATCATATGAGGATTTATGGTGTCTTTATAATCACCATGTCTCACTTGGTTCTCATGAAAAAACTATTATAACAATTTCATCAAGTTAAAGAAGAGTATGTTTGATACACATGTCATTTATTACTGTGAAATAAATTTTTAGCATTACAGAAATAATATTTATGATGTGTCATATGATATAAATTTTGACATTATTTGGGTGGTGTAATTAAATGTCTCTGCATATTCACGAACAATAAATATGAGAGAAATTAACTTTTTTTTATTTTGGAGGGGATGACTATTAATTGATATGTTGTTTTTATTTTGTGATTATCTTCCTCATAGGAAGTATGTATCCCTCTTATTATCACTCATAGTATTATATATCCCACATGTACCTACGGTGACTAAACTAATTACTTAAGTATAATTACATATAATATTAATTTTAGTTATTATATATATGTGAAATATGTCTATATAATCTTAAATCTAGTCATATATATCTCATAATTAATTTTAGGTCATATTCCAGACATCAATATATATTCCATGAATTATGTAATAAAATCCACTCTAGAGAAAATCAATATATGTTCATAAAAATAGATACATAATCTATATATTATCAATTTTAATTCTTAAGAATGATTAAGTATATCATTATTCACATCATTATGGCGTGTTGGTAGAATTATTTATTGAATAGTTCTAAAAATCCAACCCATGAGAGGCATTGGTCGAATTTACCATCAACATTTAAAAACTGACATTTTCATGCAAGATCCTCCAACAAGCAGACCGCTAACTTGACTATTATATTAATCTATGATTCAAAGAAATACAATATTACATTCACTATACTAATCCACACTATTAACTTTTTAGATTCCTAATCCCCCAAGAATGATAAATGTATTATTCATTAGAACTTATATATATTGATCCACATTTTATGGTTTACCATTTTGATTTCCTCTATCAATTAGATGAAACTAATGTTCAATTATTTAAATAAGGTTTTTGGTTCACATATGTTTTAGGTGAATCAATATTCTATATGTCCTCTTATTTCATGAATCTAGTACATCGAAGAAGTTCCCCTTTTTATAGTAAAAAAAATACAAGATAATCATACATTACTAGTACACTTATGACATATGATATACCAAATCATAAAAACAATTATAACCATGTTACAAATAAATACATAATATGAGAAATGTTTCCATATAGGAATGTTTCATTACTAATTAATGATATCATACACTCAATGTATAATCCCACGTTGCTGACACTAAAGAACTCTTGTTGTTGTATAAAGACACCTTTTGTATCCATAGGAGCTTTGGAAACATGATGTTATTCATACAGATGATAGATATATATTTTATACAAAGAAATATTACGTCTCATCATTTATTAACTCTATTATATTATCCAAATATGATATAATAATAAAAAATGATACCATTTGTGACATCCTAACCCTAACTATTGTCCTGGATAGTGTATATTATATTAAACATACATGACTTCCCCAATTCCCCAAGGGATTTAAATAAATTTCCAGGAAATACTAAATCCTTTCGGGATGTTTTCACTATTAAAAAACATTAAAATATCAAGAATAAATAAAAGCACCCAGACCAAAATATACTATAAATGAATTATAAAAATAATAACTCAAATTAAATTCCAATAAAACCAGAATATCATAGTACCAAAAAAAATATATAATGAGGAAACCCAATATAACTACATGTCATTCTCATGAAAAAAACCAATGTTGTATCACCCCAATGATTCCATACCATAACTGAAATCTCATTTAATTGTACTAATAATGTATCATCTTGATGCTCTACCAATGAAATAAGATACCTTTCCTAAACATCTGTCATATAGAACACCATCTTTATGTGTACCCATGTGCATATATAAGGGATGAGTAGTCACAATATTTAGAAAATCCCCAATAAACATCATAAATAATTCCACTAATAGAAAAATGATTCATCATGTTGATGGAATCATTATTAAAAAATGTAGGAACATCATAATAATTTTTCCAAATTAATTAAATTCGAATTTAAAAATAGAACAGTTTATCAATTTATTACAATTTTTATACAAATTCAATGTTTTACACACATACACATGCATTCAATGAAAATACAAATACACTTGAGAGGGATCTCATAAATCAAACATGTAGTTCATTGGTGATATAACTTTTTATTCTTCTATTATAGATTGACTCACCATTAAATGATCACATATAATCCAAATTAACACACACAAAACACAAAATTCAAGGTTTAAAAAATATTAAATTATATTATTCCACAAAAATATATAACTTCCTTTATATTTTTTATAAGTAATAATTATTGTGTTATAATAAAAAATAATAAGCAATAATCGTACAACAATTATTATTTTCAAAAACTAATCAAATTCCATGATTTTTGAAATAAAAACCAAAAAGGGTATTCTTAAATAAACCATCCAATGCTTCATTCGAAATTATTAGAAATTTATTTGAGAAAATCTATGCATACATTTTCAGGAATAAGTAGAGAACAAATATAATCCCCCAAGATCATGAGGAATCTCATGAAATATAATGAATCATGATTTGATCTATCTGATTTGTGATTTATTTCTGATTCAAACATGAATTTTGAAAAAACAAATCATCAACCAATGACCAATCCATCATATATAATAATAGAAACCCTGATCTAAGGTTTTGTTAAGATAAAAATGAGGGGATCCAAGAGGTAAGGAAAGAAAGGGGGAGAAAAACTCACTTACATGAGATATCATATATTCAACAAACAATGATCTATTGATATAATGTTATAGTGGTAGAGGAGTTTCCAAAACATCCAAGGGTGTCCCTTGGATGGGTATCCTAGATCATTATGATAAAAATGAGATTTTTTATTCATGAAGTTGATATAAAATAAAAATTTTTGATGTTATTAATTATCATCCCATAGTTAGGATCCATGAATTAAAATCATTTTGAGTGATAGTAGACAACATAATTGGGACCTCGTGGTTGTGTTATACAGTTTTATAAACTTTTCAATAACTGGGTCAATTGTACTATCAAGAAACACCAAATTAGCTTGGTTATCTACATGATTCAGACAATTATTTTTCCAGCCATGCATTTTACAAGTGACTCCAATATTCCATTGCATGTATTCTTGGATAATATGCATGGTTTCACCTGACCATGCCAAAATAATAAAACCCTTAACATTGTCTCTAAAATATAGTAAAAACGTCTAAAAAATCATAGAACTCAACCAAATAATAATATGACATAAGAAATAAAAAATTAACAGGTGAATTATAAGAAAATAATGGTGTTTCATATATCATATAACTTAATTTATAACTATCTAAATATTCATCCCCATAATGCTATGTAGTAAGGGGTAGAGGGGATAAAGGAATATTTATACATCTCTTCCCTCCCAAAAATAAATGTTTTGATGAAATAGTGACAAATTCTTATAAGAATCAAATTCTTATATTACTTTGGTAGTAGATCATATGGAATTAGAAAATATAATAAATATATCAATCACAACCAAACAAAGGGAAGCTTCATATCAAAATACATGAACTACATACAACATTCCACTAGAAAAAAAGTTTCACAATTATGAGCCAGTAAACTAGATTTTATATAAAAACTCAAAAAATAACGATCTATATTAAATTAATTAATATATTAATTATATATATACTAATCATCAATTTATTACATCATAAATTTTGTATTAATCAATTCATGTCAGAAAAAATTGTGTATTCATAATTCCATATTTAACATCCATTTTTTATTTGATTATTGTAGAGTGTTTATACCAACCAGCTATATTGTTTATAATTAATAAATATTTTACCATCATCAACACCCATTACAAAAAATTCAGTTATAATTCATTATCATTATATATTTTTCATATTCTATGATGAAATATATATTAACTAAAATAAAGATAAATACTTAAAAAACATGTACACTTATTTTTTCTATCAATCATTGAGACTACTAATAAATAAAGAAATGCTATCATAATGAAAATAATTCAATAAGTTCCCACTCATAGACTAAACTATGAAACCCATAAATGAACCAAGCATACAGATTTGAAAAATAGGAAAGTATGGCTTTCAATATGTGCTCTATATTCATCCCCCATTTACATCGTACGAGTTATACAACCTATGAAATATAACCCATCCATTTCTAAATATCCCAACAATACCATTTTTCATTACAATCATAGAAAATTATATACAATAATATATAATAGATAGGTAAATTTTTTAACCCATAGATTTAATTGGAAACAAAGGCTATCAAACCAAGGAAAATACAATGAATAATTATTTCAAGCTCATTATTACCCCATCAACATTAATTTATCAATCATAATTACCTATTTATAATTAACATCTTGAAATAACTAATTCATAATGAGAATATTTTGTCCAGAATTAACATAACATCTAAATCTATAATCATCTATGAATAAACCCTATAAATTATTTATTATATTCATTAAAACATATAATTTTTTAAAGAATAACCAAAATTGAATTAGCATTAATCAATCATTATTTACATAATCCTATTGTATTTTCAGGATAATACCAGTTTCATGTACATAAAACATTCTTTAGGAATAGTAATAAATATAGAAATAAAATCACACTATCTAGGAAAATACTAAGAGTAATCAATAAAACATATCATAAACCACATGGGATCATCACACATAATTAATATTGAATACATTCATAATCACTTGATTATTATATTCATTAATGTAAAACTAAACCATATATTCATTAATGACAAATCATTATAATTAGACATAAAAACCTAAATATCAATAGAAAACAAATCTTATACCACTGTTTGAAGCCTTTAATATTATCAAACAATGAATTTGTGTACAAGAATAAATATTTTATAACCTCTCTCAAGTGTAACCCATTATCACTAAGGATAAAATTCCCTTCAATATACAAAATCAATCATTGATATAAAACACAAAATAACAGAAGGAAAAATTATAGAATATAATTGAATTATAAAATATGATAGAAAAATGTCAAACATGAAGAAATAAACTCAACCTATACAAAAAAAATTGATCTCATGAAAATACTGCTAAAAATGTTGAAATGAGGTTAAAATTTCATTAAAATGGATAATTTGGTGTCCTAGTTATCATTCAATAAGTGTTAAAATAATTTTAAATAGGAATGACTTTTGAATTTATAAAATATGGATAAAACATATTACCAATGTGCAACACCCATGATCATGTCATAATGATGTGTTATTTCACCAAACTCAGGACAAAAAAAGTAGTGTATAAAGAACACTATTTTTAATAAATACAACCATATCAATTATACAATGATAATAAAATTTTATCTATCAATTTATAAAGAATATTCAAACTATGAAACTATAATCCTAGGTAACATCGTGGAGTAGACGACAAAACAAGTCACATTCATAGATAGATCACCAAAACCAAGGGTCCAGGTCTCTAGGACTCTATGGTGTTGGCTATACCCACACATTATGGATCCCTTGGCAATAATATAATGGGAAATAACCTCCATGAACTAATATTTACAACAAAATATAGTATAAAAACCCACAATTAGGTAAAGAAAAGGAATCATGGTCACCAAACTCCATAGATCAGCCATGGAAACATGTCGAAGGGATCTCCAAAACATCATAGCATCTAAATACTTTATCACAGTAAAACCAATATACAGGGACATAACGACTCCGCAATATCCGTGACTATTACCAAACAATACCAAAACCTATCAAACCACACCAAAGACCTCATCCTCCATCATAAATGTTATCTTAGAGGAACTTCAACACTTCCATTAATTATATAGAGAAACAAACATCTCATAAATAGATATTAGTACATAATATACTAATAATAATTATATTAAATAAAAATAAATATTATAATCATCTTGGTATAATGGATTTTGATACATGGACACATAAAATATTTGTCTATACATGAGATATATCATCTCCCACTATGTTCATCAGAAATATTAACCTTTATATAGATGTCATACGTAAATCCATTCATCATAACTTGAGGAATGTTAATAAAATATAGGGTGATTTCAGATGATCAGTATCGAAATAATGTATATACCATCCTATCATGACCATAAAGGTATGAGAATAAGAGAGTAACATTTGAAAACCGTATCTTCTATATCATTGATTCTAAACACGATTCAATGAATAAATATTGAGTTTTCATAATAAATGAACAATAATAGAAAAAAAGAACATGATCCATGATAATACGACATTAGAATAAGAAATATATTTTTCAAATACACATAATCATAGAAAATCATTTACTTATTATTTCATGGTTAATCTACAAGACTCTCATAGTGCAATTGTTTTAGTACCCAAACCATCATAGTAGTCAAATTTCACTCCCAAAAATATCAATGGAGACAAATACCATTTATAAAATGGGTTCAGTCTCTAATCAAGTCCAATTTATAAAAGGATATATAAATATTTACCCAATTTATTAGAGGATGATATAAGCCCCTCCCACAGTAGGAATAAAACAAGGGAATGAAATGGATTCTCCCACCTCTTCTTTTAGGATCCAAACAAATCCTAGGTGGTGGATCTATGGTAACTAGTTTATAATGGTAGTTAATATCCACTAATATGTAATTTGATTCTACGAATTTTCATGAACACATAGGGATATGCGAGGTTTAATTAAAGAGAGTGGGTTTGTTTGAGGCCCGCATCAACGGGGCTAAACTCAATATGGAAAAATAATTCACGATTGGTGATATGTAAGGAGGGGGTCATTTGCATTATAAAATAGGATCAATCATGTTATTCGATGCCTTATATTTGAAAGGTAACTCAATGGATGTGGAAGCAAGAGAGAAGCATGACAATATCTTTCTTTATAGAAAAATCAATATCTCCATAATGTAAAATGAATATAACTCAAAATCAAGCATTGACGGGATTTATGAAAAATATATCCCACCATGGAACTTGATACATACTATTAAAAACTGTAGGTAAAGCGCTAACCTAGATACAATTATCAATCACACTTGGAGAGAGGTAAATTTTTCCAAAGATGTCTTTTCCAGGATCAGGAACACTAGTATGGGCATTTTCCTATACCTATTTCATGGATACAACCCCAATGACTATAACATATATTTTAGGGGTGATGTATTGGGTTTAAATCAGTTCATGCCACCATGACATGATTTTTATTTTTTTTCCTCCCATCCCTTCCCCATAAAATAAAAAGTTAATTTCAAGCATATAGGCACCTCATATCATGGTTATAATGTTACCTCCATCCATTATAAGAACATAAAAAATGTCAAATAATGAAATTAATACTTATATATACCATAAAATCATAAAACATTAATCATAAAAAAAATGAATATAATTTTTTTCCTAAAAAAATTTCCATAAAATAACATCTGTAACATAAAATACCTAATTCATTTCATCATTTCATCAATTCATAAACCTTGGAAAAATCAGTGGGTTTTATAGAAATATTTTCATAACAAAAAAAACCATCAAGATAAAGAATATGTATTTTAAAGCTTGATAATATGTCCCATAAATATAAAATAACTTAAAATTTTTACAGGTTCAATTGTAAAATATTATTAAATATCACATGTAACATTTCATTAGGAGAATTGCCTTCCACATTGAAAATTATATTTTAAGAAAAACAAATTCATAATAAAATTTTGATATTATTTTGTTTGAAACTAATTTTTTATACTTATAATGGAAGCTACAATGAAACTAATGGACATGAAATGGGGTAATTCTATTCATTCTATAAACGTCAAAATAATGATTTCTTTTACATTCTCTGTAAAATCTCAACATTCCATTTTTTCCAAATGAAAAAAAAATTAATTTAAAAAAATTATTTAAATTTTAAAACATGAGTAAAAGATTCCTCAATAAATCATTATTATAATTTAAAAAAAATTTATACATCTTCATAAAACAATTTTTTTTATGAAAAATGATTTCCGATTGAAGAGATAATGAGTGACGATTTTTATTAGAATCATTATTTTGATCAGTTGATTAATTAATGAGAGAAAAATGAAGTGAAAGCGTATTATTATGAAATAACTAGAGGATATGAATCTTAATCATTATCTTTATATATGTTTCATATGATTTTATCTTTAAAAACCTAATCTTATGAAATTTTGATAAATAATGAAATTGTATAATAAAACTGATACCACATTGGGGACACTAAATTGTAAGATATATGAATGAAAAAAATTAAATGAAACATATTATATCCTGATTATAAATAAATTCATGATATTACATGTGAATGTGGTTTTATATAAACCTAATAAAATAATATAGGTTTAAAACACAATCATTTCCCCATAAAAGACAAATTGCGACAAAAATACATTACCTTCATCCTTGAGTTCCTTCATACATGTCCCAAACTACTATATAAAAAATATAATTTTACTATACATTTATTAATTTATAATAAAAAATTTTATATAAAATTATAAAATAATTCATATTGACATCTTATAAACCATTTATTAAATATTCCATGTTAAATTCATGTTTCATCCTACAACTACATTGTTTATCATGTTTGTTTTTATTTTTAATATTTGGTTCCACATTTTTTATCATTGGTAAATAATATCCATAATTTTAAAATTAATATAAATACCATATATATTAATTATATTTTTATTTTTAGTAATATATAAAATTCAGAGATATAAAATGAAATACACCATTTAGAGAGACTATATGTCATACGTTCACCTGATCATTGTTTCCATTTACCAGATAGATTAGATGAAATAAAGGTAAATAATATATTAATATTGAATAACAATTTTTATTTTCTAAATATAAAAAAACCATTCATCCAATACTTATTACCTTCCATGTAAATATTCAATGAATCAAATCACTTAGCGAGGCACTAGTCTGACATACACACAAGCACCTTTATCATATTCTCACATAATTGAATGTAATAAGTTATATGTGAAATAAAAATATTATAAGTATAATAATAAAATAGATTTAATATATATAATCATAATACATCACTATACCATTCTATATGTTGTGTTTATGGATTACAAATAACATTGGTTTGCGAGGTGGTAGTATGTTGTACAAACCAATAATGGTTTTATATACCATTTGATGTAGGTGGAGATTGAGATATGATATTAAATTAACAAGATAAAATTTAAATATCTGATATATATTGGTGTTATTATATATTAATAATTTAATATGTTTTATGGAGTAAAAATAAAATGTTAAAAATAGTTAGTTAAAAAGATTACAACCTCTTTTAGTTTTATCTAAATCCTTCCTAGGATTTACTTATGAAATAAAAATTGACAACAGGAAATGGGGGGTATTTAAAGAATAATTATGGGTAGGTATTTTTAGATCCCAATGGGTTTGGATGTTTGAATATGAGAGGAGATGGGTTGGCCTTCATAAGTGAGATGAGTAAAACACACGTAATTATTGGAATGAAAAAAGTTAAACCAAATTTTTCACATGACTCTAGGAACAATAATGAAAAATTATATATTAATAGAAATAAAAATAAATAAATATTTCTATATAAATTTTATTGGACAATTTTTGGTTAAATTTCAACCCTTTCATTTTTATTCTAATGCTCGATAAACTAATTTTTACTATAATTATTATAAATAATTTTTTATATTTTTACTCATCTCCATGGAAAAAACATAATTTGAAATTATTATATAATTAAAATTATGATTATTCAAAATATGTAATTTTTTTTTCAAATTCAACTCACAATAGTCGAAAATTATTAATTTTAAATTAATCCCACATGCTCGATGAGAAAGTGGATTTTCAAAGAGTAAATGTTCAAATGCTTAAAAACATGTTATATTAATGTTCAGTATGATCACGATTCATTGAACTAAATATGATTGATAGATATATAATTGAAAAAAATTTATGTTTTAAGCTCACATGAAAATAAAAAATACCCTTACATAATCTTTAAACGAAAATGTAGTTTTAATTAAAAACCATAATTTTCATTATTCAACAAAAATTTAATATTTTCAGAAAAATATTAAAAATTAATCACATTCTAATTTTACCATGATAATTTAAAAAATGTTTTTTAATTAATAGAATTGTATTTTAAATTATGTCTAATAATAATTTTATTTATTTTTAAAAGTAAATAAAACCAACTTTTGAGAATACAGTACTTTTGAGAACTATAATGGCGTTACCAAAATAATAAATACCTTTTTATTAATTGATTTTAATTATATAAAACCAGTATAAATGGAATATAAAATTTGTTTATTAATATTATTGATACCAATTATAATAATATGTTAATAATTTTTATTTTATAAAATATTAATTGTTTTTTGTGGTTCGTTATAAATTATTTTTTCTTGTAACATAACATATCAAAGAAATTCAATTTAGTCAAAAAACAAGTAATTCATAAACAAATCATGGTGTTATAGTCAAACCTATATAAAATGAATTTATTTCTCTGAATTCCATCACCATGATACAATAATGTGGGCACTTCTACCTCATTATATCCTCAAGTTCCCACATAGCTTTCTAAAACTGGTGGATTCACAACAATCCATAGACCAAGTGTCTTGTCTTATTTGGGATAGAACTTTCTATATTACATCTATAATATACTCCAAATATTCTTCATAACAAATATTATAACACCCCAAGCTTCCATGATATGCTTCTCTTTGAATAAAACAATAGCGTGTTTTGTATGCAACTTCGAGTTCTAACACACCACAACCAATCAAACTAGCCTTTATGAATAGTAATACACAGTTTTTGAAATTTTAAAAATTTTCTCTTTTTAAATAGACTTAATTTTTGGATTTGGAATATCGAAATTATCTTATGGTGATTTTTTGATTTTTTTTTGAAAAAAATACAATTTTTGATAAATAGTCAAAAACACTAAGTAATTGTTTAAAACCAAATTCTTATTTAATTTTTTATTTATTTTATTTAAATTTATATTACATAAAAATAGATAAAAAAATACCTATATAAGTTCAATTTAATTCATTAGAGTCAGTTTATAATAATTCTATATATATAAAATGTTTATTGAACTTTTTACCGTATTTTACCCACCTAATAGGAGCATTGAAAAATTTACATAAAACATAATTTTACAGCTTATGTGAGTTGAATTTATAAAATCAGAGAGACACGGTTGATATCAGTATTGAAAATTTGGTTCAATACGTTGAAAATAATTTTTGGTGAATAGTAACTATTTACTTTGATTTATAACGGTTAAAAGTAAATTTGGTAATTAAGGGTAAAAATGATATTATTATTACCCTAAAAAATTTCTTAATTATATTGGATAAGTATAATTCGACCAAAAACAACCTTAGGAATAAAATATGATCCTTTAGGTCCACTTGGATTAGATTATGACATTTATTATTATTTAATTTAAAGAAGAGTTAAAAGTGTTAAATTCAAATTTAATAACTAAACCATATTTAATATAGGTTTCCACATAATATAAATTAGGCTATAAATATTCATTAGAAAGATAATAAAATTTCCTACATAATATTATTTTATTGTTATTTTATATATATTAAATAATGTAATTTATTTATGGAAAAATGATGATACAGTAATTACATAATTAATGAAATATTTAAATAATTGATATTATAAATATTCAAATAAATGTAATTTGAGACATTTTATGAATTGAAATAATTTTATAGGTCAATATGACATGTTAGGGTTTGTTAGATGAATTTTTATCGAAGTAATAATGTTGTTATGAATTTAGAAAATACAAAATACCAAATAGTGTCAAAATTGACATAAAATAGTTTTTAAAATAAATATTATATTATTAATTCATATTGTATTCCTAAAAATTTATAATTTGTCAAAATGGCTTATATAATGATAGTTGTATCAATAAGTAACCACTTGATATTCTTTTGTAAGATTATTTTATCTTATTAACCATATAATATTGAAATACAAAGAGACATGGTAAATGTCAAACTATTTAACTAAGATATAAATCTAAATGATAAAGTTAATATAGTGACTCAAACATATATAAAACCTATTTTTTCAGTGGTTTTATACACATAAACACCTTATCCTTTAATTAATTCATTTTTTATCCATTATAAACTGAAAATGATTTTATTATAAAATAATATTTCTGGATTTTCTTAAGGTTCCCCTCACCCCTCTTATAAAAGGGAACACACCCTTCTATCTAATTCACACATTCTAAGACATTTTTTCCATCCAAACCCTACCCAAATACCCTCTTAACTATCCTCCATTTAGCCTAGAGTCCACAAATTAGTCAAAAATTTATCATATGGAGCCCTTTTTGTTAAATCAAATGGAATAACACGAAGAAGAGGTAATTATTTCTTCACCTATTTCAAGTTCCTTTCTTCTTCCACTTAAACATTATATGTTGTGTCCATTCTAAAATAATAAATCCATTATATTCTATACACTGTGATGTTATTATAAATATGGTACATCTATATTTATTATTCTATCCATCGTCTAAATGAATGTCACCATACGTGTGTACGTACAGATTACCATCTCCAGGTCACGGTGTAATTGTTATTCAATACATTATTATTTGAATGGATTTGACAATGATGTGTAATTTATGTAAAAAATAAATATAACATGATAATTATTTTTTATATGATATAACATCCAATTATAAATTATTTTAATATCAAAATAATGATATTTTCGCTGATGCGTACGTACGGATTACCGTCTGCACGAAAAGGATGAGATTCATTCCCCATCGTAATCAATTGAAGACTAATTTTAATTAGATGATTAAAAATAATGTTTAAAGGCAAAATATTATTATGAATATTAATAAGATACATCATTCCCATAACAATAATTACTTACATTACATATAAGGCACCAGCATTAAACCTTCCTTAATCTTGAGTTATTACAAGATTACACATTGATGATCTTTTCAGGTTTAGAGTTTTAGAGAATTAGATCACAAAACTTGCATTACATTCCATATTTAAACAAACTGGTTACATAAAAGATAGTATTCATTTTTCCCATAAATGGAAACATATTTAAAATTAAACATGGATTATTTCTTGACACTTCCTTGACACTATCATCACATCATGTACCTTTCAATTGACCTGTGAAAATCAATTCAAAAACTTGGGATGAGCATAAAAAGCCCAATAAGGGTAATAAAAATTTGGACAGGAAACATGAGGTCATATATACATAAGAATGATATCATACATTACCCATAAAACATAGGCACATTAACATACCTCATCATATCATGAATAATTCATAGAAATCATAAGACATAAAGGTATCTTGAGGCAATCATAACATTCTTACGTAGGGAGTAACCCTCTTGGTTACATTTGGAATACCCATCACAGTATATTCCCTAAATATCTTCAGAGAAACCTTAACGTTTAACCCCTTCGTGTTACCCAATGCATTGAAGAGCTATATCATGTTCACCCACCCTTATTTTATCACAGAACCACCCGTCTTTATAACAATGTCCTTGAACCATAACATAATCGTATCACATAAAACATGCATAAAGTAAATATAACATTTCCACATATCAATCACAAGATATCAATACAACACATTGATATAATACAAAAATTATGAAAACCATTTTCAATACCAAACTAAAAGAAAAGTAAAACATGGAATTTTTTTTCATTCAAAAAAAATTTATGGCTTTTAGAGGATGCTGAAACTCAAATAATGGTCATAGCGGCGGAGAAGTCATTGTCGCCGCATACTTACTACAATAAAAAATTTATTTTTGTCATTTAGTAAATTTTTCGTATAAAAAAAGATTCATTTTTAATAAGAATAAAATTCAAAGGGTTTTATACACTGTATAAAAGAAAGTTGTGTATAAAACAAAATATGCCTCAGTGAATGGAGATTGAGACGAAATCCCTTACCTCGGGTCCGACTTGACTCGATCATTATTTAACCTCTTGAATAATAAACTTGAGTGAATTTATACTTTCTTAATAACCTTTTCAAGTTCATTATTACTTTTATATCAGTTATTACCATGTCATGAATACTATGTAATTATTTAAGTTAATAACGGTCATTTTAACGATCATTAGTACTTGAGTCAAAAATGAACTTCTTATATTTACATGTTGTTCACGTAGTCAAATATCCATTATCTCAAGAATGATATTCACTATGTTGATTCCATATATATAATATATATCCAGTATATACATGAATTTATAATATTACATAATCATTTAGAGGTAAGAAATGAAATGCACCGTTCATGGAGACTGTAAGCCGTACGTACGCATGAACACGACATTCATTTCTATGTCATATTAATGGAATGAAAAATAAAAGAGAGATATTTATATTTTAATTCCAGAATTATATTAATTATTTAGATTTAACATACATCATATATATCCATTATATATATGTACTTATAATAGAACATTACATTTGGGGATAAGAAATGAAATGCACTATTCATGGAGATGGTAAGTCGTACGTACGCATGAACGCTACTTTCATTTCTATCTCATACTTAAATGGAATTAAAACATAATGATACATAATATTATTATAATTCCAATATGGTATCATATATAATATCCTTAAATATATCCTTTATACATACCACATATGGTGTTAATGAAGAAAATCACTTTGAGGGGGCGGTAGTCCGCCCTTCCTAAAATGAAGATATCGTGTTTACCCTTAATTGAAACCATAAAGGTATGACATAAATGAAAAAATACAGAATCTTGAGTAAAACATAAACATGTTATACATCATATATAAATATAGTGACATCTTAATGGCCACCTTTGAAGGTATTTGAAGAGTATTGAACAATCATCGTTTCGTGAAGTAGAAATTCACCATCCACGAAAACAATATGTTCTTTAACCATTATATGTAGGTGTGTGTAAGTTTAGATCGAATACTTCTTATAAAAACATCCTATTATATTTAATATAATCTAGTTTTTACAAAATAAATGAATAAAAAGAGTTTAGGGGGTTGGAGAAGTAAAATAAAACTAAAGAACACAAGTGAAGACATTACCATAAAATCGGGTAACTCTCTTTGATTTGAGCTCAAAGGCATCCATGGGATGAATTCGGCCCAATGTGAGGCTTCTAGGAATAATAGATGGATGTATAGAGACAAAATGAGCCGGGTATGGCCGAGCCAAAGGCTGGAGTGGTGTGGGTAAGGAGGTAGAGGTGGAGGCCTTTTATACGAGGAGAGGAGGGGCACTTTTGGAAAGATACAAAATGTTACTTTATTTTCAAATGCGTTTCGGATTTTAAAGGTCCATCATTGATGAATTTCGAGGATAAGGTGATAAGGGTTCGAAATATACTCATTAATAGCTTTTTTACATGTGTTGGTCTTAGATTTTATATTATCTTTTCATTTTATTTAAATCAAAAAATAATGACATAATCGCTTCATCATCATGATGTCATAAATAATTTAATTTATTTAATGTATAAAAATTAAGAACAAAATACTATGATATAGGAAATATTTTTAGCTTTCCAATGAATATTTATAGTCCAAAATATCATTTATTTAGTCAAAATTAAAAATGTTTTACTCAGGGGATGCATTCTTTTTTATATTTACATTCTTTAAAAATAAAAAGATAAAAAGTCACTTTCACACAAAAGTGATTCCATGGGGTCCCCAAGATTGGCACAAGGCATACCATGGTCTACCATGAGACAACCAGTAGCACTATGACACATGTTGGTGTCATTTATTATTATTATGATATTATTTTGTTATCCTTAACTACCTGATTACTCATTAATCAAGATAATTAAAGATAATTACCGTTGTTACTATTCATAATGTCCAGAAACAAAAGAGTATTTATTACATAATTTGGAGCTTCTGATTCCAAATATTTAATCCATTTTAACTAATTCCAAACACATAAATTGCAATAATTTATTTAAAAATAATTCCCGTTGTCAAAACAAATAGCGGGTTTTTTTAAACAATATCTATGAAACGTTTGGCATTAGTTTATGCCCAATTCCAAAGTGAAATTAATAATAATGAACAAAATTGTATTAAATGGTAAAAATATATTCATATTAATCTTTAATACAAATAAAAAATATAATCTAACCATATAATTAAATTAGATGAAAAATCAGTTTTGATGTAAAATGCAGTATTTTTCACTATTCATTAAAAATTGAACATTATCAGAAAAATACCAAAAATTTATCCAATGTAAATTTCAATGTATCAATCATAAATAATATGTTTATTTTGACAAATGGAGATTATAAAATTTTCAAAAGTTTGATTTAAAATGGTTTTCCATCAAAAGGCAGTAAAACAGCCTTTTAAAAATATTATTGTATTCCATGCTTAAGATTGGATTTATTCTCATTTTAAGCCTCTAATACACTATCTAATTCATAAATAGACATATATAAAAATATCTATTGTAAATTACTTACATGGGATGTTACATCCTTTCCCCCTTTAGAAAATTGTGTCCCGCAATTTATTTACATATCTAATAAGTGGGGGTATTTATCCCTCATTTCATTTTCAGATTCCCAAGTTGCCTCTTTAGTCATGTGGGCTTTCCAAAAAACCTTTACCTGATTAATCACCTTATTACGTAACACTTTCTCCATGTGGTCAAGAATCTGGTCCGGTTGTTCCTCATAATATAGATTCTCTTCCAACTAAACTACCTCTGGACTCAAAAACAGATATAGATCTAGTATATACATTCTCAACATCAAAAAATGAAAATCATTGTGTACCTGAGATAAACTCGGAGCTAAAGCCGCTCGGTATTAAACTGATCCAACTCTCTCCAGAATTTCATATGGTCCAATGAACCTTGGACTTAGCTTTCCTTTCTTACCAAATCACATCACACTTTTCCATGGTGATACTTTGAGAAAAAAACATGATCACCTACCTCAAAAGAGAGATCCTTCCTTAGGTTGTCCGCATAACTCTTCTGCCTACTTTGAGCTGTTATCATGTGTTTCTGTATCAGCTGAACTTTTTCTGCCGACACTTCTACCACTTATGGTCCTATCAACTTCCTTTCACCCACTTCATCCTAGAAAGTTGTATTTCGACACCACATCCCATATAACACCTCAAATGGTGTCATCTGTATTCTAGAATAAAAAATGTTATTATATGAATCTTCTACCAATGAAAGATGTTAGTCCCAACTTCCCTGATAATCCATCGAACAAGCACGTAGCATATCCTCCAAAGTCTGAATTTTTCATTCTGACTGCCCATCTGATTGAGGACAAAAAGATGTACTAAAATTTAATTCAGTACCCAACGACTTCTGAAGGCCTTTCCAAAAGTTAAAAGTGAACCTGGGATCACGGTCAGATACAATGGAGAGAGGAACTCCATGTAACCTGGTTGTCTCTTTAAGATACAAATGGGAATGTTGATCTAGGAAACAATTGTCTCGTATAGAAAGGAAATGAGCATATTTAGTCAAGCGATCAACAATAACCCATATTGCATTATTACCTCGAGATGTCTTCGGTAATCTCACAATAAAGACCACGGATATATTCTCCCATTTCAACTATGGAATTGGTAAAGGCTGATGCATCCCTTTTGGTAGCTGCCGCTCTACTTTAACCTGTTGACATGTCAAACACTTCATAGTAAAATCAGAAATATCTCTTTTCATTCCATCCCATAAGTAATACTCCTGTAGATCTCTATATTTCTTAGTACTTCCAAGATAAACTGAAAATGGAGAACTATGAGCTTCAATTAAAAACTCTCTCTTCAACTGTGAATCACAAGGCACACACAATCTCTTCCCAACTCTCAAAACACAATCATTATCAATGTTTAATTCAGGCAACTTACCCTTCTGAACTAGCTTTACCTTTTTCTGTAACTCACTGTCTTGCTTCTGTGCTTGCTTGATTATGTCTAATAGAGATGATTTCACTGATACCTGAAACAAAACAGAAGAACATCCTACTCCAAAAACATATATTCCAAGTTTTATGAAATCCTTAAACAAAGGATCACGTTCCAAAAGCAAAATTGTTAATGAAGCATTAGTTTTTTGAATCAAAGCATCAGCCACTTCATATGCTTTTCCCGTATGGTAATGAATTGTACAATCATAATCCTTGATTAATTCTAGCCATCTCCTATGTATCATGTTAAATTATTTCTGAGTTAATATATACTTTAAACATTTGTGATTGTTATATGTTTCACACATTACTCCATACAAATGATGCCTCCATATTTTTAAAGAGAAAACAATAGCAGCTAATTCCAAATCATGTGTAGGATAATTTACCTCCTGAATTTTAAACTCTCGTGAAGCATAAACAATTACCTTATCATTATGCATTAGGACACAACCAATACCTTTCAGTGAAGCATTACTCTAGATAACAAACTCCCCATTCCTGGAAGGTAGTGCCAAAACTGGTGCATTCACCAATCTTTTTTTCAGTTCCTGAAAACAATCATCACATTCTTTTGTCCAGATAAACTTAACACCCTTCCGAGTTAGCATAGTAATTGTACTAGATAACCGTGAAAAATTTCTAACAAACCTTCGGTAATATCCTGCCAAACCCAGAAAGCTACGAATCTCAGTTACAATTGTGGGTCTTGTCCATTCTTCCACAACCTTTGTTTTTGTAGGATCAATAGTTATCCCATCTTTTGAAACAATGTGACCAAGGAATGAAACTTGTTGCAACCAAAACTGACACTTTCTGAATTTCCCATACAATTGCTTTTCTTTTAAGGTTTGCAAAATAACCCTTAAATGTCTTTCATGCTCCTCTTTAATTTTAGAAAACACCAAAATATCATCAATGAAAACCACCACAAACTTATCAAAGAACTCATGGAAAATTCTATTCATTAAGTTCATGAATACAGAAGGAGAATTGGTTAGCCCAAAAGGCATTACTACAAATTCATAATGTCCATATCTTCTACGAAACGCAGTCTTTGGAACATCTTCTTCCTTTACCTTCACCTGATAGTACCCCGATATCATGTCAATCTTTGAAAAATATTGAGCTCCCTCGAGCTGATCAAATAAATCATCAATATGAGGCAAAGGATATGTTTTCTTAACAGAGATGTTATTAAAGGATCTATAATCAATGAAATGTCTCATAGAACCGTCTTTATTTTTAAAAAATATAATAGGAGCACCCCATGGTGATGTGCTTGGTCGAATGAAACCTTTCTATAATAAATCTTGCAATTTCTCCTTCAACTATAAATGTTCAGTTTGAGAAATTCGATAAGGGGGTTTTGAAATTGTCTTAGAATCAGGAACTAAGTCTACAGTAACTTCAATATCCCAATCTGGTATTATTCCAGGAAACTCATCAGGAAAAACATCAAGATACTCATTTACCACCGGCACATCATTAATCTGAACAGTTCCCTTATTTTCAACGATATGTGCAAGGTAAAATTCATTTCCATCTTTTACAAGTTTCTCGGCCTCTTGATATATTATCAAAAGTAAGGGTTCATTCTTGTACAAAAACTGAAAGTCTTTCTGAAACGAAACTTCTTTCGCTCTATAGTCATTCTTAGGATGGTAAATAGAGAGCCAATTCATACCCAGGATAACATCAAACTCTTCTAGAGGTAAAACAATTAGGTTTGAAAAGTAGGTTCTTTCCATGGATAAGGATAGGATGATTCTTATAATATCTTTTTTCCTCAACATTTACCCATGGTGTTTTTACAACAAGTTCTGGAGTCATTTCCTGAGATGGTATTCCCATTTTACTAGAAAAGGTTTCAGAGATGAAAGAATGTGTAGACCCTGAATCAAACAACACACTGGCATAATATGAAAAAACAAACAAAGTGCCTGATACAACTTCATTTTATGGTCCGACATCTGCTGAAGTAGTTTCAAAGGATTTCACCACCCTTTTCTACGTGTAGTATAACTGCTTCCCATCACTCAATCTCTTTATCGGACACTCATTTGCATAGTGACCCATCTCATTGCACTTAAAACATTCCACTAACTGTAAATCGAATTTAGACTTACCATCACCTTGATCTTTTTCAGTGCAATCACGAGCCTTATATCCCATCTTACCACATCGGTAGCACTTTCCAGAATTCAAAAGACATTCCCCAGCATGCCTTTTACCACATTTATCAGAAACTGGAAGCATTGTTTTCTTACCATCAGACCTTTTTGAAGAATTATTTCTTTTCTCCTGCCACATCAGTCTCTTCTTCTGTTGGTTGTTATAGAACACTTGATCATTGGAACACTCCATTTCCACCTTCTCATCACATTGAACAAGCTTTTCATAACTTTTAGAATCACAAGAAGCTAATTCACTTCGATATTTTGGCTTTAATCCTATGTAAAAATGATTGGTTTTACTATCAAGGTCTCCGATAAAATTTGGAGCATACCTTTCCAATCGAGTGAACCTTTATTCATAGGCAGCCACTGAGTCTTCCCCTTACCTCAATTATAGAATTTGTTTTCCATCCTAAGTCGAATATCCTGAGGAAAATACTTCTAAAGAAACATACCTTTGAATTCATCCCAATCGAGAGCATCAATCTCATCAGTGTCCCTGATATTTTTAACCATCGTCCACCACTGATCTGCTTCACCCTCCAAATGGTAAATAGCAAGACTAATCTATTGATTTTCTAAACACCACATGACATAGAAAATCTTCTCCAGTGCTTCAATCCACCCTTCAGCTAGCACAGGGTCAGATGATCCTCTGAATGATGTGGGATGTTGCCTCATGAAATGTTCCACCACTGACATGTTCCTCTGCAGTTGATCTGGCTGATCTCGTTCATGGATAACACCACCATTTATCAATTTAGTCAACTGCACCATTACTGCAACAAACTGTTTAGTTCTAATTCCGACCATCTGAGGATGCTGATTCAGAAGGTTATTTCCTTCTCTATTCCTTCCTAGCACTGCTTCCTTGTTTCCTCTGCGGAAAACCATTCTGAACACACATGTCTTACAAGAAGCAACATGGTAATCTTCAAATTCTATATCATTTCAATTTGACCATAAAAAAAATAATTTTGTATTATCATTTAATTGAATTCTAACTCCTAAAGTTATGTAAACCGACCTATGATACCATGTATAAGGCCCTAGCCTTAAACATTACTTAATCTTGAGTTATTATAAGATTACACATTGAGGATCTTTTCAGGTTTAGAGTTTTAGATAATTAGATGATAAAATGTGTGTTACATTCAACATTTAAATAATGTGGTTACATAAAAGGTAGTATTAATTTTTCCCATCAATGGAAAAATATTTAAAATAAAACATGGATTCTTTCTTGACACTTCCTTGACACTATCATCACATCATGTACCGTACCTTTGACCTGTGAAAATCATTTCAAAAACACGTGATGATCATAAAAAGCTCAGTAAGGATTATAAAAATATGGAATGGAAACATGAGTTCATATATACATAAGAATGATATCATACTTTACCCATAAAACATAGGCACTTTAACATACATCATAAAATCATGAATAAATCATAGAAATCATAATACATAAAGGTAACTTGAGGCATTCATAACATTCTTACATAGGTATTAACCCTCTTGGTTATGTTTGGAATACCCATCATAGTATATTCCCTAAATCTCTTCGGAGAAACCTTAACGTTTAACCCCATTGTGTTACCCAATGCATTTGAGAGCTATATCGGGATCACCTTCTCTTAGTTTATCATGGAATCACCCGTCTTCATAACAATGCCCAAGAACCATAACATAATCGTATCACATAAAACATGCATAAAGGAAACATAACATTTCCACATTTCAATCAAAATATATCAATACAACACATTGATATAAGAAATCCATTATGAAAACCATTTTCAATACCAAAATAAAAGAAAATTAAAACATGGTATTTATTTTTCATTCAAAAAAAAGTTATGGCTTGTAGAGGAAGCAGAAACTCAAATAATGGTCACGGCGGCGGAGAAGTCGTTGTCGCCACATACATACGACAAAAATACAAAAAAAACGGTCCTTTTATCGTTTAGTAAAACGCTTCTTATAAAAAAATGAATCCTTTTGAATAAGAATAAAAGTAAAAGGGTTTTATACACTGTATAAAAGAATGTTTTTTTTAAAACAAAATATGCCTCAATGAATGGAGATTGAGACGAAGTCCCTTACCTCGGGTCCGACTTAACTCGATCGTTCTTTTACCTCATGAATAATGAACTTGAGTTAATTTCTACTTTCTTAAGAACCTTTTTCAATTTAATTATTCCTTTTATATCAATTATTACAATGTCATGAACACTGTGTAATTATTTAAGCTAATAACAGTCGTTTTAACGATCATTGGTTCTTGAGTCAAAAATGAACGTCTTATATTTACAAGTTGTTCAAGTAGTCAAATATCCATTATCTAAAGAATGATATTCATGATGTTGATGCCATATATATCATATATATTCAGTATATAAATGCATTTATAATATTACATAATCATTTAGAGGTATGAAATGAAATGCACCGTTAATGGAGACGGTAAGCCGTACGTACGCATGAACGCTACTTTCATTTCTATGTCATATTAATGGAATTACAACTAAATGCGAGATATATATATTTTAATTCCAGAATTATATTCTTCATTTAGATGTAACATTCATCATATATATCCATTATATATATGTACATATAATAGTACATTACATTTGGGGATAAGAAATGAAATGCATCGTTCATGGAGATGGTAAGTCGTACGTACGCATGAACACTACTTTCATTTCTATCTAATAGTTTAATGGAATTGAAACATATTGATAAATAATAGTATTATAATTAAAGTATGGTATCATATATAATATAATTAAATCTATCCTTTATATGTTCCACATATAGTATTAACGAATCAAATCACTTTGAGGGGGAGGTAGTCCGCACTTCCTAAAATGAAGATATCATGTCTACCCATAATTTAAAACATAAATGTATGCCATAAATGAAAAATACAGAAGCTTAAGTAAAACATAAACATATTATATATCATATACAAATATAGTGACATCTTAATGGCCACCTTTGAAGTTGTTTGATGAATATTGAACAGTCATCGTTTCGTGAAGCAGAAATTCGCCATCCACAGAAACAGTATGTTCATTAACCATTATATGTAGGTGTCTGTAAGTGTAGCTCGAATATATCATATAAAAACATCATAGTATATTGAAGATACTGTATTTGTTACAAATTAAATGAATAAAAAGATTTTAGGGGGTTGGAGAAGCAAAATAAAACAAAAGAACACAAGTGAAGACATCACCTTAAAATCTGGTAACTCTATTTGATTTGAGCTCAAAGGCTTCCTTGGGAAGACTTCTGCCCAATGTGAGACTTCTAGGAGTAAGATAGAGATGTTTTGAGACATAATGAGCATGGGTTGGCCGAGACAAAGGCTTGAGAGGTGTGGGTAAGGAGGTAGAGGTGGGGGCCTTTTATAAGAGGAGAGGAGGAGCATTCTTGGAATGTTACAAAATGTTACTTTATTTTCAAATGAGTTTCAGATTTTAAAGCTCCAACATTGATGTATTTAGAGTATAAGGTGATAAGGGTTCGAAATATACTAATCTAATAGGTTTTTTCATGTGTAGGACTTAGATATTATATTATATTTTCATTTTATTTAAATCGTTAAATAATGAGGTAATCGCTGCATCATCATGATGTCATAAATAATATAATTTATTAAATGTCTAAAAATTATGAAACAAATAATATGATGTAGGAAATAGTTTTATCATTCCAATGAATCATTATAGTCCAAAATATCATTTAGGTAGACAAAATTAAATTTTTTTTTACTCAGGTGATACATTCTTTGTTATATTTACATTATTTAAAAATAAATAGATAAAAAGTCACTTTCACACAAAAGTGATTCCATGGTGTCCCCAAGTTTGGTACAAGGTATCCCATGGTCGGCCATGAGACAACTAGTAGCATTATGACACATTTTTGTGCCATTTTATATTATTATGATATTATTTTATTATCCATAACTACCCGATTACTCATTAATCAAGACAATTAAAGATAATTACCGTCGTTACTATTCATAATGTCAAAAAACAAAAGAGTCTTGATTACATAATTTGGACCTTATGATTCCAAATATGTAATCCATTTTACCAAATTCCAAACATAGAAATTGCAATAATTTATTTAAAAATAATTCCCGTTGTCAAAACAAATAGCTGGTTTTTTTGAAACAATATCTATAAAACGTTTGGCATTAGTAATGCCCAATTCCAAAGTGAAATTAATCCTAATGACCAAAATTGGATTAAATGGTAAAAATATATTCATATTACACTTTAATACCAATTAAAAATATAATCTATCCATATACTTAAATTAGATGAAAAAGCAGTTTTGATGTAAAATACTGTATTTTTTACTATTCATTAAAAAATGAACATTGTCAGAAAAATACCAAAAATTTATCCAATGTAAATTTCAATTTCCCAATAATAAATAATATGTTTTTTTTGAAAAATAGAAATTATAAAATTGTCAAATTTATGATTTAAAAATGGTTTTCCATCAAATGGCAGTAAAATAATCTTTTAAAAATATTACTGTATTACATGCTTAAGAATGGATTTATTCTCATTTTAAGCCTGTAAAACACTATATAATTCATAAATAGACATAGATAAAAATATCTATTATTAATTCCTTACTTGGGATGTTACATTACAAATCATTTAATGGAAAACAAATCAGTTAACACCTGAAACGTTGATAATACAAAGATATTAATAACAATATAATGTTAAAATATCATATATTATATCATATTAATGAATATGATTCTAGTATAATTTAAAAACAATTATTTCACCATTATATAAGAGGTTATCCTACCCTCGACCATTGAAAAGCATGAGGTAAGGGTTAATTTCGCAATCTCTTTGTTATATGAGGTTATTTTTACGTAAGTATCTACTGTGACATCTTTATGATCCACATCTATGTTTTCTTAAAAAATGTATTTCATTTTTTTTAATATTTACTAGACTATGTTCTAAATTAATTGATACCCTTATTTTAATTTTTATAATATTTTTTCAAAGTAATCCTTCCATCGTTTTTCAAACAAGGTACTTTATGAACATTTTGCCAAAATTTTCATAAGTATGTTTTCTTTAACTTATACAGTGGGTGAAACTATTTTCCCTCATTATAACATCGTCGAAGCATCCCTAACAATATTATAAAAATATTTTCAAATATAAATGTTTTCTTTTATAATTAATTGAATTTTTAAATGATTTCCAAATAGAAAAAGATATTCCTCTAAAAAGATTTTGATTTCATCTATGTCAACATATTTTGATGGATTTTCAATTTGTTTGATGTTGATTTATTATGATTCAAAACTTTCATATTTTGTTGATGTTTTTGAGATATGTTTTACTATTGATTTGTTATTTCATACCATTAATGGTTTATGGATAATATATAGACATTTAGTATGTCATTTTTAAAATGAATATTTATGTTATCTCTAAACCTTTTCATATGAGGAATGCATTGGACATAAGAAGTGACATGTGGAGCTCGCTATAGCTCCCATATGAATCGATATGTCTCATGAGACAAAATAGGGTTTTACCACAAGGCCTTGAAAAAATCTTATTTGTAGTCTAGGAACAATGCCTTGACTATGTGGTTATGAAAGTATGGAATTATGAATTCCATCATTATGAAATTGGCAATTGATATTCCATGTGACCATTCGAATCGTAGAATATTCATGTCATTATGTAAATGGAATTATTTTGATTTTTATTTACCATATTATGATGAATTTTATATTGAAAATTATAATTTTTAGTTCTATACATTCCATTAAATATTTATGCATATTAATGAAAGATTCCACTATATTTTTATCCTTAGTGAGCATCTGAGATCACCCCTTTCAATATTTTATTTTTTCCAGGACACACAAGAATTATATTATGAATGACTTGTAGGGATAGTCTATGGGATCTTAGTGTTGTATATGGAAACAATGTTGTTGTAGTTTTCCATTTTTTCATGTAATGGATACCTTATGAATGTATCTAGTACTTCCAAGGATAGTATAATAATTGGTCTTTCGAGACATGATCTTTTGTGATCATTCTAATGATATGTAATGTTGCAAAAACAATGGGCTTTTGAGTTTGGGGTGTTATAGTTTGTATCAGAGGAAGTGTAGTACAAACATTGGTAACTTGATTTAGATAATCTCTGATTAGAGAACATAGCTCTAAGTTAGACTTTTAGTATTAGAATAGAATAACATCAGAGAATTTTGGTATTGTATAGATTTTGTGATTTTTCCATGGAATAAATCCCGGTCTGGATATCTGCAGGTTGAAGTGTCTTTGGAACAGTTGTACCTAGGGGTAAAACTTGAAAACACCGCTTTGAGCTAGACTCGAATGGGAACTGGTGCACAATAATGGGCCATGATGCACTCTTGGTTACGACACTCCCTGTGGATATGCATAGGATAATTATAATTTTCATTAAAAATAATTATGAAGGATTCATGAGAATATTGCTCCTAAATGAAAATATTTTTATGATTTTTGATTTTTTCCATAAACTATTCGATTTATTTTAAGTATTTCACAACTTTGGAATATATATTTCGATTCATAAACTTATCTAGTGTATCCCATTATATAAAAATGACAACTATTAGAAGGAATAGAATCTTTATCAATGCACAGACTCCATATTGGTATTTCACTCATTCTCAAGATAATTATAGTGGAGCTGGTGATGCAACTGGTTTTGAGGAGCTTATCATTATACTAGGACAACTCACTTCGGATATAAATAATAACCTTATTCATATGAATCAACATGATCCGCTTCATGGAGGATAAATGTTAGATTGATTAATGAGGAAAAAACCACCAATATTCTATAGGTGTACAAACCCACTAGCAGTAGAGAAATGGATGAATTCTTTAGTGAAAATATTCCACACCTTGGGGTGTAGCGAATGGGAAAATTTTTCAGGGCAGTTTACAACCTAACTGGAGATGCTGATAAGTGGCGGTCATCGATTCAAAACACAAAGTAAGATGATGAAGTATCAAATATGGAATGGAGGGAGTTTAATGAAATTTTCTTTGTAAAATACATTCCTCATGACCATCGAACTGATATGGAAAGGCAATTTCGGAGTCTGAGTCAAAAAGATAATGAAAATGTCTCAATGTATGATGATAACAATACAAGGTTTTCCAAGAATGTTGCAGATTATATAACTAACCCAATAAGCAAGATTTATTGCCTCTTTGATAGGTTAAAACCATTTCTCCAGACATCATTAGTCTCATAGACCTTCTCGTCGTACAAAGACATTGCCTCTTGTGCTATCAAAACAGAAAAAGAATTCTATATGTCCAAGAACTTTAAAGCAAAGAAAGAGAAGAAGAGATCTTCTAAACACTCTAGAAATGGAAATAAGGGGAATAGGGGAAAAGTTCAATATCCATCTTACAATAAATGTGGGATGAAACACCCTAGTACTTGCCTGAAGGGAATGAGAGTCTATTACAATTGCGGTGAAAAAGGCCACCAAGATTGTGATTGCAAGGGGAAGAAAGAGGATGTAGATGTTAAATGCTGCAATTATAGAGAATGGGGGAATTATGAAAATTAACGTCCTAAGAGTCCGAGGAACATATCTTAGAAAAGGCCAAGGGATCATGGCCAAGCTTATGATATCACTACTGCTAAGGTTGAAGCTCTGAAAGACATAGTAGCGTGTAATTTAATGGTTCCCCCAAGCTTAGCCAACACATTATTGGATTCTGGATCATCTCATTGTTTCATATTTTCTCATTTTTCTAGGGAAATTAGATATTTCAAATTTGATTTAACAAGGGACTTGTCTGTCAAAACTCATAAGGGAAGCATCCTTGCAACATTGTTTTTTGAATCAGTCCCACTTAGGTCATATAAATGTTCTGTATCTGTTGATCTCATCGTCATTCCCGTGATTGAATTTGAAATAATTCTCAGTATGGATTGGCTTTCGGACTATGATGCAAATATTTATTGTAAGAAGAAGGAGGTTACTATTTTTTATGAAGATAATAAGGAACATCTTATCTTTAGAGCAGAATCATCACTACCTAATTCTTATCTAGGTCCACCCACAGTAGATCACCTAAATTCAATAATTGGGGAGGAAGATAATGAAATAACTATGGGTGAGGAGAGGAATGTTCAAATAGAGGATGTACCTATTCTGAAAGAATATGTTAATCTGTTTCCAGAATATTTACCTGGACATACTCTAGAATGAGAAATTGAGTTATCAATTGATTTAATTCCTATATCAAGGCCCATATCGAAGACCCCTTATAGAATTTCCACTGTGGAATTAGTGGAACTAATGAATCAACTAAAGGAATTTAGTAATAAGGGATTTATTCTCCCTAGTGTTTCTCCATGGGGATCCCCTTTCCTTTATCATAAGAATAAATATGGATCTATGAGGTTGTTCGTTGACTACAGGGAGTCAATACTATAACAATAAAGAATAAGTATCCCCTACCTCGCATTGATGATTTATTTGAGCAACTTCATGGAGCTCAAAACTTTTCAAATATTGAACTTCGATTTGGATATCATCAATTGTGCGTGAAGAAGGAAGAAATGCTAAAATCAGAATTTCAAACCAGGTACGGGAATTACAAGTTTACAGTAATGCCTTTTGGATGGACTAATGCACACTCTGTATCTGTAGATATAATGAATATAGTTTTCATGGAATATTTTGATGAATTTGTAGTGGAATTTATTGATGATATCATGGTATACTCCAAAAGCTATGATGATCAGGAAAATCACTTGCGCATTATCATGAAAACTCTTAGAATACACGAATTAAAAGAGAAGATTAACATGTTTGAATTATAGAATTAAGAGATTTCTTTTCTTGGACAAATTTTCTCTAAGGATAGAATCTTTTTTGATCCTTCTAAGACCATGGAAATCAAAAAATGGCCAGCACCGATGAGTATAACAGAGGTATGCAGTTTTTTTGCTTTATAATGTCATTATCGATGTTTCATCTAGAATTTTTCCTGGCAGGATAACCCATTATCAAAAATCACACAAAAAGAGTTTACATTTATTTGGACAAAAGAGTGTGAAGAATTTTTTAATGAATTAAAGAGAAGATTAGTCAATGATCCTATCTTGACTCTACCATCAGGTAATGATGGGTTTTTTATTTATTTTGATGCTTCAAAGAAAGGGCTTGGTAGTGTCCTTTTGCAGAATGATATGGTTATTGCCGATGCATCAAGATAGCTAAAAATTCATTAGAAAAGCTATCATATTCATGATATTTAGTTAGAAGCTATAATATTTTCACTGAATATTTGGAGACACTATCTCTATGGTGTAAAATTTGAGATACATTCTATTCAGAAGAGTTTGAAGTATATTTTCTCAGAAAAATAACTCAACATGAGTAAAAGTAGATGGATTGAACTACTCAAGTATTATGATTTCACTATACAATACCACCCGGGGAAGGAAAATAGGGTGGAAGATTCTTTGAGTAGAAAGGATCATGGAGTATTGAATAAGATGAAAGTTAAAAATGATCCTATATACATGGATCTAGTAAAGATGTATATGGGGATCCCCATTCAAGGTGAAACATCAATACTTTTTCAAATGATTTCCAAACCGTCTTTAGTAGAAAGGATAATGGGTTCTTATACAGGTGATAAAGAGTTTTAAAAGTAGATTAAAGCTTGGAATGAAGGGAGATTGAGTGAAATTGTTTATGAAGATGGAAATTTGAAATTTTGGAAGAGACATTGTATTCTAGATACACCTGATCTAAAAAGGGATTTGTTTGATGACTCTCATAGTTCCCATTTCTCTAAAAACCCCGGGAGCACAAAAATGTTTAGAGATTTGAAGCAACATTTTTTACTGGACAACATTAAAAAGCATATTAATGATTTTGTGTCAAGATGTATAGTTTTTCAACAAATTAAATATGTAAGGCAAAATCATGAGGGGGTCAGCAACCTCTTCCCCTACTTGAATTAAAATGGGATGATATCACGATGGACTTTTCCATGTGCCTACCAAAGACTCTGAGAAGGAATGGTGAAATACGGGTAATTATTGTTCATCATACAAGGTCAACACATTTTCATGCAATAAGGGAAGATTTACTATTAGACCATTTAGAAAGACTAGGTATTAATGATGTTTTAAGACTTAATGGAGTACCACTATCGATTTTTTTTATCATAAACCCCATTTTACATCAAGATTCAGCAGAAGTATTCAACAATCCCTAGATACTGGACTTCGTTTGAGCACTACCTACCACCCACAAACTGAAGGACAATTAGAACAGACTAGTCAAACCTTAGAAGAAATGTTGAGACCATTATCACATGAAATTGAAGGTATGTGGGTTCAATATTTACCTATAGTAGAATTTTCCTATTACAATAGCTTCCATTCAAGTTTTCAAATGGAACAATATGAACTGTTATACGGAAAGAGATGTCACACACCAAACTATTGGGATGATTTTGGTGAAAGAATAATTATAGGCCCATAACTTGTGGTGAAAATAATGGAAAAAGTGAAGGTAAACCAGACCCACATCAATGCAACTCAAAGTAAGCAGAAGAGCTATTCCGATAACTGATTTTTTTTTGTAATTTTAGGTAGGAGATCATTTTTTTGGAAGGTATATCCATGGAATGGTGTTATATGTTTTGGTAAGAAGGGAAAATTGAGTCCCAGGTACATCAGACCTTTTGAAATAGTAGAATGAAATGGGGTTGTAGCTTACAGTTTGGAAATGCCACCAAGTCTCTCCAAAGATAACGATGTATTCCATGTATCACTATTGAGAAGATATATGTCTGGCCCAATGCATGTTCTCACCTATGAGGAATTAGATCTCAAACCAAACCTGTCTTATAGTGAAGAACCTATCAAGGTTCTTGATACAAGAGAACAAGTGTTGTGAAACTGGACGACCCATCCGGTAAAATTTCTATGGAGAAACCATAAGATAGAGGAGGCAATGTTGGAACTCGAGGAACTTGTGATGAAGAACCACCAAAATCTTTTTATGAATTAATATTCTAAAATTATGAGGATAAAAGTATTTGAAGGAGGAGAAAATGTAACACCCCAATCATCCACTATATTCATCTCTTTGAATAATACAATAGCACGTGTTGTTCACAACTTCGAGTTCTAACACACCACAACCAATCAATATAGCTATTATGAATAGTAATACCCACTTTTTAAAATTTTCTAAATTTAATCTTACCAAATGGAATTCATTTTTGGATTTAGAATATAGTAATTAGCTTAGGGTGAATTCTAATATTTTTCTGCAAACATTCATTTTTTGATGAATAGTGAAAAACACGGAGTTGTTGTTTAAAACCAACTTTTTATTTAAATAATTAATTATTTTATTTAAATTTATTTTATGTAAAAATAGAAATATAGTACTTATATAAGTCCAATTTAATTCATTGAAGTGATTTTATAATATTTTTTGATATATAAAAATTTTATTCAACTTTTTACTGTCATTTACCCACATCCTAGTAGCATTTGCAAATTTACATAAAACAAAAATTTACCTCCTCTGTGAGATTAATTTATAAAATTCAAGAGAAACGGTTGATATCAGTAAGTAAAATTTGGTTCAATAGGATGAAAATAATATTTGGTGAATAGTAACTTTTTACTTTTATTTACTATAGTTAAAAGTAAATAGGCTAATTAAGGGTAAAATGATATTATTATTACCCTATCACATGCCCTAATTCTATTGGATAAATATAATGAGACCAAAAAAACCTTAGGAATAAAATATGATTATTTAGGTCCAATTTCATTATATTAGGACATTCATTATTATTTAATTCAACGAAGAGATAAAAGTGTTAAATTCAATGTTTAATAAATAAACTATTTTTAATATAGGGTTACACATAAGATAAATTCTCCTATAAATATTCATTTGAAAGATAAACATATTTCATACATAATGGTGTTTTATTAATATTTTTTATACATTAAATAATTTAATTTATTTATGACACAATGGTGATGAGTAATTACCTAATTAATGAAATATTAAAACGATTGATATTTTAAATATCCAAATAAATGTAATTTGACACATTTTATGAATTACACTAATTTTATAGGTTAATATTACATGTTATGGTTGGTTAGATGAATTTTTTTCGAAGTAATAATGCTCTTATAAATTTAGAAAAAATTACCATACATAATAGTGTTAAAATTGACATAAAAGAGTTTATAAAACAAATAATATTTTATTAATTCATTTTCTCTTCATAAAAATATAATTTTTGGCCAAAAGACATATATAATTAAAGGTGTTTAATTAATGAAACACTTAGGGTTCTCTTGGATGTTTATAGTATATTTATTAACTATATAATATTAGAATACAATGATAAATGGTAAATGTCGAACTATTTAACTCAGAGAAAAATCTAAAGAAAAAGTTAATATAGTAAACCAAAAATGTATAAAACCTATTTGATTAGTGGTTTTAGACCCATAACCATCATATACTTTAAATAAATCATTTTGGAGAAATTATAAATCGAAGATGATTTTATTATAAAATAATATTTCATGATTTTCATAAGGTGCCCCTCACCCCTCTTATAAAAGGGAACTCCCCCTTCATTCTAATTCACACCATCAAAAGAAATTCCTTGGCCAAAACCTGCATAAATTCCCCCTAAATTATCTTTTCTTAATCATATTTGCCTTACTTTCGTCATAAATCAATCCTACAGATCCATTTTGATAAATAAAATGGATGAACTATAGAAGAGGTAAATATTTCCTCACCACTTTTAAGTTTCTTTCATATTCCACTTCCTTTTTCTTTGTTTTTTTCCAGTATAAAATAATAACTCAAATATTTTCTATATAATGTGTTTTTATTACAAATATGTTACAACCATATTCCTTATTCTACCCATCCATCAAATGACGTGTCACCATACGTGCGTACTTACGGCTTACCATCTCCACATCGTGGTGTGGTTATTATTCAATACATTATTATTTTGATTCACGTAATAATGATGTTTAATTCATGAAAATAATAAATATAATATGATAATTATTCTTAATTTATGATATACCATCCAATTATATATTATTTTAATATCAAAATAATGAATTTTTCGCTCGGGCATACGTACGGATTACCGTCTCCACGAATGCGATGAGATTGATTCTCCATTGTAATCCTTTCAAGAGTATTTTTATTAGATTATTAAAAATAATTTTTAAATAATTAAGATAAATCATAATATAAATAAGATACATCCTATTAATAACATTCATTACTTACATGACAATGAAAATAAAGGAAAATGAACCAGTTAACACATGAAACGACAATAATACTAAGATATTATTAACAAAGCAATGTTAAATGATCATATATGATATCAGATTAATTTATATAATTCTAGAATAATTTAATAACAATTATTTCACCATTATACAGGAGGTTAACCTACCCTCGACCAAGGAAAATTACAAGGTAATGCTTAATTTCACTATCTATTTTTTATCTAAGGTTGTTTTGACGTTAAAATCAAATGGAACCTCTTTATCATCCACATCTATGTTTTCTTAAGAAATGTATTTAAAAATATTTTTAATATTTACATGACTATAGGATAAATTCATTTTTACCCTTGATTGAAATTTTATAATATTTTTATAATCAAATAGTTCTATCATTTTCCAAACAATGTACTTTAGGATCTTTTTGACAAAATTAATATACCAATGTTTTTTTAACTTATACAGTGGGTGTGGCTACTTTCCAGCATTATAGCCTCGTCAAAGATTCCCTTAAAAGATTATAAAAATATTTTCAAATATAAATGTTTTCTTTTATAATTTTATGATTTTAAACGATTTCAAGGTAGAATGAAATATTTCTCTAAAAAAGTTTTGATTTATTCTATGTCAACATCCTATGATGAATTTTAAGTTTGTTTGAAGCTGATTTATTATGATAAAAACATACATATTTTATTTATGGTTTTGTGATATGTTTGATTGTGGAAGTGTTATTTCATAACATTAATGGTTTATGTATAACGTATTTATATTTAGTATGCCAGTTATAATATGAATGTTTATGTTACGTTTAATCCTTTTCATATCAACAATGTATTATACTTAGTAAGTGATGGGTGGAGACTGCTATAACCACTCAATGCATCGGTTGGTCTCATGACACAAAATAATGTCATGGAATAAGGCGTTGAAAAAATATTATTTGTAGTATTGGAACAAGGACTTGACTAAATTGTTATGAATGTCTTGCATTATGAATTCCATCATTATGAAAGTGGCTATTGATATTGCATGTGATTATTCGACTAGTAGAATATCAATATGAGTAAGAAAATGGAATTATTTTGATTTATATTTTCCATATTATGATGATGTTTATGATGAAAAGTTTTTTTTAGTTCTATACATTTTTTTAAATATTGATTTTTATTTATGAAAGTTTCCTCTATATTATTATCTTTACTGAGAATATGATCTCATCCCTTTCTATGTTTTATTTTTCCCAGGATGCGAAGAAGTATATTATGACTGACCTGTAGGGATAGTCTATGGTATCTCAGTGTTGTCTATGGAAAAAATTTTTTTTGTAGTTTTCTATTTTATGATTTAATCTAAATCTTATGAATGAATCTAGTACTTCCAAGGAAATTACTTGATCTTTTGTGATCATACCGATGATACATAATAATGTACAGACTCTGGGCTTCTGGGGCCGGGGCGTTACAAATATCATTATCTAGTTGTATGATCTTTGAGTTCAATACATGTGAAAGTTCATGTATGTAATTCCTAAGGAGAGGTACATGGAACACATTATTAACATTTTTGAGGTTTGGTGGAAGCAAAAAATGGTAGGCTAAAAAGATGATACAATAAAAATTTAAAAGGGGACAATATACCGAGGGATTAGTTTTCCTTTCATTCCAAATATCATTACCTTACTACATTGATAAATTCTTAGAAAAAACTTGTCACAAAAATAAATTTCAAAATCACATCGGCAGTAGTCAGTATAAATTTTATATCTTCTTTGTGCCACCAATATGTGATGCTGAATAAATCTAGAATTATTTTTCTTTTCATTAGATATCTCAATTCAAAACAGATATCAATCTCAAACTTATTTCATTAAATTGGATTAATACAAGTTATTCTATATAGGGATTTATAAAGATCCATATTAATACTCAATGAAAATATATTGTTAAAATAAAAATCATATAGAGGAAGGTGTTTATCCCAAAGACCATTAAATGAAGATAAAAACGATTTAAAGATATTATTTAGTGTTTGAATTATTATCTGATACTAACAATCAATGTTTGGTTGATACACAATGATGAAACTCAAATCAATATGCAGAGTCTTATAATGTATTTTCCAAAACAATGAGGTGAAACTTCGATCCCAATTAGATACAATAGAATGTGGAAATCCATGAAAAATTAACAATTAATTAGTGTATATCATAAAAGGTTTTTCTAGAGATAAATAATCTCCAATAGTGATGATTTGTATTGATTTTTTATGTATATTGACTATAACCCTTATATGATTATTCCCCTTATGCATTTTTTGATATAAACTTAAATAATCCAAGGTGATGTTTTCCTATTTCTATTATAGTATGGGTAATCTATGTAACATACCCTTTTAATTTTATCTCTCAACAACAACTTACGGATATAATGACCATCCTGATATAAATCTTCTTACATATCTCTTCATATAATCATAATCGAAATTATTTTTTATATATCTATACATACTCAGAATTCTAATATGAATAGAGAATGAATAACTATGGTAAACCTGTAAAAAATATATAAAATATTGTATAGATGGAAAACATATGAAGTACTCAAAGCTTATCATTACATCATGTACATGGTTAATCATAGGAACATTTCTAAAAAAAAGTTTCGTCTGAACATATTCCTTATGCACCTCCTTAATATTTTCTAATATAGTTTTTGAATATTTAATTGATAAGGATTATACTTCTCCACTTACTTTTTTATTTCCATATCCATCCTTTATAGATACAAAACTATTTTATCCTTTGTGATCCTCATCATGGATAATATATAATTCTCCTTTCAAATTAAAGCATCTAACAACATGTTTTCTTTCTATGGGTGGTAATGTTTTGGTCAATAATTTTTTTAAATATCTATAACCATATTATTTGGAAGATATTGAACTCCTTCCATAAGAATATATAAATAAATTTATTTATCTATATATATACCTCAAATTTTACTAAAAATTTAATTAATCTCTAGAATTAATGAAAATTTACCCCAAAAAAACTAAATTCCATTAGTTGTGTAATTTTTCTCATCAATCTTCAATTATTATAAGGCATAATCTATAAACATTTCATTTTTCATAAAAATGAATCTCTGACCCTTCATGTATCTATCATGGTAGAGTAAACACCCTTATCCACTATAGGGTAATGTAATCACATGTTTACAGACTAAAATTTTCATTAGTTAATTGAATTATTTCTCACCCTCATCTATATATTAGTACTCAGATCCCTTTCTAGTTAACATGGTGAGTTTATTAGATTGCTGTGAAAAAATATAATTTTTTTAAAATGTCCAAATAAACTGTAAAAAATATAGATCTTAGTTATTGTGGTTGGTCTGGTCCAAAATTCATTTTCCATTTTCATTGATATACCTATCGATATAGTCTTTATTGAGATTATTTGACCGAAAAATATTTTTTTGTAAATAAAAAAATGAACACATGGTAAAATATCAAAATAGATTATTCTCCCATAAGGTATTTAGTACAATGCTCAATTGATTATAATGCACTTATTTACTCCTTGAAAAAATAATAATAACTTCTATTAAAAAAAACTGATCAAGGGAATATTTAATGTCACTATTTAGTAAATCAATGAATAATGATGGAGAATTAGTAATAAATAATGGTATCATTATATATTAATAGAGTCCAAAAAATTAACTTAATGTTGTCTTGGGTATATTATTATTATTTAACCTCAATTGATAACATCCATAAATAAGTTTAATATTAGAAAACTATTAAGGTCTATAAAGTAGATAAAATAGGTTATAAATAATAGGTGGAGGATAATAGTTCATGATATTAATCATGTTCTACCGCCGATAATCATTGTAGTGTCACATCAATCTATATTCACTTTAAAAAATAATAGGTATGCCCACAATGTCACAAATATGGAAGAATTAACCATGTTTTATAGTTTTCATGGAGTTTTTTTTCAATTACAGAAACATAATCTGGCTCATTCGACAAGGAGTGCTTGATACAGCCAGGGAACCAAGTTATAGTTCTCTTGAAAACTCAACATCATGTTTTAGTGGATGGTTAAGAAACTTTTCTATAAATAAATCCTAAACCCCCACACAATAGGTACATTATCGACGTTGAGTTTCTCCCAAACCAAATATTATAAACACCTAATAGAATTGGAATCAAAACCTATAAAATGGATGTGATATCCATAAAATTTTCATATTTATCATCGCAATGATAGATGATTAATATTCAGTATGAAATATCAATCATGAATTCCCTTAAACATAAATTAATGTGGGTTTTTTACATCAATTTAATCGATTACTAAGATATGACTAAATTTAAATAGGGTAATAATGAATCCATTTTCAGGAATTATTTTCTATCAATCAAAAATCAAAGTGGAATCATATACCGATGATCTAATCATCATATAATTGGAGGTATTAAATACTTATTATATATCCAATAATTTATTTGAAATATTGATTGAGTTATAATTTAAATTAGATATCAAATAATCGGTAGATCTAGTGTAAAATAACACACTAGTAGTTCTATTTTTTATTCCAAATATATCATTAACTATGATGTTATCTCACCCTCATTAGAAAGAGTGATCATAACATATTTCCCTTTATCCGTCATATTATGTGGTTAAAAAAAATATCATCATCATTAACCTTATGATTTGAGAAATAGATATAATAAGACCATGAAACCTTTATCTAATGCACTAGTGTGTGGGTTGTGCATTCTACGGAGCTTCCCCTCTATTTTCATCAATTTTCAACTTTTTCCAAACACGTAAACATTTGATATCCTGACGAAATTTATTTCCAAACATATAAAATTTAGTATTACACATAAGAATATTTATTACATGTTTCCTTCTAGACATGGAGAATTATGGCAGTCTTATCATATTCCCTCTATGGTTTGTAGGGATTCATCTGAACTCAATAACATGAATATTGTAAAAAACATTAGAATTATGTGAAACCCTAATGTTCATTTCCACCAAGATAAAAAATCAAATGATTTCATAATTCATTCTATTGTTCCTTTTTGATAACTCCCTTTTGAGACATGGTTTTAAGACACTAAATAATTGATCCACTACATATTCATGTTAGATGATAATTCCATAAGCACACCTCACAAGCATTGTAAAATTTTCTACCTAGGCAACAATAGGTTCATTATTATTATTCTTAAGTTAAAAGAAATAATATAAAATTTTAGTATGTAGAATATGAGTGATTTTATTCCTTAAAGAAATCGTAAAGGAATCCCACTCTATGTTGTCAATTTCATAATATCCCTTTATACTCTTCCTAAGATTACGTCGTTGATCCCCTTCAGCAACCAAATGATAGAAAACCAAAATATATATTTCAATTTCTAAATACTAGTGAATGGAAATATATTTTTAGTGTTAGTGATAAATTTCCATGGAACTGTCAGATATATAGAACCACTGAATAAAGGTGGATTTTTACGAATGAAGGACTCAACAGAATGTTGTTCCCTGTTTTACCTATTTTGAAGCTCAGCATGAATCACGACTTGATAAATTTGAGTGAGAGTAGTAGCGATATATTTCATTCTAACTCCCAAAATTTTTAATACTAAATAGGAAATTCATAAAATTGTCTACAAAACTACACATTAATATGTATCCTTTTAGTTCTATCCATTGAATTAACCAAAAATAGATAGTTTGAGTAACAATAATAATAGTTTGGAACCAAATAATAATGAAAAATCATTTATTGGATGTATAAATAATATTAATTTATTTTTAATCTAGTAATCTGTATGTTTATCCTTGATCATTCATAGTTTTCATCTATTTATATCTAGTGTAATGGTTCGTAAAGAGATTGTGAATTTTGAACAAATTACCTGCATCTGGGACTAGGAGTGTAACAAGCCATGTTTCCATGTACCAGATAATTCCCTACAGAATGCCAACATTACATTATAGAGTTATTATCCTTTTATACCTACATTATATATTCATATCCACTTTAAGTATTTATACATGGTCATGATTACCTATAAACCACTTTCTTACCCTAAAAAAACTAGTAAATTTGATATACTTTGTCTGATCCTTAGACATACCCTTTATAATTTCACAAAATTTTATCATCCTATTTTCTAAAGGATAATTACAACTTTCTATGACAAACAATTTACAAACCCAATCATATCATACATAGATATTACATCTTCAAAGATTAACAATCATAACATAACATAATGATCCACACCAAAATCATTTAGGCCTAGTGCATTTGGAAACATGGAAACATAATCAACTTTTCCATAAGTGTGTAATGAAATATCCATATATTTTATCTTATCTGTAACCCTTCATAGAAATATCATACATAATACCTTTTATAATAACATGGGTAAATGAATCATTTGATATAGCGATAAAAAATTATTAGTAAAGATATAAAATAATGATATAAAAATATCACAAGAATAATGTTATAGGAATATGACAATAAACATTGAAAACCATACCCGACACACCATAGATCAAAAACACGAGTTATTCTATTAATACTGAAAGATAATAAGACATCATTCATAATGAAATCAAATAACATGAACCATCATAACATAAAATTGGAATAAGGAGTATTTTTTTGGAATGAACATAATCATAGAGAATCATATTCATAGTATTTATAGGATCAGTAAAAATAGTATCATAATGTATTGGGTTCACTCCCAAAACCATATTAGTAGACGCAGTCCACTCCCAAGACCACCATATTGGATGGAATTCCCTTATTAAACTGTATTCAAACCCATTCCAAATGAATTTATCACATGATATATTTATCATTAACCAATTCATTGGAGGGATATATAGGTAACTCTCATCTAGTTTATAACATTAACACCATCATATGTTATAATGTAACAATTTTCACATAATACAAATCATTCATTATTGTTATATAAGTGCATAACACATTTATCATTTCTAAACCAATTAAATGAAATGATTTTTTTTATAAAAATATCATCATAAAATATCATATGGAATGAAAACTGTTAAATAATCATTTTACCATTTTTACAAAGCATAACTCATGAATAAAGAATTTGGTTTTATAGGCATTTTATCATGGAATAACCTGTAGAAAGAGAAGTGGGTTTCATAAATATAATCTTATCATAATCATAAACAATCCATGTAAATAATTAATACGGTATAATTTTATAATATCCCTAATAAATAGTATGTAGCATTAAAGTATTCCATCATAGATGGAAAATTATTTTGAAAGAGAACTTGTAATGTTTCTTTTAGAAAATAACCATTTCAATATGAAAATTACTTTTAAAACTAAAAATTTATTTTTCATTACAATAATATTCATAGAAAATATATTAGAAAATATGTAGTGGACTATTCAATAAAAATAATTTCCAAAACATTTATAAATTCGATTTAATTCATACATGTCAAAATAAATATTATTTTTATATTTTTAGTGAAAGCTAAATGGAACTTGTTGGGAAAAAAATAAAGCATATGTTCGCTTTTTTTAAAAAATTCCAATCAGGGGAAAAAATTTCCTTCATAAAATATTTTATGAATATTGATAATTTTCTTGAAAGCATTTCATAAATAAATGGTTTTTGAATTAAAAATATTTTCAACAGAAGGGAGAAATAAATATATTTTTTATAAAAAATGTTATTCCGAAATCTTCAATACAAAAAGTGTCGGAGATGTAGGTGAAAATTTTATTATTATTAAACAACCATTGTATAAGAAAAACCTATATTTTCATGAATATGGATCATAATATTTAATATCAATAAACATTGTCATAAACAATCAATATAAATGGCGATATTGAATAAAAAAACCCTTACCACATTGGAAACATTCGATCAATAAGCTTAGGATATAATAACATTAAACGAAACTTATAATATAATGAGAAAAAATAAATTCATTACATTAAATAATAAAGGGAAAATATATATACTACACCAAAGATAATTTTTTCATTATATATTTTTTGTCCCAAATAAGAGGAATTAAGACTCAAATCCATTACATTAAGTCCCAACTTCCTTCATACAGGTTAAAAACTACTTCAAAAAAATTATAAGTTAATATAAATCTGTTATTAAATTAATTGTATGTATCATACCATATATGATTTAAATATGACCTTTTATTAACCGTTTATTAAATATTCCATGTTAATTTAAGATTTCAGGAAATAATTCATTTTTTCATGTCTATTTTGATTGGCTATATTTTATTCAATTATTGTAATCATTGATAAATAATCTATATAATATTAAAAATAAATACAAATAATATATATTTTATATATATTTATTTAGGGTAATTCATAAAATATTGATATATAAAATTATATACATAGTTCATGGAGATGTTAGATTGTACGCACACATGAACGTTGATTAAATTTTCTCAATGAATTAATAAATACAAATTTAAATAATATATTAACATTATAGATTTATATTTTATTTATTTTATAAATAATATGTTAATTAAATCCATAATTATTACCTTCATTGTAAACTATGAATGAATTTCATCGCTTTAGGAGGATGTATTCTGTCGTACACAGGAGCGACATTAACCTATACCTAATGAATATAAAGTAAAAATTTATATGTGATAAAAATATTATTACTGTGTAGTAGAATACAATATATCTTATATAAAATTTTAATACATCATTATATTCATCCATAATTGGTTTTGATGGAAAACGAATAATATCGATTCATAAAGAGGTAATTCGATCTACACATGAATGATGATTTTATATCCCATTTGACGGTGGCATAGATGAACATAATATATTATATTAACATAATAATAGAAAATTTTATTAGATATATTTTAGTTATTATATTATAATAATTGAACAAAATATTAACTATTTATAATGTTTATTAAAAATAAAACACATATTTCAAGACTTTTCCTCTTTTAACACCCCGAGATTTGGTGAAATATTTTCTTCGAATTAATTTAATATTTTTGATACTCTTATTTATAAGAAAATACAAAAATATTTTATTTTTAATTAATGAACTATGTCTGTCGTGAGTTATATGTAATATAAATATAATTGTGCACTATATAAAACATGAATTTTATATTTCTCTACACAGAATGTCGATGTTAGCTTATAATACAACTAAGATTTACATTCCTTTATGGCTTGTGCAACATGCAAGAACGAGTGTTGCAATACAATAACTCATTACTAAAATATTATTTTTTATAGTATATAAAATGGAAATTAAATGTAATATTATATAATTTACTATCTAATAAATATATATAGTTGAATTTATTGGTTGCCTATTATTTATAAATAAATATAGGAAACAAATGAATATAAAGTGACTAATTTAATAAAAGTACATTATTATTTGAATATGAAGATTTATATTAATTGGATAAATTCATTTCTAATATATAATTATATTAGTTATATTTATCATTTTTATAATAATCCAATATATTTTGTAGATATAAGCTAAGAAAAAAAAATTATGTATAAAAACCGATTTTTTTATAAATTTAGCTTTGACTCCATTTAATGGAGAACCAGTTTTAAATCCAATTTTTTTGAAATTTTATATATTTAATATGTAAAAATAAACATAATATTTTAATTAAAAATATAAAAATTGGTTAAGATACTTTTTTTGTATAATTACATATGTTACAATATTTTATTGAATAGTAAAAAACAATAAATTTTAATTAAAACCCAATTATTTATATATTCCAAAAATATAAGTTTAATTATAATTTAAAATGGTTTTAAAGTTTAATGAGATAATAATTTTATATATTATTCCAATTTAGACCATTTAAATCAATTTCACAGAGAAATTGTGCATAAAAACTTTGTAAAATTTTGGGTGTTTTTACTTCAAAAACACACAGTGTTGTCCGATCAGCAGAATTATCTTATTAAGTAATTTCTTGCACTTTTATTATTATAAATTTTAAAAATTGATTTCTTATTTGTAAGAAGAATAATTCAAATTGTATAGTAAGTTCAAATTATTATTTTTTTCCATAAATATCAGTGAATGTGATTAAAATGGATTAAAATGGTTATGATAATTTTCTTAATAATATACTAAACCACAAATATAAGACCCAAAAATAAATATTGTCTTGTCCAATACCAATTTTATAGCCTTTATTTATCCATTATGATTATATATTTTTTACTTTGGGATGACTTTTTTAGGTAAAATCATGGTCAAATTTAACTTATTTTAAAAAATGACATGTCTGTCCTTTTGTTTCCCTATAAAAGGCCACCACATCTCCATCTTCATTACACCTCTAAAAAAACATATTTTCAGAAAATATATAACCAATAAACTACCCAAAATACCTACATCCCCCCTTGAATCATAAATTTTGGAATAAATCAATCCATGTAATCCTTTTTCCACAAACCAAAAGCAGTTACATGATTAAGGGGGTACACATTCTCTCAAGATCCTTTCTTTTATTTCATTTTTCAAACCACCACTATATTTATTTCAAGATTTATAAAAAATATTAACATTAATATACATGGGTGTTCATTTTTCTATGGTTTTCACTTACACTTACACACAAATCCACCTAATGTGTAAAGAACATAATCTTTATGTGTATAATGAACTACTGCATCACTAAATGGCGATTTTTCAATTTTTCCTTTACCACCACTCATGGTGGAAATTATGATGAACAATATTTTTATATATGTAATATATTATATTTATGATTTATTTGAGCTTAATTTTTCTATTCACAACACATTCAATTTTTAATTTTTATCTTCATTAAATATAATAATTTTATTTGAGGAATTGTGGACAACCGCCTGATCATAGTAACACTATTCATTCACACACTACATGGGATATATTAAGTATGTATTTAGAAAATTTATATGATATATATGATATAATAATTCTTTTATAATAATGATATATATACATATATAGATACTTATATTTCATTTTAGGTCATTCATTCAATTTGATAATAAAAATGGAAACATCGTTCATATGTACATACATTTTACCGTCTCGATGAACATGACATTCCAATTCGTAATTATATATTATATAGATTATTATAATACTAATATAATGTATTTAAATTAAATTTATATAATGTTTTACAATTTTGAAATCATGATATAATTATAAGGAGCGAAGATATAACAAATTAAGACACCTATGAAGAACAAAGGTAATATTTTCAAAAGTGAACCCTTAACATAGGGTTGATAACAAGGGGTAATATAAAGTATTAATAAAACCATATATGGTATTATATATAATAATTTAATTTTTAAAATATATAAAATAAACTTAATTTTATTAAAAAATAATCATGTATATGTTCGAAGAGAGTCAAGACACATGGTAAGTGGATTTCATGTAACTTTAGATTCCATGACATAAAATATTTAATCTCCACCCATTAATTTTTTTTCCATATGTATAAATAAAATTTATTTATTATACTATTAATAAAATTACATATATTTGTATTTATTTTTCTATCCTATTATCTTTATCTGATAGGGTTTATGTTTCAAAAGTCACAAAATCGGTAAAATAGTTTTGTCCCAATTTGCATGCTTTGAGACTAATTTTGGTTATACACCTAAATTATTGTTATAGGTATATATAAATACATTTTACATGTTATATCACGAATCCAATTATTTTAATGAAATTTAAATATTCATGTAATTTCCTTTTCTTACATGGTGAGTATGATCCAAGGTTACCAGGTGATAAGTGTTTATTGAAAAAATCTCTTCTCTTTTCATGTTTGTGGATGGTGAGGCATTTTTTGATGATATTATATGATCCATATCTCAGGAACACTCATTATATTACATATCCATTATTTATTTATTATATATCCATCTATTAGTACCATTTTTCCACTCTTTGGAACTTATGATAATTAACAAAAAAAATTATGAAATTTTGACTAAACATATCACTTTGGATGGAAAAACATTGTATTGAAAAACCATGTTCTCTGTTAAATTGATCCTTTAATAACATTTTTAAGGATAATTTACTTTAAATATAGTTTAATGTTTTTAAATATTTCATTAAAATATTTCAAATCCATATTCAATTAAAATGGTCATCATGAATGTTTTATGTATATGAAATAGATTAATCATTTTCAAGAATTATTTATGTGTATTCAATGAAAATATATCCAAAAGTTTTTAAAATATTCAGTATATGTCTTCATGTTTATTTTAAAATAAATTTTTTTCAAAAGTATTTAGTTTTTAAACAAATTTTTTAAAGAATTAATGATATTATCCTCATGAATTTTTTCTAATAAGATACTTCAAATTTATTTTCTATATAAGATGAAATATATTAATGATAATTATTAATTTCTAGGAAATTATATAAATCTTCCTTTAATATTATTTATATTAATTGATGACACTTTCATATCATTATGTCTATGAAAGTAGTTTCTCTTCCATGAGTTATATACTTTTGAATGCTGCTTGTTTTCATTGTTATGCATTCATGAAATATTAAAAAAACAAATATCTTTCCATAGTTTATGATTTTATAAAATGTTAATGATACCCATTTCATTTCATGTGATATGATATTTTTATATTATATCTTTATTAAAATGTTAAAATGTTGTTATTTTTGGTTTGGTGATACCTATATATCCTTCCAATTCATTGGGTAATGATAGAGGACCAATGAGTATATATGTTATCAGTGACCCTGATTTCATGTTCACAGTGTTAATCACAAACCATATTACTAGTTCTTAATGTTATGTGTAGACCTGGAATCATATCCATAAGTTTAGTCATGAACCTGATTACATTTTCACAATGTTAACAGTGAATATTATTATGCGTTCTAAATATAATGAATGGAAATGGTTTCATGTCCATATGTTTTCATGTGAAAGAAATTAAATGATTAAAATGTTATGTGTGAACCTGATAACATGTTCACAATGTTATAGATGGACATGGTTTCATGTCTATAAGGTTATTCATGATCCTCATTACATGTTCACAATGTTATTCATGGACCTAGTTGCAGTCCATAATTTGTTGCATGGGGCTGTTTTCGTATCTTTATCTTATTTTTTGAACGTGTTCGAACATATAAATGTTTAAAATGTTATAAAAAAATATTCATGCCAAAGATTCCATGTCTTATTACAATGTTATGATTTTATGACTTATTCTCTTAATTCTCTTGTGATCCATGTATTATGAAAATCCAATAATTATAATGATATCTAATGTGATAGGAATGATATTAAGATGTTATGATCATATTTCATACACATTTGTTCATGTTTTGATTATTCATTTAAATTATTACAGTATATTGAAAACCTGAGCTCAATCCTTTCTTATGTTTCATTTCCCCAGGTTATAAAGAAATATTACTGGTATAAGTACTAGAGGGGAGATCGTTATAGGATTTGATGACGACCATTAACCATGATAAAATATTTTGTTCCATGTTTCCAAAGACACTAAACTATTATGGTCCTTGGGAATGTATTTTTGTAATGTAATAAATTTTTATCTTAAATGATGAAACATTTATGTATGCTAAGACTTGTCTTTTATATTTTGTATCAAAGAAAAGTTTTACTCAACATATAGAAACTATGATGAGAAAATTTTAGTGATACCCCTAGGTATATTTCTAAGGATATGCCCAGGGATATATATAAGGATAATTATAAGGATTAGATAAGTTTAGTAAAAATGTATTATATTATTGTTAAATGATAGAGTGAGAGGTTTCCTTTATATACATATCTATTTGGATACAATAATTTAATATTGTTATGGAACATACACATCTAAGATTAAAACCTATGAAAATATGTCTCGGGATTGATTCTAGGTAATCTGGTACATGACAATGGGCCTTTCTACACACCTGGTTTGACAATCTAGGGAGATATTCTTTGTAAATTTACAAAATCATCACAAACCCTTATGATGGATTTGAAAAGAGGATGAATATGAATAACCTAGGAGAGACCAGAGGTTTCAGAAATTAGAATTTATATTCCATGATTTAGATATACTATAATTTATTTTTATGATTATGTGCACTCTTTGTTTGATATATGTTTCTTACCCCATGCATTCTTGTTTTATTCAATGGAGATTACTAGAATGTACATGGATAACATTGAATATTTGAGATGGGGAATTTATGGGATTTATGATAATCAATTACCCATGTGGAAATATCATAAATAGAAAATGGAAGGTGGTTTGATTATCAGTTATCCATATGAAGATAAAGAGGTTTAAATAAACATGTGAAAGGTATGTGACGTTCATACCTCATTGTTTACATTATTCATAAAAATCATGATTAGATTGAGGTTTTGGAACCTTAATACATGATTCACATTTTATATTACAGGAAATAGGTATTATGGAATGAGTTGATGATGCCTGAGTAATGTATTATGTATAAAATTGGGGGAATGAAGTACTTATGTTATAGATTTTTTTTAAAAAAATATGTCATATGAATCATGAAATATATATGTATTTTGTGTATATGTTTACATTTTTTATTTAAAAAGATATGTTTAATGGTGATGAATAATAATAAAAATGATGTTTTTATGAAGGAAAGGTAACCATTAATGTGATCAATACATGGAGACAATTTTATTTCTCTAGGATAATGAGATTATTAATTTAGATATTATAAATTAGATATCACTGATTACCCATGAACCAATATTTTTTTGGTAGAAAAAGTGGTGAATATAATCATGGATGATGTTTAAAATTTTTTAGATTTATGTAATATATCATGTAGCCTATGGAATAAAGATACATATATGTTTTCCAAAAGTATTTATGGGAATTCATGTTATTACCATGTTTAAAGATGATATATGATGATGGTATTCACATGTTTGGAATGTGTAAACCATTAACTACAATGTGATATATGGCGGATCAATGAAAAGATGATTTTGTGACATTATGTCAAATGTGTTGTATTTTTATCATTCTAAAGTGTTAGAATGTAAACCATTTATGATATTTTGATGTTAATATTCTGATGATGTTTGTGATATTAAGGTATTATCTAACCACATTAGGAATATTGATCATTGTATAACCTTATCTACTTTTTTTAGATGACAACATAAGAGATATGTGGTAAAAGATCATGGATCTCATGATCTACTAGTGCTTCAAGAATGTGAAGTTCAAATCCCTTTCGGAGAAAGAGGTGAAGTGGATCAAGTAAAAACAAATTGTGAGATTTTTCTAAAATCATGGAATTATATATTTTCATGAACTTTATTTGGATTTTGGAAAATGATCTATAAAAAAAATTTCATCAATCTACCTTCATTTCGGATTAATCAAATAGTCCCATAGATAATAGTATATTTATGGATTTATAATTGTTCAAATTCTTCTGACAATGTTCTATATCACTCTCTAATAGATGTTGATGGTCATTTTTCTCTTCCATGTCCATTTTTTTACTTCTCACCAACGGTCTCTTAAGTGGGAATCAAGTTATGAGGTTCTTTGAGTAACTATTATGGGTACAACATTCTTTATTATCAGAATTTTTAGTATTCATTTAAAGATGTTGGATTATATGAATATAATTCTCAATTATTTAAACAAAAATGGATTTTTATTGTAAAATTAAATATAATCGGGGTAGAATGCATCACCTAGGGATTTTTTGAAATATTTTTTTGAATTAATTTAATCATTTTGATATCATCAAATTCACTAAAAAGATAAATAGTTTATTTTAAATTGAAGATATATGATTGAATTGAATTATATGAAATATTAAGATACTCATTCACTACATGAAACAAAAAAATTATCATTATTCACATGGATATCCAAGGTTAGATTACATTTCATACATGACTAAATGTTCTCGATGGCTTGTATAACGCCCAATACAGAGTGTTACTAAGAAATATTTCTTTATTAAGTTATTATTATTCAACAATATAACATGGAAAAAATATACAATATAATATGTTTACGTTACATTGTAATATATATTGTTTATTTAATTGGTAACCTATTAATTTGAAAAGAATATTGAAACCAAATGAATACAGAGGGACATATTTTATAAAAGCCTATTTTTATGTGAAATAGAATATTTATATTAATACTTTAAATAAAGTACTATTATATAATTATATTAATTAAATTTATATTTTTTTATAATAATTCAATAGGGATTATTAATCATGAATTAAATTGACTATTCGATATATTAGCAATAATTTTTGAATGTACTGATATGTGGGGCCCAGAAATATATAACATCTTGATGAATCTATAGGTATCATAATAATAATTAGTTGGTTATACTTATTTAAATGGGGTTATGCCCATCAATTTTAATATTTCATGAAATCCAATATTTAAGAATATCATTTATTAAGAATTCGTCAGTTATTATACATGATATTTTAACAATGATTTTTTATTGATGAAATTTCTTATCTGTTTATTAATTAAATATAATTTTTATTTAATTTTTTACCTTTCCATATTAATTATGTCCTATCATATTATCCATGTTATTTTGATAATGATATTTTCTCTAGATACATTTCATTCTTATTTTATTGATTATATACCTTTTTTTATTTACCTTCCCATATTTATTATTATTTATCTTATCATGATAGTAAAGTTTTATAAATGTTAATCCATTTTAGTTATTTATCATTTCATATGTATTATGCTTATTGAACCAAGATAGATTCTATTGTACATAATCATTAAAAACTATTTGAGTTCACCCTTATTCAATTTCCATTACATGACATTCCATGATGTTTTATATGATTTATATTAAAAGATATTTTAGAGGGAATAATTTTATTACAGGAATCATTATTTGAAAATTTAGGTTCCTAAATGTAAAACATGATTTAATTATTTATCTAGTTTACATAGACTACTAAAACATTTAGTCATCGAGGATCGGATTCCTTGTATTTATGCCAATTTAATAAAAGAACACATCGACTGTAGGATAATAGTGTCAATGTCTCTATATATGATATTATTTGAATTTGAGTATAAACTTTATAAACTAGATGTACTAGAAAATAGATCATGGATCATCAGACTATGATATAATTAAAGGATAACTATAATAACATTAAAATGATTTTATATGGAAGAGATTATGTAGTTTTCCAATAAATTGAATTCCTCTATGGATTTAATAATCGAATGTTGTTTGGAATCATATATACATAGGGACGGTAACTTTAAAAAGGGTGCACTATGATTAAACTAATTATCCCCTGGAGAACTTTAATAGTCCTTACTATACACCTAGTTTGAAATATCTAAAGGAAATACGTGGGATAATTCAAATTTTTCATACAAACCATTATAAAGGGACTGATTAGATTATGAAAATGAAAGAAAATATTTATACTATATTTTATTATATTGGTAAGAACGTTCCAATATTTATAAATATTATACATGAATCCATGGTTTAACAAATATTTTTATTGTTACTAACACTATACGTTTTGTTTTTTTTCAATTTATTTAACATGAAAGATTCATGTTAAAATTGATTATAGTGGAATATTTAGTGTTTATGAGATACAAAAGGGGGTGATTTCTAGAGGGAATAATATTGTGACTATTCTGAATATGTTATACAAAAATATCATTAAAAACAATTACCTTAACAGAGTCAGAGACTCACTGAAGAAGAGAAGGATGGAGTTTTCTAATAGATCGAGTGAAAAAAAACTTGAATAAAAGAATACATGGTTTCAAAAATATCCAAAATATTCAAGGACACATCCATGAAATAATATCAATGTAAAGGGAAAATATTATATGAGTGTAACTCAGGTAAAATTAAAATAATTGCTCATGATAAATTAAGATCATGGTGGAAGGTAATAAATCTAATCCTAGTGATATATTTATAATTCTTAACCTAAAATATAGAGTACCATGGAATTATATAAGTAAATATTTTCTTCTAATGGTTATCCTCTTGACCATGGATGAACATATGTAAAAATTAAATGGTTTATGTAATTATTGGCATTATAGATTAATATTATATACTTATTTTTAGCAATGGTTTTTTGGATTGGAGAATCATGAAACATTTGAGGAATATTTTAAATTTTAGATGCACATGTGTCATGATTACCATGATATTTATGTATATTATCATGGGTTTTTGACTTTAAGATTCACCATAATTTTGATGTCTTAAACACCCCATTTTTATGATTTATGTGATATGATTATACCATTATTAAGTTTACTTTGGGATAAATGTATTCCAATAAAACCCATTATTTTAGTGAAAATGTCATTTGATAAATAATGCCATTAAATTTTGTATCCATAATTTTAATGGAATCAATAACCATTAGATGTTATATGCCAGTTAATTGATTTTTAATAATTTTCAAATATAATTTTAGAAAAATTATAATAAATAAGTTGTATTGAAAACTTTAGTAGAAATTTTAATTAAGGATTAATTTTATTTCACTATTCTCCAATATAGTATGTTTAGAAACATTTTATAATTATATTAGAATATTTTTATAAAATGGACATCCCACATACTGGGGGAAAATCTGTCACGTACTTCAAGTCCACTTATCCTGAGCCCACAACTGAAGAATTTTAATGGTATAAAACCTACCACTAACCTATGTTACATTCTAGTTAAGATGTTATTTGATTTAATTAAATAATTAATAAAAATTAATGATGAAATGAAAATTATAATTTTGATTATTTGCTATTAATGTATAATATTAAATATTTTTTCTAGCAATATTAGTTTAAGGCAGTGGTTAGAGGCATATATGAATCCCTTTACACATTAATAGATCTTATGCCCCGATAAAAGTGAATTTAAGTGATATAGGAATAAAATATTCATTTTTTAAAATTCAATTCTTGTAAAATTAAATGTGTTAGAAATTGATCAATGCACAACCAATGGATTAAGTTGTATTTATGAAATATAAATGTATCAACTATGTATATGAAATGATACTCTTATAATGTAAAATAATTCTTCAAATATTGGAAATGTTTCATGACATTAAAATGTAATACTATTAAATTAATGTTTATGTATTTATATTTTCTTTTATGTCATCATAGATCTATTGTTTTGTGGTCCTTATCCTTCCATTGATCATTCAATTTATTGTGATCAATGAACTTTTTCATCAACTGTAATTATTTACACATTTATTCCACGTAAAAATCATTACTTTAGACCCATTATATATTTCCTAGAATCATAGTATTGTTTTATTTCATATGAACTTTTTTACATCCTTGTCTCCATTATTTTGAGGATGTTTTGTTAACTATATTAAATTGATAGTTTTTTAATAATATTATTTACAAATACCAAACCCCTGATTGCAATGATAATGTTTAAATTGTGATGATGCAATTTGTTATTGGTGGGGAGAATATATCACCCTAGATTTTTTTTGATAAGAATGTTTTATTAAATAGTGTATGTGAAATTCAAAAGTGTTCTCAAACAACCCATCAATATATTTCTTTAAATTTAATCAATTATATTTCTTGTGTAACAAGCAACACCGAGTAAACAATGAACGAAAATACAATATACCATTATAACCTAAATGATAAGATATTTGTTATGAATCGTTTTATGTAATTTATGAAATTTATTAATATATAATTATTATAAAAAGAATAATAGGCAATTACTATAAAAACAAATAATTTTTGAGAAACTATATATTTTTTCCAAAAGTTTATTTAGTTTCACTTTTCGAAAAAAATTGAAAATAATTTTTTCCACTTTAATAAAATTGATTTGATATAATAATAATAATTTTATAAATAATCATTTCAATTTAATCTCAGAATTATTATTTTTAATTCTTATGAAACTCTACATTTTTCAATGAATAGATAAAATACAAAATATTAATTAAAAATAACCTTTTCATTTAAATTAATCATAATAGTAAATTTTTTTAACATAATTTATATATTCAAATTAGTTTAATTATATATATTAAAAAAAATTAGTTCATATTAATACTTTTAAAAGTAAATTATGATATATATATATATATTGAACAATTTTTTATTAAAAACCCTTTTTTGTTGAGTCTATTGGATTATTTTTAAATGATAATTTTCCATTTATGTGAATAGAATTTTTAATAATTTATAAAATATTTAGAATAAAAATAATTTATAATATTTCATAATAAAAAATTAATTTTTTACCAACATATATATTTAAAATAGTAAAAATTAATTTCCAAATTTAAGATAAAAACGGTTTTCAAGGTGGTTAAACTAAAAATAAATGTGTTAAAATCAACTAAGAAAATGTAAAAATATTTTTTTATAGCCACAATTACAAATAAAACTTCATATTATAATAAATATGTTTCATTGGATGATTTTATTATGTGATCTTATTTTTCTTATTGGACACATTAGTGAAATTTTCATGGAATTAACAAGGAGGTCACCATTCCACACTTATAGAAGGGAAATTTATACCCTGAATTTATTATATAACCCAATCCATATAACTACAAAAAACTTACAAAATTATTGACTATGTATCCTTAGTCACATTCTATGGCTTCTGGTACCCCCGAAAGACCATTCTTAGTGTCTATAAGAGGAGATACAAATGAGAAATCTTTTTGAGAAGTTAATTATCTTTAAAAATATCATTCCTTTTCATTTTTATTTTTAAAAATAGAGTTATATATTTTCACATATAATATTATAAAACCATTATATAAAATATAATAATATGTTATTATATTTATAGAATAATAATTATCATTACACACTTCCATACAATGTAAAATGAGGTCATCGATTATGTGTATGGTGGACTACTGCCTCATGAACCGATGTAGTTTGTATTCAATCACCACATTTAATGGATGGATTTAATGATGGATTTACCAAATATATATTATATTTAGGATATTATAATTAGTTTTTAATTTTAATGTCACATATACCATTTTACATTACATTCTATTTTAAATATGTTAATGTTGGTTGTGTGTAAAGAGGAATACATATGCATAACATGATGTGATTTGTTTTGCAAATTATTTTTAAATGGAACACAATAAATATAAAATTAATGAATATATATCATATATATATATATATGATATTATATTGATACTATAAAATTAATATACCAATATTTTTTACCCTTTCAGTCATTAAGGGATTGACATCATCGTTCGTGTCCCTATAAGATATAATGTCTCCATAAAGTAATGTGAATCCTTTTTAGTGACCAAATTTTTAGAATGAAACTAATAATTTATCTATTGGGTATTTATTAAATTAATAAAATTATAATAATTATGTAGAAGATTTATTTATATCTTATTTATAAGAGGAGAAACTTTTATTACAAAATAGGCCCGAAAAAACAAGGAAACTAACACCCAAAAAAATTTAAATATTGTTATTTTACAAAAAAATGTGGAACAATATTATATTAATATCATAAATGATATTATAAATATTATAATGTTTATGGTATAAATTTATAACATTCATAAAACCATTATATATATGGATAAATCGTTTTCTACTAACGGAAATCATGACGTAAGGGACATCGTCTCAATTTCGCTTCATTTAGGTATATCATAATGCCTTATATCTAAATTTATTTATGTGGTGTATATACTACAAATTTGACATAAAAAATCATGATTCCCTCATAATTTATCTTATTTTATTTTTCAAATATCACTATTTCATCAAAGGTAATTTTTTATGAAAATTTATAAGCTGTAATGAATTTCAGAACTCAATTTACATTATTGGTTTATATAATATCTTCATTTTCTTTTATATTCTATTATTATGTCTGATTTTAAATTTTAATATATTATTTTTTATATCCACTTTTTTTATATGGTTTTACATTTAATACACATTGAAGACTCATTGGTTAATTCTCACATCAATGTTATAATCACTAAAAGGGTTTATCATACAGTTTCATTTCAAACGAGATTGTTTATAATTGAATTTCCATTAATGTAAATTATTTGATAAATTTGTAATAAACCATTTTATTTTATTATAATCTGGTTATTCTTTATAATTTCATGAAAATCTTCTTTATTCCCACTATTTGTTTAATTAAATAATTCATTAAATGGTTTTTATAAAATCTAACTTCATTTCTCCCTTTGGTCTTAAATCTATTTACATTGAAATCCCTATTTTCTGAAATAGTCATCAATAATATTTTTAACCCTTTCAAAATGAATTATAAAATAAATTATTGAATTTTTTTCCTTTTTAGAATATTATTTTAAAATAATCTTCATGTAATTTTAAAAACAATTCCCATTTGAATTCTATGGAAAAAAGGTGAATTTTTTTAATTTTATCATCTTTGAAATGAATGGAATTTCAAACCATTATGAACACATAAATGTCAATTCCTTTTCTGGTGAAGGTGATGAGTGGCCTTGTAAATCTATGTGGAAGCTCAATGTCCTCCCAAAAATCCTCCATTTCTGGTGGAAGGTTTGAACTGGAACCCTCCCTACCATGAACCTCCTTGGCTTCTAACATCTGTCCAGTGAAAATTCCTACCCCTTCTGCCTGTATGTCCTAGAATATCCCTTCCATGATCTTTTACAATGCCCAGGGGAAAAGTAGGTGTGGACCAAATGGGGATCCCCTACTCATCTCTTACTGGATGTGGCCTCAGACCTCATCTCTCTCCTGATGCGATGGTGCTACACGTTTTTTCTGACTAAAGTGGGCTCACATTGTATCCTGGCCTGGATCATCTGGGTTTGTCATAATGATGCATATTTATTCATATTTTTAGGCCTCTCTGATTTTTTATTTAATTGGCGTCATCCTGGATTGTGGGATGGCAGCACCACTTTGAACAATAAAGGCCCTTTGGAACCCCTTCTTCATCCCCAAATTGGTGCCCAATATAGGAAGGGCTTCTCAAGATTAATGTGGATGTGTCTATCCACAAGGATGGACAAGTTGGTCTTGGTATGCTGTCCTGGGACCACCATGGTAAAATCATTGCAGCCAAACATGAATCACACCATGAGCTCTAGGAACCCACAGTGGCTGAAGCGGTCACCATCCTTGTCGGGCTGAAATTTGCTAATGATCGTGGATGGAAATCAATTAACCTCGAATCAGACTAACTCACCATTGTTAATGCCATCAACCTCAACAATGTCGGCCTTCAATCTGTTGGAACCCTCATCAGGACTATTCATTCCCACTTTCAAAGCGTCACAAGATACACTTTCCCCATCATCAAAAGGGAAGGTAACAATACTTCGCATCAGCTGGCGGCTGCTGGCCCCTTACGACGATCAACTCTAGCTGGATCACTTCTCCTCTTTGTAATGTTCTTGTAACTCCAATGATCTTCGTTAGTTACTTAATTATTCTTTTGTCAAAAAATGAAATTAAACCTTATTTATAACATCAATGGGTATATAGTGTATTTATAAAATCATTATACTTCCTCTATATTATTTTTAATAAAATTTCGTAACCTTGACCATAGTATCTTGGATCTTGTGCCTTTTTTTACGTTGTAATTAGATAAAAGGAATAACATCCTAAAGGACCTAATAGTTTAGTAGTATTAGTAAATGATTTAAATATATGTTTCCAAAAATAAATTGGATTAGAAAATATGTAAATTATTTTATATTTGTATTAACATTATTTATTTAAATTATTCCTTCATCTCAATCATAGTAAACTTCATGGATTCATAGGAAAGGAAACAAAATAAGTGTGAGATCAAATTCTCAATAAGGGTTAAATTCATCAGAAGCAATTGTAAGTTAATAAAAATAATAAATATGAAAATTAAAACAATTGAAAAAACCATTTTTTTACATAATTAATAATGAATGATCAATATGAAATGCTAAATAACTAATCACACATTCCATTTAAATAATTTTGTGTGTCATAATAAATAACAAAAGATAAATAAATAAAAACACATTCCATTTAAAAAATAAATAAAAATTACATGCATCCAGATATAATATAATTGTGAAAATATCATGTATATTAATAAATTAATTATAAATGAAGGTAATTACTAATTTTTGGACACAATTTCGTTGTAACACGATACATATACTCTCTAGACCATCACTAGAAGATTTTATATGGTAGTAAAAACCAGTTCCATTCAAGCATAACGATTTTCCTCATGATCCTTACTTATTCATCATGGGGATATATAATACTAGGTCCCACCCATCACTATATGTCATAATAATTCATGATATATTGAATAAGAACATTATTTAATGGACACTGTGAATTATCATAAAATATCTTAATTGAGTGATGGATAAATATCTAATCAATATTTCCCAATATAATCAAATAACATTCGATTTAAAAAACTATATATATATGTCACGACCCGTCCTCAGGGCTCGTGTCGTGACTACCCCAATCCTGCCTTCCATAGGCCAAAGGTTGGCGGTTATCACCAAATGCGTAAATCCCGATAACTGGGAAGGCATTTCCATTATAAAAGTAAACTAAACACCATAGAGAACAAGCGGAAGAAAAAAACTAAGTACAAAAGAAAGTGCTGAAAAGTAAATGGGCCAGAATACAAACCTAACTGAAAGTACAACTACAAATGAACGAAAGTACAATAGAAAAGAAAACAGCTGGAAGAAAGGAAGGAGCTCCTCGGTCGTCCTCCTCAGATCATACCTGAATGGTTGGTACAGATAGCGCAGCTCCCGGATCATCCACTACGGATCCTACCTGAAGGGTAGGTATAGATAGCCCCCAAAATGCTCTTTCCCGTCAACCTCCTCCAAGTTTCGTCTCTCCTTGAAGTCCACCTATGGATACTGACTCGTCGTGTGGTCCACCTCCGGGTACCGTCCAGTCCTCGAACACTTGGCCTCCGTCAGCACTGCCCGTCGTCTGCAACCAACACAATGAGGTGCGGTCATAGCCCGAGCAGGGGTGAGTATAACGATACTCAGTAGGGACCCTGAGACCCTCAAGGTCTCTCTAAAACCAACAAGGTTAATCACCAATATGATCTCAAGAGATAACCTATACTTAGGTATATGCCCATACATATAGCTAAGTTATCAAGTAAACCATCTCAATCATGAGGTAAACACAAAGGTCACAGACTCAGATCAAACCATGATTTTCATTATTGAAACCGTAACTGCTGATGAGCCCGTATCTGGAGTGTACAGTGATCCTGTCACAGCTCTTAGGTACTGCTCACTAACCTAAGACTGCTGAGGTACTCCTCTTGGTTAGTACCACGGGTCTTCCACCTCACACAGTAGTGCTCTTCTGTTACGGGTCTGCCACCTCACACAGTAATGCTCCCCCTCATAGCCTATAGAGGTACTCCTCCTGTCGAGTACCGTGGGTCTGACACCTCACAAAGTAGTGCTCCTCTGCTGTGGGTCTGCCACCTCACAAAGTAGTGCTCCCCACTGGGCTATTCTAGTCACTCCGAATCGAATCGGACAACCAGTCATCGGTCACATCCAGCTACACAGTCTCCGTACTCTGTATGCTCATCTCTGGGAGGGTCCGCTCCATGAGCTACAGGTCGATACTCCATGTATCACAAGCCCCACGAAGAATTATCTCAAAGGACCACCTCGTTATAGGGGTATCAACACAACAAACGCCGTGTCAATCGGACACCCGATCTGTGAGTTATTAGCCTTTTCATCCCAGGGGCCCGGTTGGATTCGTGTGCGAACCAACCCGGCCGTTTCTCAACTGTACCCCAAAATCTCATAGGGTATACTCATAGGGACCATTTCTCAATGTGATCACCAACGCCACTGACGGTTCATTAAACGGACATCCGGTCTGAATGATATCAGCTTTTCCATTCTAGGGGCCCGGTTGGATTTCGGGTACAATCCAACCCGGCCATACTCCAACTGCGTCCAAACCTTGGGAGAAGTATTCCAAAAGTTTCTTCTCTTCAAGAGTAATCCAACAATGTCAACGGCATGTCAATCGGACGTCCGGAGCTCATGATATAAGTGTTTCCGCTCCGAGGGCCCGGTTGGTTTCATGTACGAACCAAACCAACCGAACCCAAAGTTCTCCGAAACCATGAGTGTAATATACCGAAACGGCCATCTAGTTCCCAGGATCACATCGCCACTGAGATTGTGTCGATCGGAGGTACACATCCCATGTTATGGGAAAAAGACCAAAACCATTCGATAAAAAGGGGGTTCGGGCCCGGTCCGACCCGGCCCGGCTAGCGCGGTCCGGCTCGGCTGGCATGGCTCGGCCTGGCGGCCCGGTCTGGAGGACCGGCTAGGGAAGCCGGCCTGGCATTCTGGCATTCTGGCGCCAACCAGGGGCTCGACCGTTTGGCCGAGCGGATGAGGGGGGGGGGGGTGCCTGCCCCCCGTTTTGAAACTGCGGCCCCATTATGGGGTCGCTCAGCTGGCCAATCGGGAGATTGTAACCCCTGGATTTTTCCCTATCCGGCCGGCCCAGCCCGGCCGGCCGGCCGGCTGTTGCCGCCACGGGACCGGCAAGGCCTGTCCCCCTGCTCCGATGCCGGCAGCCCGGTATCGGCCGCCGGTTTCCCTACACTCCTGCGGCCTGGAACCGGCCGCAGCCTTGGTTCATCCAGCGCGGCGCGATTGTGTTGCGCCCCTCCGATGTGACCCCGCTCCGGCCACGGTGCATTTGTGGTCCTCCGGTGTGGAGTTACGGTGCCACATCTTTGGTTCGTCTTCTACGGTGCGGCGTGACGGCACCACCGATTTCGTTCATCTTCAACAGTGCGGTGAAACGGCACTTCGGATTATCTTGTTTCCAATGGCGCAGCGCCATGGCACCGCACTTCTCCGCCCTTCCTTTAACATTTACCATGTTGTACATTGGAACCACACCGCCTTACATGAACTGTAAAAAAAAAACAACCAACAAGGGGGATGTGGTTCGACCGTGTTTGTGCGGTCCGACCTCCTCCCGTTATTGTGATAAAAGGAATTTCAATTTGGAAGGAAGAAAGCGACAGAAGTAATCACGAACACATAAATATAATAAACCCCTACCTCAACGTTGTCTTCAAACGAAACTTCATCGCGGAATTAACCATCTCTCTCCGTTGTCCACCGTCGGAGGTCGGCATTCTTCGTCAGCGGCGGTGCATTCTTCACGTTCTTTGTCGAAGAATGAAGAATCCTCACGACCACTCATTTTCTCCCAAAGACTCCCACAACTATAATTCCATCCAAAATAAAAATAAGTTCAACACTTATTTTATTAATATAGCCTAAGCATTTGAATTTCAAACATTCACATTTAACTCACTTAATTAATTATCATAATTTGTAAAAAATTAATGGTGATTTGAGGGGGGTTAGAGAATATGAAAGGGTGGGGTTCATGTGGGCCCCTCCGGCCTCATAACCATTCATGGGAAGTTGGGTGGTTACCCAACTTCCACCCAAAGGATAAACACATAGAATATAAACAAAAATTGTAGTTAAATTTTTATTTTAACTTCCACAATTTTTATCAACTTCTCTCATTAAAACACATCTCTCGGAAAGGTGTTCCTAAGCAAAAAAATCGGCACTGCGAATCCATCGGTGCCCTCAGATTTCTATTCTGAGCACCGGTTCAAAAGTTAGAAAAACCCGCTCATTTGTTCACTGAACTTACCAGAGCTAAACTTCAGAAATTGATTCCGGGTACACCGGGCCTTGGAATCAGGCGCTGTTAGAAACTGAGTTCTTGTAAAATCCCAAAGAAAATTTAGAAAAAAAATTCCCTTGAATTTTACGGGTCTTTACATTACTACCACCTTAGGGATTTACGTCCTCGTAAATCTTAAACACAGACTAGGGATACAAAAGCGTTATTGCGAACGCATCTGAGCATTCCGCTCCCATGTGCTTACCTGGAGATTCCCGTACAGCCAAAGAAAGTGCATCTGAGGAATCGAACATCCTCATAGGATCTGTTCCTATCGATCCTTAGTCCCCACTAGAACCTCCGAAAAAGTCACCCCATCACCCAAATCCATCTCCCCATGGTCGATGATATGCGAAGGGTCAATCACGTATCTCCTCAGTTGAGATACATTTAATTTTTCGTGCACCTGGTGAAACTGAGGTGGATGGGTCAAGTATTAAACCCCCTCGCCTACCCTACTGAGGACCTAGAAGGGTCCGTTGAACCTCGGAGAAAACTTGTCGCCTCGACCACGTCTCCATAATTCCACATCGAGGTGAGACCCGTAAGAAAATGTGGTCTCCATCCTCGAACTCTAGTGGTCTCTGCCTCCTGTCAGCATAAGGCTTCTGTCGACTCTGAGCTGTCCTCATCCGCTCTTGGATGACCTGTACCTTCTCTGGTCCCACAAGAGCTGCTATGATTTCTTCTTTGCTGATAAGAGAAATATGGTCTCATCCCTTGTATGAATCACATTCATTGCCTAATACAGTCAATCTGGACATGAATGATGTATTCATGCCATGGACGACTTCGTAAGGACTCAAGGTTACTACCAATAGATCGAACCATCACTCTCGTCTCTAAGGTTGGAGTCAAACTTCCAGCATCAGCATGAGGTCACTGGGTCTCTTCCAGTAGAAATCTCGAAAGTGAGGTTCAATTCAACAGTTTAAACCAGAACCACTTAGTACTCAAAAAGGAAGGAAGAAAATATCACAAAGGTAAGTGTCTTTATATTATTGAAGCTCATGGTAAAAAGACACAAATGTAAAAACAACTAAATGGAACTAGATATACAAAGAATAAAAGGAATCCACTAGTTCCGCTTCTATCCACTCACTTTCAGAGCTCCTTAGTTGTAAGCTTCTGCTGCCTGAAGCTGAGCTCTCTCATGTCCACCTGGTCCCTGTGGTCGGGGTGGACCTCCTGGTGGTGGTGGTGGCAACACCTCGAAGCATCGTCCACCTCCAGCTTCATGGCCAGCTCCCCTCCCTTGGCCTTCAGCTCCTAGCGGTCTGTCTTGATCGAACCTATTCCTCTGGCTGGGAGGTTCTTCATTTAACTGTGGGTCATCTGCATGGCGGGTCGGACAGTCACATGCCATGTGACCAATCCCGCCATAGGATTAAACCTGCATGGAAGGTATGGCTCTGTTTTTCCACTTGGTGCCTAGAACTACTGACCCTGAGTCATGCGGTTGACCTCCTATTGGTCTGGTCCTCTTGGACCTCTGCATAATCTATCTACTGCATGCTACAGAAGACTCTGCCGCATGCTGGTTAGTGGTGGGTCCTGCTGTTGGAGACTACTCAGAAAGGAAACTCTCCATTAAGAGGTCTCTCTCCAACACCCCTATCTACGTCATAATGCTGTGAGATATAACAGAAGCTCTAATCTATTTCCTGAGCCCATGATCGAAGGTTCAGGCCCTGAAGAAGGGGTCTCGTACCATAACTGTGGAGTAGCGCGAGAGGTCTGTGAACCTCGCTGAATATTATGCCACTGTCATGCTGCCCTGCTGCAGCTGATGTAGCTCCTGTATACTCACAGCTCAAAGTGTGGCTGGTACATGCTCTGCCCAGAACAGGCTCTCGAAGTTTTCCCATAGAAGTGTTGCCTCGTCATGCATCTGGAGCATGAGGCTCCATCATCTGCCTGCTACTGCCTGAAGGAGGCTGGAAGAAATGATCACCATGAAGTCTGCTTGCGTCCCCAGTAGCCTAAAGACTCTCACCACAGCCTCCATCCAATCCTCAGCCGCCTACGGGTGCATCTCTCCCATGAAACAGGGTTTCCTCTGGCGCAGGAACTCGTGCAGTGCTCTCAAGGGACGTGCACCCTTTGCTGCTAGGGTTGGTGGCATCGGTGGCCCAACGGGTAGTAGTACTGCTGGTTCCTCCACTAGTTCCTCAACTGGGATAGGGCCCTGTACTGAGGCCACATCTCTCGGCGGGCTGTCAGTACAAACAACTATCAGGGCTCTAGATGGTCATCCATAGGGAGGCATCCTGAAAGAAACAAAAATGACACAGTCAAACGATTATACCGGGTGAGCTGACCTCATTTGATCTAAATTTTAAAAACTTCTGGAAACACACATGCAATCAGTGTTCTTGTGCACAAAGTTGGAAATCCGTTGTCAGGGTCCTGGTGTATGGATACATCGCCCTCCCGCACCAACACTGGACACCCTGAACTAAATACCACACTCAGTACTCTTAACAGTGTCTCTTCATAGAAAGAAAATATCAGAGTTATTAGTTATGCAGTAGAACCGACTCCTCTGATACCAATTTTTCACAACCCGCCCTCAGGGCCCATGCCGTAACTACCCCAAGCCCGCCTTCCATAGGCCAGAGGCTGGCGACTAGCACCAAAGGCGTAAATCCCGATAAATGGGATGGCATTGCCTTTATAAAAGTACACTAAACCCCGTAGAGAAAAAGCGGCAGCAAAACACTAAGTACAAATGAATGTGATGAAAAGTAAATGGGCCAGAATAAAAACCCAACTGAAAGAACAACTACAACTGAATGAAAGTACAACAGAAATCACAAGAGCTGGAAGAAAGGAAGATGCTCCTTGGTTGTCCTCTTTGGATCCTACATGAAGGGTAGGTATAGATAGCGCAGCTCCCGGATCGTCCACTATGGATCCTACCTGAAGGGTAGGTATAGATAGCCTCCACAACGCTCTTTCCCGTCAACCTCCTCTGAGTATCATCTCACCGTGAACTCCACCTCAGCATACTGACTCGTCATGTGGTCCACCTCCGGGTACCATCCAGTCCTCGAACACTCGGCCTCCATCAGCACTGCCCGTCGTCTGCAACCAACACAATGAGGTGCGGTCATAGCCCGTGCAGGGATGAGTATAACGATACTCAGTAGGGATCCCGAGAACCTCAAGGTCTCTCTAAAACAAAAAAGGATAACCAAAAATAAGATCCCAACAGATAATCTCTAATTAGGTATATACCCATACATATACCTAACTTATCAAGTAACACATCTCAATCATTATGTAAACACAAAGGTCATAGACTCAGCTCAAACCAGGATTTTCATTATTGAAACCGTAACTGCTGATGAGCCTATCTCTGGAGTGTACAGTGATCCTGTCACAACTCCGAGGTACTTCTCACTAACCTAAGACTGTTGAGGTACTCCTCCTGTCGAGTACCACGGGTCTGCCACCTCACACAGTAGTGCTCCTCCGCCATGGGTTTTCCACCTCACATAGTAGTGCTCCCCCTCATAGCCTACAGAGGTACTCCTCCTGTCGAGTATCGCGGGTCTTCCACCTCACAAATTAGTGCTCCTCCACCATGGGTCTTACACCTCACAATGTAGTGCATCCCACTGGGCTATTCTTTTCACTCTGAATCGAATCGGACAAGCAGTCATCGGTCACAGCCAGTTACACGGTGTCCGTACTCTGTATGCTCGTCTCCAGGAGTGTCCATTCCACAAGCTACAGGTCGATAATCCATGTATCACAAGATCCAAAAATAAGTTTTTCAAAGTACCTCCTCGTCATAGGGGTCTCAACGCAACAGACGGTGCATCAATCGGACACCCAGTCTGTGAGTTATTAGCCTTTTCGTCCCAGGGGCCCAGTTGGTTTCGTATGCGAACCAACCCGACCGTTTCTCAACTGTACCCCAAAATCTCATAGGGCATACTCATAGAGACTGTTTCTCAACGTGATCACCAACACCGCTGACGGTTCGTCAAACGGACGTCCGGTCTGAAAGATATCAGGTTTTCCATTCTAGGGGCCCAGTTGGATTTCGACTACAATCCAACCAGGCCATACTCCAACTTCGTCCAAACCTCGGGCGAAGTATTCCAAAAGTTACGTCTCCTCAAGCGAAATCCAACAAAGTCGACGACACATCAATCAGACGTCCGGAGATCATGATATAAGTGCTTCTGCTTCGAGGGCCCAGTTGATTTCGTATACGAACCAACCCAGACGAACCCAAAGTTCTCCGAAACCTTGAGTGTAATATACCAAAATGACCCTCATGTTCCAAGATCGTATCGCCACTGACGTTGCGTCGATTGGAGGTCCTCATCCCATGTTATTGGAACAAGACCGTAACAGTCCGATAAAAAGGGGGTTCAGGCCCAGTCCGACCCGGCCCGATACCCTCTGGGTCGGCCCGAACCGAGTCGACCCGTCCCGGGTCCGAGTCCGGCCCGCTTGGGCGCGGCGCGGCCCGGCCATGCGGCCTGATTTGGCAGACCGGCCAGGGCAGCCGGCCCGGCGCACTGGTTCCCTCTAGGGGCTCGACCGTTTGGCCGAGCGGATGAGCGAGGGTGGGGGGGGGGGGGGCTTGCCCCCATTTTGAAACCGCGGCCCCATTATGGGGCCGCTCAGCTGGCCAGCCGGGGGTTTGTAACCCCAGGAATTTCCCTGTCCGGCCGGCCCGCCCCAGCCTGCCGGCTGTAGCCGCCACGGGACCGGTAAGGCCGGTCCCCCCTGCTCAGACACCGGTGGCCCGGTACTGGCCGCCGGTTCCCCTGCTCTGCTGCGGCCTTGGTTCGTCCGGCGCGGTGCTAAGGCGCCGCGCCCTGCCGCCGTTGCCCCGCTCCGGCCGCGACGCTTTTCTGGTCCTCCGACGTGGCGCAACGACACCCCGTCATTGGTTCGTATTCTACGGTGCAGTGTGACGACTCCACGGATTATCTTGTTTCAACGGCGCGGCACGATGGCGCCGTGCTTCTCCGCCCTTCCATTAACATTTCCCACGCGATACATCTTCACCGCGCCGCCTTACACGAGCCACAAAAAAAATCAACCAATAAGGGGGAGGAGGGTCGGCCATGTTTGTGCGGTCCGACCTCCTCCCGTTATTGCGATAACCGGCGGTTCAATTTGGATGGAAGAAAGCGACAGAAGTAATCACGAACAAATAAATATAATAAACCCCTACCTCAACGTTGTCGTCGAACAAGACTTCGTCGCGAAATTAACCATCACGATAGGAGACGTCGCGGAAGGAGACGTCACAGATGGAACTTTCTTTGTGTTAGGTGATCTCTGAAGTAGGTGTCTCTCGCCGTCATTCGCCGCCGGAGGTCGGCGTTCTTCGTCGGTGGCGGTGCGTTCTTCGCGTTCTTCATCGAAGAACGAAAAATCCTCAAGACCTCTCTTTTTCTCCCAAAGGCTCCCACAACCAAAATTCCAACTAAAATAAAAGTAAGTTCAACACTTATTTTATTAACATAACCTAAGCATTTGAATTTCAAACATTCACATTTAACTCACTTAATTGATTAACATAAGTTGTCAAAAATTAATGGTGAGTTGAGGGGGGTTATAGAATATGAAGGGTGGGGTTCATGTGGGCACTACAGGACTCATAACCTCTCATGGGAAGTTGGGTGGTTACCCAACATCCACCCAAAGGTTAAACACATAGAAGATAAATATAAATTGTAGTTAAATTTTAATTTTATCTTCCACAATTTTTATCAACTTCTCTCATGAAAAGGAAACTCTGGGAAAGGTGTTCCTACGCAAAAACCGGTGTTGTGAACCCATCGGTGCCCTCAGAATTCGATTTCGAGCACCGGTTCCAGAGATAGTAAAACCCGCTCGTTTGATCACTAAATGTACCCGAGCTAAACTTCAGAAATTGATTACGGGTACATCGTGCCTCGGAATCAGGCGCCGTCAGAAACTGTGTTGTTATAAAATCCCAAAGAAAATCTAGAAAAAAATTTCCCTTAAATTTGACAGGTCATTAAAAAATATATATATTAAAGAGATATTGTTTATGAAAAATTCATATGTATGATAAATAAAATGGTTAATTGATGGATTTGTAATGTCTAGTGATCCCAGGAAGGTGTATATTTCAAATAAAAGTTATTGAATATGAAAATGAATAGAAAAATAAATTCTAATACTATTAATGGTCAAAATAATCATAAATATTATTGGTGAAGAATATGTATGGTATCAAAATAACATATCTCATTTAGAGTATATGTATATTTTTAATTTGATGAAAATAAATACCATATTAATTTCTTTAAAAAATTCTTGAGGAAAATATTATTTTCATTACGAAATTAAATTTTTGATACATAAAACATTTTTAGAAGGATTTTCATGGAATGTTTTATTAAAATATATGAATATCTTGATTTTTTAGAAATATTTTTATTTATAAATATATTGTTAAACATGAAAATTATTCTTCAACGAAACGAGAGAGGGAAATTGTACATGTCGTACACGGTAAAAAGAAAATTCCTTTAACGTTATAATATGGATAGAAAATTTTGATGATTTAAAAACGAAAAAAAATTCTTTAAAAAAAATATGTAAAATGTAAAACATGGTTAAAAATTAAATAAATTAATCATTTTATGTAGTTAGAAATATTTTTGTAAATATTTTTATAAAAAAATTGTTTTGTTCAAAAATCATTTCAGACTAATGAGTGAAATAAATTCATATGTTCTAAAAAATATTTTCTAAATCAATTGATTATCCCAAGAGTGGAAATTGTCCTATTAATTGAAAATATAATGAATATAAAAATTATGGGAAATAATATGGGTTTTTAATATCATTATTAAATAAATTACATCTACAAAAATACAATTATAGACAATATCTATTATAATGAGATTGAAAAATAAACCCTTCAAATTATCATTATGTCGAAGTGTGAATTAGTAAATTAATGAGTGTGGATATTAATGATAAATCTACAAAAAACAAGTGAAAATACATTAAAATAAAATCAAAATTCATTAAACACATAATATTATTATATCAAAGACAATAAAGATGAAATATAAACCAATGAAATGAAATTGAGTGATGGAATTCCTTACCGCTTAGTAACATTTAAGTCAAATACCAGAAGACAAAATAATTCAAATTAAATCGTTAAATAACTATAATAATGATTTATTTATTATTTTACATTTCATTTAGGCGGTATATAAATCATATAGATGATATTAGTCTCATAACATTAAAATATAACTCTATGAAATTAAATTGACATGAAATCCCTTACCTCAAACTTCATTTCGTTGAACGTGATTTAAAATTTCTTATATAGGGTATATACATGTTAATAACAAATACCATAACCATATTAATATTTATAATATAATATATGACCCATTTAAAATATATTACCACTGTCTTGGTAATAATCTTTCTGTATGTTCAATATTTGATGTGTGAATTTCCTTGTATTTGCATACATGTTTTTTTATGAATGATATATGAATTTTTTATATTATTTAGCTATATAATCTCCAAAATAGAAATATGGAAATAACAAAAAAATTATTCAATAATTATAATTTATAATTCTAATCATGAATGATTGTTTTGAGAAATAAAGAATGTTTCGACCATTGAGATGGTAGGTGGTACATACATATGAATAACATTTTCATTGTTCAAATATCATTATTGAAAAGAGATAGGTACTAATTAATCTTCATGTAGTTATTTTTATATAATATATACCATGTTATAAACTTATATTTATATAATCCATGTGGTTTGGTGATGAGAAAAGAGTCGCATCACATCGTGACAGCAGTAGTCCACACATACAAGAACAATGTTATCATCATAAAGAGAGTCAAATGTTAATAGAAACAAATTAAATATTTTCTTTAATATAATATTAAATATGTCATTAATACCATATTTATGTCATTTATATAACATATAATCATTTAAATTGTCTTTATAACCTTCCTTGGAAAGGGTTAGTGAAAGATGTATCATATAGCATTGTGAGGGAGTAGTTTATCATACAAGTGATGGACCTTATCATATCCCCTATGGAAGAGAATGTATAAAGTGATATTATATATAATTAATAATGTTGTATAATTTAGATATAAATATAATTTATTTAATTTATATCCACCATAATATTCAACCGTGATAGGAGTTATTGGAAAAATGATTGACCAGGTCCATTATGAGGTAATACCTCGTACACACAAATAATGAATTTGTAACCAATTTTATGGATATAGATGTTGTTGTAGTTAATGAAAATATTAAAAAAACATTATATCTTATTTGATATACTATGATTATTATATCAACATATGTTTTAAATAATTTAAATATGTGGAGAATGAAAAATAAAAATAAAAGCACTAGTTGTAGAATGTTACTTATTCTTCGGGTGTCTTCCATAGGGTTGAACAAAATGATCCCTAGGTTAACATTATGAAAAATTTAGTGACTATATTATTAATGTAGTAAATTTATAAATTTCTATATTCAGAAATTGGCTAGTCTAAATTGGTCTAGTGGTGTGAAAAAGAGAGTATTGGGGGTGGAAATTTATAAGTGAGGTGAGTGATACAGTTGTAATTTTATTTGTAAAGATTCAATCATACCAAAGTTTTTATTAGACCATAAGATTGAATATATTCTCTTATACAGCCTATAAGATTAAAATCCATGATAAATCTAGATAACATTTTTTTACGTGTATTTACGTTATTGTAACCATTATTATTCAATTTTAACCCATGTTAATCTATTTTTATAATTATTGAAAAAATTAATTTTTACTATTTTCATGATTATTTTTATTAAAAATAAATAAAAAATATGAATTATATATTATTATGATTAAAAATATTAAACCTTTTTATAAATATTCAATTTATTTATGTCGAATATTTTAAATGATATTTAATCACACAATGCATGGAGAATTAGAACTTTTATTGAGAAAATGGTCAAAATATTATAATGTTTTTCTATCCGACTTTATTATTAAAATGATTTTTATGGAATAAATAAGTTCAATTGATAAATAATTGTACTTATTTTTTCAAAAACATCAAAACAATATTCAACATTACTAATGTAATTTTATAGCTAAGGTTCCTCATATCGTTCCATTGAGCGAGTTCGCCACCTTACCTCTAGTACTCCTCCTAGTATAGAAGAGGCTATATACTAGTAGTGATGCTCTAATATCAACCATTGGGATAATTTTTCAAAAATTATTTCTTAATTGAAAAATTATTCATCTAACACAGGCCTTTTTCCCTCAACATGTCTCATAAAAATGAAATCAATTCGGGTTTCGATCATGAAGCCTCAGTAGGGTATGAGTATTACTTAGTAGGCCTCCACCAATGGTTTCTAAAATAATACATAGTGAATAACAATGTATGTAGTTATATAAATAATTAAACATAATTCATATGTAAAACTGTTATCATATTATCAATTATTTTTAATTTAGCCACATAAACCAACGGGTTGCCGAGGACACTGGAACCTAAATATCTTCTTTGTCCCACAACGTAGTCTAAACAATCCCCAAGGGATATCATGTATTATAATTATATTGTTACCATTGAATATCTGATTTCATGTCTCTGAATTTTTTTACCCATCAATCTTACATGACATATCTCAAAATGCCATTATTACCATTCTAGATTTCATTTATCAGATGAATTATATATTTACCGTTCATTATTTCATTAATTATTTCAACAATTAATTGTCCTCCAAAATATCATTTATTAATTGAACAATTAATAACTCTTCTCAATCACATTACTTAAATCAATAATTAATTAATAATCTCAATATCATTAATTATCTAGATAAATATTTAATGTTATAAATGACATTAATTGTGTCAATACTTAATTAATCTCTTCAATCAAATTAATTATCTCAATAATTAATCAGGTATCGTAGTCCCATTAAAGAACTAACAAATTAATTAATCTTTTTAATCATAATTAATTATACCAAAAATTAGTTAATATATTATAGATAATTAATTAATAATTCTATTAATTAATATTATGAATTAATTATTAATTTAATAACTATATTATTCCATCAATTTCCATAATTAAATTCCCAATTAAATAACCAAAATCAATCATTTAAACAATCCCATAACAAATTCATTAATTAATTATTCAATTCAAAATCTCATTATCCTATTATTAATTCCATAATTAATTATTCAAGTTAATTTTCTAAGTATCCCCTAATTAACAATACAATTATTAACTTGATTAAAGCTTCATAATATTGCCCAATTAACTCCACAATTAATTACCCACCATCTATAATTTCAAAATCCATAACTTCCCATTTCACCATAATTAATTAAATCACCGATTTAATTAATTCAATTATGAACATAATATATAAACATATAATAGAAATTATACAATTACATACACATAATTGAAATCAATACTTTGTTATTTTAATTATATACAACCTACCTCAATTCGTTCTTGGAAAATCACCCAATGAAAAAAACTAAAATATGAGTGACACAAGGATATAAAATGAGGTCCATATCTAAAACAAAAAATAAAAATTGAAAAAATAAATATCCTTAAATTTTAAATCATGTTCCAAAATACAAGATCAACATCAAAAAAATCATATCTACATCTAAAGAAAATAAGAATAAGAAACCCTTTCTAGAAAGGGACAAAAAATGAAGTGGTACATGAAATCAATCGGGATAGGATTCCTTTACTTGGATGTGTGACTTCATTGATACATGCTTCAAATTGATTTGAACGCATTTTAGGATGTCTTGTAATCCCTCTGGGAGGCTCTAAAATTGTGAGGAGACAACTTGGTCTATGTTAGGGTTGAATATAGTGATTTTTAGAGGTTCGGGTGATTTAAAATCTAATTTTTGGAGGAATTAAAATGTTCTTCACAGTTTTATAGTTAGGGGAGAATTTTTTTTCCCTAACTGTGATCCTTTAACCTGAGACTATTCTAAGGGGGTGAATATTTTCCCCTTTTAGGGTGTATGGTTTTACAATTTGGGTGGTTATTATGCAAAACCCCTTTGTCTGGGGTTGCCTGATTTTCTAGTCCATATCACATGGTTATGGAAATCTATGAGCCACCCATGCACTTCCCTCCATATTCTACTTTTATAAAAAATTCACCCAAATAGTCCCAATGTTAAATAAAAAAAGTACTCAATGAATTATAAAATATAACCCACTATCAAGACTAAGACATATCTGAGAAAGATCAGCATATTATTATCTCCCCCCAATGTAATAGCTCTAAATCAAGTTGAACTTCCAATCATCTCTAAGATTCTGATTCAAAAATATTGGGCCACTGTGACCTCATATCTGATTCTCATTCCAACATTTCATCTTGTACATGCCCATATTGGTATAACACACAAACTATTAGACTAATAGTTTTCTACAACACATTCTCACTGTGATCTAATATACATAACAGATGCACCTCAAAGGATGTATCTATATCTATCCAAGCTTCATCAAAACCAATGAAATGAGAAGTTTTAGGGTGATACTAATGAATTTTTAAAACCTGAAAAACATAGTGTAAAAAACATATTTTTAATGTGAGATCAAATTGGTATGCCACTAGCCCATTTCATTCTACAACATAAAACAGTCCAACGAACCAGGGTTCCATCTTTCCATACATCTATATCCTATGGTGAACCATTATTTATGACACCTGAAGGAATATATGATAAAATCCAATAAATTCTATGGGTTTTCATCATTTATCAGCAAATGACTTATGTTTACTCTAATATATAGTCATATGCTTATGAATAAGTAGAACCTACTCTAACATCTCCTGCACAAGACTCAATCCCAATAACTCTTACTCAACTGCCTCCATCCAACATAAAGGAGATATTCATGGACTAACGGTAATATTTTAATATGGTTCCATATGAATATTTTGTTTATAATTGTTTTTATTGTAAATATTCACCAATGATATGTGATTCTCCAAAGATCCACCAGAGTCAAAAACACATTCTCACAATACATCCTAATCAACCTATATTGTCTTCCAGGACTACTCATTTGTATATGGGTATAATTTAAAACATAGTAAGACCTTTATACCCAATAAAATTTGTAATACATACTAAAACCATTAAAAAAACATGTGTTACGATATGAAACTATAGTATATGGCACCATGTGGAGAGAGAATTTTTACATAAATACAAATAAAAAATTTGATTCACTAAGAAAGACTGATGAATATGAAGGAAATATGATACCTTAATCCTTATATCCAAAATATTAAAATGAGTGTCATTATTTAGATGAATCATCATAAGACCACCCAAAAATCCCATAGTCACACCGTTCAACATCCACTTAAAAATAGGCAGTGACTGTAGTAAACCTCCAGGATGTTGATGCACTGACATCACTTAATAAAAGGTGTAACATCATGTCACAAACCCTTATATTTCGTTTTTTATTCCCATCCACCAAAACTCTCATTATAGGTCACGGTACATTTTGGTCACTCTTTGATGTACCGCCTACTTTGCGGCATGAAGTGCCTTTATAAACTCTTCTTGTATAATCTTTCAGACAACAATCGAATTATTGAAGTAGACGATATCATACTCACCAATCAAACATTGTGAAGGATCATCCTTATCTTCGTGAATTTCCCTTAAATATAATCATTCTCAATCATCATACTTCATGTATCTTATACATCTCAAAATCATCTACCCCTAAAAATATGATACCATAGTCATATTCTCCTGACTCTCATGAACCACCAGATGCATCTCAATAATAAAATATATCATCATCAAAATCATTACATGGTTTTTGAACATAATGATGCTATGTTTTTTTACCATCGATTCAACTACATAATTTTTTTTTCTTTGGTGTGTTGGCTAGTTCATTATCATAATACTAAATATAATCTACATATCTCTCATTCGGTAGATTCAAATATTGTTGTGAGAATATATACATCATTATTTTGTGACATGTAAACACAATAATAATTTCTTCCAATAGATAACAACAGTGATTCATAAAAGAGTAAACCTCTGAAGCCATATCGAGGTTGTGTGTGTGGTAATTCTTTTCATGCGACCTCAATTACTGATATCCATAATCTATAACTCGATATCAATACATCAATATTATTCCAATACCTATCAAATAAGTGTAACAAAACACAATTTAATCCTTACATGTATTATGTATGATCAATATTGGTGCTGATGTCATGAAATTATTCAACTTTTCGAAGGAATCCTCATAAACTTCCAAACATTCAAACATTATCATGTTATTGTTCAATGTTGAAAGTGAAGATTCCAATCAAGAATGTCCTGGATGAATATTCGATAATATCTATATAATCCCTGAAAGATATGGATGTAGAATACATTCTTGTGATGATCCCATGAAAACACACCCTAAAATAATTGCAGGTCCATCTTCATGACTTCCTTTGAGAGAATTTAACTTAATAATTTTACTTAATAAATCCAAAAATAACACTTAGATATATTGTAATAAAGACAACTATCCATCACCATACACAAGATAATGCCAAGATGTTGGGAATTATCATCATGAGTTTTATAGTACTCTATTCTTTCATCCAAAAAACACTACCACAAACTGATCCATTAATAGATGGATGAATTTTTTCATCGAGTCCATAAACATTGTCTGTGCGCTAATCATCCCAAAATGAAATATGATGAAATCACATAGTAAATTCCTACATTATAAATAATTCATCACTATATAAAAATTTAAAACTCTCAAATAATGACAACCTAATATCATGGTAGTCTTGGAAAAGACACAAGCTCCTCTCAAAAGGTAAAAAGTATAATCAATTTATGTAAAAATGTATATGTTCTTCAATATCATCTAATTTGACATTCATTAATTTACATACAAGCACAAACATTAGGAAGGGTTCTTTATAAACAACACTAGTGATTCCCAAGGTGATGTACATAGGCTGATAGACCCCTTTTCAACCAACACCTCCCGTTGAGTCTTTAACTAAAGAAGTTATATTAGTACCATTCTATATGGTGGAATGTAAACTAGTTTAGACTTTGAAATGTACTTAACAGTGAATTAAACATCTCTCTTAGGTGGAAACGTTGAAATGTATTCAAGAAAAATATTCTAAAACCTATCCATTATTGGTGGAAATACATACTTCTTTATATCTCTATCATCAAAAAAGAGGCTTGCAACCTAGGCTGTTAGGTCTATCATTTTCAAAGTAATTATCCCTTATCAACCATCCTGGATATCCCAATCTTTAGAGTGAATTTTGTTTTCATACATATAATATTTTAATGTCACTCTCATATAGTAACAATCTATATGGTCTTGGTATGATACTACCTAGTTCATACCTAACATTATGTCAAACCATGTCATGTCAATAATATAGAGGTCACACAAAAAATTATATTTACCAACATCAAGAGAACATCTCATGAACAAGAAGATGTCCCTATACCCTTCTCCCAATGGTGTATATATCATTAACACAACACACTAAACTCAAACACCACGCTCACACAGTTTACATGTTTTGCAGATATAAATAATTGAATGAAACTATTATCAAATAATGAACTAGATAATATAGAATCTATAAGAAAAGTTCCTCTCATTGTTGATGGTACATCCTCAAAATCCACAAGTTCAAAATGAACCACATTCAATTTTCCTTATTGTCTTTCATATGTTGCAGTATGAATCCAATGTTCTACACCACTCGGCTTAAATGAGCCCTCTTTCCCATATCTACCACATCCATGGCCACTACTACCACATCCAGTAGAAATCCATGTACTAGCCAAAAAAGGTGTTGAAGATCCCCATCCTACAATCTGATTCAGTCTAGAATCCCATATATACCTATATATTGTGGGTTCTTACATAATGTTATTAGATTTATAATTATTCCATAAGATAAAAACACCAATAGTGGTCTCTAGAAAATTCTAAGATAGTGTCATGGCCTACTGCACTGGTGTAAAATCACTAGAGAAAGGTCTTGTGTAACAAAATTTTCTTGTTGGACACTCTTCTCAATTTATCGTGATAAATATTACATAGTGATGCTTCCATATTTCAGAATAAGTACCTCATAATCATCCAACAAAATCCATTTTTCCAATATTGGAATCCTATTTCATGTTCCCCTCAGTTATCAGAGCCTGATTCACATCTACTAGTAACATATTCATCCAAAATATGTTCACCATTGACTTATTTTGACACTTATATCCTTCTTAAAATCATTTTTCTAATGTATCATCATCCACTTCCAAAAATGATGGCATGTGTATTAAACATATCAAGTGTCCAACATATTCCATCATTGACTTACTACCATGAGTTAACCTCATGAAATCACCTACTCTCTCCTACCTCAGAGTCTCTATATTGACGTTATCCAAAATCCACTCCATGATTTACTCCTATATCATACCATCAGCTTATCTAATAATAGCATGAATTTCCCACCCGAACTTCACTAATGTTTATAGCATATATGTTGCCAGATTGACCATCTTTTATATAGTAGTATCTATGTAGTCATTTATAGACTAGATTGACTCAATATTGAACTCATCTCCCTCATATCCACCCTCTAATAAAATTTATATAGAGTGATACAACTGAAACACCCTCATCAGGCCAAACATGCTCCTCCTGAATAAGACAAGGTCTCTTTTCATGAATTTATTAGACTGAGAATATTTCTCCTAGAACCTCTCTACAAATTATCCACCTAAGACTATTGATGCCTCATGTTCCACCACCTGAAGGTCATTCTAATATTCTTTATACTATCCTCCTATCAATAAAATTCACCATAGTGGAATAAATCTACATGATAAACACACACATTAGGATAACATTATGAACATTAATAAATTTATGGAAAAACATAATCAAGCACAAGAAGTATTTTTTTTCCAAAAACTCAATACACTATTAAAGCCAATGTGATAACACTACCCTTAAAAATCTAATAACTAGGTAATGGTTATCAAAGGGTAACTCAATTTAATTAATGATTCAACTCATTCAGGCATCCACTTATTCTCATGCAGTATAATTTTATAACAAAAAAATTCAATTGATGAAAAAATTTCAATTCCAATTCACATGAAATGAAAAAAAGATAATTTTTAGCTATATATCCAAAACCAATTTTTCATTCCTGCCTAGAAGGATTTGTGTTAAAAAATAATATTCAGTTCATAGTATGATTCATGAAAACACTACTATCAATACATTCTAAGAAATGAGAACATTATCATTAAATTTTATGAAAAAAAATCATATCACACAACAAGTGCATTTCACAAGGTCAAATAATATTCAAATTTAATAGTAAACAACAATCAAACCAATCAAACCCTGGAAAATTTGGTTCCACCTATACATTTGTTAGTTACTACCATGAAAAATCTCGTAACCAAGGTCGACTCTTAGTATTAATTTTTTCACCATTCTGATACAATAATTCAATATAATAAAAAAAAGAAAACTGATATGATACCACTTTTTAATTTCTAGTCTGAGTGTCGAACACTAGTACCCCCGAGCCGGTAGACCATGTTACCTCAAGTATGCCGCACTATAAATTAGATATATTTGGCAAGAAATGAGGTTCTGATATCAATCATGGGGAGACTGTTACCTCTTTCATCATAGTAAGTCACCAGTGGAATTAAATAATAAAAAACAACTTAATAACCAAAGGATACCATAACTACAATAATAACAAAATAACAAAATAACAAAAATTGGAAAAAATGATATAAAAACTAACTAGTTGACATGTCATTATAGTGTATGTCCTAGGTGTCAAGATAAAAATCAAAATTAAATACACTAACAACTCCCAAGAGGGTCTCAAACTATGCAAGATTACCTCATCCATGATCCATTCCCAAGTTATTTAACTAACATAGGGACTTTTACATTAACATTTCCTACATCAATGAAATCTATTTGAGTACCGAAAAGAAAATCTATGTACGGTGTGAGTACAGCCTAGTTTTCCATCAATAATGTTGTCTAATAAAATATCAATTTAATAATAGTTTATGTATTTTCATAAAAAACAAAATTCAATTCCTAAGTAAACTAGTTATCACAATAATAATTATTCTTCATTGAACCATATAAACCATCGGGATCCTGAGGATACCCAAACCTAAATACCCACTTCATCTCAAATATGTTTATAAACGATCCCCAAGGAATATCATGTCTTATAATTTCATATTTACAATTCTATATCTCATCCCACTTCTCAAATTTTAAAAATTACCATTATAGATTATATGTCATATATCATAATTCCATTGTTACCATTCTAGTTATTATTTCTCACAACAATAAATAGTTACCATTCATAGATTCATTAAATAATACAACAATTAATTAGACTTATAAAAACCATTAATTACATTATCAATAAATTTATATTCGCAATCCTATTAATTTCATGTGGAATTAATTAATCTTCTTAATCTAATTAATTGACTCATAAATTAATTAATATTCTCAATCTCATTAATTAACTCAATAATTATCTAATATTATTATTCCCATTAATTAACTCAAAAATCAATTAATCATCTCAATCTCATTAAATAAATCAACAACTAAATAATATTCTCAATATCTCAATAATTAAATAATTTTCTCAACCTCATTAATTAACTCAAGCATTAATTAATTTTCTCAGTTAATTAAAAATTCAATGATTATATTATCACATAATTTTTTATAATAAATTTCACAATTAATTAATCAAAACCCATCATCATAATAATCATATAATTAATTCATTAATTAAATATTCAATTCACAATCTCAAAATCCTATTATTAATTCCAAATATAATTAATTAAAATAAAAATCCCAATATCCCATAATTAATTTAAAAATTAATTAATTGATACAATAATTATAGTATCCCCTAATTAATCCCATAATTAATTACACAAAATATACAATAGTAATTTCTCTTTTTTCAATAATATTTTATTTTTTCGAAAATATTTATTTAAAAAATTTAATTAATTCAATAGTGAACTGAATTTTTAAACATATAATATAAATTTAAATATTACATACACATAATTAAAATCATGAATTTGGGATATGAATAATAAAACACATACATAAATTCCTTGAATAATGTTCTCCCAATTAGAATCCACAAAATTTGTGTAGAAAAATTATATAGAAGGATATTCATATCTAAAACCCTAAATAATGATCAAACAATTCATGATTATTAAATTCTAATTCTAGAACCCAAATATAAGATATATATCCAGAAAAACTGAACTAGATAAATACATAAAAATAGAAAAACCATTTCTATAATGGAGGAATAAAGGAAGAGGAATGGAAAAACAAGTGGGATTTGATTCTCTTACTGGTAGGGGTGGAATATATGATCTGAGCTTTAGATCGTGATGGACGGAGGTCAAGAATACATAGAATCTATTATAGATTCTAACAAATCATTAGGTTTTGAGTTTTTCTGAGTTAGTTTTGAAGAGGGTGACTTTTTGGGATTTTTTAGATTTAAAATATAATTTTTGTGTGTATAAAAATGTCATGTACATTTTGAAGGGAAGGTGTGTCTGGTTTTCCCTAACCCGACACCATTACCATGTGCCTCTTCTAAGGGGTAAAAATTTTATCCTTTTAGGGTGGATGTTCTGGAACAAATTCTCCAACCATTAAAACAACTTATGTGAAGGGTTTATTGGATTTCTAGGCCAAGGAGAATAGTTAAAAAAATTGTGCGCCAACCATCCACTTCACTCTTTCCTCTACTTTTATCAAAATTTAACCAAAACAGTTTTAATGTTAAATCCCAAATGAAATGAACTCAATGTTTAGAAAAATAGTTTATATAATAACACTTAATACATCCCCATACATATTCTGTATACTAAAATAATTAATTTAAACAAAATCAGTATATTCAATGAAAAATCCATATTTTTAACATTTCATAAACAAATGATTATATTCCGTAAAATACAAAAATATCACCCTATGATACTTTTGATATTGTTAAATTAAAAATAAATTTTTTCTTCAAAAATATTATATCTAAATTTGGTAGAAAATATTATTATATTATTTCAAAAAATCACAACTAATCCATCATTTAAAAAAATAATGTTTGACAAAAAACAAATATTTTTCTTCTAAATGATATTTATCTTATTTATAATAAACATAAAACTATCAAGAATATGTAAACTATATATTATAATATGTCAGCTATTACTAATCCTACCCTCCTATCCAAAGGTGTGATAACAATTTCTATATTAACATATAATAATAAAATATTATTGTTTGGTAAAACATGGTCTTTCATGTAACTAAAAATATTAAAGAAAAATACTATTTTTTGAAATGAAAGATAAAATATATTTTTTGTATAATGAAATCTATCTTAGGGATTTAAATTATTTAAAAATTAATATATCATAATTTTATGGGGTGTTATATTTTTTTTCTAATATTGGGTTTGCATGTCATATATGTAATCAAATGCAATTCTCTTATTTCAGAATTTCGACATGTTATATTCTACCCACCTTAAATTAATTACATACTCATAATTTAGGATTGATCTCATTAATCATGGATTTTTTTTCAATATTACATTGTTGAAAAATCAACATCATAAATGTTTTGATACAATATCCTCTTTTTAAGATAGAAAAGGTATCCACAAAGATCATATGGAATAACAAATAACTGATTTTTTGAGTACAATAAATATAGTGGCAAGTGAAGATATGAAATGAAGGAAACAATACAAAACTATAGAGAGTTACAAAGGTCATTGGTCACAATAATGTGAATCTTCAATAGAATGTTATGGGTCTCAAAATCATAAATTTATTATGATTTAAAAGGCCATCTGATTTATCATATATAAATGTAATAGGATAACATTTTTGATTCAATATATATTTTCTAATGCAGATAATTATTTTACTATATATGAATTTAAAGAAATATACATAATTTATACTTTTCCATTTTAATAGACAATTTAATCATTTTTTAGCATTGACTGATTTCCAATTAATCCCACATTCAATGAATTAAGTATCTAAAAAATAATTCTTATACCCGAGGAACTAAAATTCTATTTATGAAAATCATAAGATCCAAAAAAGAGTTACATGTCTTTCCATATACATGAAACTATATTAAAATAATAATATGTTATTCACAAGTTATCCAATATAGTATATTTATCTCAAAACCCCAAATCTAACACCAACAGTTCAACAATATTTTTTTAGAATTACTTAACTAAAAGCAATGATACATTAACCAATATATCATGTCGGCCTATGTTAAAAACTAAACCCTATTTATTAGCTATTAATTGGTTCAATCCCTATGGACTTGCTTGATGTTATGACATTTTACACATCATTAATTTTTTTCCTTATTTTAAACTATATTAATATAATTTCTATAATGTTCATAAAAAATATCCATGATATCCCTAAAATGAAATTATTTATTAAAAAACGTGTTTTATAAGTGTTTCAATACATATTTTTTAAAAGTCTAGTTATATTTTTTGATTATTATTGAAATATCATTAATGATTATATTACACATAATGGTTACTTAAACCATTATAATAATGTCCATCATATTTGAGGTCATTAATTAACAAATAGCTTTTAAATTTAAACAAACACTTTCCATAAATTTCACCCAAAATATCTTCACTCATGTTATATTCCTACCAAAAAAATTTTCAAAAGTGGTGTTTGTGACATTGAACTTATGATAAATCATGAACATAATATTCAATTATGGTTTTCATAGATGTTATGTTAATGAAAAAATTTATTCGATGGTTCATTATTCTTATTACCTAATATAATTGGTAAAATATTTCTACCAAAATAATCCATAAATTTTATTTTAACAAATGTTCTTCAATGATCATGGTGTTAACTATTAAAATAAGACATTTATTTTGGTAATTAATAGGGTCATATCATTTAAAACAATAAACTATATACTTATCAGTAGGAGAAGATTAATCTCCACCCATCATACACTTATTTTCTCCAATGATGTTATTTTCCTTGTGCCCTTCCACTCAACACATAAATAATATTTTCATTCCTTTTAAAAAACATTCTAGGAGTCTCCATCCACATTTCTTACATGAAAGAAATTGATCTTTTCTTTTCTGAATGGTCTCCACAACTCGAGCTCCTATAAAAATCAATCTGTCTCTTATATGTTGATTCTGGGAGTTGGTAATAGTATATGTTGTTGATCATATTTTGAAACATTGATTAAGATTAATCCCAATATCATTCACTAATATCATAATCCAATTTAGATTATCATAGAACCACATATTCCATCATATTCAATGTTATTATGATATATTTGGGTTCTAGTAATTAACTAAATTCATAAACATAGTGTGAGTAACAAAAATCGTTATGAGAAAACCATATAATAATTTAAAAGATGTCTGAATCATGACTCCATATTTTCAAACAAAGACACCTTAGGTTTAAATTAGATCATTCATTGAAATCATCTATTCTAATACCTAATAAGGGTTTATAATAAAAATGTAAAATACTGTAACAATATCCCATAATAGTGTCAAACTAGTTACACATTATGTCCCATTTTCGTGCACTAAGTGAAGAGTGGGTCATGCCAAATGCACCATTTTTGAAGTAATTACACCTAATAAAGTCTATTCCAAAACTATGTGCACTTTTAGTATAAAAAAGTTATATATTTCGAGGAATGAAAACATAATATCAACCCTAACAAACCATTATGATGTTATTTTGTAATTATAATCATTATATATCATTGTATTATGTTACCTAATCTATTTTTTTCATAAACATAGTTCTAAATGTTTTTAGAAAACATGCTCTGATACAAACTATACAAACCCCAACCCTAATGCCTTGATCTTGTTCTGAAATTATTACATTTGCATAAGATATTAGGTATCATATCCCAAAGGTCCAAATATTTTAGTAGTCTAGGTAAAATAGATGTATACATGATTCCCATATTACATTTGATTACATAAATTTCAAAAAAAAAAAATTCTCTAGAGTAACATCATTCCCCCTATCATATCCGTACATCTATATAATAGTACACTTCATGGATTCCAGGTAAGGATAACAAAATATGGGTGAGCTAAAATGATCGATAAGGGTTAAGTACATTGGAAGCTATCATGAATCATTAAACATAGTCAATAATGCATTCTATATAACTAAATTTAAATCCCATTTTAATAACTAGATATGGAATAATCAGTATGGAATGGTAAACAACTGATGAAACAAGGCATATAAAATACATTATAAGGACTAATCAAGATGGGAAGATAAATAAGTGAACAAACATTTCATTTAATATAAAATTTATAAAGAAATATACTGAATAATATATAATTTTGAAAATATAATGTAAAATAAATAATTAATTATAAATGAATGAAATTTGTTATTATTAGAAATCATGTCGGATGTACATGATACCTCTTCCATCAATAATTTTAATAAGATGGTTTAAAATAAATGTAAAAAACTATCTAATGACAACATACTTGTTTTTTAGGGATATATACTGATGCATAGAGGGCCTATATAATATTAGTCCCTACCCACAACTTCACAGAAAAATAATTCCCCACACATCAAATAATTGATTAAATTCATGAAAATGGTGACTTATCATCAATTATCCATATTGAATAAATGATTTCAATTCTACCAATTTTTTATTAGTTGATGAAATAAATATCAAATTAATAACACATATGTTGATAATTGATACATTATAAAAAATAATAATATCCCAAATAAATAATATTCATAGTTAGAAGAAATTTAATGCCCAATGATAAAATGAAAATTAATATTTCAAGGAGATGTTAATGACTAAAACATTGAATCAAGGAAGTGAATCTTATTATCTGTGGTCAAAATAATCATTATCCATCTAGTATAATAATAAGTATTGTATCAATAAATAAATCTTTGATGGAGCATATATAAATATAATGGGTTTCTTCATTAGTTAATAGAAATACCAAAAAAATTATAATCGATTCAAGGAAAAAAACCATTTAATTTTGAAAATAACTTTATAAAACATAAAAAAAATTCAAAATCATTTCCATTGAAAATATTTTGTTTAAAAAATGAATTTCCAAAATATTTATAAGAAATGATTATTAAAAACTTCTTTATAAACCTGAAAATTAATTGTTAATGAAATGATGTTGGGTGATTATGTTCGTGTCTTAATAGGTAAAAATAAAATAAAATTTTTATTTTAAAAAGGTTATAAATGTTCCATGTTTGGGAAATGATAATAATATTCCTTTTGAATCACATTGAAAAAAGAAAAACATGTGTATAAATTTATTTACTAAATAATTTTTAAATGTTTAAAAGTATTTTTTAGAACATCTATACAAAACATGTGTTTTGATGAAATATAGTTTTCTAAATAAAGAGAAAAATAATGTCAAATATTATTTAAAATATTTTCTCAACAATTTTAAGTACAATAGACTAGATAAATGAAACAATTATATAATAATATAATGCATAAATATTTGATGATATAATAAAATTGTTTTATAAGTAAATGATTAAATAATTTCTTTTGAGGAAAATATATGTATAAATAATCATTATTAGAATGAGATTGAGAAATATACCCTTTCAATGATCATAAATTTGATGTTAGAAATAATCAATTAATTTATTAAGCATATTAACTATAAATAAATATACACACATATAGATATAAGATAAGATAACCCAAAGTTATTACACACACAATCATAGAATACTAAAGTCAATGACGAAGTAATATAACCAAATAAAAATAAATTACGTAATGAAATTCTTTTCAACTTGGTAATTTTTAATTAAATTAAACATAAAAAAATATTTCAAATTGAAAAATAAAATTCTATTAAAAAAATATTCATGATATTACATGTAAATTTTCTGTTATATACTCCATGTAGAATAAATTAGGTGCATAACATTACAATATTCTACAATGCAATGATATAGAGATAAAATCCCTCACCAAGGATATTATTGTGGTGAACACAATTTAACCTCTTGTATAATGGTATCAAAGCTTTTATTAACTTATAATGTAAGTATTTTAATATTTCTAAAATTATATATGATCTATTTCACCTAATCATCAATAATGTTTTATTAATTTTATTTTTTGTGTATCAATTGCCTTGTTTTCCCATTTGTTTTTTGTTATGAATCAAAAGATACTTATGTATATTATATTGTTCTATCATCTATAGAATAATAATAGTGAAATAATTATTGTATTTAATTTCTATATGATTGGGGTATCATGTGGGGTGAAAAGAAGATCCATGATTGTATTGGATCTCTATTTTTAGGCTTCAATGTCTTTATTAGACCATGGATCCCTTTGGGTGCTGGGGTAAGGGCCATGCACTATAGCCATCTGCTCTGGGATCTCAATGACTTAACGATTCCATTAGTGAAGTCTAATTAAATTTACCTGGTCAGATTCCATAAACTGTAAAATTACACCTCATTTAATTTAGTGTTTGTTATCATAGAATGTAGGATTCTCCTCATACAGGGCACTTAGATCAGTCACACTCTTAGAGAATGTATCTTTACTGGTGACTTTATAAACACATGTGCAAGCAGTGATGGGAGTTTGACTATTTTCAAATTATTTAACTATATTCCCTAGACTATATGATATTTACATATGGTGATGATCTGGTCCATCACCACTATCATACACCAAGACCCATTTTATTATTTTTCTTTCTTCTAATATTTTAGTAAAATGTTAAGATATAGGTATAGAAATTTTTAACCATAAGTTTGTATGAGTAACATTTCCATTCATCAAAAATAATTAAAGAAAACAAGTTAAGTTATATTATATATTCCAAAAAATGATCAAAATATCATTAATTCCATATTTTAACTTATATATGTCATCCATGTGGTGTGGTGATGAAATTAGATTCACATAACTCTGTGAAGGTGGTAGTCCACATGTACATGAACGATATTATTATATTTAACTGGGTGAAATGGTAATATAGGAAATGATATAATATATTTACATAAAGATTAATATTTCATGAATATTATAATTATATATGTTATATCACATATAAAAATTTACATTATTCATATAACCTTCCATGTGAAATGTTAGTGAATGAAGAACCACATAGCTTCATGAGGTGGTAGTTTTTCCTACACATAAGTGATGATATCATATTCCATATGAAAAATAATTTGAAATTTTATATATTTTATATAATTAATCCATAGGTAAAATTATTTTATTTATATAATATTTATATTTTACATCTATCATAACTACTATCAATGGGAGGTGGTAATGGAAAACTGAATGACATCGATTCAGGAGGCGATAGTCCACCATACACACCAGCGATGATTTCATAACCGATTTGATGGAAGAGGAGGTGGTTATAGATTAGGGAAATATTATACCAAAATAAAAAAATATAAAATAAACTGAGATTATTATATCATCTTTATTTAATAACAATTTAAGGATATATTGGATCAAATAAAATAAAAATTATCTTTGTAACACGTTACATATTCTTAGGGTGTCTTCATTTGGTTTACAAAAAAACCCTTCCATGGATTTACTTATCCAAAATAATAATATTTGAATGATTGGATAAAATATTTTGGGATAATATTCTTTTAGTGATGTTCTGAATGGATTTTTTTAAAGGAATGAATAATAGAGTAGACGGGGAGGAATTTTATAAGTGAGGGGAGTGGAACTCTTGTAATATTTTGTAAATATTCAATCATACTTATCTTTTTATCACCCTAAAATCATCAAAAATGATACATGAATGATAATAGAGGATTTAAGATCTAAATGTAGACATAAAATATATTTTAGAGACGTCTTTTTGGGAAATTTAGCACATATCATTCTAGTTTATGCACCCAGAAAATAAGTGTCTACCATAACAATGCCAATAATTTTTTAATTATTTCATTAATCATTTTGTTTAATAATTAAGATTTTGTTATTATATATTTTCCATTTTTATGATTCTTTATATATAATCCAATATTAAAAATTTATTTTACTTATGTATAATATTTCAATTAAATGTTAATCCCACAGACGTGATGAGAAAGAATGTTTTTATATAGAAAATGTTAAAAAATTTACAATGTAATTATATGTAAATTCAATTTAAAGATGATTTAAATGGAATAAATTATATTAAATGTTAAATAATAGAACTAATAATAATTTTAGACAAATTATACACATTAGTTAACATTTTATCTAATTTAAATGAAAAGGTAGTTCTCAATTAAAACTCTGTAGTTTTCAGTATTAATCAAAAAATGAAATTTTTCAGAAAATTCTTTAAAACTAAACCATATATAATTTTGATATGATAATTTCAAAAATTTATTTTATTTTTTAATATAAATTTTATAAATTTGGTAAAAATAAATTTTAAATTTTGTCTACAATGTACAACTAAGCTATCATTGAAAAAAATTCTCAAACAAATTTATATTTATTTTAAATGAAAATTATTTAAGTTTGAATCAATTGGTAATTAATTATAATGTGTTTAATAAATATTATTATATGTTACTTAATCATATTTTTAACCATTATTTCAAAAAATTGAAGTCGATATTCATATTTTATAATATTAATAGTCCATATTTATGTAGTTTAACTCAACCTTGTGTGTAACAAAATCAATCAAAGAAAGTCATTTTTTCATGTAATAAAAGGTACAAGTATTTTTGCATATAATGAAATTTGTTTACGATATTTAAATTAAATTAAAATAATTGATCATAAACTATTTAGGTCTTATATTGTAATATAATGTAATTTTAAAAATCATATACACTATTGAATAAAATGTTATGATATTAGAATTTTTTGATTTTTCAATTATGAAAAAAAGTTCGTATTGAAATTCACGTTAATGATGTATTTTTGTTTCTATTATCATTCCATTAAAATATTAACTTTACTAGGATTATTGGACTATATATTTATCTTTTAATACTCATGTTATTTTATAAATGTATGATTATTTCCTAAACCATATAAATTTTTTACATAGGCTGTATAATTCGAATGTAATTTGACTTGGTAGGGAAATATTGATAATTATATATCCTTTAATCAATTTGGATATTTTTTTACAAGTTTTATTATTCATGAATTAAATTTATTAATCAATATATGAGAAATTGTTTTTGTTAAAAAAAATACTTGGATAACATGGTAACCTGATAAATGATCTTATCCTTACATAGTCTAAAGGGCATTCTCGATCCCCACGATATAGAGAATAGAACCTAGAATCACTCAATATGAATGTGGGAACAAATTTACCATGAAAACTACTTTAATATAAAACAAGTCACTATAAATTCAAGAAAATATAATCATAAGGAACTATACTAGCAGTCAAATAGTTTTAAATATCCCAAATCACTAGTATAAATTACCAAAAATAGAATAACAAACATATCCCTAGTGGAAACAACACTTTAAACTAAAGGATCAATATCTACTACAACCTCTAAGTGGAAAATTACCCATACTCGATCCTCAAATAAGATAATCCACACACACCCAAAAGGAACAAGAAAGGTGTGAGTTAAAACCTGTATAGGGTATCACCAAGGATTCTATAATAAGATTCAAACCTTTAATTAACCAAATAAGTCACTACATTTTAAACTGAAAAGGTATTTTAGAGGAATATTTTAAAGGATCAGTCTATATATTTAAAAACTATGGAAATACATTAACCAAATATATTAATGATCATATTATATGAAATTGGTTATATAAAATCATCAGTCATGTGTAAAAATATTTACCACAAATAAGGGCATATATTTCAAATACAAATAATGAGAAATATGGTCATGTTCCAAAATGTAATATAGTTCTAGGAAACATGATCCTCACACACTTGAAGATGAATGATATTAATATGTGTAAACACGCATCCTTATGATACTGGTAATAAACGTCTCATCACTATCCCATTGGGGATATGACCATCTATAATTTGTTTTATTTTAGTCATAAAGCATCTAAAGTGTGATATCTCAATAAATCACTAACTACATATGATTTCATTTATTTTTACAACATTAAATAATGGAAATTTCATTTCAAAACTGTTAAAAATAAAATTCAACCCATTTTTTATTTCAATATGATAATTTCCTTTTAAAACAAAATATATGGGTTCTAACTCAAATATAAAAATTTCCATGATAAATCCTCATAGTTTCTATATAATATCTTTTAATATATTTTTATCAAATACCAATTTCATAAAATAAATTTCCCAATCCAATTTCCCAAATGAAATTTCACAATTTAATTTAAATAATTTCCCAAAAACTTTACGACACATCCCCCATGAATTTATTTGGGGTTGTGCCCAATTTAATACCAAATCCATAAATAATCCACAATTAACTGGAATTATGTTTTTAATACACAAATTGACAGAAATTTAGTTGAATTCACGAAATTGATGTTAAATCTATCAATTTATAGTATATAAAATTGGTCATCATAATGGAACTACCTATTTTAGGATCACATGATCTAAAAAATGAAATCAATAAAATCAAATGAAAAATGTTGGGGAACATTAACTGAGAATCCAAAATTGTTTCAAGATAAGATATAATGGAAATTATATCCTCCAAAAACATGGTGGTCTATAATACCATAGTGAGGAAATAATATGGAGTGGTTAAAATAGAATATGAAGAGAAAACGTATCGAGAAGAGATCATATGATGATCTTCTAGCATCAATTCAATTTAAAAAGGGTGTATAGGGGAAAACATCTCAAATTTGGAACATCAAAGTAAGAAGAAACATCAAGGGTGTTGTAAAAACTATTATGCTGTCTAAAAAGAGTGTTTTAGAATATTAAAATATTTTTTTTGTTAAAAATATCTTATATGGATGGATTCTTAGGTAGGGTTATAGGGTTATAAAACCTATGAAAAACATTTTTCCAGGTTCAAAATTTCTCATAGGTGGTCATACATTCTTTGATACCCTGAAATTTCTATGTGAACCCCTCTAGTTTAGGTTTTCATGGTTTTCACTGAGAGCGAACATGGTTTGGTAAAAACGTGTTCCTATTACGAATAACCTAAAAACATCCAATATTCAAAAAAATAAATCATTGTAGATGAACCTAAATTAATACAAACATAGAATTATCAAAATAGGTTGTTAGGATTAGTTAAAAATAGTATCATGATGTCATAACCTCCCCATAATAGAATCATTCTATCCTAGAATTCCTACTAATTATCATACTTGTGAAAATGATGAGGTCACTTCTATCTCATCAGTTCCTACCTCTCCCACCTACCATTAGAATAAAAACCATTCCATCATATCACTTTACCAAAATGTATTGTCCACCAATTTTGTACCTTGGTTTTAGAATAATCTATCCTGACTGGATGTTCAGTCATGATGAAATTAGGATTTAAATTGATATCACTCTATCGTAGAACATGATATTGATTAGATAGATAATTTTGTAGCTAAGATACACAATATACGTTATGTATCGAGGTAAAATGTAGTGGAATTAATAAATGGTAAGAAACATTCCCCACCTTATAAAAAACGAAAAAAAGTAATAAAATGGGGATAATGTTTCCCTTGCATAACAATACTTCAATGACCCAATTATAGTTTATCGTTCAAGAACACATGGTCAGGAACAAAAAAAAATCATACGGTTTGTGATGAAAATAATTATATAATTTATACTGGATTTGTTCCATCATAATTCTCTAATAAAAATGCATTTTTATATCATATATATAAAAACACAATATTGATATACATGGAAATAACAATTCTTTTGAGGAAAATATAATACATTAAAAAATATAATCTCAAAGACTGCATTAGTTTTTTATCATTGGAAACTCTAAACATAATCTTCAAACATGGTTAATGATATTCAACATATCCCATAGATACCATCCCCTTTTTTATTCCTGTATAAAAACAATATTTATATCCTTGGTAAATGAAAACATAAAAATAGTGATCTGAATTGATCAGTAAGGGTAATCATAGTGAACATAAAATAAACCAAAAAATTTTGAACGTAAAAACAAGAACATAATTTTTAGAAATCAAAATCATGAGTTATGAAATAAATATTGGATGAATGGGAGGAAATGATCAGAAAAGAACATTAATCATGATAGAATATAATTTTAATAAAACAGGGTACTGTGGAAAAACAATATACACATAAAATGATTTCCATAGTTAACAATTCACTATTATCAAGACCATCTTAGTTGAAAAAGTCCATTACTAAATCCAATTTACTTACCATTATTTCCATGTATTTCTGAACCAGATATACTTTTTGTTCCACTCATGTCTATCTCATTAGATATAAATCCTTACACAATTCATTTTAGGGATATATAGGTCCCTCCCATCTCATAAAGAAATCATTCTTACATGTTCCACAAATACATAAATCATTCACCGTATAATAAACCTAGAGATAAAATGGTTTCTTAAACATCAATCCATCATAAACATGATAGAATAAATGTAATAATTGGGATATTAAAAAAATCCCATGTCACCTTTTATGGAAAATAATTTTGATAAAATACTTGAAATTAATTATTGAGGAAAATATCATTTCTTCTTAAAAAATATATTCTTTTTTCAAAATTCAACACAATTATAAAATAAATTTATTTAATTAAAAATAAAAATTAAATCTTGTGTAGTTATTTTTATGGTGATAAGGTGTTATGAAAGCGTAAATGTCTTTCCATGACATATAAGTTAAAAAAAATTATTCTCATACTCTTTCTAAAAAAGTCATAATGTATACCATAATGAAAACGAATGAATAATTCATTCCATTCCGTTTAAAAAAAATTCACCAATCGGTGAAATTTACCTTAAAAAATAGTATAAGAATATAAATAATATTATATATTTAGGAAACATGGACTTGAATGATATATATACCCTAGTAAATAATTACAAATAAACAATCTTGGATAATAATGAGATTGCAAAATTATCCATTATCATAGGTCTGATAAGATATGTATGTATCCAAACCTCTTTTGTTGGAACGATAGTACGATAAATATGATACTAATTTTTGTATCAAATTATGATACAGATACTCAATATACAATGGGGGTGAATTTTATACTTTAAAAAAATCCTGACAGAAATTTTCCATAAAAAATTCCCAACACCTCTAAATTCTAATAAATTGCTTGATTCCGGAAAAGTGATTCTGGAAATGAAACATAAAAAAATATTACAACAACTATGATTCTACCTTAAATCATAAAAAATACTATATAAACATAGTACATGTTTAAGGAAGTATAAGATAGTTATACATTCCTTAAAAACCAAAATTATAGTGTAAAACAAAACTAAAACACTCCAAGTAACAAGTAGTAACTCTTTTAACCCAAAAAAAGGGTATCCAATGATCCTAGATAAAGGTCCCTTAATTTATAATTTCAATATGTTTTTTCTTACCCAAACCTAGGTAAGTATTAAATATGATGATCAGTATCTATATTGTAATCCCTGCAAGCCCTCTATTTGTAAGGAAATCGACACCTCTGACATCACAACCTGAAGTCTTTGATTTCAAGGAAATCACACCTCTGCAGAAAAGTGAATGTCTGCACAATGTTAAATTCTTGAAAACGTTCAAATGGGATCCTATTTATTGGCACAACTCCCATGGTCGACTCCCTCCTCTAACAGTCATATTTTTCCTTGAATTTTAGAGGGACATGTACATGTGTCACTCAGACAATGGTCAGTTAGTAACTGAAAGCACAACATCGTTTTATAACAAAAAACAAGTGTAAGAAAAAATATGGTTAAATAACCAAAATCAAATATTCAGAATGTAAGCCAATAAAAATTTGGAGTCTAACCAGAAATACATCCAACGTCTATAATACAAGAATATTCAGATTCGGTTTTCTATGGAATTCTGAACCTGAACTCTATAGAATTCTGGAGTCTGAATTTCAAGGAAATTTGGAATCTGGATTTACAAATTTCGAAGTCAGTGTTCATGAGAATTCGGTGTCAGAACATACAATGTTCAGAGTCAGAATTCTTGTGAATTCATAGTGAGAACATACAAAGTTCAGAGGTAGAATTCAGAGAACATGGAGTCAGAACTTAGAAGAGTCTGGATTTTCAACTTTGAGAACTCGGATTCAAAACTCATAAGTGTTCGGATTCGGAATTTAGAGAAATCGGAGTCATAACTCAGAAAAGTTCGAAGTCTAAATTCAGAGAACTGAAAACCTGAATTTTGATCCTGAAAATAGAATGCTCTTTATCTAACTAATATATTATTATGTAATTATAGATATGAAACTGAATTTCACATTTAGACAAGATAATGAAAAATGAAAATCATGGTAAGGAAAAATTTTATTTGGGGAAGGAAATTTTATTTATGAAATAAATGCATAGGGTGAAATGAAATTTTACTCAACATAAGGTGTTTGTGATTTTTAAAACAAGAAGGAATGGTAAAGTCATAATGAAACCTTATTGAATAAACAATCTCTCCCAAGTATGAAGTAATTGAAAAGTCATAAGGAATACCTTATTGACTGAACAATTCTCCCTTTTTGGAAAGCACAAACATCCTTATAAAAAACAATAAAAGGTCTTAGATAATATTTTTCTAGACATTGAAGATAAAACATATCTCCCTTATCATATCTGAAAAGATGTATACGACTAACTCCCCCTTAGGCGTTGGAACACTAAGGATCATATTCCATAATTCCAAAATGATATTTTTATTAGGTTGAGAATGCAAATATATGTATTGAGAACTCCCACTTATATAAACTCACCCTTACATAGGGATATATCTTATTTACAGAGTATTATTTTTCCTTTCTCCCCCATTGTGATTTTCAAATAGAATATGAAGGAATAGATAAGATATTATGGTACCTGAAATATTAGTACAAAGCATCCAAACAAAAACGAGCAACCAAAAATTTCATTAAGATAGGAAGAATTTGTACAAGGAAAGAATACAACAAAAGATCAGATTGGATCTATTTTCCTTCCTTCTCCTTGGGTATCAATTTATTCACTATAGTTGTCAGGTTTTTGAGTTCCTTGTGGTCTTCCTCTACTTCTTTTTTGAGTTTATCTAAATCCTATACTTTCATTACTAATGAATTGATCTTTTCTTCTCGAGATTTCAGAGCCTCTAACCGATCTGTCAACAACTCATCTTGCTTAACTAGATTCTCTTCGATCTCGATATGATGATCCCTTTCCCTCTTCCACCATTTAGCAAAAGAATGCATCTTCCCATTTAGATCTTTTACGTGATGAATCTGTGTATTCTACTCAAGGGTTAGCTTTTACCCAAAGCTACTTGTGAGATCCTTGATTTTACCATCTTCTATGTCAAAAGCCTCCTTGACACCATCTTGAAATTCATTTTGTTATCTCAAATCTTCAACTATCATCTTTGACCAACAAACTATTTTCTCGCAGGACTTGACACACTTTTCCATCACCAATTACATTGAATCCGATTTTTGATTCATGCTGTGCTAGAGCATTTGGCATCTCAAGCCAATGCCTGGAAAAATTGGAATAGTTTCAACCACCTTCTTCAAATATTGGACAACAAAATCAGGTCCAAGTGAAGATGAATTAGAATCCAATACTTTTCTTGGTGAGGGATCATTCTATAGATCAATAAGATTCCTCTTTGATGTTCCACCAGCATAATTCTTCTTCAAAACTGCTTTAGTTTCTGTATCAACAACCACTTGTTTACCCTTATCAGTACTCAGAACATCTTCCTCATTCGAAGATTTGTTCTCACTATCAGTCAGCTAAACAATTCTATCTTCATTTATATTCTCTTTCTATACTGCTGCCTCAACATCCTCAGGATGTATGAAATAAATGTTTGAACTTTCTTCCTCAGAAAATTTATTTACTTCATCTTCCATTTTTTTGACTAAGACATGAGTAGAAAGCTCTGATGATCCGACCTGAGAAGTTCAGATTGAAAATTTCTCGGATTCTTGTTATTTTTCAAGAAAGTCTCCAAAATGATTTATGATGTCTTCTATGTCACCACTACTTTATTATTCTTGTAATACTTCCACACCTTCCTTTTCATCAACTATATTTTCATGATCTTTTTCCAGAGTGAAAATTTTCTTCCCTAGTTTCTCAGGTAAGGCCTTTTTCAAGAAGGATTTCAGTACAATGATATTCTCAGATAATTTTTTAGTATCCCATAGAAGGGATTGAACCATATCAGCCTCCGACATCTTCTTCTTTTTCTTCTTTTCATTATATTGCTTCTCAAGCTCATCAGTTGTCTTTTCTTTTGAATCCTTAGATTCTGTAGGATCCAATCCAAATTGTGGCTCTCCATCCTTCAAATTTTTATTGTCCTCCATTGACTTGACTACAAACTCATCCAGATATGTTTTTTTTTCATGGTCTTTGGAGGTGCGAATTGGACTTCCTTAGATTTTGGGTTTTCTCTTCATATACAACTTCTTTCAACTTATTCTTCATTCCTCCATTTTTCAATGGTTCAGGAACATCTCGTTCCTTCGAAGCATCTTCAAACTCCTCCTCTAGTAAGCCATATAATTATCCAGATACTTTAAAGAAACCAATATTTATTCTATTCAAAGTATCATCTCTTAATAACGTGAGTTTCCAATTCCATGGCTTGGAACTACAAGAAATCTTGAAATTATCAAGGCACAGAACTATTGACTTTGATAGGATTGTTGGATACATGATAATCTTGGCATTCAAGTTCCCATTCTTAATATTCTCAATAGGAATGAGAATATGTATATTCAAGCTAATCTTCCTCGGATTCACCAGAAAATCTTGGATATACATGTCTCTCTTCTTCAAGCAGTCCTTATCACCTTTTATAGGAATGATGAATCCTTGAACCCATAATTCAATGATCTGATTATTTGTTGAAAAATGAGCAATCCTCAGAGTCTTGACATCTGAAAGTCCAAGAAACACTATAGATTTCACCTTGAAAAAACATTCTTGTATATCCGACAATTGATGGGAACAGATTTTGGCTTCCCCTTCATAAGACAACCCCACCAAGATAGCAGCCTTGGTGTACGAAAGGGAATATGTTTTTCCTTAGCTATTGAATGAAAATTTACCCCTCTCTTCTTCTTTAAAAAAATTCAATGACTCATAAACATCGATTAGAAAATCTATATATAATACATATTGAGATCCTAGTTTTGATATGAAAATGCTTTCCCATTCATAAACCTGATATTCTTGGATATAATGGAATTGTACATGGCAATGAAATCTGGATGGACCAACCTCTCTCTGTAAATCTGCCACTATAAAATTGACTTGACAGTTGACATCTATTGAGAAGGTAATTCACCAAACATTCAAATTTAAGCAAGAATTTAAAGGTTCGGAATGGTATTTTGAAAGAGGGACATAGCTTCGACATGCAAAGGCTTGAAATCTGATGTGGGACAACCCTTCCAGGGTCCTTTATATAGGCATTTGAAGTAATGATTGGACTTCTAAAGTCAATCCAATGGTCGAGAAAACATCTGATTAAATATCACTGTTGAAATTATAGCCACAAGGAAAACATGATAGAATCTAATATTTTTAGGTTTCTAAAAAAAACATTCGAATATAAGGAAAAGAGAATCCGAAAAAATTTAAACAACAAATGAAAATACTTGCAAGTAAAAGATGATTACAAAAACTCAGGAAAGGAAACATACCTTTCGGATTTATAGGAAGATTATTCATAATAGGTAATATTCTACTTGAAGAACCATAGATTTAAAAAAAATATGAAAAGAGAAAAAACCTCATTACGAAAAAGTTGAGTTGGAAAATTTTTATTACGAAAATTTTGAAAAACTGACTGCGATAATTTTCACTAAGAATGTTTTTGAAAAACTACCTAAAAAACATTTTATTACAAAAAATTTGAAAAATTAAATACGAAAAATATTCATTATGAAAATTTTGAAAAAACAAATATGAAAAATTTTCATTATGAAAAATTTCTTTAAGAAAATTTATATAATCCAAATACGAAAAATTTCATTACAAAAAATTTTGAAAATAAACTATCTATGAAAAAATTTCATTACGAAGAATTTCATTACGAAAATTTTGAAAGGATTATTACAAAAAAATTTCATTAAAATTTTTTTGAAAAACTAACTGACTATAAAAAATTTTCATTACAAATTTTTTTTATATAACAAACAATTCATATGTACCCCCCCCCCTATGAAAATATTTTTATTACTATAAGGAGATTGATTTCAACAGGATGTTAATAAGGAATATTACATTAAAATTATCATTACCAAATTCTGTTTAATGTATTCAAATAAATCTGAGGGTAAGGATTTTGTAAAAATATCAGCAAGTTGATTTTGTCTTCTGATAAATTTAAAGAGTTATATCTCCTATTTGTGTGTGATCCCTAATAAAGTGATTCCTAATATCTATGTGTTTGACACAAGAGTGATGTGCATGATTTTTTCCTAAAGAAATGCCACTAGTAGTATCACACAAAATTTGTGTTTTTGCAAAACTCATAACATAGTCTATGACTGTGTGATGCATCCACAACACTTGAGCACAACTACTTCCTACTGCTATATATTATGCTTTAATAGTGGAAAGTGATACTGAGTGTTTCTTCTTGCATGACCAAGAAACTAATGAATCTCCTAATAATGACATGTTTTGTATATACTCTTTATATTAATTCTACATCCAACAAAGTAAGCATCTGAAAAACATTTTAGAATAAAATCATTTCCAGACGTATAAAAGATTCCTAATTACATGGTTCCCTTTATGTTGCGAAAAATTGTTTTCACTACATTTAAATGATATTCTGTAGGATTGGATTGATATATTTCAGATAAGAATACTAAAAACATTAATTCTGGATGACTACCTGTCACGTAAATTAAACTTTATATCATACCTCTAAAAGATGTTTGATTTACTGGTTTCCCGACATCATCAAGATCAAGAGTGTTTGAGGTACCAATAGGAGTATTAATACTCTTAGTTTTTCCATATCCATACTTTTTAAGAATATCCTTAATATACTTATGTGGTGATATATTGATTTCTTTGAATTTTTGAGAAATTTGAAAACTAAGGAAAAAATTTAACTCACCCATCATACTCATTTCAAACTCATATTTCATTAGATCCACAAAAGAATCAGTTAACAATTCCTGAGTTGAACCAAATATAATCTCATCAACATAAATTTGAACAAAAAAACGTTTTTCTTATCTTTCTTTATAAAGGGGTTGGATCTGCATTTCCCTTAAAATAATTATTTTAAAAAAAATCACGTAGGTCTATCATACCAAGCTCTAGGGGATTTCTTACGTCCATACAAAGCTTTGGAAAATCTAAAAACATGAACATGATGTTTTATATCTTCACAATTAGAATGTTGTTCAAAGAAAAACTTCTTCTTGAACATAACCATTAAAGAATTCACATTTCACAACCATTTGAAAATGTTTGAAATTAAAGAATATTGCATAGGCAAGTTAAATATGAATAATTTCATGTCTAGCTACTATAGAATAGGTTTATTCATAGTCTATTCCCCCTTGTTGATTATAGACTTTAGCAACTAATCTCGCTTTATTTCATACTACGATTCCATTTTCATCACACATATTTATGAAGACCCATTTTACTCCAATAATAGAAGATTCCTTAGGTTTTCAACCAAGGTCTAGACAATATTCCTTTGGAATTCATTTAGCTCATCTTGCATAGCTTTTATCCAATCTTCACCACCTAAAGCTTCATTAATTATTTTTTTTTCTAATTGGGAATGAAATGATAGATATTATTCTTCATTTCTTAAGTATCATATAATTCTAAATAGTTTATTCAAATCATCAATGATACTATGACTGGGATGATTCTTTATAATAATCTGATTTGGGTTTTTTAAAACCTATTCAACAATATATGGTAGGAATTCTATTGGGGTAAATGTTTCAGAATTATCTTCTGGGAAAATTTCCTTATCAAAAGGATCTTCTAACAAAGGATGATAATCATTTTTTGAAAACACATATGATGATGTAGGTTGGGGATGTTTAAAAAAATTGATTAGTTTAATCAATTTTTATAGGTACTTTACCTTTAACAGTACAATGTTTTTTATTGAAAACTCTACAAGCCTTAGAAGTTGTGGAGTAGCCTAAGTAAATTCATTCATCAGATTTAGGTGAGAATTTTTGAAGATTATCTTTAGTATTTAGAATGACTACCTTGCAACCAAAAACCTTAATGTAGGAGAGTATATGTTTTCTACCATTCCATAACTCATAAATTGTTTTATTAAGAAATGGTCTAATAAAAACTCAATTTATATTATTTCAAGCAGTACTTATATCTTGAGCCAAAAAATGTTTGGCTAAAGAATACTCACTCAACATGGCTCTTGTTTTCTCTTGATGAATTGTGTTTCTTCATTCAACAACACCATTCTGTTGAGGTGTTCTGGTTGCTAAGAAGTTATGAGTAATGCCTTTTCTACATCAAAAAGATTCAAAATCGATGTTTTAAAATTCTCTTCTATGATAACTATGAATATTTATCAAAGGACGGTTTTTCTCATATTTTACATGGGACCTAAAACTTTTTAAATAAGAAAAAGCATCATATTTCTTTACTAGAAAATAGACCCGCATAAATCTAGTGTAATCATCAGCTAAGATAAATATATAATATTTTCCACCAATGCTTCCTATTTGTGTTGGACTGAAATGATCGATATGCATGAACATTAATGAATCAGTGGTTGAGACTTCACCTACTTATTTAAAACAAGATTTATATTGCTTTTCATATTTACAAGGATCACAAAATTTTGATGATTCAAATCTAAGCTTTGTTAAATCCTTTAAAAGTCCTTTCTTGGAGTGTTTACATAAGTTCCCAAGGTTACAATGACCTACCATTCTATGTCTTAACCAAGAATTATCTTTCATTGCACTATGGCTTGGTAAGTCATTGATTTTAAGGTCTTATATGTTTAGGGTGTAATCATCCTCTTGCCTATTGGATGAAAGAATAAATTCTTCCTTGGAAATGTCTACTAAACAATGTTCATTGCAAAAATTCATAGGGTAACCTTTATCACATAATTGACTTATGCTAATGAGATTGTGATTAAGACCCTTAAAAAACAAAAAACTTGAAATCAATGTTTTTCCAAGAAGAAGGATGTTACATATACAAAAAATCTCTCCCTTAGAATTATCTCCAAATGTTATTTCCCTACATTTTTCTTGATAATATTTTCAAAGATGTTTTTGTAACTAGACATATTCTGGGAACATCAACTATACATATACCAAGAATTACTATTGATACCTTCTTTAATTTCCAGGAAATAAGAATTTTATACTTTTGGAATCCAAACATCCTTGGATTTGGAATTGTTAGACAACTAAATTTTGTGTATCCACATTTTTTTAGAAAAATAAGATTTATGAAACTCAAGAGATTGAACATTATTTAAATAGAAAATTTTATTCTAATGTCCACCACTTTGAAATTTAGTACAAAAAGGGCCTCTTGAAGGAATGAAATAATTGTTTATGAAAATAGGTTTTTGATGACTAAAACATACTCTAGTATTATTTCCTTGAGTTTTGATTTGAGATACATCTTGTCGAAATTTTCATTACTAGAAGTAAAGTTTGAAAGAAGTTTTATAAGGGGATATATTTATGATTTTAGTCTGATGAGTAAATTCATAGCATTGGGAATGATTTCACGGAGTTCAATTTTTCCAAAAAAAATATTTTATTTTAAAATTGAATTATTAAGATCATTATAAAGTTTTTACTTCTCAATAATTTACTTCATTAAGGTGTTTAGAATGTTTTTCTAAAAGATCATCCTTATCTTCAATATATCTAGAGAGGTGTGAAATATCATTTGTAAGAACCTCTTCTCTAGTGTTTTCCTTGTCCAATTTTGTATAAATTTTACAATTTTTTGCTTCTAACAAGTTGGAAAATATAGATACTTCTTCATATAAAGATTTTTTTCCATTATATGAAGATAATGTTTCTTCATTAGAAGTAATATCTCCATAATAGTAATTATTATCAACAGATAAAATTTTTAAAGCATAGGTAGAGTGTACCTTGGCCATAAAATATGTATTTGGGAAAGAAGTAGTATCCATGAATCCAATATTTTTCTATGATGATCATTCATATTTAGAAGATTCCCTTCTCGAAGAGTCTCCATAGCAAGCACTCCATGTGTAATTTTCATTAAGACTTTTCTTGTAATTTGAGAGATATAAATTCTCTTTGTTTCTTTCTGAATTTCATTCCTTATTTTCATTCTTTTCCAATAGAGGGAAATCAGGACTGATATGACATTTTCTTCTATATTCATAACAAGTAACTTCCCCATCTATCTTCTCTTTGTAGTCTCTTTTCTGGAATTTATTCTGATAGTTCTTTTGAGATACTATCATGTTCTTCCTCTAAGAAAGATTAGCTAATTCATTCTCAGACTTTTCTGTATCACTAGATTCCAACCGAATAACAACATTCTTTGACATTGATCTAGAAACCCTTTCTGGAGTCTTTGATTTCATATGATTAGAAGTATTTGTAAATTAAACTCCTCCATTCTTATTCTTCTTTTAAACATTATCACCATCTCTCTTTATTCTAGTCTCATGCTAAAGAAGATATCCAAACAATTCATCTAAGGAAATCTGGGTAAATTTCATGTCCTCATCAAATGCGGTCCTCTTGGACTCCCACTCATTCCGCATAATGTCTATGATTTTATCTATAACAGCCCCATTATCCAAACCTTTTTCTCTCCTAGACTATAAACTATTCATGATATTCCTAATCCTTTTATGAACATTTATTATAGGTTCAACATAAAGAATGTTAAAGCCATGGTATTTAGCTCTCAATATAGCTTTTCGTTTCTCTATAACTTTGGAGGTACCAAAATGTGTAACATCATGTTTCTTACAGATGTTGTTTGTAGCTTCACATGAAGATATTTGACTATAGATGTTCCTAGTCATGGAACATAGCAAATTATTTCTGACTCTGAAATTTTCTTGATATTTTGATTTCTCCTTATTAGTAAAAGTTCTCAATTCCTTATCATGAATTTTACAATCCCTCGTCAACATCAGGTAGTTATCAAATCCAGTGTTAATGACGAAAGACTTCATATTATCTCTACTGTACTCTTAATCATTTCCATAAAAAAGAGTAGGTCAGATAAGATTTAGATTATCGATAGAACCAACACATAAACTTTCCATCATAGGAAAAATCATTTCACGGAAACATATTAGTAATAATATTTTTTAATCAAGGAAAATATTCCTCAGCAAGAAAAATATAAAACTAGAGTATCTGTAAGAAAAAATGAATCCGAACATGTGAATCTGAACTTTTGAATATGAAAAGATGAATCTAAAATTAAGAAAAATAAATTCTCCCATGAATCTAATCATGAGATTAAATCAGATTGACCCAAACTTTGAAACCAATTATTGAATTGTTTCAGAGTATGAGGTTAACATCCTCTAATAAAAATTGATGGATCGATAGTATGATAGATATGATACTGATTTTAGTATCAAATTATGATGAAGAAACTAAATATACAAGAGGGGGTGAATTGTATACTTTAAAAAATATTTAAGGAAAATTTGCATTCAAAAAATTCACAACACCTATAATTTCTAATAACATTCTAGATTCTGAAAAAGTAATACTGGAAATGATAATTAACCAATGTTTACATAAACAATTATTCTACCTTTAATATTATAGAATCCTATAAAATCATAGTAGATGTTTAAGGAAGTATAAGATAGTTATACTTTCCATAACAACCAAAATTACAGTAGAAAAAAAACTGAAACACTACAAGTAACAAGTAGTAACTATTTTAACGCAAATAGATGGGTATCCAACAACCCTAGATAAAGGACCCTTTATTATTACTTTCATGAAATTTTGTATTACCCAAACCCAGGTAGATCCTCAATCTGATGATCAGTATCTATCTTGTTATCCCCCTAAGACCTCGATGTTTAAGGAAATCAACACCGCTGAGTTCACAACCCTTAGTCACTTATTTCAAGGAAATCGCACCTCTGCACAAATTAAATCTGCACGAAGCAATGTTGGAACAAGCCGTTCAGTCTTTCGGTATGAATCTTAAGAGTTTACAAGATCATATCTCTCTAGAAATCACTTCAATAGCATGTAAGAAATGTTGTAAAAAGGGAAAGTCTGCTAAAAGTTAAATTCACGAGTTCGTTAAAATGGTCTCTTATTTATAGAAACATCTCCTACTCTCAGCTCCCTCCTCCAATGGTCATATTTTCCATGAATTTCAGAGGGACCTGAACACGTGTCACTCAAAGGAAGTTTAGTTAGTAATTGAGTGCATGAGATCATTTTATGACAAATAACAAGTGTAATAAAAAACATGCTTACATAACCAAAATCAAATATTCTGAATGTATGAAAAAAAAAATTTGGAGTTTAACCAAAAATACATTCATTGACTATTATAAAAGATTATTCAGATTTTGTTTTCTAAGTAATTAGAAACCTGAACTCTATAGAATTCTGGAGTTTTAATTTCATGGAAATTTGGAATCTTGATTTAAAAAGATGGAAGTCATAGTTCATGAGAATTTGGTGTCAGAACATACAATGATTGGATTCATAATTCATGTGAATTTGGAGTCAGAACATACAATTTTCAATTTCTGAATTTAGAGAAATCAGAGTCAGAACTCAGGAGAGTTCGGAGTATCAATTTAGAGAATTCATAGTATGAACTCATAAGAGTTCAGAGTATGAATTTAGAGAACTCGGAACCTAAATTCAGATCCTGAAAATAGAATACCCTTTATCTATGTTTTATATGATTCCAAGATTTTAGATACAAAACTAAATTTTACATTTAGACAAGATAATGAACAATGAAAAACATTGTAAGGATAAATTTATACGGGGAATTATATATTCATTATGAAAGCAACGAATAGTGTAAAATGAATTTTTTCTTAGGATAAGGAGTGTATGATTTTCAAAACAAGAAGGAATGGTAATATCATAAGGAAACATTATTGGCTCAACAATCTCCCCCAAGTATGAAGGAATGGAAAAGTCATAAGGAATGCCTTTTTGTCTCAACACTTGTATATTGATTTAAATAATGTTACTGATTTATTCCATAATCATAATCATTTTTATGATAACATTTATGCTCATATATTCATCTGTTTGTTAGTAACATTTCATTGTTACTCGTTATTCACGTATTAACTGCTTTATATTTTTATGCATGTTTTTTAAGATGATTATATCTTAAAAATTTTATGTTATAGTTATATAATATAAAAAATTTTGTTATTATAATATATATCATATTTATTCATTCAATTAATTTATATTATCATGCTTTATTGATGATTATTTATAACTAATAACATCGCACTGTGGGGATGGTAAGCCGTATGTACGCAGGAGCAAAAATTTCATTTTCATATTTGTTGAATAGTATTGATGTTGATTGTGTAGTATCTCATAATAAATATAAATTTATATAAATAATGTATATATTTATTAATTCCTTCAATATTCTTATCCATTTATGATAGTGTTGAAAATAAATTACACCACAACATGGAGACAACAGGTCGTACGTAGGCACGCGTAGTGATTTCATTTTTCATTGGATGGGTAGAATGTGGAATATGATTATTTCATAATAAAAATAACATATCATTATATAATTACTAAATGATTTATTAATTTAAATGAAACAACTCATGAGTTGGAAGTAGAATGAAAAATAAGTTAGAAACAATTGATAAATTATATTCCCTCTTCTTCGACATGCCTCCTCAAAACATTCACTTAGTGTAGTAGAGTTGGACATTGAAGAATACCAAGACATATAGATTGTTTATAGAGAATTTTATAAGGTAAATGGATAGGGTATGGTAAATCTTGAAGGCTAAACATGATGTGAATAGTTGAGGGAGGAAGTTCACTTTTATAATTGACGTGAGGGTCACTTTTGGATGCCTCAAAAATATTAATTTATAAAAATTTTTACATAAATAAAAATACCTCAAAATTGCGATATAGTAAAATATATGTTATTATAATATTTATATCTCATCATCCAAAAAATATTTTTACATGATTTTTTGTCAATTTAAACATTATCATTTTAAATGACAATTAGTTATTCTATTAAATTTTAATTACGATAAAAAATATTTCAATATTAAAAGGGTGAAATAATAATTTATATGATTTTAATGATACCATAAATAAATAATTTAGAACATTTTAGACCATATAATAATTATTATATATTTTTAATATTGATTTATGATATTTAAATATTTTTATAACACACTATTTTCAAAAAATATCAATTCTGTCAATATTGACACTATTCACTTCATATGTTTTTATAAATATAATGATAAGGTGTTATACTCAAAGAAAATATTTTATTATATTACTAATTTTTCAGTTTCTTCTATAAATATAATTTTACAAATTAGTGAGCTCAAAATATAATTATTTTTATATTTTCAATAACATTTATTTGATATCTCCATTATTAAATTAATCACTACATCCATATCATGTAATTATTTAAAATTATTTATTTGTTGAATAAAATTTGAAACAAAATACCATGATTAACATAGATTTAAATTATTTAATATTAATATTGTATTATAATTTATCTTCTATAAAGACCAACATTAAAAATGTTATACTTATTAATGTATGTATGTGACAACATTAACATCATTTAAAATAATGTAAATTAAATACCACAATCTATTCTATAAAACTCCAAATTGTTAGATTATAATAATATGGATTCTTATGGTCGATATATGCTTGAAAAATATGATCTGGTCATGTTTTTTTCCTTTTTATGGTTATTAGTATTTAAATAAATTATGTTTTATGAATTTATCATCATTTAATTAATTTTAACATCATCAACGTTTAAGAATTCAAGAAAATTATTAATGTCTTAATAATTTAAAATAAATTACCTTAATGGAGGTAATTATTTTATATTTCCATGCAGTATTTATATTAGAATATATCACATGGGTATACCTACATTAAAAATATAATACTTATAATAAATTTGAGTTTGACATTTTTTCACCTTCATTTGTTTTATTATAATCTATGTAATTTCCATTGTCATGTGGCCCTTAAATGACTATGTTATGGAAAAAGGATGTTAAGGGTATATTTTATTTTATAAAAAAGTATTTTTTAAGGTTTTAATATCATTTTATTCTCTTTATAATATTATTGTTTACACTAATTTACCCGCTTTACCTTTAAACGTGTAAAATAAAAATTACAGTAGTTACTATTCATAATATCCAATAAAATTAAGGTACCCTTTTTAAAATATTTGGTCTCAGTGATTTCAAATATTAAATCCATTTTTCATTATTCAAACAACAGGATTAGACTAAATTAATTTAAAATTAATTCCTGTTGTCAAAAATCGAAAAGCGGGTTTTTACGAAGTAATCACTTATCATAATATTGTCATGTGTTTATGTTCAATTCAAATGAGAAATTACTTCCAATAAACCAAATAAGATTAAATTAAAAAATATAATATAATTAAAATTTAAAACTAATTAAAAATGTAATATAAACATATAAATAATTTATATTCAAAATCAATTTTCAATTAAAATGTCGTGTTATCACTATTCATTAAAATATGAATTTTATCAGAAAAATAAAAAAAAATCATCAAAAATAATTTTTTATGATCATAATAAAAAGAGGATGTTAATTGTATCAAATATGATATTTAATAGTATAATAAACTAGATTTAAAATTTTTATCCATCAAAATGAGGCAAAACCTATTTTTTAAAAAAATTACTTTTATTTGAAAATTTGATTTCATTATATCAGGTTCTAGAAAATATATAAGATGTATTTTAATGTTATATTAAATCCAAAATGTGGTAAATAATATTAAAAATGGTTATTTTATATCCCATTAAATAATAATATTTTAATAATATATTGTTGTTTAGTGAATGATAGTATTACGTAAAATACAAGCTATCGAGGATGGTTGCTCTTGCATGTAATGAAATCCAATTCACTATTATGTTTACTACAAGATTCCTTTAGTGTATCTTATAACATAATCCAAATATTTTTTTTATACATTGAATAGAATATATATTCTATTTTGTGAGGAATAAATTATATCAAAAGAACCTTTAATTGTGTGTAACACATGCTATGAATAGTGTTGCATATACTGCTAGCTAATACCGATCTGCATATAGTGCAAGCTAATATTTGTGTACAGTACAATTATAGACATCAAAGAAATTAAAAATAATCTATCTCATAAATTCTTAGGGTGTTACATTCTCCCCCCCTTAAAATTAATTTCACCCTCACAATTTTTTGGGGTTACAAATGGTTTGCTACTTGAAAGTTCCTTTCATGGAAACCCAGATCATAAAAAGGAATACTAAAACATCATTTAAAAAATGAATGTTAGAAACATAATGGTTATACAAATTATATAATCATTAGGATTCCACATAAAAGGACATAGGTGGGAACCTAAACATGGTTATTAAAGGGAAATATAGCCAACATGTTCTAATTAATAATGAAATAGAATAAGTGTTAGAGAAAGTTAACTACTAAAGACATAAATATGTGATGATTTATGGTCCCACATGAATCATCAGATAAAAAGGTAATAGGATAACATTTTTGGATTCAATATCTTTTTCTTGAATTTGATGAATTTTTTCATGATGAGAAATATATTCTTGATTTCAGTACAATCTCACAATTGGACGTTGCCTAAATAACTTCCACGTCATCTCTTATTTAAATAAATGAAGTGAAATTTTCATTCTTGAAGTATTAGCAGTCTATGAGATAGAATGATAGGCAATTTCATCTATCTCAAAAAAATGTTTATAACAAGTTATCAATTATGCATATATCCACATATAGTGAGATAATAAATTAATCTTAAAAACATCAACCGGTATATAACATATACTATCCACAAATGGATAACATTACAATCCATCCAAAAACAGAAAATATAAAACCTTAGAAAGAGGTGAACAAAATCCAATAACATTTTTCTCTCATATCTTATTTGGATGTTCATGGTTGTCACATTCAAACATGTTAATACCTTAATCATGTTTTATTTTAAAACATTATAATAAAATTAATTTCCAAAGAACCTTAGTGAAAACATCATTTTTTAAAATTAAATCTGTCTATAAACCAAAAAAACAAATAATTTTATATACTCGAACAATGATATCACATTCTCCTTATCTCAGTCATGAAGACATTAATACTATCAATCATTTTATTATATCATTATCCCTTCATTATAAACATATCATGTGATTTCAAAAAAAATTCAATTAGTTTTCATCGTTACCATTACCATATACTTATTGAAAACCACAATATACAAACAATTTGATATTACAATATAACATAATATAATAAAAGTGATTATACAACACTATTTTGGAATCCCATTACACAAAAACTTATTCATTCCACCACTTTGTTTTCATAGTCAACATTTCCAATTATGATAGCATTTGATTTTCCTTTTTATATTATATTAAAAGGTTATTGACGTCGATCGTCATCATTAAAACTTGGATTAAAAAATTGGTTAGAATAATGAAACCTTTCCTTTCACATGTAGCATTGATGTGTGTGTGGTTCATTCTTTATAGCGTTTTCTTTATTCACATCACTAGAAACCTTTTTTCTATTACATCAAAACTCAACTACTCAGTTAAATTTTTTTCACACATAAAACATTGTTTTAGTCCCATTAAGACAATCTCAACCTTTCTTCGTTCCACACATTGAGCACATGAAAACATCCATCTTCTTTTTACAATTGTTTAGAGATTTTCCATTGAGCTCCATCTTTCATTTCTTATCAAAAAAATGAGATAGATATCTAATACCAACTTCCCTTTCTCCATGATAGGTCAAAAAATAATCATTTCATATACACCATGGTATATTATATCTAATTTCCTTATAAGACGTGGTTTTAATCTACTGAAGAATTGATCAACTTTACATTCAATTTAGACGATAAATCTAGAATCATACCTTTAATTTTTGTAAAATTCTCCTTGTATATCAACAGATTCATCATCCATTTCATTAGACAATTGGAATTCATTTTCCATATTTGTTTTAATAATACAAGGGAATTACTTATTGAAATACAAGGTCATGAACTCATCCAATTCTATGGATTCAATTTCACCTTACTACCTAGTATTCTAAACTACAGTCCACCACTTGTTTGCTTCAGATTCTAAGAGAGAAATAGTAAAAACACATGGGGATAAATATAATTTTAGGACACCATCCTAATGTTTTTGAAAGGAATTTTTAGGCGGTTTTCATCAAAATAAATCAATGTTTTGATACTATAGGTGGATGTGGATTTGGGAAAAAATATGCTTGGGGTAGTAATCCTGAAATGAGTATGTTTCCTATATCTCAACAGTCATTCTGATGCTAGATTATCATACAATTATTGTGAACCAGGATTTCCACACCTGATGTATTTTCATTGGTTAATTAAAATTGAATTTATGAACAATAATGATGGAACTTAACGTATGGAAACATATGATATTACATAGTGATATGATATAAAACAAAAGATTATATGTTTGATATGTCTATGGTTGATTATAGATTCAAAGGACTGTATAACCCATTTTATGTTTTAATTAATAGAATTATAAGTATATTAAGATTATTCTGGGAGACATTTATGGCCATAAAACCGTTAGATTTTGTTTTTGTTTTTGTGAATTTCGTTGAGCAATAATGATTTTAAAATATATGGAGAGAATAAAAATGTAATTTATAACATTTGGGGTTTATATAATCATTAAAATTGAGATAATTAGGAATTATAAAATTTTGGAAAATATTTTTTATCTTATATATACCATGTAATTGAAAAACTTTTTTTTTATTAAGTGATCAATATTATTTTGGGTGAAGTTCAATATTTTTAGGACCATATATTTTTAATGTAAGTCCAATGTTATTATCTATAAAATAATTTTATTTTAGGATTATCTGTGGAATTATCTTAAAGAATCATATTTTATAACAATGTATATAAATGGTGACTGTGGTAATTTATTGAAATGATTGGAAAATTTTGGTGATTATTTGATTATTAAAGATTCTTTTTCGGGGATAGGACATTATGAGCGACGAAATTCTGTTTGAGATAAATGATAAATATATCTTAGAAGAAGTTACTATTAGATCATTCTAATCCTTTGGTTTCAATTAAATTTAGGAATATTTTGATTAATTTTATAGATGGTTTCATTTAGAGAGATAAATGTTTAAATTTATGTGTTGTTATTGAGGCTTAGGATATTAATGATTGATTTTATCAAATAAATTTTTATTCATTTTGATGATTATCATAAAATTTTCAAACCATGTTGATTTTGGATAATTTGTAATGATAACTGGAATATATTAATATACTTGTGTTGATATTGTAATATATTATAATTTGATTTTAGTTTTTTAGGAATAAAAAAATTCATCTTAAATTCACATCGTTCACAGAAAAAGATGGCATTGTTATTAAAATTGATTAAAAGATAAAATTTAATTTTTATATAATAATTTGTCATTATAATATTAGTTTAGATAGTAAATGAATTTATTAACACTAGAATAATGATCTTAAAAAATATCCTATTAAATTCATTTCAATTTAGTTGATTGTTTTTTTCACACCTCATCTCTTTTATATTTTATTGTAGTTAACTTTATCATGATCACTCACTTTCTTGTGATAAATAATAATTTACACTCTCCATCATTATATATAAATTATATATTTATTCCAAATATATATTTTTACTTCTCACAAATTATTTTTTTACTTTTAAACATAGTAATATGTTATTCTAGATGACATTATTATTTCCAATTCTCAATTATCAAGATGAAGTATTGATAACCCTTTTATAGACATATAATTTAAAAAACAGTTATTCTTTAGATTGGAAAAATTTCATTAACTTTATCTTGTTCAAATTTGTGGGATTATATTTTTTAATTATGGGGATAATGTAAAACACTAATATTTTTAATAATAATAATATGTTTGATATCATATAAAACATGTCATAAATAGCATTGAAAAACCATTAATTATTATTACTTAAATGTGACAGTTATAATGTGGTCATTAAATTAGTATATAGGAATATGACAAACTAATTTATAATATATATATATATATATATATATATATATATTAAACGAATTTTTTTTAAATATTCTTAACAAGTAATAAATCAATTTTTATTGATTTCATCATATTCTTAAAAAACATATTTTCATTAAAAAATATTGTTATTGATTATTGTGTGAAAATATTATGGTTAATTTCTATAAAATTCATAAATTTTATTTGACAAATTATAAATAATTTTTTAAATTAAAATTTTAAAAATATAATGGTGTTAATTTTTAGGATTTTAAAAAATTATCGATTTTTCCCAGAATTTTGAAAAAAATACAATTTTCCCAAAAATTGTCAATATATTCCATTAAATAAATAAATATAAAATACCCATTATATTTTCAAATTTTCAGTAAATTTAAAAATTAAACTTTAAATTTAAAATAATTTTATTAATGTTATTTGAATCATAAATTTTCATTATTTTGGTATAAGATTATTTATATGCATTAAAAAGTGTTTTTCTTCTAAATGTTATCATATGTATAATGATTATTTTTTTATTAAATGAAACCACAGTAGGGATATATTTGAATAAAATTTAAACAATATAAATTTATTTATATACATTTAAATTATAATAATATTGAATTAACGTCACCGAGTTAATATAAGGTCATCTATTGCCGAAAAAATACATTTTCCTTAAAAATCGATTTTCCTCACATTTGGCGGGATTACTTTTAATATAAATTCTTCTACAGAGATGAAATGAATTTTATAATATGTATTATATAGTTTTAATCATAATTATTAATAATCTTGAACATTTACACCTTAATTTATGGTCACTATGACTTGAAAATAAGTAAATTGTTTTTACCATAAATTAGGTAAACAAATTCTATTGTATAGTTCATGTAATTTTGTTAAAATTAATTTTCCACACACAAAGAACGTTTATTTAATTAAATATATTACATATTTATAATAATTTGATTGGAATTATCTAATAATTATCTTTTTATTTTTAGGATTAAAATGTAAATTACCTTGGGCAAAAACTGCTTACTTTATTTAAAACTAAAATGGTAAATGTGAGTAACTATAAAGGTTAATGGTATACAATTTTAATGAAATATTATTTTTAAAGGTGGTGTTTATGATATATCTTATCACAATACAAATAAATAATTTTAAAATTTTTGAAGCATATGTCTTTATATTTATTTGTAATTATTGATTAGTTTAAAAAATTTACAAAAAAACACTTATTCTCATATATAAATGGGAACATACATTTAACATTTATTCAAAATTTAAAACACTTTTTTCAATGTAGAGGTAAAATACCGTAATTAATCCTTATACAATATACAATATTCCATGGTTTTTATGGAAAAACCAGATTAGATAGAATTTTCTGTAAACCAAAATAGGCTGTTTTAAAGAAGATGTATAATTCTTAACCGATTTTTTGTTTTCTTTTATTTTTACAACTCTTTTTAACTATATTAAACAATATATATATAATAAAATAATTATGTTACATATAATTAGATATTATTATGATAATGATAGAACATACATATGTCTCATATTACATCAAAAGGGTGATGAAACAGTCGTTCTTGTGTACGATAGACTACCACCTGAAGAACCAATGTAATTTATTTTACATCACAACCTCTCATAATTGTTAATGACGATGGATTTAATAAATAGACCCACATTAGTATATATATATATATATTATTCATGACATATTAATCATTACGAAAAATTAATATATCATATATTTTCCTTCCATTCCATTCAATGAAAAATGATAACATTTTTTATTTGTAAGTGTTGACTAACACATCTACAATGTTTTGAGATTCATTTTATTCAATTTATCAAATGAATGATATATACTATTTTATTTTATAAATTATATCATTTTTCTTATATAATTATATTTCTAGAATTATAATATAATCATTGAATTCTTTCAATTAAATGTGTTGAAATGTTGAATTGTTACCCCTGACAATGTATAACATATCTTCTCCATGATTTAATGCACAATTAATTTTTCAGAACACTGTTTCATGGTAGCATTTAAAAGATAAATTTATGAAAAAAAGTAATTTTTTATTGTTATTTTTTTTATGATGGAATAATGATTTATTTTAGTATATTCACCTTACAAATTTCAATTTTTACATATGAATCAGATATCATCAAAAAAATCAACATGAACAAAATTGGTTATGTAAATATATAAAACATTATAATAAAATTAATAAATTTTATTCAAATTCACAATAAAGTAAATTTTTAACCAAATTTTTATTATTTATGAACATATATTTTGTATGTAATGAGTCAAACTCAAGGTAAAAGATTTCATCTGAATTTCCCATTATTTATAAATATTTTAATTTTTTATAATCAATTTTATTTCTATGGTGTTTATGATATCCATATTAAATAATATTCCATTATTCCATCATTATGATGGGTATTTTATGTTACAATTAATTTTTCATCATCCCAAGGGATTTTATTTGAAATTTTCCAATACGATAGAGAAATTATATTACGATCTCCTTTATTATTTATATTTTTATGTTCAGGGTTCCATTGAGAGGAATCATATAAAATTATTTTAATAAAAATTATAAATTATACTCTTCTCTGATCATGAAAGTGGATCATATTTTTGGATTCCATTTCCTCTAATATTTAATAAAGATACATCAATAATATTTTTGTATGTAATATTGATCATTAATCCTATTTTAATTTCGAATATTTATTTTCCATGTTAATACATTATTTAAAATATTTTAAATTAATCTTTTAATATATTCCAATAATTTATTAATATCATGTTAAACTTGTTTTATATTTTTCAAAATATTTAAAACTGTTATTTCTTTTATTTCATAGATCATGTAATTTTTTCATAATTTTACAATAGTGTGAAATGAATGTTTTTTAAACATATTTGTTATGATTATAATTTCTCACCTTCAAGACTATTCAATTATTTGTATCAATAATCATAATTATCCATGTTTATTTGCAAAAGAAATGTTAGATATAAAATTTTTGATATTATTATATTTTTTGAACGTTTTCCAATGTTAAAAGTGTATTTAACTTAAAAAATATATAATAAGATATTTTAATTATTTTTTTATTATATTTAACTGCCTTTTATGGAACAAATTTAAATTAAATTATATATATTTAAGTATATGTATATATATATATATTTCATATACATATATACATATTAAATTCTCCATTTCATTGAATGGATAATTCAATCTTTATTATCATTAATGAAATTCTTTTTTCATGAAATCTCCTTAGATTATAGAATGATGAATTGTTATGAATTTTTTTTCCCAGGGTAACTTTTTCGTTTATACCTTATCTTTTTTTAACATATAATCTTTTAAATGTTATGCTGGGTTTACCCAGACAGTTTTCCAATGCATTGGGTATTTTTTTGATCATGTGATACATAATTTGTGTGATTAGGTAGTAAACCTAAACCTTTATGGTACTTTATCCATCATATGATATTTTACAGGTAATAAGGTGTAACTTGTTTTTAGGTCTTGAATTATATTTCTTAGACATCTACAATGCTTCTATGATCTTATGATCCTATTTTCTTTATCTCTTTACTATATGTCTCTATGAGATTACAGATGAGACATCTCTTTAATGATATAATTTTATATCTGTTACTCACAAGTTAGGTTTTCTAATCATGTTTATACACATACTTGGATTTTGAGGTCACCAAATTATTCTATGTATTTTCAAAATTATCTTCTCTAGTTTTAGTATATAAAATAGATTTGGGATCTCATGAAGGAAAATTTGAAATAAAGCTGTTATGTTTTAGTTTATTTTTATGTTTTCTACACCCAGTCTTACAATGAAAAAAGTTCTGATGATAACTAGGTTTATATTAATTTACTTTTATGTTTAAAATAATTTAATAATAATCAAGATATTGGATTTTGTCGCATTATAAATTTCTCAAAATGTCTGAGGAAAAGGGGATATGGGGTGATCATTTATAAGTAATGGGAGTTCCCCAATCATAAATATTATGTATATTGAAATATAATAAATATAATAATATTGTAAATTGGAACCAAATAGAAATAATTTAGAAGGATTTATATGAAAATATCACAATACATTCAAACAATAAAATGAAGATTATTTTATGTTCCATTTAAAAGCTTATATTTTTTATTTAGCCCTTGGTATCTTAGGTTCGCCTTATTCATGGTAATACGTTTTTCACTCTTCAATGGCTATAAATTTACTTCAATGTTGTAATAAGATAAAAATGGTATATGGATGAAATTTTATACCATTTTACAACCGCCATTAATCTTTCAATATATTTATTATTTTATATTATTTTAATTAAATATATTTAATCATAAAAAATCATTACATACATTTTTAAGACTATTAATTTAATTTGAACACAAATACATAAAAAATGGAATTTAAATATAAAAACATTTAACATTAATTTAATTATATAATTACCTATTAAATATTTGGAATAAAAAATTAATAAATAGAATGTTTTAAAAAAACATTCCTTGATTTTTGTATCACTTACAGAATGGTGATGTCAGTGTTACCTATTATTTCTAGGAAATTATATCCTTATTAAAATTAAAAAATAATTTACTATTAAGTAACATCTATATAATTTCTCCATATAAATAATTATAATCAGTAATAACTGTTTTTTATCACAATAATAATAATTTTGATACATCTATATAATGATACTGGTATTTTGTATTCATTTTTTAGCTAAAATAATTTATAGATATTTTTCAGTGAAAAACATATCCAAGTTACCATAACATATATTATTGATTTATTATGTTAGAACTAAACTTAACCATTAAAAATAAGCCTTTTGATAGATATATTTCTAAGTCCCTATCTTATTACATTCTTCCATAGATTATAACTTTTCCCTTTAACATATTGAATCATTTTTACCATTGTTACTACTCATAAAGAGAAAAAGGTAGTGAACTATTAAGTGAATTTTGACATCCAAAATCAAAATATGGATTACAATTTTCAAGATTCAATTTCTATGTGTGTAATAATATAATTTTAAAACATATATCTTCAAATAAATGAAAAATAGTATCTAGAATAAATAACCATAAAAAGAGATTATAAAAAATTTAAATATGAATTAAAATATGTTTAAATTAATTAAATTATTTATAATTAAATTTTTATTATGTTATGTTAATAACAAATAAAAAATAATTATACTATTATATTACCTTTTTTTTGGAAAATATAATATAGTTTTACGAAAACACAACATTTTTAACTATTCACAATGAAATAACTTGTTTTATAAAAAGGTGAAAAAAATACTAATATGAAAAATATAAAATGATGATGTAATAATTATTATCATTAAAAAAGGGTATAAATTAAATATAATATGCATTCCTAAAATAAATTAAAAATTATTGTTAAAGATAAATTATTTGTGACGAATAATATTAAAATATTTTCAACACATATATTATAATCATAAATAAATGAATTTAAATTCCTTATATTGGATACATAATTTATTTTATCATTATATGAATTTATCAATACTGACTCATTTAATATATTAATTTAATGATACATTGAAAACAAAAGAAAAATGTTTTGAGAAATATCTATTTTAACTTCATCAGATTATAACTCTATATCTATATAATAGATCGTAAATATATGATTTATTGTGATACTAATTAAGGAATATATTTATTAATATATTTCATAAAACTTTTATTCCTATTTGTACACTCCAATCTAATGGCATGGAAATTACATTAATATTTAAATACTAAAATTTCAATATTATATCGATGATCATTATAATATATCATTTAAATACAACAAGAAAAAATATTTGTTACTAAATGGTTATAAATTATTAAATATTAAGGTGTTACACTATACCCTATTAGATAAATTTATTTTAAAATTTATTTCTGACATCTAATCAAAATGGGTTAAAATTATTTTCAAATTCAATTAGAATAAGTAAAATATAAGACATATCTTCATCCAAGAAGAATTGTTTTTAATTTTTAAAAATTAATTTACCAAAAAATAAAATAAATAAGGGATATAAATATATTCTATTGAAATTTGGTAGAGTAAAATTATTTAGATTACTAGAATAAAAATTAATTGGGTTCCTAAATAATAAGAACATAACATGGGATTACCAATGTGGACATAGAGGTGAAATATCACATCCAAGTAATTATAGAGTAAGGAAGAATATGTGATCATGATAATTTTATGTACCATTAAATAATAAAATAGAATGGGGTAAATAATACCATAAATTCATCATAAATGATTGTCAAGGGATGAAGATTTTTTTCCTATATCATTTTACAATAGTTGAGGTATTATTTTAACTGTAAGATATAGTTGAAAAAAATAAACATGATTTAATTAAATACTATATTAAAAAATTTATCATCTAGATATGTTTCATGATGTTTTTCCATCATTTCCATCCCATATTAAAAATGATAAAAGATGAATTTTTTATTTCTTAATCCCCAAAATTACATTTAATGGATCATATGATCCGTAAAATGATGAAAAATTATTCCTGTCCTCCCTATTTGTTAACCAAAACCAAAATGGTTATCCCAATATAAGATCATATCCAATGTGAATGAAAAATCATATATATTAACACAATATTAATCCCTAATGCCACAACAAAACACCAATTTTTCAACATAAATCATTCCAAAAAATAACAATTCTAAAAATCCTAAAAAATATATAGACAATTTGAATCTGACATATTAAAATGATTTTATCACATATTATTACAAGATTAATACAATTTTAATATCAAAAAAAGATTAATAACTCATAGAGTTTCATGACAATGATTTTGTATCTTCTTAATATATTATCCATAATATATAAATCATTTCACAATATAATCCAAATCAATATAAAATGACTACAAAAGAAAATTTCTTAAAAAAGATAACATAATTTATATTACTCGAATAAAATCCCATCATAGAATATAATATTTTCTACCATAAAAATTTAATGTTTACCAAAACTATAGTGGAATTATTATGAAATAACATGGTCACTTCTTCACGAAATCACGTTTCACTCTCATGGTTATCTACAAAATAAAATATATGTTCCCAAATTTTAACTACCTACAATTACCACATCATGAATGATCATGTTAGCCCTAAAAGATATATATTCCCAAAGACATATGTATACAAACTATAAAATTAATAATTCCATATATAACCATTTATTAAAATACAGTCTAAATCCAAAGGTTGTATTCTGATAATTTTCTCCCCAAATATCCTTAACAATCACATAGTCACAAGACATTATACCTTGAAAGGGATATTTATTATATTAATCTTTTTAACAACACTATAATTATTAACCTATGATGGATAACAGAACACATTAAATTCCTCATATGAATCATCCTTATATCTAATATTTTCTAAAAAAATTCAATCTATAAAAATTGAACACCTCATAACTTAAGAAACTAAAAACACCATGATTTATAACAAGGATATAACTTTATTATATTTCATAGGATTTATTTTTGATTTTTATAAAATAGGGATAAAATTTTATATATAAATTACATAATATTATTAGATGATAGTTCCATATAAGTTTCTCTTTAATAAATAATAGTTGATTTATAAATTTGAACTCCCATTTCATATAATACTTTAATTATAATGAGAAAATTATAATTTCTTCAAGTATATTCCGAAAATCATTCATAGATCCCTACTTGGTACCCTATGGAAATTAATTAACAAAAAATAGTGAGAACAAATTCGCATTAATTTAATATGTATAATAAATAAGATCATAAAAAAATTAATGGTTGGATAATATGGTAGATATAAATATTATGAAAATATAGCATATAACTAATATTATGAAAGGGGTATATATCTATGGATGGAAGAAATCTATAAATAGCCACATTAATAATAGTAATGAATTTAATAATTATATAAATAATAATTATAGACATCATGATCATCTCATCATGGATTTGTGCCAATACATCAAAAACATACTATCAATGAACCAAAATAAAAAATTATTATCAATTGAGTATACATACATGAAATACAGAAGATAATTTTCTCATGAGACATACTAATTAATCATGGTGATATAATAGGCCCCTATTAGATACTACTATGTCTAATTTATTCATTTTATAAATTTATTGAATAATAATTAATATATATAATCAGTGTAAATATACATATTTGAAAAATAACATCGGAAATGTCAATATTATCCCCCTCTTGGAAATATAATATCATTATCATAAGCTTTTTATATGAATATGGGGGATTATTTCTTAGATTATATCCCCATTAATGTATATTATTTAACAAAGGATTTATATAGAGTTTATTTTTTAAATGAAAAATCTATAATTTCATTGAAAACAAGAAAACAATTTTCTTTTTCATTTGATATCATATATATTAAAAATTCCATAATATTAATAAAATTATTTTATTTAAAAATTAATAGGAAAATATATAAATGAATCATGAAATAAAATAAAATTTGTGATTTTGAGAAAACCCACTCATTCAATAAAACTTAAAACAAATATATGATTCCCACTTTAGGTAAAAAGTCAAAATTACCCTATTACAAAAATAAAGAGGTGATTACTTGCAAAAAATTATAAATAAATACATAAATTTTTAAACTTGTTTTTAATAAAATAATTTGATTATTGTAAAAAAATTAGAATTTTTTTTAGCGAACATGGATAAAAAATAAAAATGGTTCCCTAATAATAATAAAAATAAGGATATTTTTTATTAAAAATATATAGACAATATTTTTATATACATAAGATAAGAAAATGAAATAAAACATGAAAAATACATATGTGTCCAATTAAGACAAAAATAAAAGGTGTTTTATAGAGAAAGAGATTGTAATTTCCAATAGTTTGAATTTAAATATAATCAATATGTAAAAGAATTAGTCCATAGAATAAACCCTTATGGCTATAAATTATTTTTAATTACAACCCTTTAAAATATAAATCTTTAATTAGAACTATATGTTTCATAAAATCAAATCTGAGATGAGAAATGATTTAATAGGGTATAGCTTCCACATATATTATTTATATCTTATATAATAAAACATGTATTAATTTTATAATATGATAAAAAATTTCATTAATTCTTTTATTAATATCCCATTATTTTTTTATTACTATTCATTATATAGCTATTAAATCAATTATGTTCATGTTATAATTTTTGAGGAAGTTCGATTCATAATCCAAAAATAGTATAATTAATTGGAAAAATGAAAAATGTGCCACGGTAAAATATTCTACAGAATATTAATAAATAAATCATAATCATTTTTCACATTAAATTTATTTTAAGATTCAAACAATAACTGAAAACATTATCAAAAATCGCATCACTTCATGGAGGAGGTAGTGCACATGAACACCCAAGAATTGTTATCATTTTTTAATAAATTAAATATTAGACAAGATAAATATATTTTATTTATAGAATAATAATTATATTATTAATATCATATAAATTCATTTAATCAATCAAAAAACCCTTGTTTTTTAGGTGGTGACAAATAATGGAAAATATAGCCTTATTGATGTGGATAGTATGCACTATGGATGTTTTCTTTACCCATTGATTGGATATGGGTGGTTATTAAATTCTATACCATTGGTGTAATAAATTACAATTATAGCGGTGACATTTATTTTATTATATCAACTATATTTATAATTGAAGTTAATGAGTTATAAGATGAAATAAAATGAAATTACTCTATTCAGAGTTTTACCACTTCAATGAGATACCTCATTTGACATAAACATTAATTCATTTGGGATGATATTTTTAAATATAACAGTTCCACTATGAAATGAATATAATGGATGAAAAGTATTTTTGAGATATAGTTTAGTCTTATCAGTAGAAAATATGTGCGGAAGAAATGAGACGAGTGAGAATATATAAGTGTGTAGAGTATCATAATTGTAAATATTAAAATATTCAAAATAAAATAAATATCATAATTAATAAAATTGGATCCCATTTGGAATAATAAATATATTATAATATTATAATGTCAAAATACATTTAACATATAAAATTTAAACTTGTTTTTGATTCATTTTAATTCTTACATTTTTTTAACGCATAATTTTCTATTTTTAATCATTACTATTGTAACATGTTTTAATCTCAGTAAGGGTTAATAATTTATATACAAGTTTTAAAATAGTTCAAAAATGATATTTTTATGATATTTTTAAAAATTTACAATAAAAATTTTCTTTTCTAAATAACTGGATTATTTTTTAATAATTTAAAAATATTTTTTTTATAATCAAATATCATTAAAATTATTTTTGATATATAAATATAATTTAAAAATTTAGATATCGTGAACAAAATGTATTAGAAATAACAGAATATTATTAATAATCATATTTGTTCATTAATTATAAAATATATGTAATACTATATGTCATTCGAGGAATATAAATTGAAAATTTTTATAAATCATTTTAATTTATTTTTATTCTAAATTTGTAAGTGTTGTGTAAGCATTATAGATTATTACATACACACTAAAAATTATAAATAATTTAATATCAAAAAAATAGTGTATTAATATTTGTAATGATAATTTATTATCAATTTTATTATTTTTTATTTTATTGTTATAAATTGTTAGAGAAACTAAATGAAATATAGTGACGATTTATGTTTAAACTGTAATTAATATAGAATATAGGCGATTATTAAATAAATAGAACCATATTGATATGTCATCAAATATTTTTTGATGAATTTAAAGATAAACTCATCCAAATGAAATATGTTAAATGTTTGGTAGATTTTTAATGTTTTATAACATTATTTATAATATCAATTAAATGATTTATCCTTTAACATAGTGAAAAATATTTATTATGGTTATTACTCATATTAACCAAAAAGAGGCATACGACATTTTTGAACCTCCTAACACTAAATATGGAAACCATTGTTTATTTTTCAATTTATAAATTCCATTATAATAAATTATAATATAAACTCATAAAATGTAATAAAATATTTTTTTAAAACAAATGTGATTCTATGACAAAACATGAGAATATATCAAAAATTAATTTTTATTTTAGGTATTATAAAATTAATTATATTACTTTTAATTAAAAGAGATTTATTTTATTTCCTGATCATATCTAAATCATTATATTCTTTTTTTAATTATATTTAATTAATAAAAATTATATATTTTGAAAATTTAACATTTTTCACAATTTATTGAAAAATAAATACTTACAAATAAATAATTAAAATTAATATTATTCCACATAGGACATATTCATTTTAATAATTTTATCAACTTATTAAATTTAAATTTATAAATTTAGTTTAATTATATTTCAATATATATTCATGAAATATAATAAAAATAAATTTTGAAATATAAAATGAGAATATTATCATTACCTTTCCCACTAAAATAAATAAATTAATGTTAAATAATTCAGTTGTATTTAATTTTTTTATTTTTTATGATTATTTAATAAATAGTTTTGTAATTTTATAATTTAGTTTTAAAAGGCAATGTGTAGTAAAAACCAACATTATGAAAAATATATCTTTTTCCATAAATAATTAAAATCTTCATTACATAAATTAATAATCAATTTATTATTGATTAATCAGTTATTTAATTAAAATTTTCAATATATATTTTATAATATGCTTATTCATATTCATTCCCTCTTTACCAATGACTTATTCATAAAAACCATTTTAAGTGATAAAATTTCAATCATATATCACGTTTTTTTAAGATCAGTTTTCATATACCAATTGAAATCAAATATATTACATATGGAAAATAAATTCTAAATTTTTAGGGAGTTACATAAATAATATTTTTATGGTATTGATGTTAGAACTTATATATATTATTTACAATTATACTATAATATATTTTTATCTGAGTAATTTCATATTTGAACTAAATTTTTAAAAGGTTTTAGAATTTAAGAACTAATTTTTTTGACACTTTATTCCATTTATTAAATACCAAGTGTTTAATATTTTCAAAAAAAAATTATAAAATAAAGAGTGTCTTAGTTCTTCAAAATAAATCTATATGAAATATAATTATGATAATTATATTTCTAATATAAACATTAATAGAATAAAATTACATGATACTATAGTATTAATCCTCATGGACTCCCATGTATTTCCTATCACTGATTTTACATAGGGAAAAAGACATTGGACATAACAAATTTAGTTTATAATGTTACAATGGAATATGATATATGAATGGTAGATATGTATTAAAGGATGAATATAGGATGTTAAAATGAACATTAAATTTTAATTGGGAATATGCGGATGTTGATCATATATATTTATGGGACATATATTGTAACAACTCAAATTTTTTATATTTTATTGTTCAAATGATTTATCATTCATTGATATCTTGAATTTCATGCAATAAAATGATAAAAATGATTTAAATGAAAAAATATTAGTCTTATGAATCATGGAACCCTGAGTTTATCTAGTGGTAGATAAAAAAAATTACTGTGTTAAACCAAATTCTATGTTCCTTCAATAGATTATTTTATACATAAGACCATGTTTAATCGAACTAAAATATTATTTTAATATTAAAAATTAATATGATAGTTATATCCTTTCCATTGGAATGGATGGAATGAATATGATTAACTAACCTACGAAAATATATAGTTGTCAAATTTTTATTAGTTATAAATTGATTAGAAATAATATTTAAGAGAAAAATAAAATTTTTCTGATAACCATTATCTTTTCTAAAAGATGGGTTAATCGTTATTAGAAGATATATGGAATAATAAAATTAATTTTTTTTATAAAATATATTTGAAAAATTTAATTCCATTTTTGAAATCATAATATAAAATTTATTATAGGGTGAATATTTTTTATTTTAATGAGAAGTTTCAATTTTTATTAATAGTGAATAATATGAAAATTTAATTTAAAACATACATATAGATTAAATATTTTTCAATGTAAATGACAATTTTAGTTGATTTTAAAGTCATCATAGTCCAAATATATATATATTAATCTCATTTAGTTCACTAGAATAGTTTTTATTTTAAATTTTGATTTAAAAAATACGGTAATCTTTTGATAACTTTTACATTAAATACCCACATTCTCATTACATATGTGGGATAAAATTTAAATTAACGTTTTCCACTAATTTGATTATAATCTAAAAAATTTATTACAGATTTGTATTTGTCATAATTTAAAATTTAGAATAAGGACAAACTAATTTTTTACAAAAATTATTTGTAGAAACAATTAAAATTTAACACAATGATTAAGGAAAAAATGTGTTTTTCAAAGTGGTAAACATTGAATATAATGTGCTATAATGACCAAGATTCATTAGAAACTAATTTTTTAAGAACTTGAATTTTCTTTTCAAGTATATTTTTCCTTTTCTATATTTTTTTTGAGAAAAAAGGAGTTTCTGAAATTTTTTGAAGTACACGTCATGTTCTTCTTTTCTATAAGAGGCCGTGGGCTGGTCATGTTCTGGCCACACACACGGTCATGTGGGGTGATGTGGATGCTTCTTAAAGAGGAGTACAAAAAAGTATAGTACACGCTGTGTACTTTTTTTTCATTAAATGCACTAAGGCCACGTCTGACAGACAGAAACCACTCTTTCAAGGTTTCGTTCGTCTGAGAATGTCAAGCATCCATGGATCTTCGACGAGCCCTGGATCTTCGGTCCATCCTCTGATTCGATCATCGTTTATTTCATTGGAATCCCATAGATCTATGACATTCCAAGGTGATTTATCTTTGTGTTTTATGTATATCGACCTCTTAACCCCGAGGGAGGTGTTTTGTGCCTTTCCGTTTGAAGCCTTTGAGTATTATGTGAAAATTCCACCAATACCCTTGAACGCTGTATTGTGTGTTACTATTTTACCCTTATTATTTTCATGACATACTTGTATGCCCATGTAGAGGTAAATTTGATATGTTTTACGTTCATTGCTATGTCTTTGATGTTTTTCTCATTCTTTGTTCTGTTTAAGACCAATTGGTCCAGTTTATCCAATTGGTTGTTTACCTGTTTTTCATGCCTTGTGGTCATAGGATGGAGTGTTGTAATTTTGACATGTGTTAGATGGTGTAGACTGGTTATCAAAGTAGTTCTATAGGTTTACGTTTTTCTTTATAGAATTAATATTCGTTCAATTACACAGGGCCGTGAGAACCTGGTGTTACAGACTAAAAGAGGATAGGTTGAGTGAACTTACTCAGAGAGTCAATGGAAATTATAGACAATAAGAGGATAGAATGAGTTAGATTCCTCAGAAAGACTTTTTACATTACAAACTATGGCGGGATAGACTGAGTCTGCTTCCTCATAGAGTCATTGAGATTTATAGACTATAAGGGTATCAATTGAGTGAGCTTCCTCAGAGAGTTTATGTTTAACATGAATTACCTTGAACCACTCCAGGATATAAGAGGAGTTGACTGGGTGTGTTTCCTCAGTGAGTCTATGAATAACCTGGGGACATAAGAGGAATTGAGTGACTGAGCTTCTTCAAAGAGTCTCTTGACCTTGGGGCTATAAGGCTAATTGACCTTGTCTGTTTCCTGAGAGAGTCTCTGACTACCATAGACTATAAGGGGAATTGACCATTTGAGCTTCCTCAGAGATTCATATAATTTCTTGTATGACCAAACCAGAGTGTTGATGTTGAGAGTACTACTCAATGAGTTGTTGGTACTTGTTAGGTAGGACTAGAGGGGATGGCTGTTAGTACTTCCCAGAGGTTACATGTTGATGCTTAGCTACTTGTTAATTGTTGCTTGATATTGGTACTGTGGATTTTTTACTGCTGAGAATTTTCCTATTCACTTCATCCGGTAATTTTACCTACAATATATAATGGGATTTAGTCTCACACCCTTTTTAGGCCATGATTTCTGGCCCAAACAGATTATATTGTTGGAGGTATGGATAAGGGCAAGATCCCTTCCACTTCAGGTTCTTACCTTGCTATAAATATGGAGAACATGGGACCAAGCATATACATACGATGATGACAAGATGATTATCTATTTTTATTTTACATTGGTTTAGTAATGTTATTATTCATCATCTTGAATTGTTCGGTTGTTTTCATAGAAATATTTATCATGAATCATTTATATGTGTGCTCTATTTGTTTATACTTTTAGTCTTCTCTTGTTTACTCTTGTATCGATGTTTACTGCTTCTGCTATTTCTTTCGATTATCTTCCACGGTGTACTCTGCCAATGAGGGAATAGTTTATCCACTATCATACCCAAGGCCCTCGTTGCTAGTCGGTAGCCTCTAGCGTTTGGAGAAATGTGATTGAGGCTATATGACCAACCAGGTATGGGAGGCTCTGGGTGGCTTCCAGAACCAAGACGATACGAAGTGGTATCAAAGGAATTATTTTCTCTTAACATTATGTTTGGAGCCTATATTCAAGGATAGGATGTATTAGTTACTTGGTAATAAGTTGTGCCTGGAAGTAGCTAACCAATGTACATGGAAAATCCATACTACCTCGTTTATTTCCATTTTATTGGTTTTCAATTTTACAGTTGATTTAATTTCACCGTTGGGTGATTATTTTGTCTTGTGTTGTTACAATTACTGTTATTGAAGTTATATTTCTGTTGCAACCCGATGATATAAGGGTATTCCATCAAATGCATCATATAGGATCTTGATAGAAATCACATTCCATGCATTCTTTCCATTCCATATAAGAAACATTAGTGATTGCATGTTGTTGTGATAGATGTTGTGTAGAATATGCATGTTTTTTTGATAGATTCTTTGATAAAGATATCTGTTATTTAATAGGGCATTGTTCTGTAGTGCTATGTTTTGGTGAATGCCAAACATTGGTTCTGGAGGTTTTATGGGACCTCATGGACCAGAATTTGGTAGATCATCACTTTTTTCCTTTTTATAACTTTAATAAGATGACAAGACTTGATTCTCAGGGAGTAGGGGCGCTCATGGATCAGAATTTGGCACCTTAATGCTTGTTTTCTATGTTTTCTGGGATCTAGAGCAGAATCTGAGGCTATCGTCCAGAAAAAACCCAGAATACATGACGTGTACTATATGAATACACACCGTGTAGTTTTTAACTCGGTCACTGACTCTGTGGGAAGGGACACAAGGTTCTGAAAAATCTTTTAGGAACAATCCGTGTAAGGTACGTACACAATGTGTTGTTGTGACCGTGTGTCCACACATTTGACTAATGACACAGATAGATGAAACATTGACTATACACATCGTGTCCTGACTTCACACATCGATAAGCATAACCTAGGTACTCTTCCATGTCACAAACAACATGGGTCGGGAAAATCCTTCATATACATGCTGTGTTCACATGGATCACACCGTGCATAGTGAACCGTGTAGCTGGCCATGTAATGAAAAAGATTAGTTGATGTTATCCTTTCTTAGTAAAAGGCGTGTTTTTTTGGAACATTTCATGTATTGTAACCAGGGTACACAGGTCGTGTCACTAACAACATGGTCTAGTGAAGCTTGTCTGGTACACACTGTGTCCTTCGTCAAGACGCCGTGTAATCTAGAAATATGAGGTCCGTGTGGGTTTTCCATGTTAGGATACTCAAGAATGGTAATAGAGTTCATGTAGACGCAGTGTGTGGGGACAACACACCATGTGGTTGGGGTGTTGCACGACCAGTGGGCACAGAAGTACACAGCCATGTGAATGTCTTAAAATAACACACAATGTAGTGTTTATACACGCCGTGTAGTCTTGTTTTGTAAAACATGAATATTTATTTCTCCTGTTCCCTTCTTTTACTATTATGTTTTAGTCCATGATAACATTAATCTAACGTGTGCATTTTACCATTCAAAATTATGCCACCGATACATCCTCCGGTTGTACACCAGTTTCCAGACGGTGATCAGACACCAGATATGGTTGATCGGGGACCTCCTAAAGATTCTCCTGTTGTTCCATCCTTGGAAACTTCATTTATACATGTTTAAGGTTCCAACACGTAGTTTAGGAATGGTTTTCGAAGGATGATTTAAACCATCAAGGGAGTGTCGTCTCCTGCACCATCGATGGAAGAGTTGATGTGGGTTTTTCAGCAGCAGCATCCTTATACATTTTCAAAGTATTGAGCACCCCAGGCAGTAGAATCATGGCTAGAGTCTACATTGAAAATATTCGATCATCTGGAGATACCTCTAGAGAAGAGGGTAAATCTCACGAACTATATTTTCCGAGACTCTTCCAAGAGGTGTTGGGAGGTGATCTCACAGTCATGACGCTAGTAGAGTATGACTTGGGATGTGTTTTGGATCATCTTCTACAATTACTTCTACCCATAGACCTTGAGGGTCGATTGAGCCGATGAGTTTATGATTCTAGAGCATGGTACACTTTCTTTTATGGATTACTCGTATCGCTTTTTTGATATGTCGTGTTTCACACCTATACTAAGAGACAACAAGATGTTACTTGCGCGGAAGTTTGAATATGGTTTGAGGAATGACATCTGATCACAGGTGAACATCGTCACGTTGACTTCAATATCTTCCATCATCATCCTAGCACTGATCACTGAGCGTAATATGTGGGATTCTGAAGCAGTGAGTCAGGGCGGTTTGACATCCAGAGTTAGTGTTCCTCCAATGGATAGCAAGAAGCGCCGCAGGGAGTCTGCTCGTGGAGATCATAGTTGGAGGGTTGTATCTTCAGGCAGCTAGGTAGTATGCTACCAATGTAGATGGAGTAGGAATACTAGGACTCAGTGCCATAGAGACTCGATGGAGTGCCGATCATGCGGCAAGATGGGACATCATCAGCGTATCTATCAGATCTTCATACCTGTAGCTAGTTGCAGGGGTTCTTCTATGACCCCACATTCATGAGAAGCATCTCCGGTTTCTCACTATTATGGGAACTAGAGTCCTTCCTGCCGTTCAGGCTGAGGTGGAAGTTGCGTTCGTGGTGGTCAGTCACCAGGCTACCAGCGACATCAGGGTAGATTAGAAAAGTGTTGTGAGGCAGGGTCACAGGGCCGTGGAGTAGGCCAAAGGTTTGCAGTGCAATAGACCCCTCAAGAGCAGGATCTTGTCCCCTCTACAGTTCATGTTAAGATCTTAGTTGCATCGGTTTTGTCTTCATATATATTCGATACAGGGGCCTCTCGTAGATTTATATCTGTCTCTATTTTGGATATTCATGTTCTCTTCATCTTTTCTTCTGCAATCATCTTGACACTAGACAGGCCGTTGTGGACCAGGACATCTAGTGTTTGTCAGTGCAAGCAGTGCCCTCTAGAGGTTGGTGTGTGAAACTTTTTATGGGACCTATATGTCCTAGAGATGACAGGATATGAGGTCATTCTCGGGATGGACTGGTTAGTTCCCTTCCATGAAGTTGTTGATTGATATCACCACAGGGTGAGTTTCATATCTCCATATGGTGGATCTTTTCCTCACAATGGTGATTGGGATGTCAAGGTAAGTAGAGAAGGTCAAAAGCATCTTCGGTTAGGAGGTGTTACAACCGAGATTTCCAGTCTATAACTAGATGACCACGAGACTACACAGTTGGAAATTCCTCTAGTGGTGGGTCATTTCATGGATGTCTTTCCACTGGACTTTTTAGGTTTTCTTCTAGATCATGAGGTAGAATTTTCTATTGATCTTGTGCTAGGGGAAGCACCAATGTCCATTCATCCTTATAGTATGGCTACACCAGAGTTATAGGAGCTCAAGAAACAGTTGAAAGAGTTGCAGGCCAATGGATTAATCTGACCCAATACTTCCCCTTGGGGTTCGTGTGTCTGGTTCGTGAAAAGGAAGACAGTACCCTTAGGCTCTGTGTGGACTATCAGAAGTTGAACTAGTTAACGGTCAAGAACCGATATCCATTTCCAAGGATTTATGATCTCTTTGATCAGATTTTAGGATCCCAGGTGTTCGCGAAGATTGACTTGAGGTTTAGTTATCATCAGTTGTGGGTTAGACCATCTGATATACCTCTCACAGCCTTCTGGAGTAGGTATTGTCTATATGAGTACATGGTTATGACGTTTGTTCTCACGAACATGCCAGCAGTTTTTATGGAACTGATGAATCGAGTGTTTCATCCATACATGGATTCTTTCATGGTGTATTTCGTTTGAGATAACTATGTGTACTCTCACACTCGACCCGACCATGATACCTATCTTGTGATCATTTTGACTACACTGAGGGAGCATCATTTATATGCTAATCTCTTGAAGTTCAACTTTTGTATGGACCAGATTCACATCTTGTGTCATGTTATTTCAGGAACTGGAGTATCAATAGACCCAGTGAATGTGATGGATGTAGTTTCCTGGGAGCAGCCAAAGAACGTTTTTGAGGTGCAGAGTTTTCTAGGGCATGCTGGATACTACATACCCTTTATTCCTTACTATTTACATTTAGCAGCCCCATATAAAGGTCTGACCAAGAAGGGTGCAGAGTTCTTATGGTCAGATTCTTGTGATTCTGCCTTTTAAGAGATGAAATGGAGGTTGAATTCAGCACTAGTACTAGTCTTTCCAGAGCGAGGCGAGTGCAATACTATTTATTGTGATGATTCAGGTATCGGGTTATGAGTTGTGCTTATGCAGGGTGATGGAGTCGTTGTGTACGGGTATTAGCAGTTGAGGCCACACGAGAAGAACAACCCGACGCACGATCTAGAGTTGGCAACTGTTGTTCATGACTTACCCTGTTGGAGACATTATCCACTGGGAGGGCACTTTGTGGTTTTCACTGAACACAAGAGTCTCATGTAAATATTCACTTAGCGTGATCTGAATTTGAGATAGTAAAGGTGGGTCGATTAAATTCAGTCTTTCGACTTTGATCTTGCCTACCCACCTGGGAAAGGAAATGTTGTTGTTGTTGTACTGATCATGATGACTATAGTACAAGCAGTTCAGGAGGCCACCGGTGAGTGGCATATTATGGCTTTGTTCTCCGAGTAGAATTTGGAGGTGCATGATATAAAGGGGAAAACTTTTATATCTTCAATAGCTATTACCTCCACCCTTCTTAATCGAGTACTAATGAGGTGGCTATCAGATTCTGAAGGCCTAGTCCTACGGGAAAGTCTGTCAGGAGAGGACCCTATTCGTGGATGGACCACAGGAGAGGATGAGATCTTGCGTTTCTAGGGGCATGTGTGGGTTCCAACAGAATTACGCAAGGAGCTAATGAGGGAATTTCATTCCTTGGTTTGGGAAGTTCATCCTAGAGTCACCAAGATGTATTGTTCTCTACACCATCACTATTGGTGGCTAGGTATGAAGAAGGAAGTTGTTGGTTTCTTGATGAGGTGTTCCACTTGTCAGAAGGTGAAGGCAGAGCATCAACGACAAGCTGGGATTCTGTAGTAGTTACACATTCTCGAGTGGAAGTGGAATGACCTCATGATGTTTTTCATGATAGGTTTTCTGAGGTCTCATAAAGGGAACGACGTATTATGGGTTGTCATTGATAGTCTCACAACAGTTTCTCATTTCATGGATATCAGGGAGACCTTCAGTGTTGATGAGATGGGATGGTAGTAAATCCGAGAGATTGTATGTCTTCATGGAGTTTCACACTCCATTGTATCAGATAGGGATCTTCATTTTACATATCGAGTCTGGAAGAGGCTTCAGAAGGCTTTGGGTACCGAGGTACTTTTGACTACAATATACCATCCCCAAACAGATGGCCAGTCCGAGCATACGATTCAGGTGCTTGAGGATATGCTTTGATCATGCATTTGGGATTTTGGAGGTTCTTTGGAAAATCATATACCTCTTGTAGAGTTTTCATACAACAAAATTTTCTAGGAGACATTTCAGATTACACCTTATGAGGCTTTGTATAGTAGGCCATGACGATCACCCTAATGTTGGCTGGAGGAAGCAGAGGTAGCTTTGTTGAGATCTCGTCTTGTTCAGGAGACCACATAGTAGATATAGTTGATTCAGAAGAGGATGGATAATGCACAGTCTTGACATAATTCTTATGCTGATCAATGGAGATGACCTCTAGAGTTCAAGGTCGGAAATCAGGTTTTCCTTCATGTCACACTGAGTTTGAAACACAAGAGGATTCATAGATAGGGTAAGCTTTCTCCGAGGTATGATAGGCCATTTTAGGAGTTAGAGATAGTTGGGATGGCTGCCTATCAGTTTCAGTTACCTCAGAGGTACCAACCTATGCATGATTTTCTCAATCTTTCATAGCTCCGATGTTAATTAATCATACCCATCTCATACTTTCCAAACAAAGGAATTCAAGTTGGAGGTGGATGCATCTTTTGAGGATAATCTTATTTGGATTGTTGATCATAGTACAAAGGTTCTACATGGCCAGTATGTTCATCTGGTATCGGTGTTATGGCAGCACGAAAGGGTACATGAAGAGACTTGGGAGACATAGGACAATGTACGATCATAGGGGTCAAGGTTGTTTGAGGGTTCTTCTTCTATGCAGTGCTAGAGAAATTTGGGGATGAATTTCATTAAGGGTGGATGTTCGTAAGAATCAAGATCTTTTTTTCAGGTATTTTTTTCCTTTTCATGAGTTTTTTAGAAAAGAGTAGTTTCTATAATTTTTTGAAGTACACGCAGTGTACATTGTGAGTACACGCCATGTACTTCGTTGCCCCTGGAGGCCGTGTGCTAGCCATGTTCTGGACACACACACTGTCGTGTGAGGTGACGTGGAGGCCGCTTAAAGGGGAGTTTGGAAAAGGTGGGTACACACTGTGAACTCCAAAAGTAGACACCGTGGGGTAGCATCTAAAAAAAATAAACCACTCCTTCTAGGTTTAGTTCATCCGAAAGCACCGAGCATCTACGGATCTTCGATGAGCCCTCGATCCTCCGTCTGTCCTCCGATTAGAGGACCATTGATTGTGTGGTAATCAAATGGACCTATGATGTTCCAAGAAGATTCATTCTTTGTGGTTCATGTATATTGATCTCTAACCACGAGGTAGGTGGTTTGGGCCTTTCCGTTTGAAGTCTTTGAGAATTCTGTGAAAATTTTACCAATACCATTGAACGGGGTATTTCATGTTATAGTTTTACACCTGTGGTTTTCCTTCCATGCTTTTATGCATGTGTAGAGGTAAATTTAATATGTTTTAGGTTGTTTTCTCTTCCTTGTATGTTCTGCTCATGCTTTGTTCTGTTTACGATAGATTGGTCATGTTTAGCCTATTAGTCGGTTACCTGTTTTCCATGCCATGTGGTCGTAGGATGGAGTGTTATTTTTTTTGACATGCTTGAGATGTTGTAGACTAGTTATCCATGTAGTTTAGAATGTTTACATTGTTTTTATATCATTACTATGCATTGAATTACACAAGGTCGTGATAACATGGTGTTATAGACTAAAAGAGGACAGACCGAGTGAGCTTCCTCAGAGATTCTTTGGACATTATAAACTATAAGAGGATAGGCCAAGTGAGCATACTCCAAGTGTATTGGGATATTATAAAATATAGGGGAATAGAATGAGTGAGCTTCCTTAGAGACTTTGATATTTATATACTATAAGGGGATAGACCGAGTGAGCTTCCTTAGAGAGTCTTTGTTTTACATGAATTACCTTGAACCACTCCAGGATATAAGAGGAATTGACTGGGTGAGCTTCCTTATAGAGTATATGAACGACCTATGGATATAAGAGGAATTAAACGAGTGCTATTACTCAAAGAGTCTCTTGAATTTGGGTATATAAGGGGAATTGACCTTGTGTACTTCATTAGAGAGTCCCTGACTACCTTAGACTATAAGGGGAATTTACTGAGCGTGTTTCCTTAGAGAGTCTTATAAAATCTCGTATGACCAAACCAGAGGGGTTAGGCTGAGCGTACTACTCAGAGGGTTATTGGTACTTGTTAGGTAGGAACATAGGGGATGGTTGTGAGTACTTCTCAGAGGTTACATATTTTTGTTTAGCTTCTTGTTAGCTATTACATGATTTTGGAACTGTGGATTGTTTACTGCGGAGTATTCTCTTGTTTATTACTTCCTATAATTTATCCTTCAATATATTTACTGACTGTTAGGCAAAAATCTTGTGATTTATTTATACTGGTATTTTGTCTCACACCCTCTTTGGGCCATGCTTTTTGGCCCAAACAGATTATATTGTTGTTGGAATAGATAAGGGAAAGCACCCTTCCACATCAGGTAGTTGACTTTCTATGGAGCTGGAGAGCATGAGACCAAGCCCAGGCCTGTGATGCTGAGGATATGATTATATGTTTCCTTTGTACATTGGTTTAGTACTATTTTTATTCAGCATCGTGAATTTTTTGGTTGTTTTCCATTACATATGTATCATGCATCATTTATATGTGTGCTCCATTTTTTTACACTTTTAGTCCTCCATTGTTTACTCTTGTATGGATGTTTTCTACTTCCACTATTTCTTTTGTTTATCTTCCTCTGTGTACTCTGCCAATGAGGGCATAGAGTTCCAACTATAACACCCAAGTCCCTCATTGGTAATCGGTAGCCTCTGGCGTGTGGGGAAATGCACTTGAGGCCATGTGGCCAACTAGGTACGGGTCGCCTCTGGGTGGCTTCTAGAACTGGGGCGTTACACATTTCATGGATATGTTTTGTCTTTTGTGACAATAGGCTAAAATTTTATGAGTTTTTGGGACACATTTCATTGAAAATGACCAATATAATAAGTTTAGTAAGGAAAGAGGCAAAAAATCTACCTTCCATAATTTTAATTTTATTATGGTGGGGAATTGAAAAAAACATATTTTTAGTTATAAATATTATTTTTAAGATAATTTAATTTTTTATATTGATAATTTATTTCAAATTTTTTATAGATGATATAATTATATTAAATGCTTCAAAAACACAAACAATTGAATTTTTTGATTATATTTAAACAATTCACATGACACCAAAAACATTTCAAGTGATATAAATTGAATAAATTATTGGGTTATATTATTTTATTATATTAAGAATCTATGTTACATATTTTTGAACATAATATATTTAAATTATATCTTTTCTATGATTCCTTAAAAATCCAGTTAAATTAATAATGTTAGAATTGACATTAATTTAATTATAAATTTAATGATATTTTATTGAATTATTTAATATTAAAAAAAATACTATATTATAGAAATTTATTTTAAAATATTATTAAGTATAATATTTTTTTATTCATTGAACTATTTTTTGGAATACAATAACATCATTTGTGTGTAAGATATCTACCTTCTCACGAAGCGCTGTGATTTTTTCACACATTACATGGAATGCATTAAGGATGGGTTTAATAAAAACATTCGAAACATATGACATAATATATATTCTATAACAATTATATATATATATATATATATGATTTAATTTCTTTCTTTAAATAAGACAAGGAAACATAATCAACATTAATGCATACATAAACCCAATCGTTTCCATGAACATTGTATATCATTTTCTACCACTAAATTTTCTTTGTTACTATAAATAAATAAATATATATTTATATATATGATATCTATATCATGGATTAAATTATTTAAATTATTTAATCAGGATCAATGTATGTGGGAAATAAATAATAATTCAAAACATATAGGAAGAAAATAGGATTATTACCTAATATGTAACATTTACATGGGACTGTAAATAAATGGATAATATAGAGTAATAATAAAATATTATCCTGTAGGATATATATTAATATGTTTTTATTGATATATAATAGACTTATAATTCTTATAATGTATGTTTGATCATTTATGAAAAAATTCAATACACAAGGTAAAGGATTTCTATGACACTTTTACATTCTATGAGAGAAATGCCGTATTCACCACTCATTTATTATATGAGGTGTATATACATATCTATGAAATAATATATCATAAATATATCTCATTTAATTATTATTAATTTTTCCCACTATGTTATTATTTCATAGGGGTTATGATTGAAAATTAACACAGGTAGTATGAGATTTCAATCTCATTTTTTTCGTTTATGAGACACATGCTTATTCACCGCATATTTCTTCCATGTGGTTTATAAACTACCAATAAATGTATTGTATGATTAATATATTAGAATATATATTGATTTAAATTCCATTTATTGAAGTCTATTTCATTTATTTTATGGTTACGGTATCAAAATTGTTATGATTATTTCTAGACTCACATTTAATTCTATGATACTTATTACACATTTATAGCTCATTTATTTTGTGTTGTGTACATACTAACCAATGAAATGATATATCATGAATTTAAATAATTTAAAGACAATTAATTATTCCATTTATGGTATTATTTTATAGGGATTATGATTGAAAAAATATTCAACTAATAATGAATTATTATCTTACTTATTTACTTTTATGAGACAAATGATTAATTCACCAACTATTTATTATAAACTGTCTTTAAACGTCCAATGAATTTATTTTATTATTATTAACATAAAATTTATGGGGATTTACTTTTCCATTTATGCATATATATTTCATTTTTTCATGATTCAACAGTTACAAAATTGATAAGGGGATTTCTCGTCTCACTTTTATTTTTTAAGTGTCTTATTCAATATTCACCACATGTTTCATTTTAGTGGTGTATATACTTATCTATGAAATTTTATATAATTAATATATAAAATTTAATGATTTTAATGCATCCATTTATTTTATTATTTCGCATGTCTTATAATTTATATGTTATTTAAGCATTAAGGGATTTCAATATATCTTTTTTTGAATTCAGGAGACACATGTTTTATTGACCAACTTTTTATTATATGTGTTTTATACAAACACCATGAATTTAAATTATTATTACCATTAATAAATTTTTTTATTTACATATTAATTTTATGATCTCCCTTTAGTGGGATCTATGGATAAAACGTTACCAAATTCGTAAGACATTTTTGTCTCTAGTTTTTTTATTGAGACATATGTCATACTATGAAACTTTAATTTTCATGAGGTGTTTATAACAAATCTTGGACATGTAGTATCATGAATTTATTAATAATCATGAAATTTTACATTCTATTTTATGTTTTTCTTCTATAAGGATTATGATTAATTTTAAAAAACTGGAAATGTTGTTATTTTAAATCTCTTCATTTATCAGGAATATTTATGATCAAGTCTCCAAGGTTGAAATCAGATGATCTACCTCAAAATATTTCACATTAATTATTTTCTCCCCCATTTATTAATTATATCTCCATGAAATGTTACCTTATTTACACTCTTTAGATCATAAGATACTTAATAATTTTTTTTATTAATATATGAAATTATTTCCCTCTTTGATCATAAATCAATGTTCTTTTAAGACCAATATTTTCTAAAAATGTTTTAAAAATATTTTTAAATTATATTTTATGATAATTTTCATGAAAACTGATTTTTAAAATTTTTTCTGTTTTAAAAAGTGTTTAAAATTATTTTAATATCATCATTTATATGTTTTATGGGTTATTTAAATAGAAAAATGTTTTCAAATTATGTTATATTTTAACAAATTATTTAAATGAAGAAATGTTCTTTTCCTTAAGAAGTTTTTTAAATTGTTTTAAATATGACTCTATATGTTTTTAAAGTGGTTTTCAAATAAAATTATTGTGAAATTGTTTTTATTGTTTGAATAATCGATATTGAATGAAACGTTATTTTTCCTGATAAATGTTATAATTTAGTATTCAAACCCCTACTCCATTTATGATTACATACTTTTAAATAGATTATTTAATAGTAAAGATATGATCTAGGAAAAAATATTACACTTTCATTTAATGGTTTATGTTTTAGATGTCTTGTTATTTAGGAAGTATATACCCTTCCACGAGTTATACCATAATCATTCTTATAATACCCAAAAATTTTCATGGGATATCCCTTTATGAAATTATTATGGATACTATAACGTTTTTCTAGGTTATTTTATCATGAAATATTTATGATACCCATTTCATTTCTTGGGTTATGATATGATGATTTTTTAGGATATTTTGGAATGAATATGTATGATTTCACTATTTCATTAGTGGGAAATATATCTCCCTTCAATGAAGTGGTAAATGATTTATATATCTCATGATATAGACATGGATGAAATTGGGAGTAATCCTAATACATTAATATATATCTTGAATGAGTTGTGAACTTGGTACAATAATACATGGGTGGAATGAAGAGTGAACTCATTAAAATTATAGGCTTTTTCTTATAAGATTGAAATTGGAATGATCCTTGACCATTATGGAAATTATTTTCTATTCTTATGTGTATACCGAAAATTTCTTTCTTATGAAAAATGTATTCCTTATAAGCTTATGTTTTTTATTCCATTATGACTCGTTTATTATAAACAACCATTCTTTATGTAATGAGTTATGATTATTATCATTGATATGAATAGTAGGGTTTTAAAAAGTTATTCTCATATTATCATACCCTTACAATCATGTTATGATTACATGACCCATTTATTTACACATACCAAGAATCTATGCTCACCCATTATTTTCTTTACATTACCCGTGTTTTGAAGAATGGATTTATGTCGGTGTACTAAAGGGTATGATATTTATGGGATACATTGAATATATTTCACCATGGTATATGTTTATGTTTCCTAGATTCTAACGGAAATAAAATCTTTTGGTATATGTGAATGTGTTTGTGTAATGAATTGAATATTCATAAAAAAATTATGTACTATTCATGTTTGATTATCTTGGCTCTTTATATATATATTCAATTAGTCTATATAGATATTTGAGTGTATGTTTATAAATTGAGATAATGTAATTTTATGGTATAATTCTGTTAGGGTATGTTGAATTATTATTTGGTATAGAAAGATTTTAATCATTATAGTTTTAGTTTTTTCATTGATATTGTTAGTGTAAATAATGGTAATCACATTATAAAATATGATGTATTATCTATGCTTCGTATGAAGGAATCATCGTAGGTGTTTTCTACATACCATTCCCAACATGAACTCAAAAAGTATAACTTAATCCATCATTATTGGAAAAAATTCACACATATGTACATCATTTTGAGATATATTATAACAACCACGAACCTTAACTACTATAATTATTCTCAACATTAAGGATTATATGGCGTGTTTATAGAATTATTAAATTATAATATATATATTAAATCTTATTTAAATTTTTATTTCATTCATGTTATTAAAAATTATTCAATATTATTATCACTACTATAAAAACTATTTTTTAATTCTATGTACTTTTAATAAATATATAACATTAATATAACTTATTTAAAGGGATTTAATATTTATTTAAACTAATATTCATTTAATTATTATTAATTAGTATACAATAATTTTAATATAATATAATGTATTGAAATGTTTTTTTTAATTTTTTTTAGATAGTAATTTTCCTTAAATTTAAATTTTTTCTGAATTTGAAAATAAGGATTAATAATATTTATTTCATATTTGGGAACGACATGTTAATATTTGGTAATTTTAATAATAGAATATTTTAGTAAATAAAAAATTTATCATGGAAAATTTTGAGTCACAAGAGTATGGTGTTAAATGAGATAATGGTTTAATATTTGGTGTGAAGTGGTGAAATATCATTACAAATGAAGAACAATGTTCTGGAAGAAGGAATTATAAAAAAAGTCCCTTCTCTTATATATTTTTCAAACATTTTTTTAATTAAATTATATTATTTATATGTTATAGAAAATTTATTTTCATATATGTTCTTAAAAATCATCTAAAAGTATCTCTTCTATACCGTATACAAACCAATAGTTTCATTTAGTTTATTATATAATATTTAACAAATATGAATTTATAATAATACTATATAATGATTTAGAGATTGTAGTCTTAATATGGATAACAAAATTTAATTTCACCATTTTAATTATTTTCGTTAATAATTTTTTAATTTTTTGTCAATAATACCACCATTTTGGCTGATTCTATAACATTATTATAATTAATGATTAAAAACAACTTTCATAGCAATATATGGTATTAATGGTGGTTTTAATATATTTATACCATTTTAGAATTGTAAAATTGATAGTTATATTTTATAATAAAATGTGAAAAACTATTTATTCAATTATAGAAAAAATGTGAAAGAACTAATAGTTCTTTAAGAACTATTACCATTTCATAAATGAAACAATAATATTTCTAAATACCAATGAGACAAATCTAAATTATTTTCATGATATTTACATAGGTTATAATCAAAAGGGAAATTATTTTGGATTAAAAACACTGATGTTAATGAATGTATCAATCATGTGAGACAATTTGAATATAATGATGAATATTATCAACTAATTTTTAAATAAATTAAATAAAAAATACTGGTAATATGTAAAATATTCTAAACTAAATTTATAATATTTTTGAATAGTATTTACATAATGATTTTATTAAAATACAATGTGTGTTTGTGAATGTTGGAAATTAAAGTAACTATTTTTGTAAATAGAATTTCTCTTTATTGATTCATAAATATTTATATTTGACATAGTAAAATAAATTTACAATTCATATTTTAATTTTTCTGTGCTTCTATAAAATTTATGTTTCCTTATCAAAATCTACTTTTTGTTTGATTCTTACAGTATAACAATATTTCAATATGATTGAATTGTTTCAGTCTCTATTATTGTAATTTTACTTTATAATCCCTATTCATTATTTAATAAAATATTTAGTTTTTTGTTTCTAATTGAGAAATTTTTATTCTCTCATTTATGATCAATATTTATCATTACTTCAATTTGGAATACAATTATATATATATATATCATTTATTTTTTTATTTGAAAACATTTTGAAAATTCAGAAAAAGTAATTTATATATTTTGGAAATATTTTCAAATTTTGACTCAATTTATTACAATATTAAATTTATTTCCATTTAATGATAAATTATATATATGTTTATTAATACAATAACTCTTTAAATACCTTTTATCCCTTCAATTTTTTTTAATGTCTCTATTATCCTCATTTGGATTGTAGAATCAACAAAATGTATATAATTTTGTCTCTTAATTTTCCATCCATTTTAATTTATCTCTATTGAAGATCCATAATAAATAAAAATTTCAAATAAATCATGTATTATCCCCCAAATAATAATATATAATGTTTTTATTTTCTGCAATAAACTCAGTTTTATCTTATCCAATTCTAGATTTATTACTATGTTTTATGTTGTAATTATATATTGTAACCCATTTTTTCTATAGTTTAATAAATATCTAATTTATTATTGTCTTTACATGATGGTTAAATTTATTTTTTAAAACTATTTAATACATTGTAAAGAGTTAATATATAGGCATTTTTGATTGGTTCATGATTTATATCTCATTATGTTACACATTGATTTGGGTGGTGGTGAAAAGTTTAATATGTTATAGAACATGTGTAGTGCTTCCCAATACACTATTCCATCGGCAATCAATAATGATTCCGAAATTTTTCTATTGTCACAGTATTATGATATAGAATTAAAAAATCAGATTTTCACTGAATATTATTGTTCTAGACACCTAAGATATGTTACCGTGATTCGTGATAATTTGTTACACATCATAGTCCACAAGATATGCTATAGTATTTTACTGATTATTTTACGGATCTTATTTCCTATTTATTGGTATATGATTATGGAATTATTATTCATGATCACATCTTATGTTTCCTTGATGTTATTTAATTAATCATTCCACTTAACCCATATTTAATTTCATTTTAAATTTCTGATCAATGATAAGTTCTCTATTGAATATTTAACATGATCGTCCCGTAATTAAAATTTATTCTCATCCAAATCATTTGACTCATTTTTCACGAGGTTATGAAGAAAATTATTATTCATTATATATCTAAAAAATAATGTTTGAAAAAAACTTTTGATGAAATATATAGGGTTTAATGATATAAATGTGTAATGTAGTGGTTTATAAAAATAATAGTCATATGGTTCATGGGATATCTCTTTTATTTATGGGATTTATTTTAAAATAATTTGAAATGGTGTAGAAAACTTTATGGCATGTTTGTTGATCAAACTGATAAATTGATTTCATGGATCATTAAATTTAAAAAATGGAAATTAAATATAAAAAACAAACTTAAAAATTTAAATACATCATACAATTAATTAAAACTGTTATTAAACTATGATTCATTGAAAAACAAAATTTAATTTTTAAATTTGCTAAAGTATAATATCATATAAAAACACCATACATCAATATTATTTTTTATTTAATTATTATTGTTAGTATTTATTTTTCATTGTAATATTCATAAATCTTATCAAGGTAATCCACTTCAGGAGGAAATATAATTAAACATTCATACATAAAAAATATCCAACTTATAAATAATCATCCAACATACATTCTCTATTAATCAAGTCCATAAATCTGGATAGAATGAAAACATCAAAATTTTATCTTTTCTTATACCAAGAGTGTCTCTTCACCATAAAATAAACTTTTTTTCAATCTATATAATAATCAATTTTTCATTTCATTATAAAAAAAATATAATTTTAAATTAATATTATAATTGTATATAATTTGTTAATTTTTCTGTCTATATTAAAAGTTATTATAATGTGCTAAACACATTCTCTTATTTTCTAATCTGATTCGCCAATCAAATTTTAGATGTACACATATTAAATTTTACAAATTTTAATTCACAAATTTCTTAATTTAATTTATCTATAATTTAAAATGATATGATTTTACATATCATTTTTCAATTTTAATCAAATATAATATATTTTTTAAACTAAATAAAAACATTAAAAATTATAAATCATATTAATTAAGTGATTTATTTAATATAAAATCAATAATCATTTTTCGATTAAAATTTAAACACACTCACATACATATATATAACATTAATCATAATTAGTGCATCCATAACTCCCAAAACTAGACAATAGTTATAGATCAAACACTATAGATTCCTTAAACATTGTCTATTCTTATTCAAGATCACATCAAGGTAATCTATATACATACCAACAATCTAATTTTTATAATACAATAGGGAAGTAAATTTTATTTTAATTTAATATAAAACATTAAAATTATTTAGACCAATCATAAGAAAAATATAATAATTCATCACAAGAATTGTCACATTATAGTAATGGCATTCAAAATTTATAATTCAATAGAAAATATAAAACATAATATCCCTTGTTTTAAAAAATTCATATATAATTTAATCCAGTCCCCTATATCATATCAATTAACACTCCAATAATTTGTAATTTATTTCATTAGTAATGGACTATGGGTGAATTAAGTTGACTAAAAATATATCATACAAAATAAAAAAACTGGATATAAATCATTTAAGTTCCCACTAATTTATTTTTAATTTCATCATCAATCATTAGTTATTGATATTTATGTATTTGTGTACTATCAATATTTAAAAATAAATTTCACTAATATGTTATTTAAAATAAACTGAAATTAAAAACATGTAAATTTTTTTCAAAAAATAGTTAACTAAATTATCATTAAAATAAATCACATATTTGAGTCATATTTCGCTTTATAAACATATATCACATAATTTAATCATACTTGTGAGCCTAAGAGATGCTAAATAGAAATCACCATATGACCATAAGAAAATATAAATGTAATCAAAAGTATATTCCATGAAATATAAAGGGTCTAAAAATTAATTGTCCACTATTCCCTCTAAATGATTCCAAGATTCACACATGGGATAACTAAAAATATATCAATACATGTGAATATTTATGGAATACCCAATACCTAAGGAAATAAGAATTGGATAAAAATGTTCATCCTTCCATAAATAATATAAACGTATTTTCTATGGAGGATATGTATCAATATAAAAATTAATTTTTCATAAAAATATTCATATTAGGCATTATATATAATAAATTAGGAACCCCTTGGATGTTATATATTAGTAAATGTAAAATAAAATATAAACAGTTTTACTCTATCCCATCATTATACCTCACCTCCTATCAAAAGAACTACAACTGTATGACTACTCATATAGATTTATTAGTTTTACCATAAATATTATACTTTTACCTTGAATGAAATTTATATATTCCAATGAATGTTGAAATAATGACATAATATCATTATTGGGAGAGATGAATTGAATTTTATTGTTATACTTTGTTCAAATCAGACAATGCTAGAAAGAAATCACCCAAATGATTAAGTCAATGGTTTTTATAATTCATCCATATCTGAATAATAAATAATTCATGCTCATATATTACTAAGATTCCTATAATAAATCATGGGGAAAATATATACACACCTTATGAATAATATTTTTACTATAAAAAATTTGGTCATGTCCGAAATTTATATCTATGAAAACTAAAACACCATTATTCTCAAATAATTAATATATAATAATCTATTTTGAATCAGTGGGGAAAAACTATGATTTGTCCTCTCAAAACTATGAAACATTACCATATATAATAACAAGTCCCATAGGTAATAAAACTATATAGGAACAAAAAACCCAATGTATAAATGTAAATATATATTAATTAAGAATAATAAAAATTTGCAGTCATTTAGATTCCAAAAATTTATAATAATAATAATAAATCTATAATGAAAATAATAATGATAAAAAAATATGTCCAATTAAAACAATTAATTATATAATAGTAAATCTGATACAAAATTTGTTAAACATCTTTTGGGACACAATAAAATGAAATTAAAATTCAATTTTTAATTCCATGACACATATCCTATCATTGTTCTATACATTATATATCCACGAAGATACTAGTCGATAACATCTATATCATTTCCTATATCAAGAGTCATTTTCTGTTCTATCATATACAATAAAATTTTAAACTAAAATAAATTTATATTTATACATAGATTACTATTTAAATATTATAATGATATACTATGTGTAATAGAAATTGTCTTACCATCGGTGGAAGAAATCATGTACCACATCTACAATAATCACTCATGGGTTAGATGTGAAGAAAAGAGTGAAAACCATAGGCTGAAAAAATACAGTATTGTTGGAATCTTGATTCATTCATTTAAATAAAATAATATTTCAGTCATTACCCATTTAATTTAAATGTAATATATTGAAAAATCACCAATAGTAAAAAACCCTTAATAAAGTAAAATTCAAAATCCCAACTATTATATAATAGATTTTTTTACATATATAAGTAAAATAAAAAGAGACCCATGAAAATTGAAAAAATAAATCAACTCTAACAGAAGTAACTGTAACTCTAAAAAATATCAATACTATGAAAATATAGTGCCCAAAAAAATAACTAAATTCCTAATTCAAATTTATACAAATATTATATTTATGTAGGATTGAGATTAATTGTATACTCAATAGGTTCCACTAGGGAAAATTTCATGCCATTTTGAAAGAATAATACTATGTCCTTATTGAATAAATTGTTAAATCATCTCATCACTAACCCAAAGAGACACAACCAACCACAACAATGATCACTCCAAAAATCATAACTCTAATTGAATAATATAGTAATCATAAAAATATAAAAATAAACTATCCCACAACCATATCAGTTTTTATCTTTTTCTTCTCATTTCCTCATGGAAAAATTAATGGTACTTCCATTCAAAATAGTATATACCACAAACTACAAACCAACACAACATAACCATATCTACACACCCTAGTAACATAATTATATATGAAAAAAAGATCCACATAAACACATTTATATTCCCCAAACATATGGCCACATAAAAATATATCTTATAAAAAAACATCACTATCCCTTTACTATATAATTACACTATTATTGAAAGGCTATATGGGAGATAATTAGTAGTAAAACCATTATTTCATCCATATTCTACATGCTGATGGGACACCCAAAAACCGAAACATCACATGAAAATTTGATATATTAACCTAACTTGTGTTGTCAGATTAATAAGTTAAAAAAAGTATATTAGATATATAATAATAAAAAAATCCCAACATAATATCCAAACATTATAAAAACACCATTATAGAAATAAATCATCATTACTTTCTATGTTCTATATCATATTGCAAAAACGATTCAAAATTAAAAATATACTTTGAAAAATACACCAACCAAATAAAAAATAAATAAATAACCATATCAGTTATTCCATTATAGTAATTTATTAAAAATTCCATATTATTAATATTCAACCATGTTTAATTAATTAAACAATTTAATTATTAAAACTACACATTTTATATAAACAACAATAAATTTTAAATATAATTTTATATTAAATTTAATTTATAAAATAATCAACCAAAAACATGTGTTCATGTTCTCAAAAATCTATTAACAATATCTAAACCATTCTATTTCAACATTTTTTACTTATAGATAAATATTTTTTTATTTTTTTAATTTCTACAAATATACATTTAAAAAATTCCTATTAAAACTCATAAATGGAATTTTTTATCATTAACATTTTATATTTATTTAACTATTTCATTAAAATATCATGGATCTATATACGAGGGAACTACCATTCTCTATCCACTCTGAACACATAAATTATATTATGAAACTATAATAATGAATCACATTGGCACATCTACCACTCCAATAATAATCAAACAACCACCAAACTATTCCATATCCACAACAATATAGGCTACATAAATAAAAAATAAAATAAAAAATAGGAATGTTAATTCTAAATCTGTTCCCAATTAAATTACCACATCACACAAAAGAATATTAAATAACAAATTATAATTTTTTTAAAATATTTATCATATTATATAATTTCAATTTATTAAAAAAAATTATGTTCCCATAAAATATAAATCAACAAAAAAAGTATGACACTAATCAAAAAAAATAAAAATTATTGAAGAAATAATAAAAAATCATGTGAAACATAAAATAATAAATTTGACGCCAATTTAATTTCAATTAACTATGTAAAATAATGCATATTTCCTCTTTAGAGTCCATTATAAACAATGATTCCAAAAAAATTGTAATAAGTAAAAAATAACATGGAACATAGAAAAAATAAATTATATAGAGATATAATAATATTTCAACAAGGAGGATAAATATACCAAAATAAATTTCCAAAAATATCATAAATTTTAATCTATTTGAAGAAAAAATAAAATACAGTTCGAAGTGTGTATCAAATATAATATAGAATCCTTAGATTCATAAAAATGTGAGTGGGAAAATAGGAAAAATTAAATGATCATTTAAAAACATATTATTTTAATAAATAAAAAAGATAACATTAAAATAATTCCTTACTTCTCTATGTTAATGTGAAGCTGAGGTAAACCAATAAAATGTTTGAAAATCATGGAGAATATTTTATCATTAATATCTCATACCACATTTTCATTGACTATTAAAATTTGATTATTCTAGGGAAGTACAATTTAATGATATTCATTACATTGTAATATATAAACGTCTGACTATGATAATCTAATATACACCTCTATTTAATTTCCTGACTATGTTATAATTTAGGCACAAATTCAAGATGAAAATGTGATAAATGTATAATATAAATAATTTCATAGTAAATTGATAATACAATGTCATGGAATTTAATCATAGATCAGAAACACTCATGTATTTACTGGTTGTTTCACCTAATTATTCCTCTCTAATTAATTATAACATTAATTAACACATCATGAAATATTAATCAAAATCATGATTCAATTAATATATCTCAAGGTATACAATAAACAATTATTCTGAAAGCATCCAATCATACCTCCCAATAACAAATCCATCAACTATAAAAATATTTATTGGATGATTTTTTTACTGACAAGTAATTTTAATTCAACATTAATAATCTTTTTATAATTAGACTTCATGAATACACCTTACAACAAATTCACCTTAATACAGGAAATTAATAATATATGAAAATGTTAACCTATAATAGATCATTGAAGTATGTTAGTTTGTTCAATCATATACTGTCAAAAAATCCCAAAAACCTTCTACCAAAATTTCAAATATAGCCCCATTTTGTAACATTTTATGTTTATACAATAATAAAAAATTATGTATCTAATGGAAATATAAACCAAACATCAATAAACCACTTAACACTATTGATATAATATTCTGTTCTACTAACAATCAAAATAAAAATGTAATCAAATCCTCCACCTCTTCCATAATATTTTCATATAACATCCATTTATCATAAGGATGGTTATATCTCCATAATATTTTCATTAATCATCAATCATATACAATTCATTTAAACCAAAATTTTCAAACCCCCCCCCCCATATAGATAATATAGTACTCTCAATATCTCCCTATTTATATAAGGAGTTCCATAACATGCCATTTTCATCCTTTCAACTTAGAAAATAAATAATTTGATAAAAAATAAGTATCTCTATAAATTTCCCATCATAACTCTAATAATATAGGTATCATAATATTTTTAGATTCTATCACCATATAAAGTGTACCGTTCAATATCATAAGAATATATATCAATGAATAATCCAACTAGGCATCGTAGGGTAGTGTAACCTACCTGACACAGAATACAAGATCATATATATTCCTCCTTTATTATATGTATTAAAATATTGAAGGATACAAAAATACATGGAATCCATGATTTCATGTATATCATGTATTCACACAATCTTCTATAAATATGGCTTGAACCTCCAATTTTCAATCATTCAAAATAATTTATCCTAATAGATTTCATGACATCACATTAAAAATATGAGTGAAATAGCTCTTTAGAAAGCATACTAAAGGGAAGCATATATCATGTTTTATAAACAAGTACCCTTGGAAAAATGATTTTTTAGTACTCTAATATATATATCTATTCATTCTATATTCCCCTTTCAAAAACATGCTTTTAAATAATGATTTTTAATAATATTTTCAATTTTCAAATCTCTATAGTTTAAAAAACAATTTTAATAAAAATAAAAATTTATTAAGAAAGAAAAATAAATTTCAAAACTAAAAAACAACAAAAATATATTTGATATTACACCTATATTTCTTGAAGAAATTCACTAATAAAAAATTCACTACATATTATATAGTAATTTTTAATCTATTATATTTTTTACTTGGACATCCCATTTTATTTGGTATCACAAAATTTCCTAAAATCATTGTCCCAACAGTAATAATATGTCATCTACAAATGAATATAATTAATTTCCACAAAAATCATCTAATTAATTTCTTAAATAAAAATATCCACTAAAATCAATTATTCTTCTATTTAATAATCTCAAATTTTATCACCTACAGAAACTCATATGTGAAACAATTTTACCTAAAAAATCAAAATTGTCAACTATTAAATCATTTAAATTACATTATACTATATGTATATTTTTTTTTATTTTACCATTACAATTTTGTTAAAATACACTCTTTTTAGATTTCTATCAGTATTATTTATATATCTTTAAATTATTAAATAATAATTAATGATCAATATTCATGAATTCAATAATAATTGATTGAGTAACTCATCAATGGGTAATAATTTCATTGAAATTGGTATAATTTCTTTATATCAATACATTTTAGTGCTCTAATAGGGAAATATAATATATTATTCTTTATTTTAATTTTTTTAATCATGATTTAATGGAATTGGAATAAAATAATAAGGATTACTAAATCCAAAATATAATCAAATTATGGTGGAGATATTGTATTTATATATGGAATATATCATTTCATCAATGAAATAAATTTATCCCTACCATCTATAATTCAAGGAAAATGATGGGGAATAAAATATTATGGGAGAAACCCACCTCTGGATTTATTATAACCAAATGAAGAACCCATCAGCGGGGTTTAATATATAAAATGGGTAAATTCTACTATTCTAATTTCTCTTAAAAGGGGTTATATAAATACCAATTGTCTGGTATCCCTCATAATATACTTAGAAATACCATTACGGTCCTAGTTTCTTTTTCAATGGTTTTTTTACCATAACCAGCACCACTATAAATTCAATGGTATACTACCTTTGTTTTATATTCATATTGTTATAATCTATAAAAACTATTTTATTATACCTCTACTGACACCCCCACCCCCCCACACACAAACAACACTACCACTAAATTATCAATGAATAGACCATGTATATCACCAATGTTGACTATCTCTCATGTTACATGCTATGATTTTAAAATTAACATTAATTGTAATTCCATTGGAATATTGGCCATAAATGAATACATAATAACCAAAAAAATGATGATTGTCATATAATACCCATTATAATTTTTTTTATTTTTTAATATAATTATAACTTTTTCCCCTAATTTCAACATACCCAATTAATTAATTCATTGTTATCTATATTAATTTTCTCCACAAACACTGGTTGCACCTAATATATGTGTAACATCCCATAACATTTCAGCCAGTAATGTTTTTATAATTTTAATGATTTTCATTTTGATTCGATTATGGTAAGAAAAATAAGGAATTGTGAGGATAAATATAGTAGTGAAGTCAATGTTTTAATGGAATTTTTTAGAATAATTTATTTCTGGTTCGATATTCTACTACGTATTTAGATTCCATTTAATGTTGTCACATGATGTGTAACTTTCTCCAAACATATGCCATAAAACTGGTACACAATGTCAAAAGATACTCATCATGTACAATTTACATGATGTTTATAAATTAAAAATTATGTTTCTAATAAATGGATAAATGTTTTTTAGTATAATAGAGACATAAAAATTACATGTCAATAATTTTTGTTTCACTTCGTTTAAATACCCAAGTGTTAGTTTTAACTACGTGGCTTGGTTGAATATTTTCATTTACTTATACTATAATTCCATTTTCTCAATGTGAAGCTACCTCCGTGCGATTTTGGATCCCTTCAACCCTTCCATATCATTTCATCCAATGATAAATCATTGTTGCAATTGGGGTGCATCTATGTGGGTATGTGGTATCCCTTTATCCCTCTCTCCTTCTCTATAACTTCTTGGATTTTGATACATAATTATGGTATTGATGGATATAAACACAATGTGGTAGAATAATTTTTCTAGTTTAATTTACTAGATCTTTGAACCCCTCATTCTAGTTGACATATTCCGTTGCTGGTGTTTTGTTTCCATGAAAATTGTTAGTGGTACCATTTAATACTGAAAATTATCTAAACATGATTTTCAAGTAGTTTTAAATTTCTATAAAATTTTATTCTGAAATACATGTTGATGTGAATAGAAATTCCAATGTACATTTTTTTATCTTGGAAAAACACTAATTTACAATTTAATTTGTATTGGGGGAATATTTTACATCCTGAACCTTGATACCACTAAAGGTTCCATAATCCCAGTTAGCCAAACGACACTAATCACATATCCCCAAACTCTAGAGGCCACCTACATCTAGGATTCACCTAGGGAGTGTCCATGGGAGGAAAATATCCTCATTACAATAGTGTAGCATAATAGATCTATATTAAATGGATATCAAATAGAGGGACAAGCATAAGTATACCTATAGGACAACAGGTGAATGTCGGAATAAAAAATTATAGGTGTACCTGCTGTAATTATGAAAAATCATATGATGAAATTTTATGTCACTATAATGACAAAAACAATTGATAAAAATCAGTATAAAATCATGAAAAAACATTAGAAAAATTGAACCAACAAATATCCCCAACATATAGAGCTTCAGCTCAGTCATATACTACCAGCTCCCTTATAATATAGAAAGAAATCACGTGTCCAATGTGACAAACATCCATTTTTCAGCACCAGCAGGCATCTAATCTACCTATGTCCTATTGGTTTCCAAGATATGGTGTGATATAAATCACAGTTGTCGAGAGTGATCAATGTCTATAATAACCGTTCTATGTAATATAAAGAGAAGCACTGTGAAAGCATTCATATATAAAATTAATGCAGTGCAGTAATGTAAATAATCAAGTACCTACATTATACCTCTACTTATTTATAGTCATGTAACAATTTCATTAATTAATTATGGTTTTTATATAATTAATCCACATGAGGATATATAGCACAAAAAAACTAATATCACAGTAATAATGATGGATCCAGGCTGTCCAAAGGAAACTGGTATTTATCTAATATTGAAAGGGATCCAAAGTAATAAACAAGGAATCCAGGACCACAAGGGTCCTCATGTTAATATTATCTATATCTTGGAACAATTGTAATGGTTTAATCCACAGTTTATCATCAATGTCATTCCAAAATAGTATGATCTAACTGGGTCCATGGAAAACATACATGGTAGAACATGATAAGAAATGGATAGGCCCATGGATGTAACCAAGACACAACATGTCTATATAATCCATCCTATAACCAAGGATAGTATCCAAGTAATCCATTATAGTAATGGATGGATCCAATGGTGTCTTATTGTGAATCCACTTACAAATTAACATCAGGTTATAAGGTAGGTCTCAACCAAGGAAACTAACATCATTAATCGGAATGGTTCCCAATAGTGCTCAATGAATTACCATGGGAATTATAAATATGACTAAAGTTTTATAGTACCTATAATAATTTCATGGTACATATTTAATTAGGAACCTTAAAATTAATTCATTTAAAAATATTGGTTGTATAGTAATTATGCCAAGTAATATGACATGGTTTATTCTTACCCTTTCATACAAGTAACAAGGTATCTCAAGATATTTATAAATTTAAATTCCATTCATTTAAGTTATATTCAATTAATATTGTTTACTCAACTTACTTTTATAAACATGTAATGGTGTTATATTTACGTGAAACTGAGAATTCATTCAATTAGGACAAGTAATATCAATACCATATGCATTTATTTTCATTTTAGATTGATATACAAATTTCTAAAAATTACGTTAGGTAGGTCAAGTGAAAAATAACATGGTCTAATCTAATATTCAATTCTCAATTAAATAGACATTTAATTAAAAAGGGTTAATATTGCCAGGGATAAGATAAATCACACATGAACAGTGGCTCATACAAACAAGTAAAAATACTAAAACCCCAAATATGGAATAAAACCTTACATAGGGTGGTTAGTGTTGTGGTTGTAACCACCAATAATTAATTACATATATGGAGTGGTTCTTAGAATTTTATTTAAAGACATTAAGAATGAAAAATAAATTTACCGGAAAACGCTCGATGAAATCAGTGCGAACCCATTACATTTTACCAACAGAAAAAACTTAGGGGATGAGTTATAAACCACCAAGAATATGCTCATATGATTCTTCTTATCTAGTATGATACATTAGTTTTGAAAAATTACAATAATTCTAAATAACAAATCCACTCCTTGAAAAATAGGTTCGTGAGCCTGCATCTAAATAGCATCGTTGATAGGAAGATGAATGATAAATTATTAGAAAGGAATTGATTACATACGCACACAAATCAAATGAGTGTAGTGATGATTGAATCGAACTGTGAATATAATATAGATCTCAAAATCTAGATTATTCTTCAATTTCGATTGAAAATGGGTGATTATGTGTTGATTATCCACTAGAAATATAAATAGAGGAAATGAATTAGTAAAATAGACAATTAATGGAAAACCATCGATTTACCCAAAAATTATGCTTTAGAAGGTTTGGCCACACGGTTTGGTAAAGATAGGTGCAAACCATTAATCGTCTTCTGTAGGAAGGGGCACCCGTATGGTTAGGCCTTAGAGTCAGGGAAAACATGTGTCATTTGTTTGAAAATAAGCTTTCAAATGTAAAGGCATTTTCACACCCAAGTGCATCCCATTTTTCATGGATAGAATAAACTGGGAACCCTTATACTACTCACTATACAATGTCTCCTCGTTAAAAATAAACATGATTCCATCCTCATATATTTTCCTCTAACCAAATGACATGCCATTTCCACCCACTAGTCAGTCTTCCATGCTATAGAAAATCCCCATATCTGTACAAATCCTTTACTAACTCTTAAGCATCCCTTTTAGGTCCAAAATAAATAATGATACCAAAATTTAAAGGATCCATATATAAGTGAAAAACTAGGTTCTTAAAGTCTTATCCATTTAAATGATGATGTCCCGGAGTTCACCATCCATGGGTGGAGAAACACTCTCTTTGAATAGCTCTAGCCATTTACAATGTACACTGAACTCCCTCCCCTATGTCTCATCTTGTACATGGCCAAGCTTCCATATCACCTACACTAGAGGAAAATATCGTACATAGAGAACCTTTATTCCATAATAAATGATGAATATAGGATTCTCCTCAAACAAATTATCATTATATAATATAACTTCCTTGAAATCAAAACTGTATATGGGTCGACACAATATAGTAGATGTTATAAAATGTGGAAGGAATAATTCATGTAATGGTACCTCTAAGGTAATATAAATTTATGTGACACCTTCCCAAAAATATCCATAATCTAAAAATACCCAAAAAAGCATTGAAACATCTTATATTAAATCATTATCAATTTATTACCTAGCCAGGGAGATACCATTAGGAAAACATGATCCCAGAAATCGAACTCTAGATGACATTGATGATAATAAATATAAAATTTCAGTCTAGAATAAGTAGTTTTCATATGCTTCATGATTATATCAACCAGATCCAATGTCTCCTACATGAGATGTGAACATAGTAGGTATACCTCACCAACCTCTAGCCAACATAATGGTCACTTTCATGGTCTACCGTAAAAGGCCTCAAAATGTGAAATATAAATTATCACCTGAAATAAATTATTGTATAAAAAATACAATTTAGGTATAATATTCTCCTAAGAACCACTGAAATATAGGAAGCATGCCTAGAGAATTTCGTATAGAACATGTATTTTCCATTCTTATTTTCCATCAATTTAAGGGTGAAAGGATTTTCATATAAAACCATTCTATACATAGATTTCTCAAATCCTTGGTAGAATCATGTTGTGAAATGAGTGTCCCAATCTAAAATTATTGCACTAGGTACCTCGTGTAATTGGATAATCTCAAGAAAATCCATCCTACCCATCTCATCAGCAAAGAGAGTCACTTGGATAGGAATAAAGTGTGATACTATTTCCAGTCATTCTATGAAAAATGATAGAGATTCCCTAACACTAGGGGACCTAGGTAAGATAACTATTAATTCAATGAAAACATATTACCATTTCCATTCATAGACTAAAAGAATCTATAACAAGAATTCATGTTTTTAGTGCTCTAATTTATTCGGGTGATATGTAGAACACCAAGGGACAAAGAATGTTATCTGGCATTTCATCTTATGCCACTGATAATGTCATTTCATATCATGGTAGGTATTCTAGATTCTTGGATCTACATCACACTCAGAAAAATGGTATTCACACATAAACTCCAATCTCATATTTGTAAGAACCCAGACATATCCATGAACATGTTGGATTCCATCTCTATCTAGAGACACTTCTAGAGGTGGGTCATATCCTACAATATTCTCATGGAGAACCAAGCTATATAGATCTAAATATTTCAAATTCCTCACATTACCATTTAGAAAAGACGATATTTTCAAGGATGAGATATAATAAAACTCATGACTACTATGAAATTTTAGATTCTACTAAGAGAATAGTTCCACTAATTTCAATTCATCACTGCCTTCCTATATGGATTGTTCCTGAGTTTCCTCTCAGGACATCTACTACATTATTCCATTTCCCAAGAGTATAATAATCCTAAAAATAAAAATAATTTGGAAACTTTACCCATCTTTACTATCTGGGATTCCAGTCACATTATGTAAAGAAATATTTGAGGCTCTTTTGGTCTGTATACACAAAAAAACGGGCACCCAACAGATATTGTCTCATAAACATATGTCTTGGACAACTATTGCTAGCTCATGGTCATGCATCAGTTAGTTTCTCTCACAAGGCCACAACTATCACGATCCGTACACAATGACTATGTCCTCATACATTTACACTTATCCCAAAAAAATTACATATGAATCATTGAATATATTATAATGTTTTCATAGATCTAGTAGAATCTGAATTGGTGCTGACGTATGCCTCCATTTCAGCTCCTCGAATTATTTTTTCCACTCTTCTGGCCATACGATATTCGCAAAAATATTTTTTATACCAGTAATAAGTGAATAAATGGATGAAAAATCTCATATGAAACACCTATAATATATGGTCATACCCAAGAAAAATTATATTTCAGACACATTATTGGGATGGTATTAGGAAAATACCACCCAAAAATTTATTTGGTTAAATATAGACCCTTGGTTATAAAATAATATGTCCCTTGATGAGAAAATTTATGATCTAGTAGAGGCACTTATCAAGCTAGAATAACGAGTTTTCTATCCTGGTTTACATAGAATTACCTCATGGGGTTTACCATGGTTGATATGAGTGTGAGAGTACACAAATATGTGTTCCAAAAATACCAAGACAAAGTCATCTAGATTGGGGTAAACATCATATTCATCATATCCATGAAAATGGAGGTCATGTTAGTGAGACTTAATGGAATAACAGGGTACTCATATAGACTAAACCCAGTATAGAATGTTGTATAAGGTATATCTAATGGTCTCAATCACACTTGATGATAACCCGACCTTAGTTCAATCATAGAAAAATATAATTCCCCCGAAGTTATTCAATGAGATCATATATATGAGGTAGATCATTTTTCTTCTTGAAGATTATCTAGATCAACCATCTATAGTCCATGCATAGATGAATTTTCTTATACATATTCTTGGAGAAAAGAATGGGTGAACCCCAAGAGGATGTTTTGGTCTGTATAAAATCTTTTTATTTTAAATCCTCTAACCACGAATGTAGCTCCTAGAGCTCATTATTTTCCATCCTTAATGGATGAATGGAAATTATATCTACTACTAGAACATATTCAACCATAAACTCTACCTATCCTTCAGGAGGTTGTCCAAAAAATATTTTCTATTAACATCCCATAAATGATATACTATTGGAATAAATTCAGTTTTAATTATAACATGATCATCCATGGTGATATTGAAAATTCAAACTTTCACTCCATCTGGAACATTAGAACTTTTTCTATCTCTTCTAGCCTTGACATCACACTCACCCATGTGTAGATAACTACTTCTCTTATGGTGATATAAACTGTTCCCTACAACAGTAAACAGTCTACGAAGTCATAATACCTAACCAACCAATACATATCGAGAATGACTTCTAAGCCTATCATCTCGAGAAAAAAGATATCCCATAACAAATGGTAACTACCTACCTCAATTGGAAAATATCTAGACAAGAATATTCCCTATGACTATACTCCCAATACTGTGTCCACGGTCATTACACAACAATAATATTGTATTTCTAGACCAAGTATTTCAGAAGCAGGTAAGGATATGAATGAGTGTGAAGAACATATATCAAATAATGAATATTTTATAGTGGATGATACTAGAATAGGGTCATGTACTGTAGATGGTATTACTACCTAATCCTTAGGTATCAACTATAATTCATTCAACTGACCTTATCTATGACCATCTGCAAAAGCTGGACCACCACAATCAAAATTTCTCTGCCAACAGTACTGTATATCCAGAGTATGGCTACCATGGCCATAAAATAATCCTCATCCATTCATTATTTTGATACTAAAATTCCCCACATGACATGGTGTAGAATAACTGTCTTGTAACATTCAATCTGGTGTAGAACCTCTTCCACTAGAAGTTGATTGAATGGTATAACAAAATCTTTATAGATTACCCATATGTTCATAATATCAAAACACCAAAGGGTGTCTGTCACACAAAGTCTTTATATTCTAGTGTCATATATATTAATGAAAAACCATAAACAATAAGTATTGGTACAATTTCAATAAATACCCTAATGAGAAACATCAAAGAAATTTTTACTATTACACAATGAACTATTGGACTACCATGACACTGGTCCTCTATGTCTAGAACTATCGTCATCACTCTGGTTGTTCTCAATGATATGATCCTGATTAACTACTTTATAGAAGGTAGGATCAAGAAATAAATTCACCAGAGTATTGATGGCATGGATGATCCCATCCTCAATGTGTATAGAATGTGAAATATCATAACCAGCTAGATGTGGAAGAAAGCATTGTAACACATTGAATAACACTTAATAGCCCACAATTGACATAGAACACTGACCGAGATTCCTGAAATCTCTGAATCAATCCACTCTCTACATATGAGTAAATATTATTTCATAGAAATAAGCGTGGAACTCATCCTATAGAAGCCCTTGAAGTCAACCAATCAGGGTAAACACATCCTACCGACGCTTGGCTAAGTCATGCTGTTTGAATGCAACAGAGTTCACACACTACTATGGATGCATGATTAGATGCTCCAAGAGAGTCATTTTGGCCTCCATCTAAGATTCATCAACATGTGAATCAACATTCCCGAAGAAGGTAGGAGAATACGAATGTTGGAACTCACACCTCATATCATCCATACTATGTACAACCCATAGAGAACATTGAATTGATTACATCAGACATGGGAAAAAATAATGAACTTGTGAATTAGATCCAATATTTGGTAAAATAAAAAATTACTTAAGTGAAACTATTGGTGGTAATAATGGAAGTAGAGGCCCCATCATTTCTATAGCATGGTCGTCACCACCCTCATAGCACAGGACAGGATGGCATCATGGAGACATTGGACTATATATGCCAATAACATTCCTAAGAACATGCTTGAAGAAGATAGATTGAAATACTAGTAGAATCTAAATGTATTAAAAGATCACTACCCATTATATGCTACCCCAACTACCCAAAAATTATTAATGGTATCGATAAGTGACCAGGTATAATTTATAGTGGTTCTTGGACATGAAGGGGTCAACTATACCATACCTCATCATTATTTGAGACCATTTAATTTATTTCATATTTAATTGATATGTTCACTCTTTTACCAATCATAATCTTGACAAGGAAGGATAAGGATGTGCGAACATTCATTTTCTAATCCATTTTTCACATTTAATTTTTCATATGCTTATAACTTATAACAATATTCATATAAAATGGATCACCATTCCCATTGAATCATGTCACCTAAACCTTATCATTGATAATGACACCCATATTATTCAAACCTAATGGATTGAGTTAGTAAATTAAAAATTGAAACTCACAGGGTCCCACAAAACCTAATTAATTGGAACCAAAAATCACACAATCACAACCAATGTAAATCACATTCATAATATAACTACCACAACATCACTAAATAGTTACATGCATATCAAGTAACCATGAGAGCGAAATTTGATTATATGGAATAGGAATGTGCATGAAATGAGAATTATAGGTGCATACGATAGTGAATTTAATAATGATACTTACCCTCATATCATGGGGCCAAGGATGAAATAATACACCCAATGAGGATAATAATAAAAAACACCACATAGTGTGTTCATCACCCAAATGTGAAATGATGTACACATTAATAGTTTAAAGAAGAACAAAAATTTCAATTTAGGGAACTCAATATTTTCCCCAAACATGAGTTTTTGATTGGAAATAATGTCTTATAAACATGTTCTAATAATTCATTATCTAATGAATATTCTCTCCAAATAGTAAGTAAAGAAGAGAAATCCCCTTATACCACATTGTGACATCCTGATCCTATGTTCCACTAATGGTTCTCTAATCCTGATTTCCCACATGGCCTTAGGGAAATCTTTTATAATTCTAGACGATTCATGCTAGCAGTGTGGTCCTGGGGTGTGTTAATGTGGATACCATTTACTTATTACAATGTGTGTATCATAGGATCAAAATGAAAAAAATATTAAATATAGGAATAAATATAAGTAAACTGATAGAAAATTAGAAGTAGTTAGGAATAGTGAAAAAAGGTGAAATTATTAAAAATATTCAAATGTTTATGATGACATGTTGTGTCACTATAATACAGCAAATCCAGGATACAAAGAATCAACAAGAATTCTGTACAATGTAGAAAAAATTAATCGAAATCTACCATGACCATTCAGAGCTTCATATAGGTTATCTACTACTAGCATTATCCAAATACATAATGTGATCAATTGTTCAAAGATAATAACATCCCATTATCAACACCTGCATACATATAATCATCCCACATACTAATGGAAACCAAGATATAGTATGACATAAATCTTAGTAGGAAACTGAAAACGATGTCTATTATATCCTATCCATGTAATATAAATAAAAACTACATTCAAGCATGCATATATAAAAGTAAATTAGTAATGTAATGTAAATACACAAGTACCCCCTTCATCACTAAACTGGTGTCTGAACATGTTATTATTTCATGAATTAATTATGTCCTTTTTATATAATTATTTCATGTGAGTCATATGCATCATTGAATACCAAATTTTATAGTAATAGTGTATGTTCCATGATCGAACAAGAAAAATTGTATTGATAATAATAATGAAAGATATCCAAGGTAATAATAACAAAATCCATAACCACATGTGTGGCCAAGTCAGTATAGCTTTATCCTATATCATGGATAAGAGTGTAATCTGAGGATCATTGATGAATGGATTCCACAATAGTATGATCCAAATGAGTCCAAGGAAAACATCAAAGGTAAAATAGGCTATAAAAAATCTAGGTACATGGATATAACCAAATATCATGGTATCTATAAAATCCATGTTGGATCCAAGGAGTGCATCTGAGGAATCTTGTAAAGGAGGTAACCTATGATGTCACAATAATAATCCACTAATAGATGAGAATTGGGTTCCAATGTGGGTCTCAACTAAGGAAACTAACATCCCTGAATTAGAATGGAATCCACAAGAACTCAAGTAATTCCATTGAGAATCAAAAGTATTTCTCGAGTCTGACCAAAACTATAATAATGTCAATGTCTATATGTAATAAAGACCCATACATTTACTTCCATTAATAAATTGTTAAATATAATAATAATGCCAAATTATATAACAAAGTTCATTCCATGCCTCCATATAACTAAAAAGTAATATTAATATATGAAACTATTTTCATTCCATTCATTTATGTTATAGTCAATTAATATGGTTCAATCTAGTACCTTCCATAAACATTGAATGGTTTTCTTATGGACATAAAAATAATAATTCATTCAATTAAGAATATTAACGTCCATACTATACACATCCTGTTTCATTTTATATTTATATACAAATTTAAGGAGCATACCATAGGCGGGTCAAGAGGAAAAAAATATTTTCAAAGCCATCCAACAATTTAAAAATAAATAACAATTTAATTAGGAAGTCCTACAATTGGAAGGGTCACGAAAAATCACATGAAAATATTGGCTCATATGAATATATAAAAAAACTAAAAACCTAAATATTGATTCACAACCTACATGGGGTGGTCATAATTTTAGAATTAGATTGTAACATTGAATTTAATATAAAAAGGGTCTTATAACAGAATTCTAATGACTATTATCAAGACATGTACATTTAATCAATGATGCATGATGAAATCAATGATCACACATAGAATTTTACCAAATGATGAAACATAATGTATGACTTATAGACTAAATAAATTATGCTCCTATGACTCTACTAATCTAGTATCCCCCTCTAATATTATTTTTATTAGAAGAGATGTAATGAATGTATAAATGCCTAAAAAATATGTCTCATGGTCTTACATCAATATAGAATTGTTGATAAGATGAATAATAACAATTGATTAAAAATTAACTAGGTATATATCAGTGTAGATCAAATGAGATGAAAAATTATTGAATAAGATGCTTAATGGAAGCTATATCTCAAAAGATAGAATAGAATTAAATGAGTCTTAAAAATGGAAGAAAATTTGTGATTTTCTACTGGAAATAGAAAGAGGTTATAGGGATTTCTATGATAGATCATTAATGGAAACATCACCTTTTTAACTGAAAATTATTCTTTGTATAGTTTCTCTATAGCGTTGAACAAAACATACGCAGACTGTTCATAACCTCATATAGGAAGAGATCAACAACACTAATAGGGAAACCATGTTTTAACCATGATAAAATCCACTATTAAAATTGCATAGATTATTTCATGGTGGTGGGGACTATATCACATGTTTAGCCCAAACCACATTTCCTCCCACTGTTCACACTCGATCCATTCATGGATGAAACTATTTGTGTGGTCTTTATCATATTTTTTCCTCTAACCACACACTAGACCAATTTCTCCTGTAATTCAGGGTTCCAAGTTCCGAAAAAGCCTAAAAACCCAAAAAGCATATATTAACTCAAAATGAATCTTTTTTAGGTCAAAAAAATGAAATAGAAAAAATTTGAAGGAATAATACATGATTGAAAACTTGGGTACTTATAGCATGAGTATAAATTGATGGATATTGTCAAATTATTGGAATTCATTCATTTATTGGAAAATCGATTAATTTGTAATTCTGAAAACATATGTTTTTTTCACTTCAATATGAATGAATTCATAAAATGAAATCCTATGTATGGTACTAGAATGAAAATGGAATATTGAAACTTGGAATGGGGAAATTGAATTTGTAATTGTTTTTTAATGGTTATCCCATTATTTATTAATTGATTAAGCACACGTGATACTGGGTAGTTATAATGTTATTTAGTACACATAAAATATGATATTAATTGTCTATAAATTGATTGAAACTATAATACTCTAATAAAATCATTTTTTAGTGGATCTGATCCCTTGTGGGATATTTATGGGTCCAATTTAGTCATATCCCTTGGGACATGTGTGAACATCAACATGATCATAGATATAAGTGTGTGAGGATTTCATAACTAGAAAATATTGTACCTCATGGTAGGTGACTATGTTTCTTATTGATGTTTATTATTATATATATAATATTGTTTTTTGAAGTTAATTTCATCATGCCTTTTTTATAGTTTTTTATATAGATTGATTATGTAATCCATGTTTGAAATGTTTTCCATCATTTGAAATGAGAAGAATGTTTTGTTTCAAATGTGAAAATGAACTTCCATACATATTATGATTAAAATTGAATTCATCATTTGGGTTTTTTTATTATAGAATATTATTATTTAATACATGTGATACCATAATGGTATTTTAGCTCACACCATATCTTTTCCTTCTAAAAATATGTATTTATCCTCCTTAAATGTTTGAGAAATGGGAAAGTACCACTTGCATGAGGTAGTTTTTATTGATTTTATGGCCTTTTAATTCGTAAAAATGGAGGTTTTCCAGTAGTGTTATTCCAATGGTTTGTTCAATCCATTGGTATAATGTTTCGGGATCAACATTTCCCAACGGTTTGAACAAACTATTGTATATAGGTTTTTGAATCCACCTTTTTCAATTGTTTGAGTAAAATGATGGGAAATATTTAATTGTCTTAATGTATGCCAATGGTTTTTTAAAACCTATGGTAAAAAAGATATTTCACAATGCTATTAGAAAACCATTGGAAATATTTTCACCCAAATACATAACTGCTTGAGTACCCCTATCTGCATGATTGGAGACCTAAACAGAAGCTATCCTAAATCTGTATCTTTACCCTATGCTGGGAAAATCCTAACACCCGATAGATCCAACTCCAATCATGTAATTTTTTAGTTTTATACATCTATTCAGTAAGTTATACCTTATTATTAATGTTCTAAATCTATTTTCTCTATATTCTATTTTAATTTGGACTAAACTAGAAGTCTGGGCAGTTTGTGGCATGGAATACCCAATAAGTTCATTTTTATATTCATTCTATTTTATTTTCACACTTAAAGTGTCATTATTCTGTGAATCACCTTCATTTTAAGTCTTTATATCACTCCTTTTGAGTCTATTTAGTGAACCATATGGACTAATGGAGGTTATGGTTTATCCCCACTCAATTATAATAATGTTTTTGTTTAGTCATATTGTCTTGAGGTGTGTAATGGATATATAGATGATCCATGTGAAGTGATTAGGGACCGTTGGGGTAGTGGTGTAGGTGGTTTTCCATATTTTATTAAGGTGATAAGGATATATCTATGTACATTATGTTTGTTGAAAATTTGATTTGTATTTTTTATTTATTGTTTTTGATAATGAAATAACTGGAAGGGTAATGATATAGATGATGAAATGGGTGTTGGTTGAATGATGGATTAGAATTTTGTTGTTGGTTGGATTGGGTATAGGTAATTCTCAAGGTATTATATGGGTATTTCTTCCCTTGAACACCCTTCCCCACCCCCTATACACCCCCACCAAACCTAGTCACCCCCACCACCTAGACAACACCCCCCCCCCCTCGCACACCACTACCCCCACGGAATGACCCACCCCCTGGACACCCCTCATAGCAATGGACAACCCCCCTTCCCAACACTCCTGGACCCCTCACCCCCTGGACACCCCACCCCTAGACAGGACCACCCCCTGGACTCCCCTACACCCTTGGATAGCCCCCACCCTCCTTGGACACCCCACCCACTGGAAACCCTTTACTCCCATGGACATCCCCCTTCCCCCACCCCATGGAAACCCCCACTGCACACCCCCACCCCCTAGACAACCATACCCCATTGGACTTCCCACCCCCCCACCCCACCCACTAGACACCCCAACCCCTGGACACCCCCTACCCCCTTGGACAGCCCACCAACCCCCTTGGAAAGCTTCCAACCATAAGGACATCCATCCCCCAACCCCCATTTACCCCTAGTCATCCCCACCCCCATGGCTATCCCCCACCCTCATGGAGACCGCCATACCTCTTGGACACCACCACACCCCTGGACGTGCCCACCCCCTGGACAAACCCCCTAGACACCCCCTGGACAACCCCCTAAGACCCCCCCCCCCCAACATCGTGGACACCATCCAACCTCCTAAGTTCTTGGTGCTATTTTTAAATTCATAATAACCATATAGGTGATTTCCACATTACCAAATAAAATTTCCTAAGTGACCCATTGATCCTTATAAATTGAATTTGTCATGTTCTGATAAATTTAATGAGTTGTTTTCAATGAAATGGATAATGCATGTGGTTTTTTCTTTCATAATGAATAAAATGTTTTTAAATAAAATTACTCTAAGGGGTGATGCAGTGGAGGTAGGGGGGCTCTCTAGGTGGGGTCCAAGGGGGGTAGGGGGATGTGGGAGGGGGGGGGGTACACCGGTGTGGGGGAGGTGTGTGTGGGCATTCCAATGAGTGGTGTGGGCAGTACAGTGGGGTCAGGGTGGGCTGTCCAGGTTGGGTAGGGGGTGTGAGTTGTCCTGGGGGTGGGTTCTTTGGGGAGAGGGCTATCCAGGTGGGGGAGGGTTGGACTGTCTAGGTTGGGTTGGGGTATTACCATGTGGGGTGGGGGGGGGGGGGGGTCCAGGTGGGGTGGTCTTAGTGGGGGGGTGTCCAGGGGGATTTCATGGTGTGTGGAAGGGGGTGGGTCATTTTAGGATGGGGTGGGTAGTCCAGGGGGTGGGTTTTCTAGGGGTGGGGGTGGGATGTCAATGATGGGGAGGGGGTGTGGGTTGTCCAAGGAGGAGGGGGGTGGGCTGTCCAGGTGGGTGGGGGTGTTCAGTGGGGTGGGGGTATCAGGGGGGGCTATAGGGGGTTGGGGGCTGTCGGGGGTAGAATATCTCCAGAGGGGGGGGGGGGGTCCAATCTGATACTCGACAAAAAAAAGAATCAAATATAACCAATGTATTGTTTCTTTGACACATGAATACTTTTCTTGAAGTTACAAACCAACACTCACTCTTACCCTTCCATGAAAAAGTTTTCTCTTTAAATAAATCTCAATCAGGTTCTTATCCTCTATCAATATTAATCTCATACAAATTTAACATTCATGAATCTTAATTTCACGAAATGATATGACAATTCTCATACTCCCATGAGCGGTGTCCAATCGAAACATGGCTCATATACCTAAACAAAAAACGTAGGACCATATATGACACCAATAAAAAAATTTAAAAATATAAAAAAACTATATTTACACCCTGTAACACAACATAGAATTATCTCTCAAATAGCCTCTCAAGGAATCAATAAGCCACATACCAAGATCAATATTTGGAGGTGTGTGTACAATTATTTGTGTTTTTTTAGAATTAATATATGATATTTACAGTGTCAGATAAAATTTAGTCCACATATGATATTTGGAGGAGTTTTTAAAATTAGGTATGTTGTGATTTATATGTACAATATTCATGGTTTATTGCAACTGTAATCTGGTTCATCTATAATAGACTTGAAGTCATGCTACAATTAGATAGAGATTAGATTCTACAACCCTAGTTTGGAGGTGGACACCTCCACCCACAAGGAAAGCCCCCACCCCATGGAAAGCCGCCCCACCACCCATTGGATAGTCCCCTGGACACCACCCTACAAACTAGACACCCCTACCCCTACTAGACAGCCCCCACCCCTACTAGACAGCCCCCACCCCTTAAACACCACCCAACCCACTGGACATCACCACCCCTAGATAGCCCATACCTGCTAGACACCCACCCCCTTGATAGCCCAACCACCGTGGATAGCCCCCACCCCCTGGAGAGCCCCACCCCTATACACCTCCTCCCCATTGGACAACCCCCCTAGACACCACCCCACTCCATGGACACCCCCACCCCTGGACACCAACAACCCTAGGGATAGTGCCCACCCCTAGGAAAATCCTCACCCACTGGACACCACAATCCCCTTGGGCAGTGTATGCCATCTCTCAAATAATCTACTAAAATAAAAATTTTCATCGATCTAATATTTACTCAACAGCTGAATAATTTTCCTCCACATGTTTAAATGATCTTGTACATTAGTTTCTAGTTTTTAAAAGACATTTATTTATAAATATAGTATTTTTTCTTTTGTATTATGATTCTCAAATAGAGTACTACATCTGTTATGGTTTTAGATAAACTTAACCATTATCTTTAACTTACATATAATTTCAATAAAACATCAATATTAATGAATTTATTTTGATGAAATAACTATTAAATTATTTTAGTGAATGTCTAAAAGATGGATTTATGAAGCCAATAGGTTCTCAATATATTTAAAAAAATGGAGAGATTTTTATATTATCAATTTCACAGTGCTTCATATTGTGGTCCCATACACTACCCATGTTACAATTGTGTTGAAAGACCAAGGTTAAGCCATTACCAAGTTAGCTACCATAGAACCAAATAGGGTTTGTAAAAACACCAAAAATTTTTGTATCCCAATGTTGAGAAAATAAAATCTCAAATTTATAATGATCCAAATGAGGGGACTGGAATATAAAATTTGTTATATGATCAGTTTCCATTTATTCATCATCATGAAAAAGAAAGTTTTCTGACCTAATAAGTCATTGAAATATGCACACATGATGCATCTAATAAAAATTATGATGTTTCCATGGAGAAAAAATTGAATGATGTTGCCACAACTATAGTATATAGACAATGCGGTAAAATGAAAAAGCATAAATTTTTAATCTGACTATTTCATGGGAAAACTATGTATGGGATTTCTAAAACATCCATCGATTACATTATTAAATTCTTGATGGAAATAAATTCAGATGATGAAAATATTCCCTCAAACCACTATATGGCATTGAAGTTAGTTGAGGAACCTATTTTTTCAAAAAAAAAATATGCTTGTCCAAAATATTGCAGTTTATTCTAGGAGGAAAATGATGAACGAAATTATTTAATAAAATATGGCACATTCCGATGGAATCCTAAATCTAATGGAACACCATCCCATGTGCCAAAAAAATAACATGGAACTTTCCATTAATCCCCAAGAACTAGAAAATTTTTATGTCTACTAAAATATCAAAAAAAATCCATGGCACTATACTGAGAAAAAGGAGACTATTAATGAGTTGGTTCATCCTACAGATAAATTTTCATGGAAGATATTTCATGCTCTATATCATTAATTTGTAGTTGATGTGTGTAATGTGAAGATAGATCTCTCAAGTGATGTTTTAATCTGTTTAAGAATATTATTTCTTCAGATATCACATAGCTGGTTTTTATACACATTTATAACCTTCCCACATTGTTGTGTATAAAAAAACCATTCACTTTAATGATAATACTCATATTTAGACCTTTTGGTCCTAGAAATGATATAGACGTATACATTCAACATTTAATAAAATAGTTGAATTTTTTTTTGGAATGTTGGTGTGCGCACAAATGATACATTTTCAAATGACATATTTCAGATGTGTGTTCTGCTTATGTGGATAAATAATGATTTTCCTTCTTATGCAATTATGTATGGATAGAGCATGAACGGAAAACTATCATGTCTAGTTTGTATTAAGAATACATGATCTAGAATACTAAAACTTCATTGTAGTTTCTATATTACGGACATTGATGATTATTTCCATTGGACCATCCATATACAGATAATCATCGAAGATTTGACAATAACATGGAGGCTGATGATCCACCTCAAGGTGTATCTGGAACTAATGTGATTAATGAATTCAAAGATTCCATTATTTCATTTCGAAATTTTCATATGAAATATAGAAAGAGAAATAATGTTTTCACTGAAAAATATTATAATTGGAAGAATATAAATATCATCATTGATTTTCATTATTGGTCAACCAATTTGTTAAATCATCTCTTAAACAAAATTCACATTGAAAAAATAATTGTGAAATGTTTCTATCGATTATTATATGTGTTAAAGGAATGACAAAATATGATTTATGGTCTCATAGGGACATGGTGGATAGGGGAATCAGAGAAGAATTGCATCCTGTGAGTATTTGTGAAAATAAATGGAAAGTTCCATGTGCTTCTATATGTGATTAAACCTACAGAAAAAATCAATTTATGGAATTATTAGAGACTATTAATGTTCCTGATGGATATTCAAGGAAAATATATAAATGGTTCAACAAAATAAAGTTGAATTTAAAGTCATAGAAGACTCATTATTATCACATATTTCTACCTGAGTTGATTCAAATAGAAATCCATCATCATTCTTCCAATAATGTAAGGTGTGTTTTTTAAGTAGTTGTAATTTTTCAGAGATCATTATTCTAAGAAGTTTCCCATTTCTTTCTTACAAAAAACATTGGTAGATTCGAAATTAATTTTTTGTGAGTAAGAGAAAATATTTTCTCCACCAATTTTCACTTGCATGATGCATGTGACTATCCATATTCCAACTGAAATTCTTTTTAGAGGACCTATTCCTTTTCGTTAGATTGATCCAACTAAACAAAATATGTACACATTAACGTCTTATGTCCAAAATAGGAATAATATCAAATGTAAATTTGTGAATAAATACATGGATCAAGAATGTATGGATTTCCACTCTATGTATTTGTCTTATTATACTACATGAATGAGTATACCAATGAGAAATGAAGAATAATATAATGAGAAAATTGAACCCATATTTCCATCACATCCTCAAGCTGGAGGAATTTCTATATCATATACATTGACGACTTTAAGCCTTGAAGATCAGGAGATGAAACATTTCATAGTTTGGTGAAAATATGATTTTTTTATGACTACATCAGTTAAGAAAATTTAATATGTATATCTTATATATATATTTGTTAAAATACTCCTATTTTTATCTACAGGAAACCCATTGAAATGATAAATAAAAACAATCATTGATTATCATTGAGATAGAGGGAGACTTTTCGTAGAAAATAATTTTCTTCGTCGTTAAAATAGATGGTTAAAATATTATTATATAAAATAATTAAATCAATATTTAAAAATGTATAATATTCATTAATATTATAGGTATTGAGTTTGCTTGCTGAATCTATCTCTAAGGAAATATAATCTTTGGGTTTTGGTCCTAATACCATGGTTTGTTACTATAAATAATTTGTTATCAAAGGGTATATATTTATTATACATGAACGCGAAAAGAACATTTGATTAGAACAAGATGGTGTTATTTCTAGTACCACAACATACTATAATTCCAGTGCATCAGATAGTAGACCGCGATTTGAAAATGTAGGTTATTATGGAGTCGTTGAAAAAATAATAAAATTGGATTATTATTCTCATGGATGAGTCACGATGAAGAAACACCAGTGGACTGTTATAATGATGATGATGCTGGGAAATTTTATTGATTATCATAGATTTTCAGTAATTTATATGACTCACACTCTTGCTATCGATGAACCATATCTATTTCCATCAATTGAAAAACAAGTTTTTATGTAAAAGACCATGTTTGACCTATATTTTTTGTTATTATTGAATTAATTCAAATACATATTTTTGATGATGGTGATGGTGGAATTTACATCATTCCTACTGACATTAGAAATGATCCATTTTTTTATTTTGATGGATACAATAGAACAATTGGCAGAGTTGATTGTGAATCAGAAATTATATTGGGAAATATATAAAAGCATCCATCCCTATTATCAATTATTTTTTTCTAGATCGACATGGGTTGTTAAGGATAGTACTATTCAAAATTATTTAATATTGATTACAAATATGTTCTATCCAACTTCACCATTATGTTAATTATCAATGTTTATTGGTTGTAATTTTATTTGAATTGCATTTTCAAATTTGGAATTGAACGGTATTCAACCCTACGAAACCAACATTTCTACCTTGGGGAAAATTTCCATGTTTAATTTACCATGTATTAAATTAGTATAACTATAAGACCTCCTTATAAATTTTGACCATATAATGAACATGATGGCTTGTCTTTTTCTGCAAAACATATAAACAACCCTACATCATATACCTGGTATAAAAAAATTAAATTCATTCTTAAATTAGGACAAGCATTTACCTCAATTCCCTGTCAATTATTTTGTTTTTAAGGGTTGCACATTAGTTATCCTTTTCTAATTACCTCCATATTTTCATTCAAATGGTAGAAATGAAACCAATTTAACAGAGGCAACAAGAAATGATGGTGGAAATCAAACATAGCATGGTTGAGATGGACGTTCCACCACTAGTGCCTATAGTGATTATTTTATTTCAAATATATATTTAAATAATATTTAATGTCATGGGATTAATTTTGGTATCAAAATATTTGTAGGATAAACCTATTGGGAGACAATTATTTGATTTGTAGACTAGTATTGGTCCTAGTACTCAATATGTTCATAATAGAGGGGGTGGTATGAGAGCTTGGAGAACTGGTTGGCATAACAGATTAGATCATTCCCCTCCCACTAACATACCATCTATCACACATTATGATCTCTATGTGTCCTTAGGTACACACATGATATTTAGGTCGCCCATGTTTTCACCACCCTTTACATATTAGTCTCCTCACCCATCTTTACAATATCTGATGATGATTCCCACTCCCCATCTAGCATTCAACCATCCATCTGTGCCACCTTTTTTTCTTATAATTCCATCTCTCCGATATTTAGTATTACATATTCTTCAACTCAGGCTACCTAGAGTCTGTCCCTATGAAGCATACATTAGGACCCACTCCACCTTTATAGGGTGTTCCTTCAGTTTCTACAGATCTAGCAGTGCCTATTGATCAAACATATATAGGTATATTTATATAACCCTAAAAATATTTATACCATTATTTATTTTTATTATAACATGTATTGTTAACATATTTGTTTTTATTTCATAACAGATACATCTACTGATAGGAGGCGGGGCGAGGGTGTACACGCATGCGTGAAGTGTGGAACTACCACACCCAGTTATGGTGGACTAAAATGAATACAATCAAATGGTTTAAAAAATAGTTTATCAATGATAGAGTTTTTTGGTGATGCTTTCCAAATTTTCTGACATCATTCTTGTCAGCCTACTCTCAGGGATACAGTTTCTAAATGAAGTCAAGGATAATTATTAGGCATAGTTATGGGTAAAATATGTGTGTTGTTTGTTTAAATATGTTATTATTATTTATATGAATTTATATTTTAGTATTATCTTTCGTTACACTTCCCCAGTGTTGATGGTGCACAACCTACATGTCTAAATGATTTAGGTGAGATTTGGAGAGCCTATAAGTACGGGTTGAATATTGGATGATGTACTAAAGTTGGAACATATTTGTATGTGGTCCCAGTCATGGATGATTTTCCGATAAAATAGTATTGATATATGATTACACATTGTACGACTGTCCAATTTAAGGTATTAATCACATTTGTGATATTCAAATGAAAAACTTCATGTTTTGTGTTAATACTATGTTTTGTATTATTCAATTTTTAAGGAATCAGAGGGTAGAAATAAAAAAACATTATGCTAAAAAATTACTCAACATACTGGTGCGTACTATAATTCTAGATCATGAGATGAAGAGTGTATGATAGTTGATTATAATAATTATTTGCGACATTCACATTGTATTATTTCGCCTATAATTTATTTGATTAATGAAGTTGTTATATAACAATATTTATGAAATTAATTATTGGTAAACTATATATAATTGTGGTTTCCTACATTCAATGTCATTATAGATGAAAACAATGAATATTAAAGGACGTGTGCGTCGATGAAAACTGATTTTTTCAAGTAGAAGGAAGAAGGATTGAAGTGAGGTTAATGAACTGACTCACCAAATGATCGTAAGTTTTACTTTTTTTATTCAAAATTTTATTATCTATTTCCCAACATTATAATATATTTATTTCTGTAAAAGGTTTCTTTAAAGTCCCTTGATGCCGATGAACCTTAAATTTATGGGCCAATCGATAACTTACATCAGGTGTTGGGAGTTGATCACCCTGGTAGAGTATGCTGCCAACGTGGGGAGAGTATATTCACGATGGGGAATTTTCCCTCCTAAGTTATGAGTTTTACTAACATCGACATCCAGCACATTAAGGAAAATGATGAAAAGGCTGAAAAAGTGGCCATAGAGATAGAAGAAATGTCTTCTAGGGAAAACATATCATTTATGAAACTGGTTGATGTTTTACGGTCGATACTTCCACCAGAGGCCAGTACAGCTTGTGATGAATATATGTTTTTGATTCATTCTATATATGGTGAACTAGGTTGATATTCTAGTTCTGGTCAAGATGGTGGAGTGGATTAGGCCAAAGAAGAGGAGGAGGAGATTGAGATAGAGGAGGAGGATGAGGCAGAGGAAGTGGCTGAGGTGGAGTACAAGGGCGAGGAGGAGGGCATTTAGAAGGGAAGGTATGATGATGGGGTTGGGGGGTTAGGATGATGATGATTATGATGATCATGATTGTGACGATGGATAGATTGATCTTTTACATTATTGATTGATATTACTGATATTTTATGTTTGATGATTATTTGTGAATGAATATATGTGGGATTAGGTAGGTAAAAATATCTTTGTTTATTTATATATAAATAATAAAAAATGACTTGATGATTTGTTGTGACTGATTCACCCCTCCCCTGGACACCCCCACCCCCTGGACACCCCACCCATAGACACCCCAACCCCTTTGAATTCCCCCACACCCACTAGATATCCCCCCACGTCCATGGACACCACCCCACCCCCTATAAGAACCCCTACCCCCTTGGATATCCCCCCAACCCCTAGATATCCCCCACCCCCTGGACACCCCACACCTGGAAAGCCCCCACCACCTAGACACAACCCACCCCGATGACACCCCCACCCCCGGGATAACCCCACAGCCAGGACAACCCCCACCCTAGGACACCCCCACCCTTGGAAACCCTAACCCCTTTGGACAGCCCCCCCCTACTATAAACCCCACGCTATGTACACCACTACCCCCCATTGATATCCCCAACCCGGTGGACAGCCCCCACCCCCAAGACAAACCCACCCCCTTGACAACCCCCCCCCCCCATGGAAAACCCCCACTACCATGGATAACCCCACCCCCTAGACACCCCCACCCAATATATATCACCCACCCCCTTGTACATACCCCCAACACCGTAGATAACCCCCACCCCCTGGATAACACCCCAACCACTGGACACCCCTACCCCCCAGACACACCCTACCCCCTAGGACACTCCCAACCCCTGGACCCCCCCCCAACCCCATGGAAAGTCCTAACCCCCTAGACAACCTCTCCCCCCCACATGGACACCCCCACACCCTAGACACCACTACCCCCTTGGAAATCCCCCACCCCCTAGACAACCTCTACCCACTGGACCCCACCCCACCCATGGACACCCCTCCAAGACACCGCCACCCCATGGAAAGCCCCCAACCACTAGTCATACCCCCACCCCTGGACACCCCCACAACCATGGACACCCCCTACCCCATTGGAAAGCCCCCCAACCACCTAGACAGTCCCACCCCCCTGGACACCAGCCCAACCCCTAGACACCTCCACCCCCTTAACACCCCTACCCCCTGGACACCCCCAACCCCCTTAGACTGCCCCCCAAGCCCCTGGACAGCCATGCCTCTGGACACCATCCCACCCCTAGACACCCCCACCCCCTAGACACCCACACTCATTAGACACCCCTACCCCCTGGGTATCCCTCAACCCCCTGGACAATCCCCCCTTAAGGACATCCCCATAAACCCCTTGGACACCCACCCCCAAGACACCTCCACCCTAATTGTCAAACCACACCCCTTGGACACCCCCCATCCCCCTGGATAACCCCACCACCGCTGAAACCCCTACCCCTTGAAATGACCCCACCCCCTGGACTGCCTCCACCCTACTGGACACCCCTAACCCCTTGGACAACCTCATCCCTCTTGACAGCCCCACCCCTTGACACCACCCCAGCCCCTGGACTCCCCCACCCACTGGACACCCCCACACTCAGGGACATCCCCCACCCCCTGGAAAACCTCTACCCCCATGGAAAGCCCCCAAACACTGTGGATATCCCCCCACCCCCATGGACACTACCACACCCATAAACACCCCTCCTCAGGACACTACCACCCCCTGGAAACCCCCACCACTAGACACCCCTACCCCTGGACATCCCCCAACTCCATAGACAACCCCACCACTAGATACCCCCCCCCCTCTACCACCTTGGACACCACCCCACCCCCTGGACACCCCCACCCCAACCCCCTTAGTCATCCCCTCACCCCATTGTATAATAATTTAAAAGTGTTGTGTTTATGGATATATTTCTTTTCAGGGTGTTATGGCTTCAAGTGGTGTATTTCTTTGGGGCATTGGTGTTATTCTAAATTATGTATACTGTGTTGAAATTGCATGGGTTTTATTCTGGTGCAATACTATTTGGATTATATGTTTTTTATATGTGTTATTTTTAATTATATATAGAGTATTGCAATTTCATGTAATTGCACAAGTAATTATATATTGGATTGTTATTATTGTAGGAAATAAATTCAGATATATATATATGTTTGTTAACTATGAATTCGGTATAAAATTAATTATGAGTTCTGTAATTTGCAGATGGGGAGGCTGGTACTGCTTTTGAGCTGTAGCAACTCTATGCCAATAGTTTTAAAATCATTTTTATTAATGTAAAATTCCAATCTATACAAACGGTTTCTCAAACCATTCCTAAAATTATTTACCATTGGTTTAAAACCATTGGTACATACATGTTAACTAATTTTTTTCCAATGGTTTCTTCAAATAGTTGGTAATAAAATTTACCATTAGTTTAGAAAACCATTATTAAATATATAAATTATGATTTATTGCAATGGTGTAGAACCGTTGGTAATATTTATACCAACGGTTATACAAAACCGTTGGAATTATGTGTTTTAACATGACATACCGTAACAGTTTATGAACAAACATTAGGATATTTCTATCCCCATTTCTTAATTACCCAACAGTTTGTAAAACCATTGGTATATATTATAAAAATGGTTACCCAACCATCACCAATGGTTTTTTACTGTTGGTATATCATAGATTTCCAGCTGTTTTTTGTGTGTCCTTAGAGACATTGTCTATTTGGAATTACATTAGAGTACATTGGTGATGTAATATTTGGTTTTTTATAATTGTTTGACTCCATGTACTATTCTCTTTATGTTGTTTTATTTTGTTCATACTGAATTGTTTATGTTTCATCCACTGTTATTTGGAAAAAATAATTCCCTCTTTAATTTTGTGATATTAGAGGGGCTAATAATAAACCCATGGGGATAAATAATTCCCTTTTATTTATTTAAATGTTTATTAAGGTATTAGTGTACCAGGTTATGAAGATCAGTTTAGGATAAATTGAATTTGAGAGGTGTAGGTTGAGCATCATTCCTTGATGTCAGGGTGAAGTTTGTTCTATTTTTTAGAAATTAGAGGTACTTGTGAGTGAGTTCCTTCACATATATCATTGTAAAAATACTTAGATCACCAAGGGTAGTATATTTATTTTATCTAGATGATTAGTTTTTTCATTAGTCTTAAAATTGATTTGGATCAACTGAAATACCAATCTTTTATATCTATCTAGTGGGATTACTTTCCCTGTTTCTATTATGGGATTATTGATCAATATAATAATGTGAAATCATCAATTTAATTCAACAAAGTTTCGTATCATCATTCCTATGATAAAAATGTGAATAAGATCCAGGGGAACCAACTGATGAACCACAACAAGAAAATCTACCCTGGGATCATAATATGGTTGAGGTTGTGGTACCGGTCGTCCAGGATCTTGGATAGGCACATGATTCCATTCCCATTCATGATCCATCTATGGAATCTTATATGGATGATTCTCAGAATCATTTTTGGAAGTTAATTCATTATAATAAACATTAATTTAATATCTCTAATGATCCTCAAGAACCTGTGTACCATTTGTGAAGGAATTATATTTTCTTGGATTTCATGGAAACACCTAGAGCTATTACGGTGAAGTGATCTACCTTTATTCTTTAGGGACCTTGAAGGAGATAGTTCAACACAATGTTGATGTTGAATAAGCACGAGGGCATTGATTGGGAGGACTTTATGGTTAATTTCACTTACCATATCTATCAAGTGTTTATGGTTTTTGGTAAGGGTATGGAATATTTCAAACTCGAGTAGGAAGACAATAACATGAATGAATATGAAAATTACATTGAAATGATTTAGCAATTTTCACATGAGATTATATTAAATGAGATGATTAGTAAATAATTATTTAAGAAATAAAATTGATATTATATTTTTTCTAAGGTTTTTTTGATGAAGATCTATTACTGTACTGATCTGGTAGATATTAATTTCGTGGTTGAGTTTGACCTATAAATTAATTTATGGTTGAAGAGAGTCTATTTCTCTCACAGTGGTAGTTATGTGAATTCTCATAAAGGGAATATTAATCATGGAGAGTCTTGAGGAGGATCACTATAGATGGGTTCTTCTAGAACTCATGATGTGTCTTGCATTGGCTCTATGATTTTTCTCTAGTGTGGGAAGAATGGGCACTCGAAACTGGTTTACACTGAGGTACCCAATATATGTAGTTTATTTGCACACTCATATCACTTTCCGAAGTTATATCATTTAAATCATGATTTACATAGTTTCATGGGATCACCAACACCAATATATACCAGATTGAAATCAGTTGCTTTAATAACATATGTTTTCCAACCAGAGGAATCTAGAACGAATATTTTTCACGCATCAGAGAGTTCCCACTAGAGAAAGATGTGGTAACATTGAATGTGATGGGTACCATCTCTATATATTTATCATTACAGACTACATTTTTTTTGTTATAGTGTGGTTTCATTCAATTATATAATCTCTTATTTTGAATATTTTAAATCTTTTAAAAGAGATTTTATCTTATGTGATGAATATTTCTAGACCCCTTAGAATGAAGAGAGAGAAGAATCGTTGTTGTCTTATTTGTTTTTCCACATTATAATAGATCAATGTTACATGGTATTTATGTTTATTGATATGAATCCTCTTGATTTCAAATTCATTATGGATTTATTCATTTCTAATAAATCCCTAATTTATTCCTATCTTTGACTAGTCATTATTACTATGCCTGATGGGGTGTTCTGTATTATTCAGGGAGAATGGGACCCAAGGTCGTGTAGAGTCGATCCTTTTTTTCCAATGTTGGAGAATGTGATATCAGTGTTTTTTAACTGGATTAGGATTCTTAAATATGTAATCTCACTCTAGTTTTCATTATGTTTCCTATTGTTTTTCCTTTATATTTCTATAGTTTTCCACCTTTAAATAGATGTAGAGTTTTCTATTTTTTTAGTAAATACTACTTAGTCGATATTTATTCCCTCATACCACATGGAAGTATCTAAAATGAAGGCTATGAAGACTCATTTGGATGATATTTTAGAGAAATTATTTTTATGTCCGAGTGTGTCAACTTGGGTGGATCATTTAATCTTTTCTATGAAATCCAATGAAACAGTTATCCATTTTGTTGATTAACAAAAACACAATCGATTTATGGTAAAAATTGATTATTTTTTCCATGGGTTTATGATCAATAAATATAGTAGATATGGGTACTGAATTTTTAAAATATTAATATTATATATTGTTATCACCAGTTAAGAATGTCAGAATTTGACGTTTATATACCAACCATTCAGAGTAGGTATGGATATTTTGAGTACCTTTTCAATAAATTTGGTCTATCAAATGCTCCTACAGTGATTAAGAAGTTGATACCAAAAATTTTCATAGAGTACCTTGATATTTTTTTAAAAAAATTTGTGGATTAAATCCTTGTTTACTCCACATACGAGGAGGATCATGTTCATTATCTAAGGGCAGTTTTGGAATTGTTGAGAAATAAATGAATCTATACCATGAAATCCAAATGTGCATTCTAGATTGAAGAAGTGAATTTATTGTGAAATTTGGTGTTAGAACATCTAATCAAAGTGGACCCCAAAAAGCTGAAAGTTATTATTACATGGGAGAACCTACAATTTTTTTTATATTTAGAGATTCTTGGGTTTTGTTAGATATTATTTCCAGTTTCTAATGGATTTACCAATTTTGTCTTCCACAATGATCACTCTCAATTGAATGTAAGTGATGTCTTCTTGGGATGAGAAATGTTAGTGTTATTTTATTGATCTGAAAAATAATTTGACTACTAAACTGGTGTTGAATCTTACTATGTAATATCATGGTAATGGTGTATTTTATGATTCATCTAGTTTGGGTTTGGTCTATGTTCGTATGTAAGGTTATCATGTTGTTCCCTACGGATCTCGGTAGGTTAGGAAACATGAGAATAATTATCCAACCCATCAAATTGAACATATATATATATATATATATATGATTAATTCAGTTAAGACTTGGTTGTATTAACATCTACAAAAAAGGTTCACTGTGTTTTCTACCACAAAATATTGAGTTATTTCTTCACTCAAAAAGATTTTTAATAAAGACCACCATGTCAAATGAAGAAATATCCCAACAAGAGAAAATAATATCATACTACTACTAGTTCAAAAAAAAATTCAAATATATCCAAGTAGAAAACATGGGGAAGGTACAAATCCATTCTTCTATTCATGGAGTCCATCGACATATTCCAAAGGCACAAGGAGTAATAGAGTTTGTGTATACCCCCACTTCTGTCAAATAATTTGACCAAAATATCCTAGTAGCTTAGAGTGTACATTCTTATATTCTAGTACATACCTTGTTGAATCTCTAATTATTTGTGACATGAAAAGATGAGGTATACTAATATATTTTACTTAAAATGTAGGGATAAGTTTATATTTATATCCTAAAATACAGAGCATCATAACACTCAGATTAGTATGAAAACATGGATACTTTAGGAAAAGCTCATATAATTTATCCCATATAGGAGTATTATCATCATATTCTAGTAAAGGAAACAACATATGGACCATGATTAAATCTCTATACCAATCAAGGCTCACTAGGTGAGATAGGAACATGATTATCATATAAATTACCCAAAAGTATAAAGACGTCTTCCAATGTCCTGATATTGGACTCATCTCCAAATTCGTTCTAGGGATCAACATGTGATAGAGGTACATTCTTTATGAAAGGATCATATCCCTATAAAAAAGATCAATTACATACTACAATGAATCAGGATCAAACTCATACCCCCATTCAACCAGAGGATCATGAAGTGACATAAAAACAATCTCTAGGACATGCTATATTCTAGACATAAAAGATACAAAAAATATACCAGTAGATTTGAGGAGTAGAATCATATCCTAACTACAATTATATGCATCAATGATCATATTCTGACAGTGTATTCATATTCAGATCAGGCTCATATTCATATTCTAATCGAGTCTCTCCAACTGAGAGAAGAGGGAGCCCAGGGATGGGGTCACAGTCCAATTAATAAAGACCAAAAGAATATTCTAAAAGATGAGGATTTGACCCATATCTTCGTACTATATGAGGCACTCCAAGTGAGAGTGAGGCATGCCTCAAGATAGGATCATACAACTATCAGATAAACTCATTGTTGTACTAAGGAATCTTCTCAACTGTATGCTCTTATTCCCATAGCACCATACAGTTATCAAAATATTCTGATATAATTCATAGAGGAGGATTATATCCCTTCTCAACCACAAAAGATAGGAATAAATTTTCTTAACACTGTGAAGAGTATGTCCCATACCCCTAACATACTAAATGAAATGTTTCCTTGATATTTTTTTAAGAAACATTCTCAACACCCCAAGGGTGCATCAACTCTTCAACTGAACTAGACGGTGATAATTACTAATATATTCTTACCTGTGATTGTGTAGATATGGATCACTGAGAAACTACTCACAACATAAAATACCGTCAAACTTCCCATGGTTATATATTAAAAAAAATCAAATCATATCTTATTTGAGAAACCTTCATATATATAGAGACACAAAAATATCAAGCACCTTTGCATAGAAATATTTTCACAATAATTTTTTTGACCATATAGTGTTCACCTTAAACCACCAGTAGTGCTTCACTAAAATATAAAAGTGACCTAAAGAGGTAACCTCTATAATATTACCCTGGTAAAGGCATGTAGCTTTGATGAACAAGAGAATGAAATGGGGATATATAGAGTTTGATTCATAAGAAACCTCCAAAAAAATCCCAGACACACTTCCACATTCAATTACAATATCTAAATGATTAAAAATGGAGTTTCACAGGACATCTTGAAAAACTAAAATTTAACTATATAGTACTCATACATACCACGTGATGTTAAATTGTATGGAACATGTGCAAGACACATGCTGTTAAACAATTCAATACATTTCCTAGCAATTAACATAAAACTATACGGATCAAGTCATAAAATCAAGACTTTAGACGGAATTTCCTATCTCATATGTACAAAATGACGCCAGACAAAAAATATCTTCCTAGATGATATTTTCTAAAATGAACAACATATCACGACCAAGAAGCAAGACATTAATCCACACAAAATCTGAAAAACTAACCACATGATGCTAAAATGTATAGAGCACATCCTCATCACATGAGGTTAAACTAAAAAGATACCCCAATGGTTTATATTCATTCATATAGGGTGACCCGAATCCTCACCATAAGACACTAAAATGAATGTATGATATCCTATTTTGATAACATTAAACTATCAAGTTCTCTCGATATTTTGTGGGTTAATTCTTTCAATCACATTATATGCCGTGACACCCAAACATCTAGCCTTAGGCTCAGACATAGGATTAATTTCCATTCATGCCATTTTATCCTATTTCTTACTATACAATGTTAAACTACCCATAACATTTCCTTACCGTTTCATGTAAAACTACATGGAACCACGATATCCATCTTCATTCTGGTAGAGGGACCTATGCCCTTACTATAAGATGTTAAACTTCATGGTTTCTATCCTTTCCACAATACATTAAATTGCGTTGGTTTCATAAAAATATGAATGGAATGATTACCATTTCAAAGGTATATGTAATGATTTCACTAGACTCTATCTTCTTCCAACCACCACATGATGAAAAATTCTGATATCGTATCCTTAATCTCTACTACACAATGATAGGGACCCTTACCATTCATTTTTTTCTCACACTAAGAGTAGCTCACGTGAACTTATGAATTATATAAAGGGATTATTCTAGGAACAAGGAATATCTGATCACGATAGGGTTATCATGGTACTAAATACAATACCATAAATAGAATACCATGTGTCCTCACCACATGACATTAAATTGCATGGTTGATTCCATTTACACAACAGAAATTAGTATATTGTTGTGGACTTCTCTCTAGAGGACCAATATTTTTATTGATTAGTATCCCACCACACCTCCATTATATAACTACATGTTACTTGATTCCTAACATAAACAGATCAAATATTTATGACAAAATCACCAATCTCAACCAAGCTACAAAAATCAATGAAAACAATTTCTACCGTTATTTATGGTTCAGACCTGCATAGATAGTTTCACTTTAAAAAAAATGTGCCTCTTGGTTCCTAACATCACAAAAAATGTAGTGACTCCAAAATCATCAATCCTAGGACAAGGTAAAAAAACTAATATAAAATTTAACCCTATCTATACAAGGGCCCATCGATAATTATATTTTTTCCTATATGTGAGTCAATTATATGGGTTTCAAGTATTTCATATAATATATCATTGATATTTTATCCAAATTGGTTACCAAATCATTTCCGTGTGATAATAAACCTCAAGAAAAATTTATGTACCGCTATATGTAAATCTGCTATGAAACTTTTGCTGCAACATAACATGAAACAACAAGGGATCATAGGAGTTCATACTATAGGTTGTTAAATGTACATAGATCATCATCAAATATAATTTATTACCATATAGACACAGGATCATTAACTGAATCATCTATGTTATGGGGTTTTTTATCCATCATTTATTTACCAAAATCTATATACAAAATATCATGTATTGTGTTCCTCGAGTTATAGAAAAACATTCATGGACCTGGGAAAAGAAGAGAGGTGTCTCTACATAACCCTGATATAGATACATAAGGGCTGAGACCTACCGATCTGAGATATTGTGTCCTAATAAAGAGGGGTTTCCAATCTATATGATCCTGATTTTATTTTTGAAGATCTCAACAGATAAGGGAATTTTGTTCCCTCACCGGTATAATTGTCCCATATCAGTACACTTGACCTGAGAACATTATGTCATGATTTACAACATTTAAAACTACCATTATGATAGATGTTGGAGTACTCTTGACCCTAGGTATCCTAATTTGGTTGTTTTGTATCATCCCGTATATTAGGTCTATGTGCATCAGAATCATAATCTACATGAACATTGGACTAATATATATAACCAAAAATTTCTTCTTATAATGGTCCAAATCACAAGAATATAAACTCTTCGATAAATATTCATAATACACGAGAGGATGAAAAACAAAAAGGGAGGACTAAGAAAAAATCAATTCTATTCATTCTAAACACATTATCTGTAGTGTTTTGGAAGATAAATAGGAATCAAATACTGAAGGTATGATTTTTATAGGGATTACTCTATACCATTAAATATCCATGTGATTATTTATGGACCACATGGTTCACTAAAAAAGGTCGAGTGATGAATTTTCATATCTCTTTGTCATTATAATATGATTTCTTGTTGGTGAAACAACATTTAATGTGTGAAAAAAATTATTGGTTATTACATTCTCCCTATGTCAGAAATCCTGATTTGAGTGCATTATGTCACTGAAAACTCTTCATATACATTGTTATATAAAATATATCACTTTTTTATCCTTGAAACTAATTCATAAGTTCATAGGACCACCAAGGCAAGACATCTTTTTCTAATATAATTAATTTCAGATTAACATGAGCCTAACATCACCATGGAAAACAACAACAATTGATGGAGTTCTAGGTCATTCCCTGTATGATTTTTCCATGTAATCATCACCCGAGTACATTGAACAGTGATTTACAATCCACCTAACCAAATTATTCCTATGTATTTGACACTATATACATATGTTCATATTGTATTGTACGCTTTATTAGAGTAGTAATGTGATACACCATTGTTGAACCTTATAAAGGCCCAGACCACCTTGTTAAAAACCACATGGAATAGAGATAAAAATTCACATTAATAGATATATTTACTTAGGGTTTCATAGCCCTTCCTATATTACTTTTCATCTATACCCAAATTCATTTTCCAGTTGCTTGAGTCTTCAAAAATCTCCCATGGCCTTCGAGAAAGAGTGGGCATTATCTCTACAATGACATAAATATAATCACTAAGTACTCATGACTAATGGATTTTACCTACCAATTTTAGGCATATATTATTTATAGGATATGAAATATAATCCTCTTGAGCCCTGGTGACACCATGGAAGAATTCCAAACCATTGGGTGTCATGGATCATCCCTAGAATGTATGCAACATTCCATGATTCCTCGATTCAATCCCATAAGAACATGATTTAAAAAACACATATTCCAAATATCTAAGTGAACACTTAATTCCCTTTATTTTAAACATCATACTCTATTACTCCTATAAAATTTTTCAAGACCCTTGGATATGAGTCGATAACCCTTTATTTTTCTATGCTAGAGATGCATATAGTGTTTTAACTACCATGACAGTCCATTTTTTTAAAAGTCACTTATAATGGGAATGTGTGAACCCATTACAACTCCATCAAGATTCCATCAGACAAAAAACAACAAATTCATTACATCCTACCCATATAGAAGTCCGAAAATCCTCCATATTTGAAAAACTCAAATTTCAACAATAAAAAAACATCCAATTAAGGTCAAAGAACCACCCTGAAACCTATTCTCACCAAAGTTGATCACATCTACAAATTGACATCCACAGAACATCTTCATCACAAAAGAACAATACCCCACACCAAGAATACCTTGAAACATGGGAATGAAATAAATGGATGAAACTAGACAAATAAAAACAGGGAAATAAAGCCTTATAAATCATCAACGCTAATGCAACCATCGTCATCATCCCCAATCAAAAAAAAATTCAGTGACCTCATGATCCCCTCGAACCCTCCAACACAATGTGATATGGAAATGCTCCACGAAAACTAGTGAGCTATCGGGGAAACCTGCATCGAATAAGTTCATGGCCAAATAGTCCACCAATCATAACAATACCTTCTCCTTGGTCAACCATTATACACCACCACCTCTGCCATTTTCCATCACCACATCCACACAAAATCGATGCTCCTCGCCTGAACCACCATGAATAGATCACCACAACACACCACACACCAAAATCATCCTTTGGACCCTAACACCCGACCAACTGAGAATGTGTATGTTGTCTTGGGGTTTATAGAGGGACGAGCATAGAAGCTTCCACAGCAAGCCACCGAGAGGATGCACAATCCGTTAAACCGTCAACCAAAAGAGAAACCAGCACCCACAAAATTCCACAACAAAGACATAATGAAATTTAGAAGCATCAAGAAAAATGACGGAAAATGATATTGGAAGACAAATAGATACTAGTGCAGAAAGAAATCGGGCGATGAAACCCTAGACGGAACAAAGAGATTGAAAAAATAGGGGTTGACTCCCGAATGAAGATAATACATGTCACTGAGAAATACAAAACCAATAGTCAACTAAACCTAAAACCTTCGAGTCTCCACGTTCAGGATCTGACCTGTATAGAAGTATTGGAGATCAAGGTTAGAGTGTAGAGGAGATGAACTGGAATAAATATAAAGAGACACGATGTAGAGGGATGTGAGGGGGATAAAACCGGAGATGGAACAAGAGAGAAGAATATAGAGCCCAGAGATAGGAAAAATGAGAGATAGTACCATAAAAAATAGTAAAACATATGATTAAGATAGATGAACCTAAATTATCATGCGTTAATGGTATGATCTAGAGACTCTAAAAAACATCATAGTAAAGATATGGATTTGTGACCTAAAAATATCCAACTGATGAAGGTATAATGCTCACCAGGTTGAAAAGAAGAAAAGGTAGTATTAGTATACAATAGAGTGTCTTCTCATTGGACATGCTATATAAGGGATCTAGTCAATATTCATCATCTACAAAATATAATAGGCACAAAAAAATTCATGTTATAAACCATTAAGAAGGAGTTCTAGGAGAAATCCATGTTTATAACCTATAAGTATTCCTCCATATGAATCTTAGTTAATATTTATGGAAAAACATAAAAAAGATACAAATATTGTTGAGACAAATATCTGTACTTAGAAAAAATCAAGTTATGCTTGATAAATCCACTAACATAGTCAACTGTTTGAGCATTTTACCTTTGAGAAGGGTACCATGACCAAATTATATTTGTAATTCAGATAATCTCAAGACAACTGGATGAATTGCGTCAATGAATAATTATATGTCAATGGGAATTCATGAAAATTTCTCAAATAGAAACATATAATATGTTAATATCTCACATCCTTGTGATTGTATCTTTTTGGTGATACACTAAAAGGATGGTATCATGGATGATCCAATAAACATATCAACCTAACCATAGTTCTATACCTAGAATTTCCACACAAAATAGTTACATTACCCTTCCTACATATGAGATAAAACTATGTGAGGACATTCATTATAGAATTATTTATCCATGAACCTATGTTCCCTATGCATGTGTTTGATCTAACTAATGGTGTAATTCATAAATATGTATATATTGATTCAAATTTTCATAGTATATTTAGAAATGTCCATGTACATTACATTAGATCTCTCTGCATGTTTTTTTCAACCAATCACTATTTCACTATAGAATCCATATACATTCCAATTTGTGGGTATCCATTCCCTAATCCAATGATACATACTATATTGCATTATGCCATGAAATCATGTACAAGAGTCTAATCATCATAGAATATTAGAGTTCCTTATTCCACATATTTGGGTGAAAACCTCTTCTGGGTCCCAATATCAAACCCAATTTGATGTTCAAATCTATGAAAAGGAGAACAATGTTTACCTTAGAATCTTATTATTTTCATTCCAAATGAATCTCATTGTGGGGATATTTTTTTGACTCCCATAATTTTCAGTCGTTTATTATGTCTTGATGAATTTAAAATATTGAAAGGAATTTATAAACTTTGATATTATTTGTATAATTTATAAAAAGTTTTCAATTATGGATTTGATCTTCTCAATATGGGAAATGTGGTTGTGGCTCATATTCCTTTTACAATATATTAGTTTAAATATATCTATGATGAAAACATATTTTCTAAAATAGGGACCGTATATTACCAACATTCCTATGCCTATCAACCTTGGCCTATACACGAGTTCGCTAAACCATTACAAGGGAGAATGCCTAGCTAGTTTGGGAACATGTAGTATAGGGTGCATATTAAAGGGCATGAAAAAGAGAGGTGAACTGATCTCCATAGGGAGGAGTTCAACATGGTCGATGGTTCCACCATGCATGGAATCACAATGGAATGATTTTTAAGATTTTAGAACCCCAATCACAGCCACTTTATTTATGAACCACAATGGTAGCGCCGTAGAATTTTGATGTGGGAAGGGATCTTAAGACACTATTCACATGATTAATAAGACATATAGAAGAAAACCTATTTGATCATTGATCCTAATAAGCAAGACCATCAAATTAAAATCCATTGAAAATCACATGTGTTATTCTTACTATAGATGATTCCTTGTCCATTCGAGCATTTGTAAAACATCCACCATAATGAAATAAAAATTATTTCCAAATAAAACTGATGTAAGATACAAAAAGTTTCCTTTAATGTCTTTACGGAACTGGTTCTACGATAAGATCTAATTGCAATAACAAGTGGCATGCCCCAAGAGAATCCACCAACACAGAAATCCACTACATGGTGATCTTTTGATCATATGATCAAAGTGAATACAATCACCAAAATCACAGGATGATGTTTATAAACCTGTGACCCATCTGTATTATGTATGTTTTTTTATCTTAATTAATGCTGATTTATCAAAATATCTCATGTCGATTTACCGAAGAAAACTAATTGAACGAAGATCACATGAAGTCATCTTATTCTCATGTGACATCGATCTGACGACGTCTCCACCACCTCATCCAATTGATGTGGAATCCTCCTTGTGCAGAGAAACGGACAGATTGGCCAACATTGACATATAAATACCCATACTCCACCTAAAACACATGTGAGGGGAGAATATGGAGTATCAGATAAAGAATACATAGGAACACAATGTGGTGATGATAATCCCTGGAGAACCTCATTAGGTGATTGTAATTACCCTCCATATGATATTTTTATGATCAGAAGATCACATGATTAATTGAGAATCTTGTGATTCCTAGTTTATATGATTTACTCATTAGATAAGGTGATTCCCCATTGGGTTCATGACTTCCCCTTTCAAGACTTTCAGACATGTCGAATGTTCTCTCGTACATCCAATGTAATTGTTCATATGTCCACCAATGGTATTTATTCAGAACACATGATCTAATGACTTATTAAATAACTTGAAATGTGGTAACACAAGAATGTAGACTTTTGGAGAACCCATAACGGTTCACGTATGTATAAACTAGTGGTCGTGAAACCCATGATCTTGAGAATTACAAGATACTTTTTTCTTGTGGTGATTGAATATAGCCCTAGAGATGGTTTCCTTATCATATAGAACCCCATATGTTTTTTGGCATAGTTTCATAATTCATTGCAAGACTCCATGGAGGCCATGTGATTCTAGATATCTAATTCTGGTTCAGATAGTCATATCATGTGGAAATTCCTGGATAAAACTCCATCTTTTAAGTGATTCCAATATTGGTATCCTTAGGAAACAAATAATATGAATGAAATCTCTCTGTTATGGGATGTCACAGGTCCATGTCCATGGAACAAAAATACCATGTACTTGAGTCTCAAATTCCATTTTCCATTCTTCTCCATGTATCATACACCCACATCCTTTCTTGTGGTACAAATAAGATGTCTCTATATACATTGACCGGACCCATCAAATGACATCATGAATGTCATATGAATCTCATTAGTAATCTAGAATGGTGTAGTAATTATGAGGATTGTCATGAACATAAATTTCAGGTTATAATGAATATGGAATTATGGTAAATTAGATTCCACTTATATGATAATTATTGGAAATGTGCGTCTAACCTCAGATCTTATACATTCATTCCTCTATAATAGATCATTTCTCATATGGATGAGGAATGATCCTTAGGGTAAGCAACATAAAATGCGAGGAAAAGAACGTGACCATAGATATGTTATTAAGACACCATCACATGATTAATTTAAGTTTAAGTGATCTCAATATTTCTAACTGATCTCATGATAACTTTAGACAAGATGATATATGTCTCTTTGATAATATGATAATCATTAAACAATTTTGATTGATATCATGGCATGTTATTGAAATTTTGTAATTATGATACGATAGACTAAGGAAAATCCTAGTTGATCTAGTGAAAAATAGTTAACATACATTCCTTTTCACAAGAAAGGGTCTAGAAAATCTCTATTGACTTTATGAAAACTTATCGGCATGACAACATGATCAAGAAATTTCCCATTGAATTTCATCATTTTTATGGGACATTCTGAATAGAAGTCATGTTAATAATGATAATGTATATAGGTATGTCAGTATTTACCTCTATAAGACCCCAAACATGAATTCATATGTTATGGATTGAATATTATATATTTCCACTTTGTTAATGAAAAGACATCCTAGATAAGTCAATTGACCAATAAGATACATATTTATGTGTTATTCGTGTCATATTGATGCCATAAACATGTCCGAAAGACAATCAATACATGTCTAATAGACATCCACCTCAAGTTAAGAAGATCCCCAAGACATGTCAAACTCATCCAGAAGACCCACATGTTGAGTCAATAAGGTTTTCCTTATGACTTTTCCATTCCTTATTGTTTTGAAAATCAAAAACACCTTACCTTTAAGAAAATTATTTTCTTAAGGAAAATTGAATTCATAAGGAAAATTGTTTTCTTAAGGAAAATTGCTTTTATAAGGAAAATTTCTTTTATAAGGAAAATCGCTTTTATAAGAAAAACCATCCTTATCATTTTTTCATCCATATTTTTCTTAAGTATGAGATTCGGATTCATTTCTAGTTTCTCAGAATCGTTGAAACTTTGATATGAAGCATTCTGTTTTAGGATCCGAATTCTGGATAAGAACTGTAAGGAAGTTTTATTCCGAATTCCGGATACGAACTCTGACTAAGTTCTACTCCAGACTCAGGATATGAATCCTTATGAAGTTCGACAATGAATTATTATTACGAATTCTGATGACGAATTCTCATTCTGAATTCTAATGAGGAATTCTCATTACGAATTCTAATGAAGAATTCTCATTACGAATTCTGGTGAAGAATTATCATTACGAATTCTGATTAAGACTTCTCATTACGAATTCTGATGACGAATTCTCATTCCGAATTCTCATTCCGAATTCACCTATTAAATAGAATCTGATTATCTTTGTTTTATACACTCTGAATTAATTCAGACTCTGAAAAATATTTTGGTTAGACTTCAAACTTTTATTCTGCTTACACGTCTATAATTTGTCTACTCTTTATTATTTTCATTACACTCCGAACCTTCACTCCGAATTTTTCATTCCGAACTTTTGAGTTAGTTTTTAAAATGATGTCGTACATTCTGTTACACTTTTTTTGTTATAAAATTATGTCGTCTATTTTGTTATAAACCAATCGTTGTCTAAGTGACACGTGTACAGGTCCCTCTGATCTTTAAGGAAAATATGACCGTTGGAGAAGGATCCGACCATACCTATAAATAATAGCTCATTTGAAAGAGCTCATGGCAAAAAGGCTGACTGATCTTCGAATCATGTGATTACATACTTGAAGTGATTTCTAGAGAGAGGGGCTCTTATTAACTCTCAATGCTTTGTGCGATTCCGAATGTTTGTGATTACGTTCGAGGGATTTCGGGGATAGGAAGACAGAGGTGCCGACTACCTTAGAGTTCTAGGGCTTCCTTACTGGGGAAGACAGAGGTTTCCAACAACCTTGATGTTTATGGCTTGTGGGGATAGCAAGACAGAGACTCTGATCTTCGTATTGAGGGCTTACCCTAGTGTGGGTAAGACAGATTTGCTTTAAAGTATAAATCAAGGGACCTTTATCCAAGGTTGTTGGATACCCTTCTCTTTGGGTTAAAAGACATATATTTTGTTACTAGTAGTTCTACTACTTGTTTATATTCCGTTGCATTTTGTATTATAAGGAAATTATAACTTTCTTTTACTTCCTTACTTGTACTCTGTTTCATTTAGATTCTATACACTTTAAGGTAGAATCTCATATTGTAATCTTTTGTTAAGGTTCTATTTCCGGAACCATATTTCCGGAACCTACTTTCGGATTCTATTTTCAAGTTCTGTTTGTTGTTAGAGGTGTTGTGAATTTGGTAAGTTTAACTTTGTTAAACTTAGCCTTTTCCTTTTCTTAAGGAAAACATAGTTATGCTCAACTAACTTTAAAGGTTCCAAAATAATTTTTAAACTGTACAATTCACCCGCCCCTCTTGTGTATTGAGCATCTACATCACTATTTCGATCCTACAATTGGTATTAGAGCTGGTCTATGAAATTATTTTACTCACATACATGTTTTTCTTGCTCACTTTATCATTCCGAACGTTCCCATTCCAAACTTTCTCATTCCGAACTTTTTTATTACGAAACTTGTCTACTAACAAGTTTGTGTATCGAATGATTTTTCTAGTATGGTAGGAATCAATGTTGCTTCAATTGATAATATGAATCATACAAGACCACCAATCTTTGATGGTAATGATTATGAATACTGTAGAGATCGTATGAAGACCTTTGTTATCAATACTGTAGTGGATAGCTTTGTTATGCTTACTGGTGATTACAAAATTCCTAACAAGGAAGTTAGAACTTTTACTAACCAGGAAAAGCAAGAATATCAACTCAATTATAAGGTACACAATAATCTACTGTGTTCATTGACCAGAAATATATATAGCCAATTTTCTTCTTGTGATGCAGCTAACTGTATCTGGAAGAAGTTAGAGGTTACACACTTTGGAACTTCTAATGTGATTGAGACTAGAAGAGCTATGCTTAGAGCTGAATATCATGGATTCAATTTTCCTTATGGTGAACCAATATGTAAATTTCAACAGAGATTTATGACTATCGTTAACAGCTTACAATCTATGGGAGAGAAAGGTCTAGATTATGAAGCTCTTGTGGATAAAATAATCGATATTATGCCAAATGAGTGGGAATCCAAGAGAATAGCTATAGATGAGAACAGGAAGGTCACTCAAATTACTCTTGATGAGCTATTTGGAACTCTTCTACAACATGAAACTAGAATGAAGAGAGATGCCGAGAACATCAAGAAGAAGAATGGAAATGGTATTATTTCTTTTACAACAACCTCAAATCAGATTAAAGCTACGAATCCTGAGAGAGTAACCAGATCCAAGTCTAAGAAAGTTATTTTCCAATCCGAATCTAGTGATAGTGATGTCTCTGAAAATGAACTAGAAAATATTGTTCGATGGATGAACCAGATAGCTGGACAATGAAATTTCCAATCAAAGTATAAGAAAAAGGACAGGAAAGATAAGAAATATGGAGAAGTTACTTGTTATGAATGCAAAAGAGCTGGACATATTAGACAAGATTTCCCTATGCTCAAAATGAATGAATGAAAAGAAAGGCATTCTGAGAGGAACAGAAAGAAGTATTATAAAGACAATGCTAAGAAAGTTTTGAAAGCTAATGACACCTGGAGTGCCAGTGGTGGTGACTCTTCAGATGAATCTTCTAATTATGAATCTTCAGGACAGAAGAATCTTGGTCTTATAGCCAGATTACCTATTGATAATCATTGTTTTATGGATAAGGTACGAAATGCTGAATCATTGACCAATGTTTCTTTAAATTCCAATGATTGTAAGTATTATAACTCTTTTGATGAAGAATCTTCTTCTGATGAAGAAAATACTTTACCTACTTATGAAGAAGTCTCTAGGTTTGTTGAACTTCATGTGATTGAGAATTCCAAACTCAACAAGAAACTTGATAAGGAAAATTCTATAATTCTATTCTTATGAAAGAGATATCAGATATTTATAAAGATCTTGATAGGAAAAATACTTATTTTGAAAGTATTTCAAAAATTCTTGAGGAAGTAAGTTCTGAGAAGAATAAACTTTCTATGAATTAGAAAAAGTAATTTCTAAGAAAAATGTTTTCGAGCATAACTCTAGTTCAAAAACTAATGATTTTGAGGATAAAAACTTGGTTATAAAACTCAAGTCCGAAATTTTTTCCTTAAAGAAGTGTTTATCATACTTTACCCATGGTAATGAAAATTTTGATAAGATGTATTCCCAAATACGACCTTTCAGAAATAAATCTGGATTTGGTTATACCCATGAAAAACCATTTTTTAGCAACAATTATTTTGTTCCTCAAAGTGCCCCATTTTGTACTAAATGTCAATGTGGTGGTCACTGGGAAAAGAGTTGTTCCTTAAACAAAACCCAATCCTTAGGATTTCAAAAAGCTTACTTTTCTAAGAAGATATGGGCACCTAAAATTTTATTATCTGGAAATCTCGGATCCAAACAAGTTTGGATTCCGAAAGTCTAATTTTCTTCTTGATTTCAGGAAAATAAAGAGAGTACCAACAACAATACATGGTACATGGATAGTGGATGTTCCCGGCACATGACAGGTAAAAAAATCTATTTTGAAAAGATTATCAAAACGAAAGGAGGAAAGGTAACTTTCGGAGATAATGCTAAGGGAGAGATTCTTGGTATTAGTAATATTGTTCTTCTTGGTAAAACCTTGATTTCAAATGTTCTTTTTGTTAAGGTTCATAATCACAACCTCATTAGCATAAGTCAATTATGTGATGAAGGTTACCTTGTGAATTTTAGGAATGATAAGTGTTTAGTTCACAATTCCAAGGAAGATTTTATTCTCTCAGCCAATAGGAAATAGAATGTCTACACTTTGAACTTAGAAGACCTCAGAAGCCAAGATTTACCTTGCCTAAGTGCAATGGAAGATCATTCCTAGTTATGGCATAGAAGACTAGGACATTGTGACCTTAAGAATCTATGTAAACTCTCTAATAAGAAACTAGTTAAGGATCTACCGGAGCGTAGATTTGATTCTTCTATAGTTCTTGATCCTTGTAAATTTGGTAAGCAACATAAATATAGTTCTAAATCAATCGGTGAAGTCTCAACAACCGATGCATTACAGTTAGTGCACATGGATCTTTTTGGTCCAACACAAACTAGAAGTATTGGAGGCAAATACTATGTGTTTGTTCTAGTTGATGATTACACTAGATTTACTTGGGTCTGTTTTCTAACAAAGAAGTATGAAGCATTTTCCTATTTAAATAGTTTTATAGCTTGAGTTAAAAATGAGAAAAACCTTCCATTGAAAACTATTCATAGTGATCATCGAGGAGAATTTCAAAATTCTGATTTTGAAACTTTTTGTAGTAAGAAAGGTATTACTCACAATTTTTCAGCACTTAGAACTCCTCAACAGAATAGTGTAGTTGAAAGAAGAAATATAATTCTTCAAGAAATAACTAGAACCTTGTTGAGTGAATATTCTATAGCTAGACATTTCTGGGCTGAAGCTGTAAGTACTGCTTGATATACTATTAATCGAGTTTTGATTAGACCTTTTCTTAATAAAAATCCTCATGAGTTATAGAATGGTAGAAAACCAAGACTATCTTACTTCAAAGTTTTTGGTTGCAATCTATACATTTTGAATACTAAAGATAACTTGCATAAATTCACACCAAAATCTGATGAAGGGATTTTCTTAGGCTATTCCACAACCTCTAAGGCTTATAGATTTTTTAATAAAAATACTTGCACTGTTGAGGAAACAGTACATGTAAAATTTGATGAGTCAAATCCTTTTGTTTTTAAAACATCCCTACCTACATCCTTGGATGTGTTTTCAAAAACTGATTGTCAACCTTTGATAGAAGAACCTTCTAATAATGAAATTGTTCAAGAAGATATTCCTGAAACATTTTCCCCAGAAGACTTTCTACCCTTTGTTGATGAACATGTTTTACAAAACCCAAATCTGGTGTTTCTTAAGAATCATCCTAGTAATAGTATCATTGGTGATGTAAATAAACCTATAAGGACTATAAGTTCCTTATGAAATGAAGTAGAATATCTAGAATTACATTCCCATTTAGAACCAAAAAGCACTAATGAAGCTTTAGGTGATGATGATTGGATCAAAGAAATGAAAGAAGAACGAAATGAATCCAAAAGGAATAAATTCTGGACCTTAAGCATGGTATGATAGACTCAGTGGATTTTTGCTTCAAAATAACTATGGTAAGGGAAATGCAGATCCAATTCTTTTTATAAAGAAAGATAAGAAAAATGATTTTATTGTTCAAATATATGTTGATGACATTATATTTGGTTCAACTCATCAATCTTTGACTGACTCTTTTGCTAGTGTAATGAAATCTGAGTTTGAAATGAGTATGATGGGTGAGTTAACTTTTTTTCTTAGATTTCAAATTTCTCAGAAACCATAAGGAACCTACATATCTCAACATAAGTATATTAAAGATCTTCTTAAAAAGTATGGTTATGACAATACTATGAGTATAAGTACTCCCATTGGTACCTCAAACTCTTTAGATCTTGATGAAGCTGGGAAACCAGTAGATCAAACATCTTCTAGAGGTATGATAGGAAGTTTACTATACTTTATAGCTAGTCGACCAGACTTATTGTTTTCAGTATGCTTATGTGCAAGATATCAATCCAATCCTAAGTAATCTCACTTAAAGGCGGTAAAAATAATTTTTCGCTACCTTAAGGGAAACCTGGATCTAGGATTATTTTATATTTCTGGAAATGATTTTTTCTAAAAATATTTTCTGATGCTGACTTTGGTGGATGTAGAATGGATAGAAAGAGTACATCCGGATCATTTAATTTTATTAGGAGATTCATTAGTTTCTTGGTCCTAAAAGAAGCAACATTCTGTAGCATTTTCCACTGCTGAAGCTGAATATGTAGCAGCTGGAAGTTGTTGTGCTCAAGTGCTGTGGATGCAACACACACTCAATGACTATGGCTTGAGTTTTACTAAAACTCAAATTTTGTGTGATAACACAAGTGACATTACCCTTAGTAAGAACCCTGCACATCACTCCCGTGAAAAAAACATAGATATTAGGCATCACATTCTTAGGGATCACACACATAATGGATTATTCTTCAGTTTATTGGAACGCAAGATCAACTTGCTGATATTTTCCAAAAATCATTTCCTCCTGATAGATTTGAATATATTAAATAGAAGTTAGGAATGATAACCGTAAGGTAATCCTCCTTAATTAAATTTCTGTTGAAAAAGTCTCCTTACAGCAATAAACTCCTTTTCATAGGGGGAGTACATTTTATTGTTAGTTTAACAAGGTTTTTCAAAATTTATTTTCAAAACTTTTCAGAACGAAGATTTCTGGAATTGGATTTCCGGAACTACAATTTTCCAGAATGAACATTTTTGTACAGAAGACTTCTGGAATGGAAGTGTTCGTATTGAAAACATCCGGAATGGAAAATTTCGTACTGGTATTTTCATAAAGGAACATTCGTACTGGATATCTCTTAATATGTTTTTTTTAAAATCTTGGAATGTGTTTTTGTACTGAATTTGTTTTTCATACTGAGGTTTCCGTAATGCTTTTTCTGTACTGAGTTTATTTTCCGTAGTAAAGTTTTTGCGAACTCTGTCTTTTCATAATAATGATTTTTTCGTAGTCATTTTTATATTACCCATTACGAATAATCCTCCTAAGCCAATCTGAATGGTATGATTTCATTACTCAAGTTTTCTTAGTCATTTTTTTCTTGATGTCATTTTCGTGTATTTTTTTCGGATTAAAGTTTTCTTAATTCATTGTTTTAATAAAAACCTCAAAAAGATCGGATTCAAGTTTTCTTGAGAATTCGTTTTCAACCATCAGATCTGATCTCATCTTATCACAACCGATCAATCGAACGAGGAAGTTGAACCGTCGTTTCATTTCCTATATAAAGGGGACCCAAATACATGTCCCACATCGGTTCTCAAGCTCTTGCATCCCGAATCTCTGCCTCTCTGTTTTAAAGCCATTCTGAACTTCAGTTTTCTCTATTCCGAGCTTCTCAGAGGATCTCAACTCCGAATGTCTGTGGAGTTAGCTTCTCAAGAAATGTCATGCACCAACCCTATTTCATAATGGTTATTGAGTTACTTATTGAGTTCTATGAAACAGTTTCCTTCTTTCAGGAAGATAATAGGGAGATGTTTTCTTTTAAGTCTTATGGAAAGACATACAAGCTTTCTTATACCAAGGCAGCAAGCTTGGTAGGGATGACTTATGAAGGAGAAGCCAAATTTATTTCTCATGTGTTGCCGGAGTCTAAGGGTAGCTTCGACAAGGAAAAATCCTTGAAAACTCTCGGACACTCAGATGACAATGTTCCGAAAATTTCAAGTTTGCCTACAAATTTCCGGATTCTAGAGTTGTGGGTGGAAGGGCTTATCGTACCGAGGAAAGTTGATAAAGACAGTTTGAATAAGAGTGAGATCTCTATCTTAGATTTCCTGATAAATCTAAGGAAGTTCAACTTCATGAGGCACATTCTAATAACCATTGAGAATCTTAAGAAAGGAAATCTCAGAGCCCAGATCATAATGTACCAAGAAGTTTTATCAAGGTTGATAGTTCGGTGCCTTGAATCTTTCAAGGAAGCATGTAGATCTAAGACAATGGTTTATTATATTTTGTTGGTCAGTGATGATACCCTTAAGAGGATTAATGTGTCTTTCAACAAGGTGACTGGTGAGTTCTTCGATTTACCTAATCAAGAAGAAGCGGCTCCGAAGGCTGCTGAACCGGAATCATCTAAGCCAGTAAAGAAAAGAAAGTTGAAAGTAGTTGCAGCTAATGTACAGGATCCTAAAGCTAAGGAAGTTCAAACCGCTCCTCCAAAACCAAAGAAGAAGAAATCCTATCCTGATGAAGTTTTTGCGAAGTGGATAGAAGATAAAGAGAAAAGGAATGAAGGGGATCTGCAGTTCAGATTGGACCCTGTGGAGGCTAAGGCCTTGAAGGAGAGAACTATTGATGAGCTTGAAAAACAAGTAAAGGAAAAGAATCTCAAGAAGAAGATGACAGAAGACGAGGCAGTCCAAGCATTGTTAATGTTTAATGAGATGGTATCTGGATGCATTCCAGTTCCGAGATATTTCTCCTTGGAATCTCTACCTGAGACTCCAGGTAGAAACCTTGATTTTCCGAAAGATATTATAACTAGACATGTTTAGCAACTTGAGCAGATTCAACAAGTGGAAGAGGAAGAAGTAGTTTCTGAAGGTAGTGGTGAAACAAGAGACTTATTGAATTAGATAGATGATTATAAGGGGTCGCCTTCGGAACACCTATCACTCCGAACATCAGAGGTTGAATCCTCTATGTTAGTAACTCTAGAGAAGGATAAGAATGAGGAAGATGTTGTTCAAAAAGTTGTTGATGATATTATTCAACTGTCTACTGGCGAGCATAAAACTCCTGATCAAGAATCGATTCCGAAAAAGGACAAGGGAAAGCAACTCCTTGTTGAGACTCTGAAATCAGTGGCTAGTAAGAAATGAGAAATTGGCGATTCTTCTAAAAGGATGTTGTAGATTATAGAGGAAGAAAATTCTCCAAGTAAAGTTTCAGATTCAGATTCATCCTTGTTGGGACATGACTTTGTTGTTCAATCTTTGAGGAAGTTAGTTGGTTCCATTCCGACCATCTCGACTATAGACTCAAGATGCCAAATGCTCCAACATGCTCTGAATCAGAAATCAGATTCCTTATCCTTGGTTATGGATAAGTATGTCGAGATAGAAGCCGGATTCAAATCTCTTTTTGTTGGCTATGAAGCCCACAAATGATCCTGCAAGATAATGTGGAGCTGGTCGAGGAAGACTGTGGAAGAGATGAGGCTATTCGATGAGTTTCAAGACAATGTTAAAGATTCTTTTGAGACCGAGGACAGGAAGATAAATGAGTTAACTTCATCCTTTGAAGAGAAGCTAATATATGAAAATAACATCCAGATTCAAGAAGTCAGAGATCTGAATGGGAAGCTGAATTCCGTTTCTCAAAACTGGAAGTTTGAAAGGGATCATCATATTGAGTTTGAAAAGATGATGAAGGTTCAGGAAGAAAAGATCAAAGCTCAGGAAGAAAAGCTTCAAGCCCAGGAAGAAATAATTGAATCTCAAAGTGCAAGAATAGTGGTCTTAGAGAAGCAAGCTGAAGAAGATCATAAAGACCTGAATAAGATCAATACTATTCTTAAGGGGATCATTTCAAAGGAAAAAGATCCGAAATAACTAAATCCGATCTTTTTGTTGTATCTAGTTTTCTTTATTTCCGACATTTCAAATCTAATGAAAAATGTACTTCTCGCTTCTTTTGTTGTTATTACTAATTTTTCAGTTTCTTTGTTATTTTTTCCATTCCCTCGATTTCTTTTTGAAAATCACAAAGGGGGAGAAGGAAAAGATCCTTAAGAAAAAGAATAACTCTAATAAGAGTTTATCTAAGGGGGAGAAGGAAATGATCCTTAAGGAAAAAGAACTCTAATAAGAGTCTATCTAAGGGGGAGTTTTTTTATTAAATAATACTTTCTTATTCGTATTAAAATTTCACTCCAGACAACTAGAATATGATCCTTAGAGATTCAAAGCCTAAGGGGGAGTTAGTCGTATTCATCTATATCCTTAAGGAAAGGGAGATAAGCTTTTTCTTCTTAGAATTTCTTTTTTGTAAGGATGTTTGTGCTTTCCAAAAATGGGGAGATTGTTGAGTTAATAAGGTTTTCATTATGACTTTTCCATTCCTTCTTGTTTTGAAAATCACAAACACCTTTCCTTTAAGAAAATTGTTTTCTTAAGGAAAATTGCTTTCATAAGGAAAATTGTTTTCTTAAGGAAAATTGCTTTAATAAGGAAAATTGCTTTTATAAGGAAAATCGCTTTTATAAGAAAAACCATCCTTATCATTCTTTCATCCATATTTTTCTTAAGTATGAGATTCAAATTCATTTGTAGTTTCTTGGAATCTTTGAAACATTGATATGAAGCATTCTGTTTTAGGATCCGAATTCTGGATAAGAACTGTAAGGAAGTGTTATTCCGAATTCCGGATACGAACTCTGACTAAGTTCTACTCCAGAATCATGATATGAATCCTTATGAAGTTTGACAACAAATTCTTATTACGAATTGTGATGACGAATTCTCATTCCGAATTCAGATGAGGAATTCTCATTACGAATTCTGATGAAGAATTCTCATTACGAATTCTGATGAAGAATTCTCGTTACGAATTCTGATGAAGAATTCTCATTACGAATTCTGATGATGAATTCTCATTCCGAAATCTCATTCCGAATTCACCTATTAAACAGAATCTGATTATCTTTGTTTTATACACTCTGAATTAATTCAGACTCCGAAAAATATTTTGGTTAGACTACGAACTTTTATTCTACTTACACTTCTATAATTTGTCTACTCTTTATTATTTTCATTACACTCCGAACCTTCACTCTGAATTTTTCATTCTGAACTTTTGAGTTAGTTTTTAAAACGATGTCATACATTCTGTTACTCTTGTTTTGTTATAAAACGATGTCATCTATTTTGTTATAAACTAACCATTGTCTAAGTGACACGTGTACGGGTCCCTCTGGTCTTTAAGGAAAATATAACTGTTGGAGAAGGAGCCGACCTTACCTATAAATGGGAGCTCATTTGAAAGAGATCGTGGCAAAAAGGCTGACTGATCTTCGACTCATGTGATTACATAATTGAAGTGATTTCTAGAGAGAGAGGATCTTATTAACTCTCAAAGATTCGTGTGATTCCGAATGTTGGTGATTACATTTGAGGGCTTCTGGGGATAGGAAGATAGAGGTTCCGACTACCTTAAAGTTCGAGGGCTTCTTTGCTGAGGAAGACAGAGGTTGCCAAGTACCTTGAAGTTGAGGGCTTGCGGGGATAGCAAGACAGAGACTCTGATCTTCGTATCGAGGGCTTACCCTGGTGTGGGTAAGACATACTTGCTTGAAAGTATAAATCAAGGGACCTTTATCCAAGGTTGTTGGATACCCTTCTCTTTGGATTAAAAGACTTATATCTTGTTACTATTAGTTCTACTACTTGTTTATATTCCGCTACATTTTGTATTATACGGAAAGTATAACGTTTTTATACTTCCTTACTTGTACTCTGTTTCATTTAGATTATATACGCTTTAAGGTAGAATCTAATATTGTAATCTTTTGTTAAGGTTCTATTTCTGGAACCATATTTCTGGAACCAACTTTCGGAGTCTCTTTTCATGTTTTGCTTGGCATTAGAGGAGTTGTGAATTTGGTAAGTTTAACTTTGTTAAACTGAGCCTTTTCCTTTCCTTAAGGAAAACATAGTTATTCTTAACTAACATTAAAGGTTCCAAAGGAATTTTTAAAGTGTACAATTCACTCCCCCCCCTCTTGTATATTGAGCATCTAAATCACTATTTCGATCCTACACCACATATACTCATGTCATGTGTGCCCCAAACAATAACATTTGTATCTATTCCACCTTTTTAAATGGGTTGTATCTTTTACGTGATATGGTTATGTGCTCATGTGACCATATTGGTTTTATTATCTTGGAAATACAAAACATGGTCTCTATCTCTCATTATCTATATTAAGATAGATATTTATTAAGTGTAATGGAATATTAGTGTGTATTCCCTGGAAAAGATGGAATATATCTTGGTACAAGACAATATAATTCATAAAACCTCAAGGGTAAAAATAATGACTTTGAGCTTGATCACCCACTTTATACCATTAGTGGGTAAAGGGATAACTGATTTACATGAACATTAATTCCTTCCAAAATATGATATGTATGATGCCTTCTAATACTAATTATCAAATAGACATCCATGTTAGTGCATGTTGCATCATGTTTCCAACATTTCAACCTTCAGGACATCATCATTCTACTGAGATGATCATTTCACCTCATCCACTAGTATATAGATAATTGAATTGAACTACGAGAACTCTAATTCCTAGATAAAAAGTACACCTTTCTATGTCTTTATCTCTAATTTGAATCTAATTAGGTAATAAGGACCCTGCCATAAAACATTAGATAATCATGGGTTTTAGCCAAACATCCATTCATTTTCATTTAGGATCTATTCATGTTTAGTGCTTAATGAATTACGAAATAATAAATACATAAAATCCAAAATTTATATATATCGGATACTACTAAAATATATATATATTTCTTCTAGGATGTAAAACATTAAAAATTAAAACACGCTTCCTTTGATTTATTCTGGAAAATTTAACTTGACATAATTATTTCTATTAAACATCCTTATAAATGATTAAAAAACATTTAAAAAAATGGGATAAAACCAAAAATATTAGTAAGGGGTATAAAGATTGAAATATTTAATCAAGTGATACCACTAAAATAATTAAAACCTATTTCATAAATACTTATTAGCATGCATAGAAATATGATTAAACAGTCTTGGGAAATATTTAACACACCACTCTTATATTCACCATTTCAAATAGAATAACATTTCTGCCGACTTTCATATCCAGAGTACCCAATACAATGGAGAGCTATAATAAGGATCACCAGTCATATCTTGAGCTATAATGGGATCTATATTACATTTCATGAGCCATAATGGGATTAAAAACATAATATAGTGATCTATAATGGGATCAACCAAAAATAAAAAATTTATAAGGAACATATCATGAAATAAAACACTTGATTACTCATTTATACCTTTGACCAAAATACTTTCTTATTTCTTATAACCCTTTTTATTATAAAATTATAAAAATATGAAAATCGTGCACATAATAATGAAATATTATTCTTAAAAAATAACTTTAAAAACATTTAAAGGTAAACTTATAATAATAAAAAATAAATAAATTATAATTAAATTATCATGACAAAAAAATACGAATCTTTTAGAATTTCGTGAAAGAAACATTTCAAAATATTATGAAAGGAAAGGCCCTAACAAATAAGATTTTATTAAATAATGAATTAATCAAATGACTAAAATGTATATTAACTATAAATTCACATAATACAACATATTATAATAAAAATTTATTTTATAAATAATCATAGAATTAAAAAATCAATGAACTATATGGGTAAACAAATGAATGGAAATTTGGATTAGAATTCCATTACTATAGGTTTAACATACATTAAAAATTACCAAATACCCTATATAGTTGTTAAAATATTGTTATTAATAAATTATAGAACACTTTTTATATATATAGTAAATTCTATAATCTTTAAATGATATCGTTACTCCCGTTTATTATAAATATTTTGTTATTTCCACTATTTCAAGTGCAATAATTTCATGGTTTCCAAGGTTGATTTATTATGTTATTTATATATGAATGTTCGAGGAACTCCAACTGTAAAATGAGTTGGTATTTAATGGTTTAGATAACATTAAATCATATAAGATTTCATTTTTTTCATATTTTAGAATGTTTCATTGGATAAAACCTTAATGGTATTCTTTTAAATCATTTTGTTGTTCATTGATCATCACTAACTGGTTTATTTACATAATTATGTATTATGAATATATAAAAATTCCAAAACCTATAGAAGTATATATCATATATTTTACCGCCATTTTAAACATGTAAAATTATTTTACGATCATCCATGATGAAATTAATGAAAATTGAAAATATGTCATCCATGATGTTTGTAAATTGACACATTAGAGTCATTGTTTGTATTTTAAAAATAAAAAATATAGGAGAAGAAGTGTGATGATAAATTTTTCCATAAACATGAAAACATTGTAGTATATATATTATAATAGAGTTTTCATGCCACTTGGACAAGTGGAGAAAAAGATATTATAAGGATATACAGATAATTGAATAGAAAATAAAAGAAAAAAGAAAGAGGATTTTTACCTCTTTTATTGTTTTTCTTGAGAACCTCCAAAAAGGCTATGTGTTTTTTCTTTTTGTGATAATATAAGGTCATGGACGTCAGAATGAGTCTTGGAAATAATATTGGGTAAAAATTGGTCAAATCTAAATGCTTGTGAGGTGTTAGAAGATGATGGGGTGAGGGGTGGTATTTATAGTGAAGGAGATGGGGGTTTTCGATTATTTTAATCATTATTTTATTATTTTCATCAAGATAGACAATTGTATTGGTTAATATGAATAAATATAATAATTAATGCATCAAATTTAGATCCAAGGTTGATTACCTTATGATATCATCATCAAATACTCTATAATACATGTATTTAGCCTATTTAGTAATTTATTGTATTTCACTAATTACTAAAAACACATGTATTTAAGAAAAATAAAAAAAATCACTCTATCCATTATTAAATGTTTAAAATTAAAAAAAGTACTCAAATTTATGAAAATAATTTTATATATATGAGAAATTTAATATTTAATTAACATCATAATTTATTCAAAAAATGTGGTTTTTAAAACTATTTATGATTTTTTAATAGTTTGAAAAATTAATTAAGGTCTCATATAACTATATTATAATAATTACAAAATATAAAATTATTTCATTAATATATTTAATGAAAATAAATTATATTTTAAATAATTAAATTAATTATAAACTTATAATTAAATATTTATTAGATAAAATATTCCAACACATAATTTAAAATTTTTATAAAATTTATTTTCTTGTTCAATGATATAAATATATCATATTTTCATTTATAGGATGAATAAATTTTATTTATACATTATTATGTGAGGTTACTATTCTATTGTCTAGATTAATTTTCCTAATGGTCATGTTACTATTCCTACATTCATGTTATTATTATATTAGTATAACATTTTTAATTCTAATAAATATCATTTACATTAATATACCATTATATAGAATTTCACTATTTAATTCTGGAATGAAAAAAAATTATTTATAAGTACATTAAATTCTATACACCTGTAAATTTCATCAGTACATGATTTTTTCATTTATTATACAATTAAGGATACATTTCCCTCATGTCATTTTTATATTCTCGTGATGATTCTTCATTCATGTTATTTCTCTTAAAAACCATAACCTACTGAATTACCTTATTCTATAGTACGTTCCATCTATAATAAAGAATATGAATATGTTTCTATTCATAAAATATGTTCTCTTCCAATTGAACTACTTTTGGGCACAAAGTATGTGATGAATCTGGCACAAAGTTTCTCAAAACTGAAACATGAAATACATTATTGTCCCTAGATAAATATAGAGGCAGATCTAATCGTTAGGATACTAATCCTAATTTCTCATAGATTTCATAAGGTTAGATAAGATGTGGATATTCCATTCATTTGTTATGAAAATGGATAATACCTTTCCAAGTATATTTTTTAAGGAAATATGATTAACTACCTTGAATAAAATCTCTTTTTTCATATTATCTATATAAATATTATGTCAGTTCTAAGATATCCTCATGTGCTGCAGGAACATCCTCACTTTCAAAACCAATTTACCTATAATTATGGTCCCATCAACTTCCTTTCCTTGGCTTCACCCTTAAATTATCAAGTTCAACAATGTTTCCCATACAATTCCCCAAAAGGTGAAATCTATATAAAGTAATGAAAAATATTATTAAAATATAACTCAATAATAGAAATATTATATTCCCAATTTCCTAGAAATACATTGAAGAAGATAAAATTATATTCTCCAGGGAGAAAATTGATCATTTAGTCTATCTATCATATTGAGGATGACATGTTTTACTATTATTTAATTCAGTTCCTGACAACTGATGAAGGCCTTTAAAAATGGTAAAAGTGAACCTAAAAATTCATATAGATACCATGGATGTAGGAAGTCCATGAAACCAGAAAATATATTTGAGGTGTATTCGAGAAAGATATTAAAAAAAATTGGTATCTCAAATATGATGGAAATGTATAAATTTAGTCTATCGGTTCACAATAACACAAATCACATTGTTACCTCAAGATTTATTTGTTAGTACCAACCCCGAGACAATTCATATATTTTCGTATTTCCAATATGGAATTGGAAATGGATAAAAAATCCCCTTTAATAATTGATTCTATTCTCTAGCCTATTGACAAGTCAAACATTTAAATGTAAAATACGCAATATCTGTTGAATTTTATCCTATTATTAATATACTTTAGGTCACTCTACTTCGTTGTGCTACCAGTATGAACTAAAAACCAAGAACTATGAGCTTCACATAACAATTTTTTCATCAGATAATAGTCTAAAGGAAAACATATTCACTTCTAAAACCTCAACACATATTCATTAGCAATGTTCAATAGAGGAAACTTTCCCTTTTGAACGAATTCTACATTTTTTGATAATTCACTATCTACCTTCTAAGCTTGTTTTATTCTGTATGATAGAGATGACTGCACTATCACCTAAAACAAAAGAGAGGAATTTATGAGACCCAAAACATCCAAACCAAAATTGATCAAATAATTAACGAAGGGTAATGTTCCAAATATAACATAATTAATGTAGAATTATATTTCAAACTCAAATCATCATCCACTTTGTTTTATTTTCTATGATGCTAATATATCGTAAAATCATAATCCATGATTAGTTCTAGTAATCATCTATGTATCATGTTCAACTATGTCTAAGTAAATATATACTTTATACTTTTATAATCACTATATATTTCATAATTTTCTACATAAAAATGATGCCTCCAAATTATTAGACAAAAAAATACAGATAATTCTAAATTTCATGTAGGGTAATTGAAATAAGGAGGTTTAAACTGACGTGAAGAATATTAAATTACCTAATCATTCGGAATTAGGACACATCCAGGTGCATTCAACAAAACATCACCACATATAAAAAATTAACCATTTCGGAAAGTCATGTTTAGAACTGGAGATTTCACCAATCATCTTTTTGATTCATGAAAACTACTAGCATATTACTTTCTGAAAATAACCATAATATATCTTCGAGTTAACATAGTCTGTGTGGTAGAAAATTGTGATATGTTTTCAACAATCCTTGGGTTAAATCCTCCCAAAAAAAACAAAACTACAAATATTAATTATATTTATGGGTCTTAATATTTCTTCAACAAAATCTGATTTACTAGGATCAACATTTATTATATCATTAGAAATAATCTGACCATGTAAAATAATTTTTTGCAACAAAAATTTAAACTATCTAAATATTCCATACATTATATTTTTTTATAGGGTATGAAAAACAACCCTTAGTTGTCTAACATGGTCCTATTAACTTTTTGTATATAACAGAATGTTATCCATAAAAAGAACCACAAAAATATCCAAGAACACATGAAATATTTTATTCATAAAATCCATTAATGAAATAAGTGAACTAGTGTACCCCAATGGAATAAATACAAATTTAAAATTTCTATATCTAGTATGAAATGTAGTGTTTTAAATGTATTCTTATATTAAATTCAAGTAGTAGTACCTCTATCTTAGGTCAAACTTCGAAAAATATTATGCATGTTGGAGATGATCAAATAAATCATTGATATAAGGGAAATGATACATGTTCTGAAAAATGGTCATATTCAATGATCTATGTTCAATGTAATGTCTCGTTAAACCATATCTCTCTAAAAAACAATATAGGAGAACCCCATGGTGATGTTCTAGGTCGAATGAATCATTTATATAACAATTCAGGGAAATTATTTTTCAACAATAAAATTTCCATTTCTTCTATAGCATCCCTCCTTTTTATAACATAAATTTTCATTACATTACACAAAACCGAGGATCTTTAAGGTTTAGTGTCTTGGAAACCAGGAACATAATACATGAAAACAACAGAAAACATTCTTCTTAAACACTTGAAAGCCTTCTCCTTAAGTTCATCCAAGGTTCATTACTGCATCTCATAACCTGGGGATACACATCAAATGAAAGGGTGAGAAAAAGGCCCAGTAAGGTAAAGAAGAGAAATATTTAACATGTGAACTTGAGATACATCAACTATGTCATGAAAAAGAACTTTAAGTCATGAGAAAGAAATCATGTGTCATATCATAATAAAAATAAAATTTTTCATAACATTAAGATGTGGATACATCATTTAACATAGACAAAAATGAACATATCACCAAGGTCCATCCCCAAGGTGTCATTTGAAAATTACCAAGGTTATTTAGCAAGATATCGTGAAAATGATAATCTATAGTGGTTACATCATTACCCAATGCATTGGAGCGCTATCAGGGAGAACCCTTAAATTTTCCTTTATTATCTTGTGAGACACATATATAATCATAAAACAATTCATAAATAACCCTTATAGCATTAAATAAATGGGTTTCATTTCATAATCATAACATTTTAAAAACTGCTTTAAAGACATGATCTTTACGTCACTTTAAACACACGGAAGGGGAGAGCGAGTCTCATTTATGTAAATCCCAGAATTTAAAATAGAAACTTTTGATATATATATGAATACCCTTGTAGAAATAATATCTTTAAGTATTAAATTTATATCATAAAATAATTTTGAGAAAAGAGAGATACATTTTGAGACGAAAATTCTGCAGCATAACGGCTATGTTTCGGGGTTTTAGATAACATTGAAAAGAGAGGGGACATGGGTCCAACATTCATAAATGACCCATAAAACAGTATAGGGAGAGAATATAAGGGATTTAAGAACATGGTAATGAAATTTGAAAATATACCATGTGAAATGAAGAACATTAAAGGAAGAAAAAAATAAGATTTCTCTTATGAAAATTCGGCAGCCTAACAGCGTTACATAAACTTCAACCAAAAATGAATTGATGAGATCAAATAGGTTCTCTCATCATATGAACATAAAATATCAGTATGATAGATATAGATATCATACCCAAACATAATAAAAAGGAACATGCAAGACTTGACATGGAATTAGAACATTGAAAAGTGAGAAAGGTGCAAGGACCACTTAAAAATTTAGCAGCCTAACGATGCCACTTAATCTTCAAAATACTGAATTGAAGAGATGAAATGGGGTCCTTCATAATATGGTCATAAAATATCATTATGATAGATATATAGATCATACCCCAACAATAAAAAGTAATTTGAAAGAATTGACATGAAAGTAGAACTTCAAAATGAGAAGGGTGAAGAACCATTTAAAAATTTGGCAGCCTAACAGCGCCACTTAAAACTTCAAAATGCTGAATTGAAGAGATGAAATGGGGTCTCTCATCATATGATAAAAAAAATATAAGTATGATAAATTTAGATATCATACCTTAACATAATAAAAAGGAACTTTAAATACTTTACATGAGAAAAGATCTTGAAAAATGAGAAGGGAGAAAGAATCCGTTACAAAAATTTCGGCAGCCTAACGACGCCACTTAAACATTCATAAAATGAAATGATGAGAGTAATAGGGGGTATCTCATCATATGAACATAAAAAGGAAAGTATAATGAATATAAAAGAACATCCTCCTACATTAGAACATGGAGCATAAAATAAATGACATAAACGAGGTCACTTGAAAAGAAAGAGAGAGGTCGGATCCCTTACCATAAAACGTAACTTTTAAAACTCAATGGTTTGGACCTTGAGGGATTGGGGGAACCTTGGGAGGACTCCTTGAGAGTTAATGAGACCACAAATTCTTTGAGGATGGTTTTGGAGTCGAAAATATGAGAGGAGGGCTTGGTATTTATAGGTAATCTGAGGGGACAAGGCATTAATGGCCAAGGGACACCACAAAAGTGGTTTTCTCAAAAGCATGGGCTCTCCCATGGTACTTCCAATAGAGTTAGGCAACATGGGACCCCCAAACAATAATTCATCCACTTTAGTCTAACATCCGTTAAAATATCTCATGACATCATCATGACACAGTTATGATGTCAATAAACATACCGAAACCCTAAAACTGTATTTTTACTATTCACTGAAAATTCAACATGCTCATAAAAATCCCAAAATTTCACATTAACCAAATATAAATGCTCTGATTTAAAAAATGAACTTTATTTAATAAAAATATGTTTCTAAATATTTTTTATTCATTTTTTAAATAAACACACTATTCACTGAAAATTCATTTTTTTCAGGAAAATCGCCAAAAATTACATTAACATAATATCGATGCTCTGAGTTCAAAAATGAAATTAATTTTATAAAAATAATATTATATATATTTTTAATTTAATTTTTAATTAAAAAACAATATTCACTCGAGAAAAACTAATACATGAATAATAATTTATGAAACTGTTATTTACCCATTTTATTGAATCTCATTACTTAATCTAGGTGTCTAAATTTTATTAAAACTTTCTTTGAGTGAAATTAATAATCCATTTGGTCACATTAGTAATCCTAAGCGTAAAATCACTATTCATAATTTACTATTCATCATACATCATGTTGATTTTATTAGGCTCGAAATTTCGTAATGAACATAATTATAGAAGACCATTTTTTGAAAATAATTACACATTTTTATTTATTTATGGTTTACATAAATATTTTTAAAATATCATTTCTAAAATTCATAAAAAATATGCCTAAAATATTTATCCAGACATTTGAAAATTCATAAACTTCATCATAAGAAGAAATCACAATTTTTATTTAAAACAAAGGATTACACAGGGCGGTTACGGTCTCCTTACATAGCGCCATATAACACCAGCATATGACCTAAGTGTAATGTGTGCTAAGGTGAGAGAATCTGAGGGAGGCTCGGCCAACATCGCACGAGTAGTAATTTCTATCAGTTTGAACTTCTCGCAAAGGCGATCCCGTTCTAGCTTAACGTGATGAAGTTCAGCTTGGGTTTGGTCTAGAGCAAATCCCAGTGGTGCTACCTCCATCCCAAGTTCTGTTAGATGGGCTTTGATCTGTCCAAGACTACTAAGTGAGGCTATCAAATCTTCTTTCTCTATTAATTAACCATGATTTCTTGTATTTAGAGACAATAGTCAAAACGTTTAGTTTGCAGCATTCATATTTAACAATGGTCAAATAACAGTCAAATACCAACAGTCACATTTTAATTATACTCATGTTATCAAATGAAACATTTTTGTTGAGTATAAAAATAAAATAAAATAACACATAAAATTAGGAAACAAGATTTATTTAAAATTTCGGGTCGTTACAATCTTCCCCCCTTAAGAAATTGCATCCTCGTAATTTTTATAATTGGGTTTTGAAATTTTATTGAATGTCCCACATCATAAAAGGAGTCATTAAAACAATTACTTTAAAAAAATAAAGGGAAGTACAAAGGTCACCCGAGTTAACCCACAATAGGATTCCATGTAGGAAAACATGGACATGGAGGAGAAAACAAATGGTTAAGTTCTAAGGGAGAGTGATAGAGAACATGATTAGGATAACGTTAACCATAAGAAAATCCCAAAATTATAATGTGTGTAAACGGTCTTTGATTACCTAGTAGGACACGTAAACCAACAACATTTTTGTTTTACGTTTCTTTTCATAATTTTGAGGAATTCATTTAATACATAGAACAAAAACATAAGAAAATATACCTACCTTCATGTAGAGTTTCATCCTTTAATACGTTTCTACCAAAAATAATCTTCTCTCCAAACTATGAGCATTCAAAACTACTTAGTCTCATCAAAACACAAGAATCATCTTCTAGAGAATCACATAATCCACAAAAGATTAACTATCTATTTCTTCTATCTTTAATCATTATCCCAAAAACAGAAAGAGTAAGGTAAAACAACTCTTCAAAAAGAAAAAATCCCATAAGAATGGAAACTACTTTTAAATCATCAAGGTTCCATGGTACTAACCAAAGTTCATCATAGACCATTCCATAAAAAACTGTCCATAAAATTCTTCAAAATAAACCAAACTAAGATTGAAAACCAAATACAAGAAGGATTTGATAACATTTTCTTCCAAAATAAACTTCATTGTTCATCTCTAAATAACAACAACCACTCCTAACATATTATGAAAAAAGTTTCTAACCTAAACATATTTTACCCAAGATAGGTTAATCATTCCCATTACTATAAGTCCACCTTAAATTCATCGATTCTTCAAAATATAAGTCAACCTTACTCGTCAATGAAAATATCGTTGTAATCTATTTACCTCGATCATATAGGGTCCCAAAATAGTGAACTTCTTCAAAAGTAATAATCATATTTTAGTCCCCTAATCATCTCTGTCATATTAATACGACAATCATTGCATTTCCCATCACATTGGTTATTGGGACATGTTCTTCCATTTCCCACCATTAACTAAGAAGAGAATGTATAATTAGGGGCTTAAATACTTATCCAATAATCATGAAAAGGAACTTAAAACATATAAAGATAACCTATAGAAGAAAAGTATACCCTAACTTGCGATCCACTAGGTTCCCATCTAGGTTATCCATGATCATATATTATTATGTGAATCTTTATTTTATTTTATCTTTGTTCCTTTAATAATGGTTCATACTAAGCTTATGAATTTACCAAATCATATCCCCCGGGAGTGTCGTAACCAAGAGTGAAGCAGGGCCCATTGTCTTGTACCAGTTCCCGTTCAAGTATAGCTCAAAGCGGTGTTTTCAGGTTTTACCCCTATGTAAATCTGTGCCAGAGCCGCCTCTACCTGCTCATATCCAGACATGGATGTATTTGTTTGGCAACCCCTTACTCAATACTCACCAAAATACCGGGAATATTTCATATATATAAAGTTTTCTATAGGATTATTCATAATGTTTTTAAATCCTAATTTCCACAAATAACTAAACCATAATTTGATACCAACTATAGCATCCCGCCTTTTTATAACATAATCATTCATTACATTACACAAAACAGAGGATCTTTAAGGTTTAGTGTCTTGGAAACCAAGAACATAATACATGAAAACAACATAAAACATTCTTCTTAAACACTTGAAAGGATTATCCTTAAGTTCATCCTCGGTTCATTACTGAATCTCATAACCTGGGGACATACATCAAAAGAAAGGGTGAGAAGATGTCCCATAAAGGGAAACAAGAGAAACATTTAACATGTGAACTTGAGATACATCAACTATGTCATGAAAAAGAACTTTAAGGCATGAGAAAGAAATCATGTGGAATATCATAATAAAAATAACTTTTTTCATAACTTTAAGATATGGCTACATAATTTAACATAGAAAATAATGAACATATCACCAAGGTCCATCCCCAAGGTGTCATTTGAAAATTACCAAGGTTATTCACCAAGATATCGTGAAAATTATAATCTATAGTGGTTACATCATTACCAAATGCATTTGAGTGCTATCAGGGCGCACCCTTAAATTTGCCTTTATTATCATGTGATCCACATATATCATCATAAAACATTTCATAAATAACCCATATAGGATAAAATAAATGGGTTTCATTTCGTAATCATAACATTTTAAAAACTGCTTTAAAGACATGATCTTTACGTCACTTTAAGCCCACGGAAGGGGAGAGCGGGTCTCATGTATGTAAATCCCAGAATTTAAAATAGAAAATATTTATATATATGTGAATACCCCTGTAGAAATAAGAGCTTTGAGTATTAACTTTATAACATTAAATAATTTTTAGAAAAGAGAGAGGCATTTTGAGACGAAAATTCTGCAGCATAACAGCTATGTTTCAGGGTTTAGAAAACATTGAAAAGAGAGGGGACATGGGTCCAATATTAATAAATGACCCATAAAACAGTATATGTAGAGAATATTATTTATTTAAGAACATGGTAATGAAATTTTAAAATATACTATATGAAATGAAGAACATGAAATGAAGACAAAAATAAGATTTCTCTTATGAAAATTCGGCAGCCTAACAGCGTTACATAAACATCAACCAAAAATGAATTGATGAGATCAAATAGGGTATCACATTATATGAACATAAAAGATCAGTATTATATATATAGAGATCATAACCCAACATAATAAAAAGGAACTTTAAAGACTTGACATGGAATTAGAACTTTGAAAAGGGAGAAAGGTGCAAGAACCACTTAAAAATTTAGCTGCCTAACGACGCCACTTAAACATCAAAATACTGAATTGAAGAGATCAAATTGGCTCTATCATCATATGATAATAAAATATCAGTATGATAGATATATAGATCATACCCCAACATATCAAAAAGTAACTTTAAATAATTGACATGAAAGTAGAACTTCAAAACGAGAAGGGTGAAAACCACTTAAAAATTCGGCAGCCTAACGGCGCCACTTAAAACTTCAAAATACTGAATTGAAGAGATCAAATGGGATCTCTCATAATATGATCATAAAACAGCATTATGATAAATTTAGAGATCATACCCCAACATAATAAAAATGAATTTGAAATATTTTACATGAAAATAGATCTCGAAAAATGAGAAGGGAGAAAGAATCCGTTACAAAAATTTTGGCAGCCTAACGACGCCACTTAAACAATCATAAAAGGAAATGATGAGAGTAAGATGGTGTATCTCATCATTTGAACATAAAAAGGACAGTATAATTAATATAAAAGAACATCCTCCAACATAATAACATGGAGCATAAAATAAATGACATAAAAGAGGTCACTTGAAAAGAAAGAGAGAGGTCAGATCCCTTACCTTAAAACGTAACTCTTAAAACTCAACGGTTTGGACCTTGAGGGATTGGGGGCACCTTGGGAGGACTCCTTTGGAGGTAAGGAGACTAGAACTTAGTTAATGATGGTTTTCGAGTCGAAATGATGAGAGGAGGGCTTGGTATTTATAGGGAAAGTGAGGGGACAAGGCATTAATGGCCAAGGGACACCTCAAAAGTGGTTTTCTCAAAACATGGGCCCTCCCAAGGTACTTCCCATAGATTTAGGAAACATGGGTAACCCCACACAATAATTCATCCTCTTTAGTCGACCATCCATTAAAATATCTCTTGACATCATCATGACATAGTTATGATGTCATTAAACATACCAAAACCCTAAAACTGTATTTGTACTATTCACTGAAAATTTAACTTTCTCAGAAAAATCCCAAAAATTGACATTAACCAAATATCAATGCTCTGATTTCAAAAATGAACTCTATTTTATAAAAATAGTTTTCTAAATATTTTTAATTCAATTTTTAAATAAACACACTATTCACCGAAACTTCAATTTTTTTCAGAAAAATCCCCAAAAATTACCTTCACATAATATCGATGCTCTGAGTTAAAAAATGAAATCCATTTTATAAAAATAATTTTCTAAATATTTTTAATTTAATTTTTATTTAAAAAACACTATTCACCCGAAAAAAAACTAATAATTGAATAATATATTATGCAACTGTTATTTACCCATTTTATTGAATCTCATTACTTAATCTGGGTGTCTAAATTATATTAAAACTTTCTTTGAGTGAAATTACTAATCCATTTGGTCACATTACTAATCCTAAGCGTAAAATCACTATTCATAATTTACTATTCATCAAAAATCAAGTTGATCTTATTAGACTCGAAATTTCCTACTGAACATAATTGTAGAAGACCATTTTTTGAAAATCATTACACATTTTTATTTATTTAAGGTTTACATAAACATTTTTAAAATATCATTTCAAAAATTCATCAAAAATATGCATACAATATTTATTCGGACATTTGAAAATTCATAAACTTCATCATAAGATGAAATCCCAAATTTTATTTAAAACAAAGGATTACACAAGGAAGTTACGGTCTCCTTACATAGCCCCTTATCACAACAGCATAGGACCTAAGTGTAAGGTGTGCTATGGTGAGAGAATATGAGGGAGGCTCGGCCAACATCGCACGAGTAGTAATTTCTATCAGTTTCAAATTCTCGCGAAGGCGATCCTGTTCTAGTTTCACATGATAAAGTTCAGCTTGGGTTTGGTCCAGAGCAAAGCCCAGTGGTGCTACCTCCTTCCCATGTTCTGTTAGATGGGCTTCGATCGTTCCAAGACTACTAGGTGAGGCCATCGAATCTTCTTTCTATATTAATTAACCATGATTTCATGTATTTAGAGACAATAGTCAAAACGTTTAGTTTCCAGCGGTCATATTGACCAATGGTCAAATAACAGTCAAAACCCAATAGTCTCATTTTAATTATACTCATGTTATCAAATGAAAAATTTTTGTTGAGTATAAAAATAAAATAATATAACACATAAAATTAGGAAACAAGATTTATTTAAAATTTCTAGTCGTTACATGTTCTATTTGATAAGAGGGTTTCAAAATTGGCTTAGCATCATGAACTATGTCAATAGTAAACTCAACATCTCAATCAGGAAACCATTATGAATATAATAAAGAAAAACATCAGGATTCTCATTTACCACTAGCACATCATTAATCTGAAAATTTTCATTATTTTCAACAATATGTGCTAGATAACATTCATTTCCATATTTTAATAGTTTTATGGATTCTTGATATATTATCGATGTTATTAGTTCATTCTTGAACTCAAACTAAAACACTTTCTGGAAAACAACTTCTTTAGTTCTACAATAAATCATATCATGATAAATATAAATCCAATCCATATGTTAAATCAAATCCAATTTAACTAGAGGCAAAATAATATCATATTAACATAATCAATTTATAGAGACCAATGTAGGTAGATTATTAGAATTTGTTTTTGCCTCAATATTTCTTCTTAGTGTTGTTACCATGATTTCTAACTTCATTTCATGAGGAAGAATATCTAATTTTGTAAAATATTTCTCAGGAATGAAGGAATGTGTAGACCTTCAAATAAAAAACACATTAGAATATTTAGTATAAATAATAAATTTACCAGATAGAACTTAGTTTGACGCCTCATTATCTTCTGATGTAGTTTTATGAGATTTTCGCACCCCCTTCAATTTTTAATATTACTAATTTCTCACCCGAGTGAATATTCATGGACACAAATTAGAAAAATGACCTTACTCTTTACAGTTAAATAATATTACCATCATATTATCTTCATTTTTCTAATCATTTCACACGAAATCACTAGCCACGTGTCCAAACATTCGACCTTGATATCGCTTCATAGATTTTATTAGACATTCTCCCAGATTCATTTCACCATACTTTTCAAAAGAAGGGAATTATATTTTTTTACCTCTAAATATCATTGATGAATTCATCCCCAAAGGGTGCCAACATGAATGCCTCTTATTATAATAATCATTTAGAACATATGTGTTAGTAAACTTCTTTTCATCCTTTTTATCATAATGATGAAATTTCTTATAGAATATAAATTTTCATGCAACCAATTCTCTTGGAAAACATTGTTTCAATCTAGAGTAAAATAAATTAATTTTTCTATCAGTGTCTCAACCCAAAAAACGGATCATACATGGCTAATATTTGTAGTTTTCCTCATACATATATATATAATCCTCATCATTTTTCATCATTTATTGAATTTTTTTCATCATTCGGAGTCGAGCACCTTTAAGTAAATATTTCTCAAGGAAAATATCATTGAATGTTTCCAATTCCATGGATTCAAGATCTTCTCCATCTATGGTATTATGAAAAAAATACCACCATTGATAAACTCCACCTTCCAAATAATATGTGTTAGGTTTTTCCTTTGAATTTTCTGAACATCCCATAAAATAAAAAATATATTCCAGAGTGTTGATCCACCCTTCAGCTACCTCTAGGTTATATTATCCACTGAATGATGGGGGATGTTGCCTCAAGAAACTTTCCATAAATGAAATTTTTTTCAGCGTAGATCAGGTTCCCGTATAGCATAAACACCACCACCATTTATCACCTAAGTCAAATTTGGCATTACTATCACAATATTCTTGAATCCAATTCACAACATTACATGCTAAAAATTCCAATATATATCCACTCTTCTGTGCCATCCTACTTCACGTTCACTATTTTATATATGGAAAACCATTTTAATAGACTAATCTTAGTCTAAGAAACATGTTAATCTTAAAATTATACACAATTTTAAATAAATCACAATGTAAATATAATTTATGGTATATGATAAACATCATCATATCCCATTTGGTTATTTAATCCATCATATATTACAAACTATAAGGACATATTCATAAAACATTACATATTCTTTAGTTTTAGTAGAAAATTATATTTCTTTCATATTAAGGATATTTAAATGTTTATATCTTTAGATAATTAAGACATAATACATAACTAACATCAATTATTTATGTAGAGTGGACACCACTACAACATTATCAATTTATTCCAAAATAAAAGCCATTAAAAATATTTTCATTGAAAAATATTCCCAACATTTAACATGACATCCGTTTTTCTCTAACACATCCTTATAAACGCTTAATAATATTTAAAAGATGGGAGGATCGAAAGAATATCATTAATTTATTTATATAAGTAAATCATTAATCAAGTGACAACATAAAAATTGTTAAAACCAATTTCATAAAAACTTCTCAGAATGTAAATAAACATCGTTAAATTTAATTGGTATATATTTTAAATATCACTCATTCATTCACCCATAAAAATGGAATATCCATATATTTTACTTCCATCTCTTGAGTACCCATCAAACCAAGGAGATATAATGTTCCTCACTTGCCATATCTTGAGATATAATGGGATAATCCCAACATATCTTATAATATAATGGGAATAAATCAATTATGTATTGAGATATAACGGTTTAAAACCTATAAAAACAATATCCAATGATTTTATCTTGAAATTCAACACTTTATCACTATTTTAAACTCTTGAGAAAAACAATTTCTTATTCAAATTACCATTTTCGTAAAAACAATTGTTAAAATATAAAAACCGATTAAAAAATAATGAATTTATATTCATAAAAAATAAGTACAATACATATATATAGAAAATTATATTAATTAAAATTCATGAATATAGAATATAGTTATCATAAAAAAATAAAAATGTTTTTCAATTTCGTATAATAGATATTTAGAAGGATTTAAAATGGAAAGACGCTTACAAATACAATATAATTGAAAAAAGAATTAATCAAATAAATAGAATATATATATTAACTATAAATTCACATAATGAAACACAATTAATAAAAATTAGTTTTTCAATAAATTATTTCATAACAAAATCAATGAAGTACACGGTTAATCCAAAGAATGGAAATTGGGTTAATAATTCCCTTACCCCAGGTTTAATTTAATTTAATAATATTCAATCCTACTATATAAATTTTCATTTATTGTTAATAATATATTAAGGAACCATATTTATATTTATGATAAATTATATGGTCAATTTATAACAAATTTACACCCATTTATTAATAATATTATTTCATTTTCATTTATTTGGGTGTGTTCTTTACATGGTTTCCATGATCGGTTCGTTATGGAATTTTTTCACAAAATTAATTGATAATCCAAAAGTAGAATGAAATGGTATTTTCATATTTCTAGATTTTGACATTATACCATATATCAATTTTTAAATATGATATTTTATTATTGGATAAAACCTTAATGATATCAATTTAAATCATTTTGGTCGTTCATTGATCATCACGAACATGTCTCTTTATATAATTCAATATTATGCATATATCTTCATTACAGAAAATAAAAAGTTTATATAATAAAAATTAAAACATATTTATAAAGTTGAAACTTATTTATGACCATACATGAAGAATTAATGATAATGGAAAACACATCATCCACATTGTTGGTAAATCGAAAAACAACGACCGATGTTTTCATTTCTAGTATTAAACGGAGCGAAGAAGAAGTAAGATAATGATTTTTGAAATAAAAGATACTAAATTATAGTATATATAAGACACTAGAGTTTTTATTCATATTTTATATGGGTATGTGATGATATTATAAAAATATAAAAATAATTGAAATACAAATAAAATAAAATAAAACATATAGCATTTTTACATCTTGATTTCTCTTTTTTGAGAACCTCTATACGGCCCATAGTTTTAGACTTTTGGTGAGTCTAGATGGTATTGGTCGTACATAAGTATCTTAAGAAGAATCTTAGACATAAATTAGACAAGGATAAAAGATTGATATCATTGAGGTGAAGGGGGTTAGAAGTTGTATTTATAGTGGATGAGAGGAGTGTTTTCCATTATTTTATTATTTTTTAAAGATGAGAAATAGTGTGGATTCTTCGGACAAAATAAAATAATTTGTAGATGGGAGTTTGATCCAAGGGTTCTTACCATGGTATAACATAATCTAAGACTCAATAATTAATGCATTTAACTTATTTCATATATTATCATTTATCAATATTTACTAGAAATTCATGTATTTTAGATAAATCATAAAAAATAATCGCATTAATTTTTTTTTGGATGTGTAAGATTGAAAAATAAAATATATTTTATGAAAATAATTTTATAAATATTATAAATATTATTTTTAATTAAAATAGTAATTTATTTAATAAATACTAGTTTTAATTCTATAAATAATTTCATAATAGATTGAAAAAATAATTATTGTCTTAAAAAAATATCGTATAATCATAGGATAATAAAATATTAATTCAAGAATATATTTTATTAAATAATTTTTTTTCTGTAATTAATTCAATTATAATCGTGAAATTAAATATTTATTTCTTACATAAATTCCAACACTTAATAAAAAAATTACAAAAATTAATTATTTACTTATTCAATGATATAAAAATATCATATTTTCACATATTGGATGGCGAAATTATATATAAACATTATTATGTGTGGATGCGATTATATAATCTTTATTACAACACCTAATGGTTATTTTAATATTCTGATAATAAAATTACTTTTAAATCAGTATCAATTTCAAAATTTCAATAAATAATTTTTTTAATTATACAAATATAATGAATTTGACTATTTAATTCCCAAAAGAAAAGAATTTTTTTTATAAGTAATTGGATTGTAACATTGGTGCAAGTACCATTATTTCCTATATATTCTGGACTCATTAGATCAAATTATCCAAAAAATATTTCATCATATACTATTACATCAGGTGTTTTTCTAGACATTTTATTCTCCAATAAATTAAATCGTCATTTAATTTATAAAATGAACTATATAATACATTACCTTCATAGAACACCAAAATGGAATAAATTAAAAGGGACCCAATATGTATAATATACATTAAACATTGACTCAAGGTACATTAAAAAAACAATGACTTTGGGTACATTCCATGTAACATTGATGTTTCTATGAAACATCATTTTACTATTATAATTATTTAAATGAGGTAATTATAACATATCCAACATAAATAGTTATACGAATAGTGACTAATCCATTTCAAATATTTTTTATAATTGTTTTATATAAATAATGTATATTTATAATGATGGATAATTTTTTGGTAAAGTCCACATATTTTTAAAATTATCATTTTATCAACTAAACTACTATTAATGACCTTTTACAAAAAAAAATAAAATTTATTTTATACAAATTTATAAATTTTACAACATAAGATAAGAAATATTTTTGAATTTATAATGATTAAATTATCTTAGGGTTAATTTTTGGGATTTTTCTAATAATTTTCAATTTTAGATGAATAGTGAAAAATACCATATTTTAATACAAAGATGTATATCCATATAATTTATTTATAGGGATAAATTATATATTCAGTTGGTTTAAAATATTAAATACATGATATTTTTATCAATAAAACAATTTTTTCATTGGAATGAATTTCACTCTCAAATTGAATATCAAAATATAGGAAACTATTTTTTTTAACTTCAAAAACCCATAGCCTCTTCCCATCAGTTGGATTATTTTTAAATAATTTTTACATAAATTTGTGACTATAATTTAAAAAATAGATCAAATATTATAAATAATAATTATTCATAAGTTAAAATATGTTCAACTTAGTTTTCGACCAAAAAGATAAGTGAATTTGATTAAAATTAATTAAATGATTTAGCTTAAATTAAATGTAAAACAGGAATAAATCATATAAATAAGGCACCAAATGACATATTCACTAGATAAAACAATTTCTGTAAGTATTACAACCCTATACACTTTTTCTATAATTTTTATAATTATTTAATCTACATGAATTAGAAAAAACGTAGGTGTAATTCTCTCTTAAAAGATTTACAACAATGTCACTCATCCTTCATTATAAAAGGCCACTATTTATTCCTAATCTTCATATCTATAAAACAAGTTAATTTTGTCCAAGTTCATCCAAATAAACATCCCAACATAACTCCCTTACCTCTAGAATCATCCATTTGGGAAGAAATCCATCCATGGAATCCTTTTGGAACAAACTAAAATGAGTTACTTGATTAAGATATAACGACTTCACTAGAGCTCTTTTCATTTATTTTTATATTACACCCCTATACTCCCATGATTATATTATTTTATAATGAAACCCGTATTTTTACTTTTATATGATTTTTTATTCTATTATTTTTCCTAAACATTCACACATCTTCATTTAATGGGTAATAAATATATCGTTAATGTGTACGACGAACTAGCATCTCACTAAATGATGGATTTTCATTTTTGATTTACTCAATATCGTGGTATAAATTATGATAGAAACTATATTTATGCATGTAACATATTATATTTATTATTTATGTTTTCTTTTATTTTAAAATTCAATTATTTAATCATTTCACATGGTGTAAATACGATAATTTTGGTTGAGGAAATGTGCACTACCTCCCCCTCAAAGCGATGTGATTCGTTAACACAACACATGGAATGTATTAATGATGGGTTTAACTAAATTATATGATATATATATATGATATAATAATGATATTTTAATTATTATTTATATACACATATATTTATATATATTTCATTTACCTTCTTTCCTTCAATACAACAATAAAAAAATAATCAACATTCATATGTACATAAAACGTACATCTCTATGAATGGTGTACCCCTTTTCATACTTCAATATTATATAGATAATAATAATAATAATATAATGAATTTAAATCATATTTATATCAGTCTTTATATTCTGGAATCATGATATATTTTTAATGACTAAAGATAAAACAAATTAAGGCACATGCAAAGAACATAGAATATATTACCTAAAGTGAATCTTTAAAATAGGATTATTTAAAAATTGTAATATACGGTCATAATAAAACACTATATGGTATTATATATAATAATATTTTTCTGAAAAATATTTATAATAAATTTATATTTACTATAAAGGTGGTTTGAATGATTACAGTGAGGATCATGACACAAGGAAAGGGAATTTCAACTCATTTTCATTTTAGTGAGATACATTCTTTATTTAAAACCTATTTCTTCTGAGTGGTGTGTATAATTACTATGTATGTTTTCAATTATTATTCTAATTAAATTTATGGGTATTTATAAATCGATTCTATTTTAATTATTTCATGGGACTTAGGTTTCAAAAGATAACAAATCGGTAAAATATTTTTATCTCTAATGTTTTTCTTTAATATGCTTGTTTTTTAAAAACCCAAATTCATTTCAAACAGTATATACTTCAATTTTATGCTATATAATTATTCCATATATTCACATGATATTTTAAGCATCATATAATTTTATTTTTATATATATAGTGTATGATTCCACATTACCAATTGATATGAGTTTATCGGAAAAATATCGTTGATTTTCAATATTTTTTATGATTATGATTCAATTAATGAAATAACCTTATCCATATTTGAGAACTGTCCAGAATATTATTATACTCTTGTTATTCAATATATCCACATGAAATAGTACAATTTTTCTACTCTTTGGTACATAAGAATACGTTTTAATCAAAATTTGATTGTTTGCCTCTTAGAATGGAAATATATCTTATTAAAAATCATTATTTTAGAAATGTTATTATAAATGGTTTCATAATACCTTTATTGAAAATGTTTATTGAAAATTAATATTGAAAAAGAATTTTCATTTTCAATTATTCCATTATAGGTTTTCGAAGATATTTTCAATGAAAACAGTTTCCAAATGAGTTTTATGTATTAAATATATTTTTTCAATGTAGAAAGGATATTTTCCACAAGAATTTAAAAGATATTTTGAAATTATTTTCTATATAAGATAACCTATATTGGTGTTACACATTCATTTTATGGGATATTATTTAATTTTTCCTTTTATATTATTTTTTTAAATGGATTATGTTTTTGTTGTATGGTGTTTATGAAACCCATTTATCATTTATTGGTTATATGTTTTTGGAACTATCTCTTTTAAACGGATTTTATTTATGATAAAATTATTATGAAACATGTATTTTTTCACATGTTAGGATATGATTACATTTTTTAGTACCCATTTCGTTTCATGGGTTATTATATGATTATTTATGATCTTTTGGGACAAGTATGTATGATTTAACTATGATATGGTTGGGACCTATATCTCCCTCCAATTCATTTGGTAAAGATTAAAATCTCATGAGGTAGGCTTAGATAGTAATGGGAATGAACCTTGACAAAATATAAAGAAATGGGAGTTAACCATGGCTACCAATATGGTTTGAGGAGTGAATTTATGCTACTAATAATTCATGGATGTGATCCATGACTATAAATTTGTACAAGGAGTGAACTGATAATACCATGATGGTCTTAGCAGCGATGCTTTGGAAATAATAGAAATATTATTACATTATTACGTGTCTTCCAGAATTCAAACTTTAATTTATATGATATGCTTTCATAGTTTATGTAAATTTTTCCTTTTAGTTCGTGTCATATAAACTATGAAGCATTATTCCATTATTCATGTATATGATCTATGATATGCAGGGTGTGATATTTTATTTTCATTATCATGTTCTTATATCCTTATTCTAGTGATTATGCTTACCTATCTATTATGTTTACCTTTATTGAGCATTTGAGCTCACCCTTTTTTTATGTATACTTCCCCATGTTCTGAGGATATGTATTTTGTTCAATTTATCTAACAAGGTTTCTAGAAAAGATGAGCCCAGTGGGATATAATGTTTTTAACTTATTATATTTCCATGTTTCTTATGGAACTTGACTAGTATGGTCCATGTATGTCTCTTTATGTAATGTATTAACTATTCCAAAAATGTTATGTAATGTTAATGTATAAAATGTGATTATCACTACAGTTGTAATTATTCGAAAGGTATTATTATTGTATGGAATCTAGGATTAGTCAAATATTATCAGAAAAATAAGAACATGTATAAGGATAATTCCAAGGATAATGAAAATTATATGAAAATGTACAGGATTTTTTTATAAAAGATAGAGTGATTAGTTTACTATGAAAAAATACATATCTAGATAATACAAGTGGACATGGATCTAGAACTGATGTATTAAGATATAATAAATACAACAAGATGTTCTGGGCCAGACTCGGGCTAATCTGTTACATGACAATGTGCCTTTCTAGACAGCTAGTTTGAAACACAAAGGGGACATGCTTTTAGAATTCATATACTCTTCATGAACCATCATAATGTATATACATAGATTTTACCTCACAATAACCCTAGATAAACCATATTTGTCATATAATAATGAAGGATTCATAATTTAGACAACCTATAATTGATTTTTCAGGATTATGTTGTTCCTCTATGTGATAAAAAATTATTATTCTATGGTTGAGGTTATAGTCTATGTCTAGAACCCATATAAAATGTGTTAATTGTCATTATGATGGATACTAACATGATTTTACTCATGAGAACCTAAATTATATGGGCGAGGAAATGAAAAATCTGGTTTTTATTCTCATATAACTATCACAAGATATGAGTCATGGAGTACATACATATTAGAAAAGGAGTTACCGACATTCTATTGATTCATTCATGAGGAAGTGTCCACATTCTTTTAGAGGATATTCTTATACACCTTTTTCTGAAAAATGGATTAGTATGACTAAAAATATATTTTCTATTAACAAGTGTTTTGTGCATGAAAAATTCGTTATAGATTTATATTAGTTAGAAAGCAAAATAGACCAGTGGTGGAATCTAATAATGAATATGAGGTAGAAAGATGAGATTGAATTTATGGATTATGATGAGTTCATGATCTTATTTTTCAATAAGTTCTTTCCATTGATTCCTTGTACTAATATGGATAAAGAGTTTCTTGAGTTTATTAATTGTATGAGTAATATGTTGGTACCTATGAGGATAATTTATCGAGACATGTGAGGAACACAACAAGAATTATAATCCACATGGAATGTACTATTTATTGGTTCTTAAGTGGAATAAATCAAAGTCATATAAGGGCGTTTTCGATAAGGGACCTTAATAGCTTTGAAGAGACTGGTTTTTTTAATCATGCATTAAATAGAGTTCAGAGTCATGTATCAATATCATGGTTTTGACAAGAAGAGGAAGATGGAGTTTAAAAAAAATCAAAAACCAAGAAGAAAATAATATGAGATTACCTTTATGCTCAATTTGTGGGAAGAATCATGAAGGAAATTTCCTTAAGGTGTCTAATAAATGTATTAATTGTGGAAGGGGAGTCCATCAAGAATTTTATTCTTGAAGTGATGGGATGAAGTCATATAACATTGTGAATGGGGAAAATAAGTCATAGAATGAACCTCCCAAGATTATGATCTACAAGTCTAAGTAGAACAAGCATTATCCTAACCACTACCCAAACCCAATGGATGGTGATGATGATCGATGTCATGAAGTATTAAAATGAGGGACATGGGAATATGTAATTAAATATATATTTTTATGAGGGTTCTGATAATGACATGATGGATGTTACACTTACTATAGACTGTAGAACTTTTTATGTAATATTTATTTCTAGATCAACCAATAGTTTCATATCTGGAGAATTTTATATGGGATTTATGATTCCACCAAAAAAAATTAGTTTTGAATTTTTAGTTCAAACCACTAATGGTATGATTATTGCATCTCAATTATATGATTATTATCTAGTTATAGTTTTTGGGTATTTGTTTCATGAAAATATTTTCATTATTATTTTGGTTGAATTTAATGTCATCGTAATCATGGATTGAATTTCTCAACATAACGCCCACATCAATTATCAACATAGGAATGTTACATGGAATATTTCAATCCCTCCTTTAATTGTCCATAAATGCGGTGATATGTATGAACTTCCTATGGAGATTACATCTAGTCTATGGGTATTAATTCCTAGTACAAATGGTTTTTTTTATCACAAATGGTTGGGGAGAAAATAGACATCGATGCTATGAAAATTGTTTAGGATTTTGTGGATACATTTTTTAAAGAGTTTAATAGCCTTCCACTAAAAATAAAAGTTGAGTTCTCAATTGAACTCATACCTGGTTCTACACCAATTACAAATAATCCCATTATAATGTATGTAATTCAGTTGTATGAATTGAAGAAGTATCTCAAAAAAACCTTGATAAGGGACTCAATCGAACAACTATTTAACCTTGTGGGGAACCCATTTTTTTAGGAAAAATAATGATGGATCAATTAAACAATACATTGATTATCGGGAGTTGAACAAGATCAGAATCAAGAACAATTATCTTATTCATGTATTAATGATTTTTTTGACCAACTGCTCGAAGCTCAATACTTTTCCATGATTGAAGTTCAATATGGATATCATCAATTGAAGGTCATGAAAGATGATATACCTAAGAAAAAATTACCTACAATGTATATAAATCATGAATATATAGTGATGAATTTTGATCTTTTTATTTATCTTCTTATCATCATGGATTTGATTAATATATTTTTTAGATATTAGCTCGATCAATTTTTTGTTGACTTTATAGATGATATTATTATAAATTAGAAGATAAAGAATGAGTGTGAATATCACATGATAATTATACTAAATACCTTAATAATGGAGAATCTACATGAACGTTTTTACAATTTATATATTTTTCTTGAGAAATGTTTCATTTTTGGGACACAAAATCTCAAGAGATGTTATATCTGTAGATCCATAAATGAAAAATTCTATTGAATGTTGGCCTAGAAGAACCAAAATGACTGAGATCCATGACATTCTCAGATTAGGAGGATACTATTAAAGGTTTCTAGAAAATTCATTCATATATCTAATTATCTAACTAATTTAACATGGAAGTGAGTCATGTTCTTATAGAAAGATTAATGTGAGGAAAAAATTTAATGATATAATGATAAGGTTAGTCATTGTGCATGTGATTTCATTACCTAGTAGTGGGGAAGAGTTTTTTCTCCATATTGGTTCATACACAAATGGTTTTGGATGTTTTCAAAAGTGAATAACATGGTTACCACTTTTTCCTCAAGGAATTTGAAAATTCATGAGAAAAATAACCGAAATCTAGATTTGGAGTTAGTAGTGGGATGATTTTTGTAAAATATATAGAGGCATTATATTTATGGAATTTTTTTTGACATATATACTGATCATACAAGTATAAATTATATATTAACATAGAAGGACATAAAAAAGCTCCATAGAAGATGGTTATAGTTGATAAAGGATTATAATTTCTCATTAAATTAGCATCCTTGGAAAGAAAACATGGTTGCTGATGTTTTGAGTCAAAAGAAACATGAACGATTATCTTTGACGAGGATAACAAAATATGTAATATTTAAGGATTTGAAAAGGATGGTACTAGAAATATTAATTAATGAGAAAATATTTTATTTCCAAAATTAATGTTCAACATTATATCCATGTCAAGTTTATAGAGGTGAATAAAGAAAATATAGAACTGAAAAAGAATGTAAGAATTTTTTTACGTTATCCTTGACCATGGTGGAATGATAATGCCGAGGAACCATGTATGTATTCATTCTATACCATATTTGAGGATGAATATGTTACAGAAATATCATAGTTATTGATTATCTATTCCTGTTGGTAGTACGATGATGTATAGGGACATGAAAGAATCCATTTAGTGGGTTGGAATGAAGGGAGATATCATAGATTTTGTATTCTTGTGCTTGGTTTTCTAACAATATAATGTTGAAAGACAAAATATAAAGGGGATGTCGAATCCATTACCCATACTAAAATTGAAATGGTATAACATCAATATGGATTTCATCTTTTCAATAAAAAAACCAATAAAAGGTTAAATTCTATATGGGTGGAAGTAAATCACCATACTATGTCATCACACAACATCACAATTAGTGAATAATTCTATTTGGTTGATCTTGTCAGGATATAGATTAAAGAGGTGGTATGGTTTCATGGAGAACCTCATTCTGTTGCATCATGTCAGGATCTGAGTTTAACAACATTTTTCTGGGGAAGCCTTCAACATGATATATTTACAGAATTGAGTTCCATATCTTCTTTTCATCCGCATACATACGCTCAGTTTGGAAGAACAATTCAAAACCTATATGGTAAATTGAGAACTTTTTCTATGGATTTATAAAGGTGGTTATTATTCACAGCTGCATCTACATCTCCTTTTGAAAAAAAATAAATTTATCTCAAGATTTAAAATGGTACCATATGAATCCCTCTATGAGAAGAAATTTAGATCTCCAATGTGTCTGGATGTGGGTGGATAAATAACTCTTTTGGGAATTGAATTCACTGAAGATATGGTAGAGAAGGCTAGAACCATTCAACATCATATCAAGGAAGATTACATCCAGAAGAAACGTTAGGCTTATAATAATCATTGTGATCTAGAATTTGATGTTAATGAAATGGTCTTTGTATGAATATCTCCTTGGAAAAAATTTATGAGATTTGTAAATGAAGGGAAACTAAGACATTGGTATATCAGTCCCTTTGACACTCTTGATCATATTTGGATGGTTGTATATTGCTTGAAAGTTACTCCAAATATTTCTCAAGTCCATGATGTGTTTCATGTATCTATATTGAGGAAGAACATACCTAACACATCCCATCAACTAAAACTAATGGTCATACCACTGGAGTAAGATCTTTCTTATGAGGAACAACTATTTGAAAAATCGGATCATATAGAGAAAGTTCTACGAAGCATGACCACTTAGCTAGAAAATTTTTTGTTGAGAGATAACCAGTTACGGGATGCTACATGGTAACATGAGCATCTGATGAAGCATAAATATCCTCATTTTTTAACCAAATTGATGAATTTCATGGTCAAAATTCACTATTAGGGGGTTGAATTAACACACCAAATTTTAATGAATATTTTTTTTCTAGAATAAATGACATTTTCATTTATTTCATGCAATTAAATAAGTCAAACATTCTCTTTCAGAAGACAAAAACATAAAGTGAGTTACACAACACCAACTCAGTATACCATAAGAGGAGAATTGACTAAATGTTTGTTACACAGAACATTGACCTGGCATATGTTACAAACAACACCTATTTTTCTACCAAACATCATTTTACTATTATAATTATTTATTTGAGATAATTATAATCTATCCATTAAACATATTTATATAAATATTATTAAAAACTTCTAAAATATTTTTTATAGTTTTTATATAAATAAAACATTCTAATAATGAGATATTTAATTTTTGTTAAAGGCTATATATGGTTAAAAATAATACTTTCTCAAATGAACTACTTTTCATGTCCTTCTGTAAAACATAATAAAAATAAATTTTGACACAATTTGACCTTTAATTTCATAAAATAAAATTAATTTTTTAATTTATAATGTCTAAATTGATTCATGGTGAATTTTTGGAATTTTTTGAGAAACATCATTTTAGATTAATATTAAAAAAATACAAGATCTAAACTCAGAACTACTTTTTCATATAATTTTTTTTATAAAGGTCAATGAAATTTTAATTTAGTTTCAATGTTTAATATGATAATAATTTTTTAAATATATATATATTTATTCATGGGAATCATTTTCACATTGAAATTGAATATATATGTTTAGGAGAGTATTAATAGTTTTTACATTAAAAACAGGCAATGTCGCCCCATCAACAGAATTATTTTTATATTACATTTTACATCTTATGTGATTTGAAATTCAAAAAATTGGTTCTATATTATAAATGAGTATAATTTATAATTTATAATATATTAATCACTGTTTTTAAAAAAAAAATATTAGTGAAATTTAATAAAATTATTTAAAATGATTTAGTTTAAATTAAGATTAATAACGGACTAAACTGTAACCTCATGGCCCAAAATGACCTATAAACTTGTCTAAAATCCTCTATATGTCTATATATCAATCCTCAGAATTTCAACCTAAAAATTTGGGTGGAAGTTTATCTTAAAATATGTACAAGAGTGACACTCCTGCTACATTTTAAAAGGACACCATCACTCCCAATTCATAAAACCTCACAAACCACATAGGATATGAAAATTTCAACCCAATACAGGTCAAAAAATCCATCCCATCACCCTTTAAGAATCCCTTTGTGTTGAATTCCATCCAAGGATTATTTTTCCCACAAACCAAATATTGTTACCCGATTAAGAGTTAATGACTTCTCTGAAGATCCTTTTTGTCTTTTCTTTCTCCACCACCTCTACTCATTTTATTACATGATAGTATAATAACACAAGTATATTAAATATAATAGGATTTCATTATTCTAAGGGTTTTACCTATACTTACACATATTTCCATATTCCAGGTAACAAACATACTTTTTAAGTGTATTGAAAGCAACTTCCTCACTAAATGAAGATTGTTCATTTTTCCTTTATTTACTCTCATGACAGACATTATGATGAAATTTTTTTCTATTTATGTAAAATATTGTGTTTATTATGTATTTATTATTATTTATTAATTTTACAACACATTTCAGTTTTTACATTTTTTTTGTGTAAATATGATAATTTCATCTCAGATTGTGTGGACAATTTCCCCTAAAAGTGATGTGATTTGTTCACACACTACATGGAATGTACTGACTTGAAAATTTGAATAAATTTGGTTCCCTAATATTTGTGGGTTATTTTATTTTATACTCAACAAAACTATTTCATTTAATAAAATCAGTATAATGAGACCGTTGGATTTCGACTGTGATATGACCATTGTTCAATACGACTGTTGGAATCTAATTGTCAAAATTATTTTCTATAAATACAAGTGATCTTAATTAATATAGAATGAAGATTCGATGACCCCATACAGTAGTATCGGGTCGATCGAACCCCATCTAACAGAACTCTGGAAGGAGGTAGCACCATTGGGCTTTGCTCGGGACCAATCACAAGCCAAACTTCATCATCTGAAACTAGAACGGAACTACCATCTCATGAAATTAAAGCTGATAGAAATCAATTCTCGGGAAATGTTGGCCGAGCTGCCTGAAGATTTTATCTCCCTAGCACACCTTACTCTTAAGTATTATGCTTGTGTTATAAAGGGTTATGTAATGAGACCATAAATGCCTTCTTTAATCCATTGATTTAAATAAAAATTGTGACTTCTTCATATGATGAAGTTCATGAATTTCCAAATTTCTGGATAAATATAGTATGCAAGTTATTAATTAATTTTAGAAAAAGGATATTTTAAAATATTTATGTAAACAATAAATAATTAAAAATGTGTAATGATTTTCAAAAAATGGTCATATATAGATGTGTTCATCATGAAATTTAGAGTCTAATAAGATCAAATTATTTTTTGATGAATAGTAAATTATGAATAGTGATTTTATGATTATGATTAGTAATGTGATAAAATGAATTATGTAACCTCACTTGAGAAAGTATTAATAAAATTTAGCTACATTGATTTAGTAATGTGATTCAATAAAATATGTAAATAAATATTTCTAAAATTACTGTTTAAGTGTTAGTTATATTGGGTGAATAGTTTTTTTATTTAAAAATTAAATAAAAAATATTTAAAAACTTATTTCCATAAAATGGAGTTCATTTTTGAAATGATAGCATCGATATTTGGTCAAGGTGAATTTTTGGGATTTTTCTAAAACTGTTGAATTTTCAGTGAATAGTGTTTTTAATTAAAAATTAAATTAAAATTTTTTAGAAAATTATTTTCATAAAATGGAGTTCATTTTTGAAATCAAAGGATCAATATTTGGTTAAGGTGAAATTTTGGGATTTTTGTAAGAATGTTGAATTTTCAATGAATAGTGAAAATACAGTTTCGGAGTTTTGGGTGTTTAATGACTTCATTAAGGGTGTAACAATTATGAAATAATTCTGGTAGACTTATGGATAGTAAGATAAGGTATGAGGTTTCCAATGTGGACAATACCATGGGTAAAAACCATGGGCAAGCCCATGGTTTTTCCAATACCAACGATGAGGTGTCCCTAGGCAATTAATGCTTTTTCCCCTAACTTCTCCTATAAATACCAGGTCTTTTCCTCATTTATTTAATTTCCAAATCCTCCACAATGAATTTATGGTCTCTTTACCTCCCATGGATTCCTCCGAAGGAGCCCTCATTCCTTCCAAGGTCTCAACCTTCATGCTTTCGAAGTTAGTATTCAATGTAAGGGATCCTTTCACCCTCCTCTTTTAAGTCATGACATCCTTATGTTGTATATTCTTGTTTCCATATATTTTTGTTGAGGGTATGTTCTTATATGTTCTCATTACTATAAATTTCATGTCTAATTTTTGAGAGACCCTTTCCACTCTCATAATTTTTTTTCTTAATTTTTATGTGATACCGTTAGGCTGCCGAATTTTTTGTAAAATGAATTGCATATTCTCTCTCCTTTCATGTTTCCTTTTCATGCTGAATGTCATTCAAATTTCCATACCATGTTCTTATCTACATTTAATTATGTATTTATTCTATTTTATATGTTATTTATGTGTGGGTTACTCTTGTACCCTCTTTTTTTCAATGTTTTCTAAAACGTTGTTATATAGCCGTTATGCTGCAGAAATTTTCCTCAAAATTTATATCTCCTTCTCTCCATAAATTACTTTGTTATATTTACGTGAATACCTAGAACTATTTCATTTCGTTGGGTCTTCATGAATATATAAATATGATCTATTTGATTCTGGAATTGACATAAATATAACCCTCACTCACTTTCCATGGGTTATAAATGACATAATGATCTAATTTTTAACCTCTTTTTAAACATCACAATTTTGACATGAACCCCAATTAATTAAATATATTTTGGTTATTTGTGAATTTATTCATTATGATCTATGTGGATCACATGAAATTGAAGACATATTAAGGGTGCACCCTGATAGCGCTCCAATTCATTGGCTAATGAATTAATCTCTAGATATGACATGTTTCACGATTGTTGGGTGAATAACCCTGGTAATTTTTACAACACCCTGAGGATCGACCATGGTGATATGTTCATGAATGTATAAATGAAATGTTGTATCCACATATTCAAGTTATGTTCCATGGTCTTTTCTTTATGATATGCATATTCTTCCATTTCTCATGTCTTTATGTTTTTATTCAAGTTCTTATTGATACCACAGGTACATTGATTCCCTTCATTACCCTTACTAGGCCTTCTGCTCACCCTTTCCTTTGATGTCTATCTCCAGGATATGAGATGCAGTAAATGTAAATAGGATGAACCTTTGATGAAACCCTTAATTAGTTTAGAATAATGTTTTATGTTGTTTTCAAGTATTATCTTCTTGATTTCCATGAAACTAGTCTTTAAAGATCCTCTGTTTGTAAAAAGTAATGAAATGTTATGTAAAAATAAAATGGGATGTCATAGTTGGTATTAATGGATAGTTTAGTTATTTATGGAAATTAGGATATGATATCTTTATGAAGAATCCTATAGGGAATTTTAAATATATTAAATCTTCATGGTATTTTAGTGAGTATTTAGTAAGTAGTTTATCAAGAAAATACATCCCTCTATGGATACGAGAAGGTAGAGGTGGCTCTAGCACAGATGTACAAAGGAGTAAAACTCGAAAACACCTCTTTGAGCTAGACTAGAACAAGAACTAGTACACGATAATGGGCCTCACTGCACTCTTGGTCATGACACTCCCAGGGGATATGTGTGGTTAATATAAAGATTTTTATGAATCATTATGAATGGATTATAGAAAAAAATTTAATTATCTAAGCATGATGTTTTATGACTTAAAATCCTTTTTAGATAAACAATTTGTAAATGAAAAAGTTTTCTCATGATGGATTTATACTTTTAGAGAATTTCTACATCGTTTGAGAATTAGTTGACGTATTCCCGGAGGAGTTACTCGAACTTCCCCTAGAAAGATAGGTAGAGTTCTCTATTGAACTCGTACCGAGATATCATCAGATGTCAAAGACCCCCTATAAGATGGAAAATTTGGAGTTAGAGGAATTAAAGAAACAACTCGGAGATCTTTTGGAAAATGGGTTTATCCAACCAAGTGTGTCTCCTTGGGGGGCACCATTTATCTTTGTGAATATGAAGGATGGATCGATGCATCTATGCGTTGATTATAGAGAACTGAATGGGATCACAATGAAGAAAAAATAATTTATTCCAAGAATTGATGACTTATTTTACCAACTTCATGGGACTCAATTCTTCTCGAATATTAATCATCGTTTTGGTTATCATAAATTGAGGTTTAAAATGATGATATTACAAAGACTTCCTTCCAATCAAGATATTGGAATTATGATTTTGTTGTTATGCCCTTCGGACTGACTAATGCACCTTCTATTTTATGGATCAAGAATAAGATGATTTTGGATACTTATGTTTTCTCAAATGGATATCCTTATTAATGGAAAATAATTTGGTGATTAAATGATAAAGGTTAATTTGTACGATGTTGTCTCTTATAGATTACTATATGACTAAGGGGAATAAAATACTACATGATGTAAATTGAGTAGGAATGTTTGAATTTTTTTGTAAGAATTTAGGTATTTATTGTAGACATATGGTGGTTTGGGTGATTTCTAGAAAATGATGAACCTAGCATTGAGAATATGTTAATGGGTTAATTACACTTTAGTATGAGACATTAATAGGAGTCGATATTATTTGGAGAGAAATGTTAAGATTTATTAGGGAAGACTATGTGATTAAATACATCTGAGTTTTGGGTTCCAATCTTAGTTTGGATTATTCTGAAGAATTATATTAATTGTTGTGTATTGAATGGTCTTTCTAGAATATTGGGTAATTTTGTAGAATTTTGGAGATTAATATTCATATTTCTTTTTATAAATGATTACCCTTTTTGGGGATTATATGATCTCGTACTAACATTTTTAGTTTTAGTTGATTACTAAAGAAAAGGGAAACATATAATTATTCTTTTGTAGATTATGTGATTCTCTAGAAGATGATTCTTGTGCTTTTGATGAGGTCATGTCTTTTTGAATGCTCAGTGTTTGGAGAAAAGATTAGTCTTGATGTAAACATATTAAGGGATGAAACTCTACACGAAGGTAAGTATATTTCCTTATGTTTGTATTCTATGTAATAAAAGAATTCCTCAAAATTCTGAAAAGGAACGTAAAACAAAAATGTGGTTGGTTTACATTTCAAACTGGGTAATCAAAGACCATTTAACACATCTTATGTTTGTGATCCCCTTGGGGTTAATTTTCTCATAATCATGTTTTATATCACTCTCCATCAGAACATGACCCTTTGTTTTATCTTCTATATCCATGATTTCCTAGATGGAATCCTAGTATGGGTTGACTTGGGTGACCCTTGCACTTAACTTTATTTATTTAAATGTAATGTTTTTACTGACTCTTTTTTTTATGTGGGACTTTCAACGATATTTCAAACCTCAATTATTAAATTTCGAGGATGCAATTTCATAAGGGGAGATGATTGTAACGACCCAAAATTTTGCATAAATTTTGTTACATAATTTTTGTGGGTTATTTTATTTTATACTCAACAAAATGTTTTCATTTAATAAAATTATTGTAATAAGACCTTTGGGTTTTGAATGTTATATGACAATTGGATAATATGACTATTGGAAAAAAATTGTTTGAATTATTTTCTATAAATAAAAGTGATCTTAATTAATATATAAATGAGATTTGATGGCCTCATCTTGTATTCTCGAGCAGATTGAAGCCCATCTGACAGAACACGGGAAAGAGGTGGCACCTTTGGGATTTTCTCTGGACCATACCCAAGCCGAACGTCATCGTGTAATGATAGAACAAAATTTCCTTTACGAGAAGTTCAATCAGATAGAAATCACTACTCGGGCAATGTTTTCCGAGCCGCACCAATTTTCTATCACCCTATAACACCTTACCCTTATGTCCTATGATGGTTTTATAAGTGGTTATGTAGCGAGACCGCAACTTCCTTGTGTAATCTTTTGATTTAAATAAAAATATTAATTTCTTCTTATGAGAAATTTTGTGAATTTTCAAATGTCTGGATAAATATAGTATGCATATTATTGATGAATTTTAGAAAAATAATTTTAAAATATTTATGTAAACCTTAAATAATTAAAAATGTGTAATGATTTTCCAAAAATGGTCTTCTACAGTTGTGTTCTGCCTTAAATTTTTTATGAATAGTAAATTATGAATAGTTATTTTACACTTATTATTAGTAATGTGATAAAATGGATTATGTAACCTCACTTAAAAAAATATTATTATAATTTAGCTACCTTGATTAAGTAATTTGATTCAATAAAATAGGTAAATAACTGTTAACAAAATAATCGATTAAGTATTATTTTTTTTGGTGAATAGTTATTTTTATGTAAACATTAAATTAAAAATATTTAGAAAATTATTTTCATAAAATAGAGTTCATTTTTGAAAATAGAGCATCGGTATTTGGTTAAGGTGAATTTTTGAGATTTTTCTGAAATAGTTGAATTTTTAGTGAATTGTGTTTTTATTAAAAAAAATAAAATTAAAAATATTTCGAAAATTATTTTTATAACATGGAGTTCATTTCTGAAATCAGATCATCTATATTTGGTTAAGGTGATATTTTGGGATTTTTCTGAGAAAGTTGATTTTACGGTGAATCATGAAAATATAGTTTTTGAGTTTTAGGTGTTTAATGACATCATTAGGGATGTAAAAATTATTCAATAATTCTGGTCGACTTATGAATAGTAAGATAAGATATGAGGTTTCATAATTGGCCAATACCATTGCAAAATACCATTGGCATGCCCATGGTTTTTCCAATACCACCGATTAGGTTTCCCTTGACTATTAATGCTTTGTCCCCTCACTTCTCATATAAATACCAAGACTTTATCTCTTTAATTTCATTTCTCAATCCTCACCAACGAAGTTATTCTCTCCTTACCTCTCATGGAGTCCTCCCAATGAGCCCTCAGGCCTCCCAAGGTCCCAACCTACATGCTTTTTATGTTACTCTTCTAGGTAAAGGATCCTTTCACCCTCCTCTTTTATGCCATGACATTCTTTTTGTTGTGTCTTCTGTTTCCATCTTTTTTTGTTGAAGGTATGTTCTTATTTTTTCTCATTATTTTCCATTTCATGTCTAATTTTTTAGATACCTTTTCCTCTATCATCATTTTTTTTCTGAATTTTTATGTCACGCTGTTAGGCAACCATATTTTTTGTAAAAGGAATCACATATTCTCTTTCCTTTCATGTTTCCTTTTCATGTGTTATGTCATTAAAATTTACATACCATGTTATAATATACATGTACTTATGTACTTATACTGTGTTATAAGTTACTTATGAGTGGGTTACTCGTGTACCCTCTCTTTTCATTTTTTTCTAAAACCTTGTTACATAGTAGTTATGTTGCGGAAATTTTGCTTCAAAATTTATATCTCTTTCTCTCCAGAAATTCTATAGTATTATTTATGTGAATAACTAGAACAATTTCGTTTAATTGGTTGTTCATAATTTTATAAATATTGTCTTTTTCTAATATTTAATTGACATACATTAACCCTCACTCCCTTTCCATGGGTTATAAATGACCTAATGATCTCATATTTATGCTCTTTTTAAACGTCATGATTTTGACATGAAACCCATTTCATTGAATATATTTGGGTAATTTATGAAATTATTGATTATGATATATGAGGATAACATGAAATTAACTAAATATTCAGGTTGTGCCCTGATAGCGTTCCAATTCATTGGGTAATGAATTAATCTCTAGAGATTACAAGTTTCAGGATACCTTGGTGAATAACTTTAGAAATTCTTATGACACCTTGGGGATGGACCTTGGTGATATGTTCATTATTGTATAAATGAAATTATTTAACCACATAGTCAAGTTATATTATAAGTAATTTTATTTATTATATTCCATTTCTTCCATTTCTCATGTATTTATGTTTCTATTCAATTTCATATTGATACCACAAGTACATTGATTCCATGGTTTTCCCTTACTGGGAATTCTTCTCACCCTCTCCTTTGATGTCTATCTCCAGGATATGAGATGATGTAAATTTAGATAGGATGAAACTTTTATGAAGCATTAAATGTGTTTTAGAATAATCATTTATACTGTTTTCATGTATTATGTTCTTGATTTCCAAGACACTAGACTTTAAAGATCCTCTGTTTGTAAAAAGTAATGAAATGTTATGTAATAAAAGAGAGGGATGTCATATGTAATGTATTATAGATGAGTTCAGTGAAAGTATATGATATATATGAAATAATAGTTATAATTAAATAATTATGTATATAAAAATATTTCATTTACCTTCATTCCTGCAGTGCGAGAATTAAAACAGAAACAATATTCATGCATACATATGGATTACCGTCTCGCTGAATAGTGTATTAAATTTCTCTACATCTATGTTATAAAGATTATTATAATCAACATATAATGACTCTTAATAATATTTATATAATGTTTTACAATCTTGAATCGTTATATAATTATATGGACTGGTGATATAAAAAATATAATATACAAGCGAAGAACAAATCATATATTACCCAAAGTGAAACCATAACATATGATTTATAAAAAAAGGGTAGTATGGGGTCATAATAAAATAAAATATATTGTATTAGATAATATTATATGGTTGATTAAAATATACATGATAAGTTTAAATTTATTATATTGGTATTTAGGAAGTGTACTATAAGAGTCCAGACACAAGGTAAGGGGATTTCGTGTCACTTTTTGTTTCCATGTGATATGTGATTTGTTCACCTCCTATTCCTTTTGTGTGGTATGTATACTGACATTGGATGTATTTAAATATTTATATATATAAAAATAATGGCTTTTGGAATATCAGTTATATGAGACTTATTTCATGGGATGTATGTTTAAAATTATTCCAAATTGGTAAAATATTTTTTCTCAGCTTTCCTTCTTTGAGACTCTAGTTTTCTTATGAACCTAATTTATTTTATAGGTGTATATAATTCCATTTTACATGCTATATCAATAATAATATTCATTTCATGATATTTTATGCTTCATCTAATTACTTTTCTTACCAGGAAAGTGTTATCCAATGTTACCATGTTATAATCTTTTATTGAAACAATCACATCGCTTTTTGAGATTTTTTATGATTATCCATTAAATAATGAAATATCATGATACATATATCTATAGAATTCAGTAATCTTTTTCACATAACTTTATTCAATATAACATAATATATTTTTAAATAAATTACTCTTTGGGGCATTAGAGATTTTTTTAGTAAAATATTATTTTCTCCATATTTGGTCAGAAGTCTATCATATTCAGAAACCATGTTTTCAAAAAAAAATTAAAAAATGTTTTCAAAGGATCTATGAAGCCAAATTTACAAGAAAAATTATACTAAAAACAATTTATGGTTTTCAATTATTCCCTTATAATTTCTCCATAATATTTTCAATGAAACTAGTTTCTATAATTTTTTTAGGTTTTAAAAATAAATTTTCAATGAAGAAATGATATTTTCTTCAAGAAATGAGTTTTATAGATATTAAAAAATTATATTAAATAAATGATAACATCCATTGGTATTACTCATGGGTTTATAAGGAAATTATTTACTTTTTCTATTTATATTATTTATCAGAATGTAATTTTTTGATGTAATGCTATTTATCGGGCTCATTTTTATTTCACATGTTATATTCTTTTGGAACCCGCTTCTTTTTATAGGGTATGTTTAAGATGAAATGGTAATGAATCCTGAATTCTTTCATAGGTTATAATATTATTACATGTTTATAAATACCAATTACTTTCATGGATTCTTATATGAATATATATGATCTTGTGGATCAAGTATATATGATTTCCCTATGATATGGGTGGGAACTATATATCTATCCAATGCATTGGGAAAATTTATATATTTCATGTAGTATACTAAGATGGATTTTAGAATGAACCTGATTACTAAGATGAACATGGGAGTGAACTGTGTCTTAAAATATGGTATGGGGAGTGAACTCATGCTAATACAATATCCATGGGTGTGAATCATGACTACAAAGATGGTATGGGTAGTGAATATAACGACCCATACTTTAAATACACTGTTAATAATTCAAAATTGAAGCGTAATTATTACATCATATAACAAAACCACGAAAGGAGCGTAGTGGTATAGTGTCTTTAGAAACTTGGAAACATAAACAACTTGTTCATGAAGCGTCTACACTGTCTCCCATTTATTTCATCATATCTATAGTCCCTTTTGGAATATCTTACTTAATAACCTTTTCTTGACCTGGGGAAAGAAATCATACAAAATGGTGAGCTCAAATGCTCAGTAAGGGTAAAAAAAAGAAATATCAATCACATCATGTTCATAAGAACATAACTTTTGGAAATCTTAACCTGAAAAAAGATATCATAATTTCATAACATGGGATAGATCATGGTAGTGATATCTAATCCCAATAATCATAACATAAAAGATGAAACATTGTGGAATGCACACATAATCATATATAATCATTTCTTATTAGTCAAGACTCATGGCCAAGACTATCTTAGTGGACAAAGTCCATTTCTGAACCGAGTTCACTCCTCATTTCAGTCATTTTTCACTGAACCGGTTTAACCTGCCGTTCCAGCCATGTCTATCTCATGAGATTTAAAATCTTACCCAATGAATTGGAGGGAGATATATGTCCCACCCATATCATAATTATACCATTCTTATGTGTGCCACAAAATCATAAATCATACATCATTGCATAACCCATGTAATAAAATTGGGATTCTTAAACAACATGACATCATAAAACAATTCATATAAGATAAAGGAATTCATAAAAATAATTCCATCAAAACATAATCAAATCAATGTAATAATAGGTATAAAAACGGAACCCTATATTATCTTAGATGGAAAATTATTTTGATAAAACACTTGAACTCTATTCTTGAGGAAAATATCCTTTCTACTTCAAAAACATTTTCCTTTCTTAACATGTCTTAGAATTTTAAACTAAAAGAAGTTGTTTAAAAATAAACATGAAAACTTGTAAAGGAAGATTCTTGTAAATAATGTTTTAAAAATCCATTCATGCCGTATAAGTTAAAAAAACATTCTTCTCATACTTTTGTCAGAATAGTCAAAAAGTACATCGTACGAAAAACAACAAAATATTCCTTTCATATCCTTTACTAAATACTCACCGAAGGGTAAAATTGGATTTAAACTATTGTAAGTGGATGGAAACAATATTACATATTGAGGGAACATGGATGTGGATGATAAAATACACCCCAGTAAATACCAAAGTATAAACAATCTCATATATAAATGAGATTGTGATATTTTCCCTTACCTTAGGTCCGATTTTCTTTGAAAGTGTCCAAACCTCCTGTATAATGATTTAAATAATGTTATTGACTTATTCCAGAATAATAATTATTGTTATGATATCATATATGGTCATATTCTTATCTTCATAGTAGTAATATATCATTGCCACTTGTTATTCGGGTGTTTATAACTTTTTGTTCTTATGCGTGTTTTGTCGAATAAATTATTATTATTCACTTTAGGTTATAGATACATCATTTCTATAATGGTATTAATGTACTATATATCATATTTATTCATTAAATTAATTTATATAATCATTATGCAATGAAGATCATGTAGAACGAATCGCATCACATCGTGGAGACGGTTTCCCGTACGTACGCACGAGCGATGATATCATTCCCATGATCATGGAATTGTATTGGAGTGTATGTATACTATTTCATAATCAATATCACCTAAAATAATAATATATAGTAATTATTTACACCATTATACCCATCCAAGTACGGTGGTGGTGGAAAATAGATTACACCACGGCGTGGAGACGGTATTCCGTACGTACACACGCGCGGTGATTTCGTTTTCCGTAGGATGGATAGATGGAGAAATATGTTTTTTTTATAATTATAATAAAATATCAGTATATGAGTGATACTGATGTTATTACTTAATAATTAAACATCTAAATAAGAAGAAGTGGAAGAAGAAATAAAGATGAAAGAATCAGTAACGGACATTACCTCTTCTTTGAAGCGCTTCTTTGAGACCTCCTTTTAGGGCACAAAAATTGGTCTTTGAAGAAGACCATGACCTGTAGGATGTCTCTAGGGAAGTGGAGAGAGGAAATTGGCAGGGTTGGGCCGAACTTAAAGGCTCAATGTGGTGTGAGGAAGAGGGGGAGGATGTGCCCTTTTATAAGGGAGGAGAGGGGCACCTTGGGAATAACTAAAAATATTATTTTATTATAAAGTCCTATTCGGTTTTTAATAGCTCCAAATTGATATATTTCAAAGATAATGTGGGTATAGGTCGAAATACTATCATCCAAAATAATTTATACAAGTTTAGGTATCAATTTAAACCTTATCATTTAGATTTAACTTTATGTTAGATAATTTAACTTTTACCGTGTCTTCTTGTTTTCTTACACTATAATGTTAAGAAACACACTATATCAAGACAAAAGAACCCCAAGTTATTTAGTATTAATATATATAACATTATCTAAGTCATTTGGCCGATCCTTAGATTTTTAGGAATAAAATAACAATTAATAATATAATATTTGTTTTAAAAACTATTTTATGTCAGTTTTGACACTATTTAGTAATTAATTTTTTTGAAAATCATAACAGAATTATTAGTTCGAAAAAAGATAATTAAATCAATAATAACATGTCATATTAACCTATAAAAGTAGTATAATACATAAAAGTCTCAAATTATATTTATTTGTGTCTTTATAATATCAATAATTCTAATTGTTTACTATTATGGTAATTACTGCATCATCATTGTGTCATAAATAAATTAAATTATTTAATGTCTAAAAATTATAAATAAAATTTCATTATGTAGGAAATATTGTTATCTTTATAATGAATGTTTACAATCTAATTTATCTTATGTATAACCCAATATTAAAAATTATTTACTTATTAAACATTGATTTTAACTATTTTAACCATTCTTTAAATAAATTAATAATAAATGTCCTAATCTAATCTAAGTGGGCCTAAATAGTCATATTTTATTTCTAAGGTTGTTTTTGGTCGAATTAAACTTATCTAATAGAATTAGGACATGTTATAGGTTAATAATAATAACACTTTTACCCTTAATTACCCTTTTTACTTTTAACAGTGGTAAAAAAAAGTAAAAAGTCACTATTCACCAAAAAAATATTTTCATATCATTGAACCACATTTTAGTCCTTGATATTAACCGTGTCTCTCGGATTTTCGAAATTCCACTCACAGAAGCGGTAAAATTAAGTTTTATGAAAAAATCAGTTTTTTTAACTACCACTTAGTGGTTTCACTATTCATCAAAAATTGAAAGTTTTCAGAAAAATACCAAAATTTCACCCTAGGCTAATTTCGATATTCTGAATCCAAAAATGAAGTCCATTTAAAAAAAATAAAAATTATCAAATTTCAAAATGTGGTTATTACTATTCATAATGACTAGATTTAATAATATTTTAATAACATATCGTTGTTTAGTGAAACTCGGTATTGCGTACGACGCAAGCTATCGAGGAAGGCCGCGACTACGTGTAAATCAAGCCAAGTAGATTTGTGTGTAGTGATAGATTTCTTTGATGATTTATATAACATAAAAACAAAATATTTCTCATAAAAGTCTCGGGCGTTACATTCTACCCCCCTTAAAATAAATTTTGCCCTCGAAATTCGTCACTTTGTCACAAACAGATGAGGATACCTCTCCCTCATCATATCCTCAAGATCCCATGTAGCTTCTTCTAATTGGTGTTTCCTCCATAAAACTTTCACCAAGCGAGTTGTCTTGTTTCTTAGGACTTTTTCGCTACGATCTAGAATCTCTATCGGCTGTTCTTCATAAGAAAGATCTTGCTCCAACGGTACAACTTCTGAGCTGAGTCCATGTGATGGATCAGGAATGTACTTTCTCAGGAGATATACATGGACCACATCGTGAACTTGAGAGAGATTCGGTGGAAGCACCAATCGGTAAGCTACCTTCCCAACACGATCCATTATTTTGAAATAACCAATATATCTAGGGCTCAACTTCCCCTTCTTTCCAAATCTCATGACCCTCTTCCAGGGAGATATTCGTAAGAATACTTTATCACCCACTTCAAACTCTAGGTCTTTTCTTCAGTTGTCGGCATAACTTTTCTGTCGACTCTGAGCTTCTCTTATGTGTTGTTGAATATATCGGACCCTTTCTGCCATCTCATCAACAAGATCATGTCCTAATAGCTTTCCTTCCCCAACTTCATCCCAGCAAGTTGGATTCCTTCATTTCATTCCATAGAGAGATTCATAAAGAGCCATCAGAATACTGGAATGAAAGCTATTATTATAAGAAAATTCTACCAAAGGTAGGTGTTGATCCCAACCACCTTTGAAATCCATAGATCAAGCTCTCAACATATCTTCTAGAGTTTGAATTGTTCTCTCAGACTGACCGTCTGTTTGAGGATGATAAGAAGTAATGAAACTCAACTATGTATCCAGAGTATGCTGAAGACTTCGCCAGATCTTCGAGGTAAATCTAGGATCCCGATCAGATATAATAGAAAGTGGTACTCCATGAAATCTTACCACTTCCTTTACATATATCCTGGCAAGCTGATCCAGAGATAAATCCTCTCTAATAGCAATGATGTGTGCAGAATTTGTAAGATGATCAACTATGACCCAGATAGCATTATTGCCTTTGGATGTTTTAGTAAGTCCTGTGACAAAGTCCATAGTGATGTTTTCCCATTTCCATTTGGGTATTGGTAATGGTTGTAACATCCCCTTGGACTTTTATCTCTCATCTTTAACTTGCTGACAAACCAAGCATCGAGAGACATATTCATCAACATCTCTTTTCATACCATCCCACCAGAAGTACTCTTTCAGGTCCCTATACATCTTCGTGCTTCCAGGATGAATAGAGAATGAAGAACTATGAGCCTCATCCAGCAGCTCCTTAAATTCTGGGATGGGAGGAACAAAAACCCGATTCTTGAACATTATTATCCCATCACAATCAAGGTTGAATTCAGGAATATTTCTATCCTTCTTTTGTAACTCTACATCTTCTTTCTGCGCCTCTTTAATTTTCACATGTATAGATGGTTGTACATTCATTTGAGAAAGATAATATTTTTCCCTTTCCATTATAATTCCAAGATTCATTCTTTGTAAATCCATAAATATTGGATCTTTTGTGATCCTCATCATGGATAAGCTAGAATGGTCTTGTCGACTTAATGCATCTGCCACCTTGTTTGCTTTGCCAGGATGGTAATGGATTGAGCAGTCGTAATCCTTAATCAGCTCCAATCATCATCATTGGCGCATATTCAGCTCCTTTTGTGTGAAAATATACTTTAAACTTTTATGATCAGTATAAATATCACACCATTCACCATAAAGGTAATTCCTCCAAATCTTTAATGCTTAGATTACCGCAGCTAACTCCAAATCATGAGTTGGGTAATTTTGCTCATGGATTTTCAACTGTCGTGAGGCATACTCTATCACCATATCATTTTTCATAAGAACACTCCCCAATCCCTTCTTGGTTGCATCACTGTAGATCACAAACCATTCTCCACTACAAGGTAGTGTAATTACAGGTGCACTGGATAACCTTCTTTTCAACTCCTTGAAATTATCTTCTCATTCCTCCGTCCAAACAAACTGAACACCCTTCCGAGTCAACCTGGTGAGTGGATTAGATAATCGTGAAAAATCTTTCACAAAACGTCGATAATATCCAGCCAAACCAAGAAAACTTCTAATCTCAGTTACTATTGTTGGTCTCGACCATCTTTTGATAACCTCTGTTGTTGCTGGATCCACATATATCCCTTCTTTTGAGATTATGTGACCCAAAAATGAAACTTTTTAACCCAAAATTCACACTTGGTAAATTTGGCATAATGTTTCTCCTTTCTCAGGGTCATCAATATAATTCTCAAGTGATCTTCATGTTCTTCCTTGCTCTTTGAATAGACAAGAATATCGTCTATAAATACTACCAAAAAAATGATCAAGATAGTCTCTAAAGACTCTATTCATCAGATCCATGAAGATAGCAGGGGAATTAGTAAGACCAAATGGCATCAATATAAAATCATAGTGTCCATACCTTGTATGGAAAGACGTCTTGGGTATATCCTCCCTTTTGACCCTTAATTGATGATACCCTGAACGAAGATCAATCTTGGAAAAGTATTGAGCTCCTCGTAGTTGATCAAATAAGTCATCAATGCGTGGGAGAGGATATTTGTTCTTGATAGTGATCTTGTTAAGTTCTCGATAATCAATGCAGAGTCTCATTGATCCATCTTTCTTCTTATAAAATAGAACAGGTGCTCCCCAAGGTGATGCACTAGGGCGTATGAATCACTTATCCAGATTCTCTTGGAGTGGCTTCTTCAATTCCTGCAACTCAATTGGGGCCATTATATACGGTGTCTTTGAAATAGGTAAAGCAGCTGGTACGAGTTCTATTGAAAACTCAACATCACGATTTGGTGGAAGACCCAACAATTCCTCCAGAAAGACATCATAAAACTCCCGTACAATGGGCATATTCTTAATTGTGAGTTTCTCAACAACCATTTGAGATAAATAACCTTCATTCAGTGGAATCAAGACCCATAAGATGGAATAAATTTCCACTAGAAGGTTTTATTCATCCTCGCATCGATAGACGATCATATATTGATCTGGAATATGAAATGTGGATTCCCTTATTTGGAAATTTATATGAGCTCCATACAAATAATGTCAATCCATGCCATGAATCATAGCTTATTCCAATGAAGGAAGGATCACAAGATTTGCAGGAAGCACTTTCCCACAACCTTCAGTCGGAGAAGAATTATAAACTTTTGATGCTACTGTTGTGCCATTAGGGGTTGTCACAGCTAACTCAACATCTAATTGTTGAGGTAATACGGTGATATCCTTAGAAAAATCTTCAGAAATAAAAGAGTGGGTGGATACAGAATCAAATAAAACATTTTCTACTTTAGAGTCGATGGTAAGTGTACCTTTCACCACATCGTTATCGTACTCCACATCGCTGATAAAATTGCATGTTACTTTCCTTTGTCATTATCCTGAAGAGTTTGTTGATGTCGACCATCATCATCAACCCTTGGATTTGGGCATTGATTGGCATAATGCCCCATCTCCATGCACTTGAAACATTTAAGTGTATTAGGTTCATTCTATATATCCCTTCTTTTTTTTTGCATCATTATAGATCTTATTCCCATAATTGCGGCATTCAAATTCCCGATGACCTTCCTTTCCACATTTGAAACATTTACTTGTCCCTTTAAGACAACTCCCTCCATGTTTCTTTCTAAACTTTGAGCATAAGGGAAAGCTCATATTCTTTTCAGTGTTCTCTTTATATTTTCCTTTTAATTACATTTTCCTCTTCTTATCAAACCCATATGACTAATGGGTTACTCCAATCTCCATCTCAACTTTGAGAGCACATCGAACAATTTCCTCGTATCTATTGAAGTCCCTTATGGCTAACGCCCATCGAAGACATGGTTTTAAGCCACTAAAGAATCGATCGATCTTACTCTCATGTTGGATAATAATACTAGAAGCGTACCTTGAAAGTCTTGTAAAATTTGATTCGTAGGTACCAACGTATTAAACATCCTTTTGCTTTAGTTCAAGAAACTCCTTCTCCATCTTTGTTCGAAGAATACAAGGGAAATACTTGTTGAAAAATAAGTTCTTGAACTCGTCCCATTCCATGGACTCAATTTCATCCCTATGCCTCGTATTCATAATAAGATTCCACCATTGATCATTATCTCATTCCAAACGATACACTGCTAAGATGACTTTATCATGTTCAGAACATTGAAGAACTTAAAATATCTTTTCAGTAATACTAATCCATTGTTCAGCAACTAATGGATCAGTTGACCCGCTGAAAGAAGGTGGACGCTGCATCATAAAGGATTCAATAGAATGTTGCTCCTTCCTTTGCTCGTTTAGAAGTCCTGCATGAGAAAGTTTTGTGAGCATGGATACACGATTTTTCATTCCAGCTCCCTTAACGTTTGGTTGCTCAGGGGTAAAATCATTGCATTTCCCATCGCATTCCGTATTAACACGATTACTTTGGGTTCCATCCAATGACTGAAACCAAGAAGAATAGTGTGAGAAACACTAATTATAATAGGAAAACCACATAATTAAGAATAAAATTTCAAACTTAATGTCTAATCCTAGGTTTTTCATGGTCATTTCTAAATCAATAAGATTGTGTTATATTCTTAGACTTATCCTTAGGGTTCTTACTAAGGCTTTCACATCCTAGTTTCTAAAGGTTGATTATACATTTCCTCTGATACCAACTATAGCGACCCATACATTACATACACTGTTAATACTTAAAAATTGAACCATACTTATTAAAATATATAACAAAACCACGAAAGGACCGTAGAGGTATAGTGTCTTTAGAAACTGGGAATCATAAACAACTGGTTCATAAAGCGTCTACACTGTCTCCCATTTATTTCATCATATCTATAGTCCCTTTTGGAATATCATACTTAATAACCTTCTTCCTGACATGGGGAAAGAAAAAATACAAAAGGGTGAGCTTAAATGATCAGTAAGGGTAAACAAAAGAAATATCAATCACATTATATTCATAAGATCATAACTTTTGGAAATCTTAACCTGCAAAAAGAGATCATAATTTCATAACATGGGATAGATCATGGAAGTGATATTTAATCCCAATAATCATAACATAAAACATGAAACATTTTGGAATGCACACATAATCATAGAGAATCATTTCTTATTAGTCAAGACTCATGGCCAAGACTATCTAAGTGGACAAAGTCCATTTCTGAACCGAGTTCACTCCTCATTTCAGTCTTGTTTCACTGAACCAGTTTAACCTGTCGTTCTAGCCATGTCTATCTCATGAGATATAAAATCTTTATCCAATGCGTTGTAGGGAGATATAGGTCCCACCCATCTCATAATGATACCATTCTTATGTGTTCCACAAAGTCATAAATCATACATCATTGCATAACCCATGTAATAAAAATGGGATTCTTAAACAACATGACATCATAAAACAATTCATATAAGATAACAGAATTCATAACAATAATTCCATAACAACATAATCAAATAAATGTAATAATAGGGATATAAACATAACCCTATATTATCTTAGATGGAAAATAATTTTGATAAAACAGTTGAACTCCATTCTTGATGAAAATATCCTTTCTACTTCAAAAACATTTTCCTTTCATAACATGTCTTACAATTTTAAACTAAAAGAAGTTGATTAAAAATAAACTTGAAAACATGTAAAGAAATCTTCTTGGAAATAATGTTTAAAAATTCCATTCATTCCGTGTAAGTTAAAAAAACATTCTTCTCGTACTTTTGTCGGAAAAGTCAAAAAGTACCTTGTACAAAAAACGACAAAAGATTCCTTTCATATCCTTTACTAAAAACTCACCGAAAGGTAAAATAGGATTTAAACTATTGTAAGTGGATGGAACCAATATTATATATTGATGGAACACAGATGTGGATGATAAAATACACCCCAGTAAATACCGAAGTATAAACAATCTCGGATAAAAATGAGATTGTGATATTTTCCCTTACATTCGGTCCGATTTGCTTCGAAAGTGTTTGAACCTCCTGTATAATGATTTAAATAATGTTATTGACTTCTTCCAGAATCAAAATTATTGTTATGATATCATATATGGTCATATTCTTAACTTCTTAGTAGTAATATTTCATTTCCACTTGTTATTCGGGTGTTTATAACTTTTTGTTCTTATGCGTGTTTTGTCGAATAAATTCTTATTATTCTCTTTAGGTTATAGATACATCATTTCCAGAGTGGTATTAATGTACTATATATCATATTTATTCATTAAATTCATTTATATAATTATTATGCAATGAAGATCATGTAGAACGAATCACATCACATCGTGGAGACGGTTTTCCGTACGTACGCACGAGCAATGATATCGTTCCCATGATCGTGGAATTGTATTGGAGTGTATGTATACTATTTCAGAATAAATATCACTTTATTATAATCATATATAGTAATTATTTACCCCGTTATACCCATCCACGTAAGGTGGTGGTGGAAAATTGATTTTACCACGGCGTGGAGACGGTATTCCGTACGTACGCACGCGCTGTGATTTCATTTTCCGTAGGATGGATAGATGGAGAAATAATGTTATTTCATACTTATAATAACATATAAGTATATGAATGATACTGATGTTATTACTTAATAATGAAACAACTAAAGAAGAAGAAGTCTAAGAATAAATAAAGATGAAATAATTGGTAACGGACATTACCTCTTATTTGAAGCGCTTCTTTGAGACCTCCTTTTAGGGCACTAAAATTGGTCTTTGAAGAAGACCAGGAACTCTAGGATGTATCTAGGGAAGTGGAGAGAATAAATTGGCAGGATTTGGCCGAGCTTTAATCCTCAATGTGGTGTGAGGAAGAGGGGGAGGATGTGCCCTTTTATAAAGGAGGAGAGGGGCACCTTTGGAATAACTAAAAATATTATTTTATTATGAAGTCCAATTCTATTTTTAATAGATCCAAATTGATATATTTCAAAGATAAGGTGGGTATAGGTCGAAATCATCTTATCCAATATAATTTAGACATGTTTAGGTATCAATTGTAACCTTATCATTTAGATTTAACTTTAAGTTAGATAATTTAACTTTTACCGTGTCGTCTTGTTTTCTTACACTATAAGGATAATAAACATACTATATAAAGCCAAACGACCCCAAGATGTTTATTATTAATATACATAACCTTATCTAAGTCATTTTTCCGAACCTTAGATTTTTAGGAATAAAATAACTATTAACAATATAATATTTGGTTAAAAAACTATTATATGTCAATTTTGACACTATTTAGTAATTGATTTTTGTGAAAATTATAACAGAATGATTACTTCAAACAAAGCTAATTAAATCAACACTAACATGTCATATTAACCTAGAAAATTAGTGTAATTTTTAAAAAGACAAAATTATATTTATTTGTGTATTTATAATATCAATAATTCTAATTTTTCAATATTACGGTAATTACTGCATCATCATTGTGTCATAAATAAATTAAATTATTTAATGTCAAAAAATTATAAATAAAATTTCATTATGTAGGAAATATTGTTATCTTTCTAATAAATATTTACAATCGAATTTATATTATGTATAACCCTATATCAAAAATGATTTACTTGTTAAACTTTGATTTTAACTATTTTAACCCTTCCTTAAATAAATTAATAATAAATGTCCTAATCTAATCCAAGTGGGCCTAAATGGTCATATATTATTTCTAAGGTTGTTTTCGGTTGAATCACACTTATCCAATATAATTAGGACATGTGTTAGGGTAATAATAAAAACACTTTTACCCTTAATTACCCTATTTACTTTTAACCGTGGTAAAAAAAGTAAAAAGTTACTATTCACCAAAAATTATTTTCTTCTCATTGAACTAAATTTTAGTCCTTGATATTAACCGTGTCTCTTGGATTTTCTAAATTCCACTCACATAAGTGGTAAAATTATGTTTTATGAAAAATTAAGTTTTTTTAACTACCACTTAGTGGTTTCACTATTCATCAAAAATTGAAAGTTTTCAGAAAAATACCAAAATTTCACCCTAGGATAATTTTGATATTCCGAATCCAAAAATGAAGTCCATTTTGAAAAATAAAATTATAAAATTTTAAAAAGTGGTTATTACTATTCATAACGGCTTGTTTTAATATTAATTTAATATCATATCGTCGTTTGTGAAACTCGGTATTGCGTACGACGCAAGCTATCGAGGAAGGCCATTGTTGCATGTAAAGAAAGCCAATATAGTGTTGTGTGTAGTGAAAGATTCCTTTGATGAGTTATATAACATAATAAAAAAATATTTCTCATAAAAGTCTCGGTCGTTATAGTGAACCTATACTACCATGATGGTATCTAAAGCAATTCCCTAGAAAGTTTTGAAATCATATTATATTTGTATTTTTTTCATAATTCAATGTTTTATTCATATGTTATTCTTTCATGTATTATGTTATTTATTTGTTTACAACTAATGGCTTATGAACATCTATCATTTATTTAGTTATTCATGTATATGGTCTTTAATATGAAGGGTATGATCTTCTATATTAATGATCATTTTCTATTACCATTATTATCCTCATTATGATCATATATCTCTATTGTTTATCCTTATGGAGCATTTTAACTCACACATTTTTATGTTTCCTTCCCAATGATATCATAATATTTATTATATTTTATGTGTTTAATAAGTCTTATAGTCAAGAAGAACATATTAGGGGATAATTGAGCTCAATTATGTATCAGTTTTTATGTTTCCATGTTTCCAGATGAACTAGATTTGTATGGTGTTTGGGAATCTGTTATTTTGTAATGTTTTATATATTTTTCAATGGTTATGTAATTTTAAGGTTATAAAATTAAGGGTCTAAAATTTACCCATCCATCACTTGATGAGTAGAATGATCATACACATGCGTCATTCTATTTGTTATCCTAGAGCATTCCCTTAAATACCTCAAATCGATCAGCGGGTGATATAAGAATTAAAATAAAATAAAATTGATTTTAGTAAAAACTATGATATGTTGTATGAATTACAATTTCCAGAGATCCATTCCATATTTTCTATGATATTGGTAATCATTCCTTTGAAAGGGAAACATTAATATATAATCCCTATATGGATATACTGAGATTTAATGTTTATGATTAGTCTATATATCTTGTTTCTCATATCTAAAATGAATCATATTGGATTACACACTGGAAATGATTGTACCAATAACATTAAGAGGATTCCCCAATGTGGGTCCATTATTGGGATATATGTCTGATTACAACTCCTCTATACTCAGAGGGTCATACACCAAATGCCGTAATAATTGGCAGTCTCATATACAAAAATCTTGTCTATGTCATCTATTTTCATATAGTTTTTCAAACAAGTTCCCATAATAAGAAATACATAAAATATTATTCCAATATCAAATTGGATATATAAAAATACTCACAGTGGACTCATCATGATATTTATGTCCGCATGACATGATGTTAAACTGCGTGGATGGGTGCAGTCACATGACCTTAAACTCTGTAAAATGAAATATGTGGGTTTTATTTTCCAATTTTCACAAGATAAGTATAATGAATCATATATTTTGAATACCAATCATAGACTTCAAATTCTTAACTACTTGATAAAAACTCCAATTTTCCTGAACATGGTCACAACGGAAATAATCATTAATATATAAACTGTTCAATTTATGTTAAATTTCTTACATGTTTGGAATTATATATTGTGATTCATAAATTAATCTAATGTATGCTATTTTTTTGGAATGGATTCTAGTGGGAGGAATGAAAAATTAATCAATGAACGTATTGCATGTAAGTATTTCCCTCTTACTCAATATAATTATAGTGGAGATGGTGAATAAATTGGTGCTGATCAGCTTATCACCACAATGGGAAAACTCACTCAGGTTATGAATAATAACCTTATCCGTATGGAGAACCCCAATCCAAAATGTGGGGGATAAAGGATAGTCTGCTTCATGAGGAAACAGCCACCAACATTAAATGGGATTACAAATCCATTATCAGCAGAGCAATGGATAAATTCATTAGATAAAATATTTCCTACTTTGGGGAGTAGTGAAAGGTAAAAAGGTGTCATGGAAGTTTATTTCCTCACGGGAGTTGAAGAACAATGGTGGTCATTAATCCAAAACACAAAAGAAGATAAATAAGTATAGAAAATGTAATGGAGGTAGTTTAAATATATTTTCTTTGCACAATCCTTTCTTTGTGACCATCAAGACAATACGGAACGACAATTTCTGAGTCTGAGGAAAAAAGAGGATTAGAATGTCACAAATTATGAGGCTAACTTTATAAGGTTAGAAAGGCATACTGCAGATTATATATGTAACCTAATGGAAAATATTGATAGATTCTTTAAAGGGTTAAAACAATTTCTTTGGTGATCATTATTCTCACAATCTTTCTTATCATACAAATATATTGTCTCACGTGCTATGATGACAGAAAACTGAATCTCTATGTGTTACGACTTTGAAGAAAATCAAGAGAAGAAGAGACCTAATGAACAATCTGGATATTGAAATAAGGGTAAGAATGTAAATGTTGAATATCCATCCTGTGCTAAATGTGTGAAGAAACACCTCCATACTTTCCTGAAGGGAATGAGATTCTTTTACAAGTGTGGTGAAAAAGGACACAAAGATCGAGATTTCCATGGGATGAAAGAGGTTGTCAATGTTGAATTCTACAATTGTAGAGAAAAGGGGAATTATGCAAATGAATGTCCTCAGCACCAATGGTACATACTTCCTAAAGGGCCAAGGGAGAAAGGTCAAGCTTATGCGATTAATTCTTCTGATGTTGAAGCTCTGAAAGACATAGTGGTAGGTAATTTAGTGGTTTCCCCGTGTTTATCCAATGATTTATTTGATTCAGGATCATTGAATTATTCAATAGAATCTCAGTTTTTTAAAAAAATTAGATATTTTAAATTTGAATTAACAAGGTAGTCGTCAGTCCAAACACCTAAGAGAAGTATCATTGAAACAATGTTTTATGAATCAGTTCATATTTGGGCATATAAATGCTCTTTATCTACTATTCTCATCATCATACCCATGATCAAATTTGATATAATCCTTGGTATGGATTGTCTTATGGATGATGATGTGAAAATTTATTGTAATGAAAATGATGTTACAATTTTCGATGATGATAAGGAGGACCTAATCATTAGAGTAGAAACATAACCACATGATTCTTATATAGATCCGCCCCCAGTTGCTCTAATAAATTCAATTATTGGGGATGACGAGAATGAAATAACTATGGTTGAGGAATGGAATGTTCAAGAATAGGATTAACCTATTGTGAAAGAATATGTTGATGTGTTTCCTGAGGATATAACTGAACATCCTCCATAATGAGAAATTGTGTTTTCCATTGATTTATTTTATAATTCAAGGACTATATTGAAGACCCATTATAAAATTTCCACTATGAAATTAGTGGAACTAATAAAACAATAAGAGGAATTGAGTAATAAGGGATTTATACACCCTAGGTTTTTTCTAGGTGGTGCACCTATCCCTTTTGTTAAAAATAATGACGGATTTATGTGGTTGTGCATTGACTACAGGGAGATAAATTCTATTACAATAAAGAACAAGTATCCCCTACCTCACATTGATGATTTATTTGACAAAATTCAGGGAGCTCAAAATTTTATAAAAATTGACCTTCTATCTAGATATCATCAATTGTGTGTAACAAAGGAAGACATTCTGAAAATAGCCTTATGAACCAGGTAAGGGCATTACGAGTTTACTGTAATGACTTTTTGATTGACTAATTAACCCACTTTTTTAATGGTTCTAATGAATAGAGATTTCAAAGAATATCTTGATGACTTTTTAGTGGTATTTATTGATGATATTTGGGTATAGTAAAAAATCTATCAAGATCATGAAAATAAAATGGGCATTATCTTAAGGACTCTTATATGAAATGAATTATATGGGATGTTTAGCAAGTGTGAATTCTAGCTTCAAGGGATTTCTTTTCATGGCCATATTGTGTCGAATGATGGAAATTTTGTTGATTCTTCTATTACCAAGGAAATCTAGGAACGATAAGGACCAACAAGTATAACTAAGGTACACCGTTTTATTGGTTAAGTTGGTTATTATCGATGTTTCATCCAGAAATATTCTCAGTTGGCTAACCCAATAACTATGATCACACGTAAAGAGGTTAAATTTGTTTTGAAAAATGTTTGTGATATTTTTTTTATGAACTGAATAGAAGATTATTCAATGCTCTTATCTTGAATCCACTATTATGGAATTATGGGGTTGTTATTTATAGTGATGTATCAAAGAAAGGACTCGGTTGTGTCCTTATGACGAATGATAGAGTTATTGCATATGCATCACAGCAGCTAAAAATTCATGAACAAAACTATCCCACTAATGATCTTGAGTTAGCAGCTATAATCATTGCTCTAAAAATATTAGAAACTATCTCTATGGTGAAAAATTTTAGATTTATACTGATCACCAGTGTTTGAATTATATTTTCTCTCAAAAATAACTCAACATGTTTCAAAGAAGATGGATGGAACTACTCAAGGATTATTATTGCACTATACAATATAACTCGATGAAGGATAATAAGGTGGCAGATCAGTTGAGTAGAAAAGTTCCAAGAGTTTTGAACAAGATGAGAGTTGAAAGGGATCGTATTTTCATTGATCTATTAATTTTGGATATGTGAATAACCAAGTAAGGTGAAACATAAATACTTTTTCAAATGGTTTCCAAAATATTTTTGAAGGAACATTTTTTGTGGGAAAACATGAAGAGGGAGATGGCTGATTTTGTGTCCAGATGTATGGTTTGTCATCAAGTGAAAGTTGGAAGGCAACGGCCTGAAGGAGTCATGAAACCTCTTCCCATACCTGAGTGGAAATGGGATAATATTAAATGGACATTATCTTGGGGCTATAAAAGACTCTTAGAAGGAATGATGCATTATGGGTCATTGTTGATCGTCTTACCAAGTAAGCACATTTTGTTGCTATAAGAGAATATTTACCACTTGAATGTCCGATAAGACTATATATTAATGAATTTTTAAGTCTTCATGGAGTACCTATATCGATTGTTTCTGATCATGATCCCCATTTGACATCGTGATTCTAGAAAAGTCTTTAGAAGGCCCTAGATACAGAACTGCGTTTGAGAACATCCTACCACCAGAAAACCAATAGACAATTAGAACATAATATTCAAACCATAGAAGACATGTTGAGATCTTGATCACTTGACTTTCAAGGTACGTGGGATCTATATTTACCTCAGGTATAATTTTCCTATAATAATACCTTCCATTCATGTATTCAGATGGAACCATATGAAGTGTTATATGGAAAGTATTGTCACACACCAACTTGTTGGGATTATGTGGGCGAAAGAAAACTCATAGGCCCCGAAAATGTTATGTAAACAAAGGAAAATGTGAATATTATCTAAACCCACATCAATGAAGACCAAAGAAGGAAAAAGATCTATTCCAACAACCGAAGGAACGATTTGGAATTTCAAGTAGGATACCATGTTGTCTTGAATGTATCTCAATCGAAGGGTGTTATAAATTTTGGAAAGAATGTTAAATTGATTCCCAAGTATATAGGACCACTCTAAATTCTAGAAAGAATTGGTGTTGTATCTTTTCATTTGGAAATGCCTCCAAGTATCTACAATGTTTTTGATGTATTCCATGTATCACAGTTGAAAAAATACATGCCAGACCCAACACATGTACTCACCTATAAGGGAAATTGAACTGGAACCTGATCTATCATATTGTGAAGAGCCTATCAAAATTCCTGATACTAGAGAACATGTGTTGACAAACCAGACAGCTTGTCTGGTGGCATTTCTATGGATAAATCATAAGAAGGAAGAGGCAATGTGGGAACCCGAGGAACTTATGATGAATAAACACTCGAATCTTTTTATGCAGTAATATTCTAGAAATTTTAAGGAAGAAAAAATTTTAAGGAGAATATAATGTAACACCCCAAGATTCACTGGTACGTTTCCCTTTGAATATTGCAACATCTTTCATTATAAGTAACATTGAGATTCTAACACACCGAAACCAATAAAACTAGCTTTTATGAATATTAAAACCTACTTTTTAAAATTTTATAAATTTTATCATTCAAAATAGACATTATTTTTGGATTCAGAATATCGAAATTATATTAGGGTGAATTTTTTGTATTTTTCTAAAAACAAACTATTTTTAATGGATAGTGAGAAACACTGCATTATTGTTAAATACTGATTTATCATTTAAATATTTTTTTATTTAATTTAAATATTTTTTAGGTCAAAATAGATACATAATACCTATACAATTTCAATGTAATTAATTGGATTAAATTTATAATATGCTTAGATATATAAAAATATTATTGAATTTTTTACTTTATTTTACCCACCTCCTATGAGCATTTGCTCATTTTCATGAAACAAAATTTTACCACTTCTATGAGTTCAATTTTAAAAATATAAAAGACACTGTTTATATTAGTAAGTTAAATGAGGTTCAATAACATGAAAATATGTAATTTTGAATTGTAACTTTTGACTTTTATTTACCACAGTTAAAAGTAAACAGGGTAATTAATATTAAAAAATGATATAATAATTAACCTAACACGTGTCCTAATTCTATTGGATAAGTGTAATTTGACCCAAAATAACAATTGGAATAAAATATGATTCCTTTTTGGTCCACTTGCTTTAGATTATGATATTTATTATTATTTAATTTATATAAGTGTAGAAATAGTTAAATTAAATGTTTAATAATTAAACCATTTTTAATATAGTGTTACACAAATTATAAATTAAATTGTAAATATTCATTATAAAAATAAAAAAACTTCTACAAAATGTTAATTTTTTTATAATTTTTAGACATTAATTTATTTATTTATTTATGCACACAATGATGATGGAATATGTACATTATTAAAGAATGATTAAAATAATAGATATTATAAATATCCATATAAATGTAATTTCCCACTTTTAATGAATTCCACTAATTTTATAGGTTAATATGAAATTTAAGGGTTGATTATATTTTTTTATGTAATCATTTTGTTATTGTTTTCTCAAAAATCAAATACTATATACTTTAAAAATTAATGAAAATTGAGTTTTTAAAACTAATTCTATATTATTAATTGATAAATAATATTCTTAAAAATATATGGTTTGACCAAAGGACATAGATATAAGTATATATATTAATAATGAACCAATTTATCTTCTATTTTATGTTTATTGTTTGTTTATTAAACATATAATATAAAAATAAAATGAGACATGGTAAATGGAAAACTATTTATCTAAGAGTTAAATCTAAAAGATAAGTTTAAAATGGTGACATAAACCTATCTATAAACTATTGGTTTAGATTTTTTGGTCCCATATCCACCTTAACCTCTAAATAAATCATTTTGGATCCATTATAATCTGAAAATGATTTTATTATAAAATAATATTTCATGGTTTTTCTAAAGTGACCCTCACCTATCTTTTGAAATAAAGCATACCCTCCTCTTAATTTCACACATCCAAAGCCTTCTGTCTCAGCACAAACATTCCCAAATATCCTACCAAAATTCCTATTTCCATCATAGAGTCCTTATTTTGATCAGAAAGACATCCTACGGCTCCCTTTTGATCAACTCAAAAGGACGAACCCGAAGAAGTGGTAAATATTTCATCACCACTTTCAAGTTATTTTATTCTTCCACTTAATCTATCTTTGTGGTTTCCTTTAAAAAATAATAACTCCCATATATCATATATAATGTGATGGTATTATAAAAATGGTACAACCATATTCATTATTCTATACATTATATTAATGACAAAGTCACCATATGTGAGTACATACGGCTTACTGTCTCCACCTCGTGATGTAGTTTGTTATTCAAACACTTCATTATTTGGATGGGTATAATAATGAGTATAATTAATTTAAATAATATGTATAACATGTAAATGATTCTGTTTATATGATATACCATCGATTTACATGTGATATCACCATCAATATAATGATATTGTCACTCATGCGTACGTATGGATTACCTTCTCCATGAACGGGATGAGATTCATTCCCCATCATAATAATTCATGAATAATTTTCAATTTATGATTAAAAATAATGTTTATAAACATAATAACATTATTTATATGAATCAAATACATCATATCCATAAAAATATGGCTTACATAACCAAAAATATAATGGAAAATGAATAATTTAAAAACTGAAATGATGATACTACTAGAATATTATTATAATAGATATATTGGAGGATCATATATGACATAATATTAATGTATATAGTTCTTGTATTATTTAATGACAATGTTATAACTATTATACAATATGTTAACATACCATAGACTATGTAAATGTACAAGGTAAGGGTTAATTCTACAATATCTTTACATATTTGAGGTTGTTAATATATAAGTATCTAATGGGACCATTTTATCATCCACATCCGTGTTTTCATAAAAATGTAATTCAAAACATATTTACTATTTATAATACTAAGGGTTAAAGTCATTTATACTTTTATTTGACCATATATGTTTTGAAAGTAATTTTTCGGTCATTTTGCAAACAGGGTACTTTATGAAATTTTTGACAAAATTAATGTAAGATTGTTTTCAACTTATACGACAAGTGCAACTCTTTTCCACCATTATAACATTGTCGAATCTTCCCATACAAGGTTACAAGAATATTTTCAATTTTTTTTAATTATATTACTTTTAAATTAATTCAGAAAAGAAAGAGACATTTCTCTAATAAAAGTTTTGATTTCATCTATGTCAACATCCTTCGATGGATTTTAAGCTTCTTTGAAGTTGATTTATTATGATACAAAATGTTTATATTGCATTGAACATATTTTGATATGATTGAATGTGGATGTGTTATTTTTACACCATTCATGGTATATGGATAATTTATTGACATTTCGTATGCTTGTTTTAATACAAATGTTTATTTTATGAATAATCCTTTTCATATGAGCAATGAATTGGACTTAGTAAGTGATGAGTGGAGTCCGCTATAGCTCCTCAATGCGTCTATAGGTCCAATGAGTCAAACTACTGTCTTTTCACATGGCCTTGAAAAACTCATATTTGTATTCTAGGCACAAGGCCTTGACTATGTGATTATCAAGTCTATCACTATGCATTCCATCATTATGAAAGTGGTTATTGATATTGCATGTGATTATTCAACTAGTATAATATCCATGTGAATACGTAAATGGAATTATTTGATTTTATTGTGGATATATTTTTTTATGTTTAGGTATAAAAGTTTTTTTCATTTTTCATATACATTTCCTTAAATTATTATGCTTAATTATGAAAGTTTCCGCTTTATTGTTGTCCTTATGGAGATTATGAGCGCTCCCATTTCTATGTTCTATTCCTCCCAAGATGTGAAGAAGTATTTTATGGTTTACCTGAAGGGATAGGGTAAGGATATATGTGTGTTCAAAATGGCATAAAATTTCAATGTTTTTATTTCATGATATAATATAAAACATTGGAATGTATCTAGTACTTCTAAGGCTACTAAACTGATCGGTGTTTCAGGATTTGGTCCCTTGTCATCATGCCAATGTTATGTAATAATGCACCGACTCTAGGTAACTGGGTCCAGGCATTACAAATTGAGTTTTTGAGATATATTTGATCATATATCACCCTCCAGATAATTATTGTATATTTTTTCGAAAACATGATATATTTATCGAATAATCCATTTATTTTATGATGAAATATGTTAATAAATATTACTCCCAATACATATAAAAGAGTATACTCACCACCTCTTAAAGGAGAAAGAAAAAAATTTATGTCCACATAATATTCTACCAATATTTATCCACATAGCATCCACTTTTACACTTATATGATTCTGGTTGAATGTGATTATCCTAGATAGTATATCTAAAATAAATACTCCAAGATAAAATCAATTTTAACCTGAAAATTTCGTGAAATTCTAGAATAAACAAAGTATAGTTTAAGAGGGTTCAAATAAAAATTAATCACTAAGATCCATTAATTTCATTATAAACCTAATTTAGTAAAAGTGTTTAATATATTCCTTATCTGATGTATTATCTATTAAAATACTTATTCATCATTGTAATTAAAATATAAATTAACATTTACTCATTCAATATGTTTTAATTTAATTGATCCTCTATTTTTAAGGGGTTTTCTTTAATAAATTTTTTATTGAGTCAAAATAACCCCACACAGATTATAATATTTCCTAAAAGTATTATGAAATGTTATGATGTTGTTATTTTTTATATCCATAAATTTTTTTTCAGAAATAATGTTTCACACTAAGGACTTTTCCCATGATGAATTTATTATATTATAAAATAATAATTTTATTTTATTAAGAAAAATTCCAATCAAATTTAATGGATTTTTTATCTATATACATGTTATTATTTCCCTGAAATTTTCACTTATTCATTGTGTATAATAAAAGTATTCTTACCAATAATAATTATTTTATTATAATTTTTCATTTTTAATCAATGTTTTTCTTATCTTTTTAACAATGTGTGTTTTCAATAGTGGATTTTAAAATAAATAAAATTATTTTCCATACCGAAGACAAATATTTTTCATTTATACTAAACAGTTTCTACATTCAACATTTATGTCATTTAAATTGTATATTGAGGGTTTTTTGTATAAAGTATATTTTATCCAAAATTTTGACACCACATATATGAATGTATTTGTTTTCATAGATCATATAAATGATTTTTTTCAAAATAAATGTAATTAATATTTTTTGAGATCACATTTCAAAATTATTTATGGGTTTCTAAGGGTTCCATTATTTTATTTTTATTTTGTATGTAATATATCTTTAATTTTTCTCATATCACCTTTTAAAAAATGTGTTTTGAATTTGAGTCGTAAAAACAAATTTTACGATGATTATATAAATGTTTTATAAATAATATTTAATTGTTCCAAATTCATTTTACTTTTTATCTTTAAAATTATTATTTCCTTTGAAGTAATTCATCATTTACCACCCAATAAATGTTATTATTAAAAAATCTTATTGGCTGATTGAATTTTGGGGGACTAAAATTTGTATTCTTGACCTAAAATTTAATGATTCCATCAAGAAATTTTGTAAAACCACATTTAAATCCATGGGCTTTTTATGAAGGTTATGATGGAATTATTTTTTTTATTTTTCACTATATTTTTTTATTATTGAGTGGTAGAGTATAATATCAACCTCTATTTTATATGTTGTGGTTTTAAATATTATTTTATAATGATATTGTGAGTCGGTATGGTTGTGGTTTAGATATTCTAATAAGGATGTGCGTGGGTATAATTTGGTTTGGAAATGATAAAAAGGTTGTAAATGGGTATAATTTTTGTTTATCTGTGATCTTAAGGTTGGATATGGGTATAATTACTATTTATATATGCTCAATTAGTTCTATATAGGAAAAATTATAGTTTATACACGATCAAAATGTTTCATGTGTGTATAATTATGGTTAATATATTCTCACAAAGTTGTGTATGGGTATAACTGTGGTTTTATTATGCCAAAACAATTTAATAAGATTATAGATAATAATAATTTATTCTTTATAATTCGTATATTATTGTTATTATGTAAATTCTATACTAAAGATTTTTTGCATTAAACTAATTGTGGTTAGTATGTGTTAAAAATTATATATTTGCTTCTGCCTACGTTTATTCTAGACATTAATGCATATTCTTATTCCACTTTTATTGTCTCTTACATCATGTTTAAGAAATAATTTTTTGAAACTCTTTTTATTCATATATTAGGTTATTTCAAGCCTACTTCCAAGAATCATGATCTATGTTCCTTGAATTGTTGGGTATGATTTCCCTATATATCTTCATTATAATCATATTATCACATATTAAATATGATTAATATGGATTAGGTTTACCCTTTATGATCATATAATTTCATTACATTCTTACATTTTCAGACCCTGTGTTATGAATATCATTTAAAATTATGAGAATTTTGTAAAGGATATAGTGTGATAAAATTATATAGACAATTCCAAAAATGTAATAAAATAACATATTTTCATTTCTGTTCTGTAGGAAAGTGAAACCATTATTCCTATGCCTCTTCAAATATTTATCAAAATGAGTAATTTAACCATGGAATCATAGAAATATTTATATTTGTTTATATTGGGTTATTATAGTTATACTATGACTCACTAAAATAGGTGTTCCAACATGAATGAGTTCAATAGATTACTCAATAACATGACTCATTGTAATACTCGTAAACAATTCAATAAATAAATCCATAGATACCCATAAAATAAAAATATCATTAATGTGGAGTTTTTCCCCAACTGTTAGAGATTGAAACCCTTTATGAATTGGAATTAAGGCCCAAAAAAATCATACAATTCACATAGTAAAATCATACTCATCTTCATAGTGATAAATGATCACAAGTTTATTTAAAATATAAAATTTGACATACCTTCCATAGAAATTGATATGGGATGTTTAAAGAGAGAGGAATCCAATGCCAAAATCACATCAAATTCAAATAGAGAGAAAATTAAATTATTTTTATTGAGAACATTCAAACAAATATCAGTCAAGCAATAATAAAAAATTAGAGATGGGGAAATCGTACCATTAAGAGAATTCACTGGTAATTCAACATCTCGTCATTGTGGAGGAAACATGATACCATATAAAATACATTATATATATTAGATTTGGTTGAATAACAATATAATAGGCCATTACTAGTTATAGAGTGGATTGTACACATGCCTTTCACCAAATAATTTTAATAACCTACATTAGTAATAGTGATCAACAGATATTTTCAATTATTTCATTGTTTATGGGGTATCTGATGTAGATCGTCATCATTATCCCATGTGTTTGGGAATTAGAAAAAATGATTTCCTTTTCCTCATTCAGTAGAATCATTATCGTTTGCGTGTTACTTTATATAAAATATTTTTCACATCTACATCATTAGAAGATAATTTACCATCACATTAATATTTTTTCCTGGTGGACTTCTTTTACACACTTAACAAATGTAATAGTCCATATAAAAAACATTACTACATGTTTCATTCCAAAATTCATTAATAATGGATGTATAAAATTACTCCCACCATTGTTTTAATTATTAAAATTTCAAATGAATTCCATTGTTATATTATTATCAAATCCATGATATTTATTGGTGACATTGATGACCATTTTTATCACGAGATAAATTTGAACTATCTATTTAGGGATATATAATTATCTTATGTATAATGAATTTTAATGAAATGTATTAAAGACAATAAATAATCTAAAAATATCAAATTTAGGTTCAATTATAATATATTAATCATTCCTCAAAAGTCATGTGAAAATTTCCTCAATAGTACTAATTGATTCTTTATCCTGTTTTGGATAATTGAATAAAATTTCAATTTTCAGATATTGAATATGAGGAAAATTATTATTAAAAAATACCCTTCTAAACTCATCCTACTATATAAATGATGTTTTATACATTTTACCTATATTATTTATAAGATATCATCATTGATTTACCTCATCTTTTGATGTATAAAAAAACATAATAATATTTTCATCGTACAATCATTGGTTAATGGTAATAATCATTTTTGTGGTACTGATACCATTTTAAATAATTATTGGATTAGTAGACCCACTAATTAATGGGGATTATGTCTCAAGATGAAATAAATAATATATTTTCCCCATTGTATCTAATTTTGAGGATCAACCCAATTAATGGATTCAGAATGTGTTTTATTAATAGAAATAAGATTTTTCATTAAATATTTGGTAATATTTTGTTTCTATGGAGGATAACCATTTCATTATCTATCACGTTTAGTGTTAAATAATTTCTTCCAGGTTCTTATCATTGAAAAAATAGAAAAAAATGAATTTTCAAAACAAGATTATACATAGATTGTGAAAATATAATATTTAAAAATATTTTATAGGATATAAAAATAATTACATATAAATTTATATCTTTAAAATATTATGTTCATCTCATACATCTAATTATTTTCATAGTTTTCCATTGTTTCATTCCTCATATTAATCATATTCATTCAGAAATAATATATTATTTAACACATGAATAAAAAATTGTAGTGTATTTAAAAAAAAATTTCCTTTACCACCACCACTGTGAACTTGTGAAAATTGAGATAATACTAATTCCATTGATTCTAATATTGTTCCACCAAGTTGAATTTTTAGCACAACTGCTTCCACATTCTAGTATCGAAACATGGATATAGTTTCTTGGGAAACCACATAATATCTAATTTACAAATGCTTCTGGATAATGTCATATAAATAAACTTATCCCTATGTATTTTAACAAGGATGTGAAATACTAATCTAGAAAAAACTAAAAACTGTTATGATACCAACTGAGGAGAATAAAATAAATAAATAATTGATATTTCGAAATTTTAAATAAATATTAAATACATATCATACCAATACACACCTTTGAACTAGAATGTTCTATTTATGACTAACTCCAATCGAAGGTACCCTCCTGGTATGTAAATGGTAAAAATGATAAAATGACCGGAAATCCCTCCTCCATTAGGTCCCAAGTTAGATACTAGAACCATATATATAAAAAGTATCACATATTTGAGGCATTACAATCAATAGATATAAAAGTTGGATTGGGATATAGTATATCAACCACCAAAATACTATATGACTCAATAATGTTAAAATACACAATATCCACAATCCAATTAAATTTATATAAATAAATCCAAAGTATCCAACCAAAAAATTAACTAAAATCCAATTATAGTAACTAAATAATTTATTCAATGACCAAGATAGCAATTTCTATGTAATTCCCCCACATCCCCTTAAGTAATAAAATTATTTTACATATTCTGGGTGTAGATACAAGTATTCTCCATATGATCATTCCTATAGTCTCTCATGATATGGTTGATAGTTTATATTAATCCCTCAGTGAGAAAAAAACAATCCAATAACACATAAACATGTCAACTGACCAATACTATCCCCATAATGGAACACTCACCAAATTACACATCCAAATAGTAATATAATAATAAGTATATCTGTAAATGTGTAACCCACAACACTTTTCAACTGGTGTTCCACTCTCACACCCACATGTAATACCTTAGGATTCTCCAACTCTAACACCCCGACCCCAGTTACACAGAGTCTGTGTATTATTACATAACATTTGGATGATCACAAGAACGATCATGTCTCGAAAGACCGATTAGTTTAGTAGCTTTGGAAACACTAAACACATTCATAAAGTTTACATTACATCATAAAATGAAAAGTAAAATAACATAGTCTCCATATTCCACACTCATATCCCTATATACTATCCCAGCAGGTCATTCATAAATTACTTCTTCACATCCTGGAAAAGTAAAACATTAAAAGGAGTGAGCTCAGATACTCAATAAGGATAACAATATAGAAGAAACATTCATAAATAAGCATAAACATTTAAGGAAATGTATAACTAAAACAAAAGACTTTTAAAACTTGAACTTCAGAATAATATGGAACAAATAAAATGAAATAATTCCATATACTTATTCACATGGATATTCTACTAGTCTGATAATCACATGAAATATCAATAACCAGTTTCATAATGATGGAATGCATAATGTCAGACTATCATAACCACATAGTTAAGGCCTCGTGCCAAGAATACAAATAAAACTTTTTCAAGGCCTTGTTCCAAGACACTAGTTTGTCTCATGATACCTACCAATGCATTGAGGAGCTATAGCGGGCTCCTCCCATCAATTATTAATTCTAATGCATTCTTCAAATGAACAAGATTAAACATAACATAAAAATTTGTATTAAAACTAGCATACGAAATGTCAATACTTTCTTCATAAACCATGAATGGTATAAAAACAACACATCCACAGTAAAACATATCACAAAACTATCAATACAATATGGATGCATTGTATCATAATAAATCAACTCCATATAATCTTAAAATCCATCAAAGGATGTTGACATAGATGAAATGAAAACTATTTTTAAAGAAATATCTCCTTATATTTTGAAATCATTTAAGAGTCATATATTTATAAAATAAAACATTTTCATTGAAAATATTATTATATTCTTGTAAGGGAAGCTTCGACGATTTTATAATGGCGGAAAATAGCCGCACCCGATGTATAAGTTAAAAAAATACATTCTTACCATAATTCTGTCAAAAAGGTTAAAAAGGACCTTGATTGAAAAACGACGAAAATATTACTTTAAGAACCCCTTAAAAAAAGTCAAAAAAGGGTATAAAATAATTTAACATATATTATAGTAAATATTAAAAATCTTTTGAAATACATTTTTAAGAAACATTGATGTGGATGGTAATGAAGTCCCAGTATATTATTACATATAAGCAGCCTCGGATAATGAAGAGATTGCGAAATAAACCCTTAACTTGTACTTTTCCTTGGTTGGGGGTAGGTTAGCCTCCTATATAATGGTGAAATAATTGTTATTAAATTATACAAGAATCATATACATTAATATTATATCATATATGATCTTTTAACATTGCTTTGTTAATAATATCTTAATATTATTGTCGTATCGGGTGTTAACTTACTCATTTTATTTTATATGATTTGTTACAGAAGACATGTTTGTTATAGATATTTTTTATCTTATTCATATCTAGAATGATATTAAGTCCTTAAGCATTATTATTAATCATCAAATGATAATTAGACTTGAATGGATTCGATGAGGAATGAATGTTATCACGTTCTTGGAGACGGTAGTCCGTACGTACGCACGAGTGACAATATCATTCTTTTCATATTAAAATAATATTTTATTTTATTTTATATCATATATACAGAATAATTATAATGTTATATTTATTATTTACATGAATTACACATCATTATTATACCCGTCCAAATAATAATGTTTTGAATAACAATTACACCACGACGTGGAGACGGTAATCCGTACGTACACACGTATGGTGACATGTCATTCAAAGGATGGATAGAATACTGAAATATAGTCATAACATGTTTATAATAATATCAAATTATATATAATATACTGGAGTTATTATTTTATAATGTTAATAAAAAAAGTGGAAGAATAAAGGAACTTGAAAGAGGGTGGTAAAAACATTACCTCTTTTTCGGGTGCTTTCTATTGATTTGGTCAAAATGACTCCTTTGGATGGCTTTCTGACTAATGGAAGGCCTCTAGGTTTATGTGAGGGATTTTTAGAGAGTATTTGGGCAGGTTTTGGCCGATCCAAAAGGCTTTGATGCTGTGAATTAATGAGAAGGGGGAGTGCCCTTTTATAAGAGGGGTGAGAGGAACCATTGGAAAAGCTAGAAATATTATTTTATAATAAATTCATATTCGGTTTATAATGGAAAAAAAGTGGATTATTTAAAGGTTAAGGTGGGTATGGGTCGAAAAAAACTCAACAAAATTGTTTTAGAAAGGTTTGGGTCACTATATTATCCTTATCTTTTATTTTTAACTCTTAGTTAATTAGTTTACCAATTACAATGTCACTTTGTATTTTTATATTATATAGTTTATAACCTTACTATATACATCTAATAGACCCCCATGTGGTCCATTAATGATACGCCTATCATGATATATGTCTCTTGGACGAACCATAGATTTTTAGGAAATGAATATAAATTAATAATATAATATTTGTTTTAAAAACTCTTTTATGTCAATTTTGACACTATTCAATAATTGATTTTTGTTAAAGTCATAACAAGTTTATTATTTCGAACCAAATTCATTTAATCAATACTATAATGTCATATTAAGAAATTAAATTCATGGATGTCATCAAAACTTTCAAATTATATTAATTTTAACATTTATAATAACAATTTTTTTATTCCTTCATTAATAAGAGAAATACTTCATCATTTTTGTGTCATAAATAATATTAATTATTAAATTTTTAAAACTATAAATAAACTACCATTATGTAGGAAATATTTTTAAATTTCTAATGAATATTTATAGTCAAAAATCCAACATATATAACCCTATATAAAAATTGTGGTTCTAAAAGATATATGCTTTTGTCATTTTTGTATTTATTTTTACTTAATTAATATAAAGTGTCATTATCACTTACAAGTGGCTCCATGGGGTCCCAAAATCGACCCAAAGATGCCCATGGTCGGAAATGTATCAACCAATATGGTTAGTACACGTTTTAGGGTAATTTATTATTATTATAATATTATTATTTTTACCCTTATTTACCGGATTTACCCTTTAACCATGGTAAATAATAATTTTACCGAAGTAATTATTCAAAATGTCTACAAATAAAAGTTACCTATTTACACAATTTTTACATCCTAATTCCAAATATGGAATCCATTTTCCAAATTCAAAACAAATAAGTGGCAGAAATTATTTTAAAATTAATTATCGTTGTTAAAACAAAAATCTTGTTTTTAAGAAATAATAAATATCAAAAGATTGACACTTGTTCATGTCCTGTTTAATTGTGAATTATGTCTAATGACAAAAATTGTATTAAATGGTAAAAATATATTCTAAATATACTTTAAAAACACTCAAATTCATAATTTATCACTATTATTTATTTCGATTAAAAAAGTTGTTTTTAATTAAAATTTTGTAATTTTCACTATTCATCAAAAATTGAAAGTTTTCAGAAAAATACCAAAATTTCACCCTAGGATAATTTCAATATTATGAATCAAAAAATGAATTCCATTTTTAATGATAAAATTTATAAAATTTAAAAAAGTAGGTATTACTATTCATAACGTCTAGTTTGATTGGTTGTGGTGTGTGTTAGAACTCGAAGTTGCGTTCAACACACCATACTGCATTATTCAAAGGGAAGTGTAATGTGGATGCTTTGGGTGTTACATTCTCCTCTCCTTCAAATAATTTAGTCCTCAAAATTTCTAGAATACTACTGCATGAAAAGACTCGGGTGGTTCTTCATCATAAGTTTCCCGGGTTCCCACGTTGCCTCTTCCATCTTATGATTTCTCCACAAAAATTTTACCAGAAAAGTCGTCCGGTTTCTTAGTACTAGTTTTATCATATAATGAATCTTGACGAGCTCTTCACAATAAGAAAGATCGGGTTCCAGTTATAATTCCTCATAGGTGAGTTCATGCGTTGAATCAGGCATATATTTCCTCAATAGTGATACGTGGAAGACATCATAAACATTAGAGAGACTTGGTGGCATTGCCAAACAGTAAGCTACAACCCCAATTCGTTCTATAATTTCGAAAGGTCTGATGTACCTAGGACTCAATTTACCATACTTAACAAAACGAATAACCCCCTTCCATTGAGATACCTTCAAGAAAACATGATATCTTACCTGAAATTCAAAATGCTTCCTTCAGTTATCAGCATAGCTCTTTTTCCTACTTTGAGCTGCTTCGATGTGGTTTTGGATTACCATTACCTTTTCCATCGTTTCCTCCACCAGTTTTGGGCCAACATGTTTTCTTCCACCAATGTGATCCAACCAGGATGGTGGGTGAAATCTCATTCCGTAAAACTCTTCATAAGGTTCCATCTGAATACTTGAATGGAAACTATTGTTATAGTAAAATTCTACCAGAGGTAAATATTGATCCCACATACCCTGAAAGTCAACCGAGCAGGATCTCAACATGTATTCTAAGGTTTGAATAGTCCGTTTTGATTGTCCATCTGTTTGAGGGTGGTAGTAGTGCTCAAACAAAGTTCAGTATCTAAGGCCTTCTGAAGACTCCTCCAGAATCTTGAACTAAAATGGGGGTTACGATCAGAAACAATCGATAGGGGTACTCCCTGAAGTCTCACCACTTCATTAATATATAGTATTGCTAGACGTTCCAGTGTTAGATCACCTCTTATTGCAAGAAAATGTGTTGACTTAGAATGAAAATCAACAATAAACAATATTGCATCATTTCTTCTAGGAGTCTTTGGTAGACCTATGAAAAAGTACATCATAATATTGTCCCATTTACACTCCGGTATGGGAAGAGTTTGCATGACTCCTCCAGGCTATTAACTTCCAACTTTCAGGTGTTGACAAACCATATATCTTGACACAAAATCAGCAATCTCCCCCATCATGTTGTCCCACCAAAAATGTTCCTTCAAATCTCTATACATTTTGGTGCTCCAAGGGTGTATAGAGAAATTGTAACTATGAGCATCATCCACCAATTCCCTTTTTAGAGAAGGTATATTGGGAACACAAAGTATCTTCCCGAATTTCAAAATTCCATCTTCATACACAATGTCTCTCAATCTCCCATCATTCATAGCTTTAATCTTCTTTTGAAATTATTCTTCATCACTCTGAGAACTCTTAATGCTTTCTAGTAAATATGGTTTGGAAACCATTTGAAAAGTCATTGATGTTTCACATTCCTTGGTAATTCCCATATCCATCTTCACTAGATCCATGAAAATAGGATCCCCTTGAATTCTCATCGTGTTCAAAACTCCATGATCTTTTCTTCTCAAAGAATATTCCTCCTTATTTTCCTTCCCCGGGTGGGTGTGTATCGTGAAATCATAATCCTTGAGTAGTTCATGTCATCAACTTTTCCTCAAGTTGAGTTCTTTTTGTGAGAAAATATACTTCAAACTCTTATGATCATTATAAATCTCACATTTTTCACCGTAGAGGTAGTGCCTTTATATCTTCAACGAAAAGATCATAGCTTCTAACTCGAGATCATGAGTAGGATAGTTTTGCTCATGAATTATCAATTGTCGTGATGCATAGGCAATAACCATATCATTCTGTATAAGGACACAACCGAGTCCTTTCATTGACGCATCACTATAAATAAAAAACCCATTATTCCCCGATGGTAGATTCAATATAGGAGCATTGACTAATATTCTCTTCACTTATTCGAAACATTATTCACACTCTTTTCTCCAAAAAAATTTAACCCCTTTATGTACGAGCTTTATTAATGGGTTAGCCAATCAGGAAAAATTATGGAGGAAATTTCGATAATAACATGCCAAACCAATAAAACTGCATACCTCAGTTATACTCGTCGGTGCAGGCCATTCATGGATTGCCTTGGTCTTAGAAGGATCAACAGAGATTCCATCTTTTGAGATAATATGGCCAAGAAAAGAAATCTCATGATGCCAGAATTCACACTTTCTATACATCCCATATAATTCATGTCATATCATAGTCTTCAGGATAATGTGCAAGTGATTTTCACGATCTTCATAGAATTTGGAGTATAAAAAGATATCATCAATAAATACCACCAAAAACTCATCAAGATACTCCTTGAAAACTCTATTCATTAGATCCATTAATACAGAGGGTGCCTTAGTCAATCAAAAAGGCATTACTATAAACTCGTAATGCATGTACCTGGTTCGAAATGTTGTCTTTAGAATGTCTTCCTTCTTCACACACAACTGATGGTATCCATACCGAAGTTCAATATTTGAAAAGTATTGAGCTCTATGCAGTTGGTCAAATAAATCATCAATGCGAGGTAGGGAATACTTTTTTTTATTGTTATAGCATTGATATCCCTGTAGTCGATACATAACCTCATAGATCCATCATTCTTTAAGAAAAAAGAACAGGGGATCCCCATGGAGAAACACTAGGGAGAATAAATCCCTTATTACTCAAATCCCTTAGTTGTTTCTTTATTTCAATTAATTCCATAGTGGCCATTCTATAAAGGGTCTTCGATATAGGCCTTGATCTAGGAATTAAATCAATGTAAAACTCAACATCTCATTCTGGAGGATGTCAAGGTAAATCATTGGGAAACACATCTACATATTCTTTCACAATAGGTACATCCTCTATTTGAACATTCCTATCCTCACCCACATTCACTTCATTCCCTTACTCCCAAATAATTAAATTTAGTTTAGCTACTGGGGGTGTATCTAGATAAGAATTAGGTGGTGATGATTCTGATCTAAAGATAATGTGTTCCTTATCATCACCATCACAAATCATAACCTCCTTATTCTTACAATAAATATTGGCAACATGGTCTGAAAGCCAATCCATATAGAGGATTATAACAAACTCAATCATATGTGTGATGATGAGATCAGCAGATAAAGAATGTTTAGGTTCTCTAATGGGGACTTATTCACAAAACATTGTTGTAATGATAATTCCCTTAGGAGTTTTAACAGACAACTACCTTGTTAAATCAAATTGAAAATATCTAATTTTCATAGAAAACTGGTAACATATGAAACAATGCGATGATCTAGAATCAAATAATGCATTTTCTAAACTTGAGGAAACCATTAAATTACATACCACCACGTCTTTCGGATCTTCTACCTCAGGAGTAGTGATAGCATAAGCTTGTCCTTGATCCCTTGGCCATTTCTGAGGTAAGTTCCCCTGATGCTTAATAAATTCATTTTCATAATGTCCCATCCCCCTGTAATTGTAGCATTGGACATCGGTAGCTTGCTTCTTCCCCTTGCATTCACGAGCCTGGTGGCCTTTTTCAACACACATATAATATACAACCATTCCTTTTAAGCAAGTATTGTGGTGTTTCTTCCAACATTTACCACAAGATCGATATTAAACCTTTCTTTAATTCCCCTTATTCACATTCCCATATTTATCAACAGATCACTTCTTCTCTTGATTTTCTTTAATGTCAAAAGACATAGAGTATTCTTTTTTTGTCTTGATAGCACATGAGACAATGTCTTCGTATGACGATAAGGATTGTGAGACTAATACTTGATGGAGAAATAGTTTTAACCCATCAAAGAAATGCTAAATCTTACTTCTTGGGTTATGAATATAATCTCCATCATACCTTTCTAACCTCATATTGTTAGCCTCATACTTTGCGACATTCTCATCCTCCTTTTGTATCAGACTCAGAAATTGCCTTTCCATATCGTCTCGATGGTCACGAGGAAAGTATTTTTCTAAAAATAGATCTTTGCGCTCCCTCCATTAAATATTTGATACTTCATCATCTTCCTTCATGTTTTGAATCAATAACCACCATTTATTAGCACCTCCAGTGAGGCGGTATACTACCATGATAACTTCTTGCCTTTCACTACTCCCCAAAGCCGGAAATATTTTCTCTAGGGAACTTATCTATTACTCATCTACTAATGGGGTTGTACTCCCACTGAATGTTTGTAGTTTCTGCCTCATGAAGAATTATAATATTGATCCTCCACATTTTGGATCAGGGTGCTCTATATGGGTAAGGTTATTATTCATAACCTGAGTGTGTTGTCCCAGTATGGTGATTAGTTGATCAACACTAGTTGCTTCACCAGCTCCACTATAATTATCTTGAGCAGGATGGAAATCCCTACATGGAGTGCATGCATTGATACAATTTCCATTTCTTCCACAAGGATCCATTTCTAAACAATGGCATAAACTAGATCAGTTTATGAATCAAAATACATAATTCCATTCTTATAAAACACGTAACATAAATTTAACTATTTATAGATATAATCCAAAATCATAAAAATGTTTTCTTTGAGGATTTGTATACTCCTAAACCCTTCATAATGATTTTTAATGAAAATGAGAGTTATCCTAAGCATATCACCCAGGAGTATCATAACCAAGAGTGTAGTAAGGCCCGTTTCGTGCACCAGTTCCCATTCGAGTCTAGCACAAAGCGGTGATTTTGGGTTTTACCCCAAGGTACATTTGTGCCAGATCCACCTCTACCAGCTCGTATCCAAAGAGATATGTATTGCTCGGAAAACTCACAAAATCTCTACAATAACAAAATTTCAGGAAGTTCTTCCATAATAATCCTCAAATTCTATCTTAGGTCTATGTGATCTAATCAGATTTTATCTAAATCTATCTTCCAAGGTTTGTACTAAACTTCCTCTTATACCAACTGTAACGCCCTGACCCAAGTTACCCAGAGTCGGTGCATTATTACATAACATTAGAATGATCACAAGAAAGATCCAGTCTCGAAAGACCGATTAATTTAGTAGACTTGGAAACACTAGATACATTCATAAAATTTACATTACATCATAAAATTAAAACTACAAGAACATAGTCTCCATATTCCACACATATATCCCCACATACTATCCCAACATATCATTCATAAATTACTTCTTCACATCCTGGGAAAAATAAGACATTAAAAAGGGTGAGCTCAGATGCTCATTAACGATAACAATATAGCAGAAATATTCATAAATAATAATAAACATTTAAGGCAATGTATAACAAAAAGAAAAGCCTTTTAAAACATGAACTTCAGAATAATATGGTAGAAATAAAATGAAATAATTCCATATACTTATTCACAGGGATATTCTACTAGTCTAATAATCACATGAACTATCAATAACCACTTTCATAATGGTGAAATGCATAATGCCAGACTATCATAACCCCATAGTCAAGGCCTCGTTCCAAGACTAAAAATAAGATTTTGTCAAGGCCTTGTGCCAAGACACTAGTTTGTCTCATGAGACCTACCGATACATCAAGGATCTATAGTGGGCTCCACCCGTCACTTATTATGTCCAATGCATTCTTCATATGACCAGGTTTAAACATAAAATAAACATTCTTATTAATACTAGCATACGAAATGTCAATAATTTCTTCATAAACCATGAATGGTATAAAAATACAACATCCACAGTCAAACATATCACAAAACCATCAATACAATATGGATGTTTTGTATCATAATAAATAAACTCAATATAAACTTAAAATCCATCAAAGAATGTTGACATAGATGAAATCAATACACTTTTTAGATAAATATCTCTTTCTATTTTGAAATAATTTAAGAGTCATATATTTATAAAATAATACATTTTCATTGAAAATATTCTTATAAGCTTGTATGGGAAGTTTAGATGATTTTATAATGGCAGAAAATTTCTGCACCTACTATATAAGTTAAAAAATTACATTCTTACCAAAATTATGTCGAAAATGATAAAAAGGACCTTGTTTGGAAAACGACGGAAAGATTAATTTATAAACCACTTATAAAAATTCAAACAAGGATATAAATGAATATAACTCATATTCTAGTAAATAGTGTAAAAATTTTGAAATACGTTTTTAATTACAATGGATGTGGATGATAAAGAAGTCCCAATAGATTATTACGTATAAACAACCTCAGATAATGAAGAGATTGTATTATAAACCCTTAACTTGTACTTTTCCATAGTTGGGGGTAGGTTAATCTCTTGTATAATGGTGAAATAATTGTAATTTAATTGTAAAAGAATTATATACATTAATATGATACCATATATGATCTTTTAACATTGCTTTGTTAATAATATCTTAATATTATTGTTGTTTCGGGTGTTAACTTACTCATTTTCTTTTATATATTTTGTTGTAGAAGCCATGGTTTTATGGATAGGTTGTATCTTATTCATATCCCGAATGGTATTAAGTCCTTAAACATTAATATTAATCTTCAAATTAGAATTATACTTGAATGGATATGATGGGGAATGAATCTCATCACGTTCATGGAGACGGTTGTCCGTACGTACGCACGAGCGACAATATCATTCTATTGATATTAAAATAATATTTAATTGGATGGTATATCATCTATACAGAATCATTATCATGTAATATTTATTTTTTACAAGAATTAAACATCATTATTATACCCATCCATATAATAATGCTTTGAATAACAATTACACCACGACGTGGAGATGGTAAGCCGTACGTACAAATGTATGGTGACATGTCATTCAAAAGATGTATATAATACTAAAATATGGTCAAAACATGTTTATAATAAAATCAAAGTATATATTATATATTGGATTTATTATTTTAGAATGGTAATAACAAAGAAATAATAAGTGGAAGAAGAAAGGAACATGAAAGAGGGTGGTGAAAACATTGCATCTTTTTCGGGTTCTTCCTTTAGATTTGATCAAAAGGGATCTCTAAGATGGATTTATGACTAAAGAAAGACCTCCAGGTTGAATTTAGCAATGTTGAGATATTATTTGGGAAGGGTTTGGCCGAACCAAAAGGCTTTCAAGGTGTGAGTTAATGAGAAGGGGGAGTGCCCTTTTATAAGAAGGGTGAGGGGCACCTTTGGAAAAGCTAGAAATATTATTTTATAATAAATTCATATTCAGTTTATAATGGCTCAAAAGTGGATTATTTAACGGTTAAGGTGGTTAAGGGTCGACAAAAACTCAACCAATAGGTTTTAGATAGGTTTCTGTCACTATATTAACCAAATGTTTTAGTTCTAACTCTTAGTTAATTAGTATAACAATTACCATGTCACTTTGTATTTTTATATTATATTGTTAATAAACTTACTATATACATACAAGAGACCCCAAAATGGTCCATTAATGATTCAACTATCATGATATATGTCTTTTGTCCGATCCTTATATTTTTAGGAATTCAATATAAATTAATAATATAATTTTTGTTTTAAAAACTCTTTTTTGGTCAATTTAGACAATATTCAATAATTAATTTTTGTGAAAGTCTTAGAAACATTATTAATTCAAAAAAAATTCATTTGAGAAATCCTATAATGTCATATTAAGAAATAAAATTCATTTATATCATTAAAACTTTCAAATTATTTTAATTGTAACATTTATAATACTAGTTGTTTGATTCATTCATTAATAAGGGAAATACTGCATCATTTTGGTGCCATAAATAATACTAGTTATTAAATTTCAAAAAATTATAAATAAAATACCATTATGTAGGAAATATTTTTATCTTTATAATTAATATTTATTGTCCAAAATCCATCATATATAACCCGATATAATTTTTCTTTTCTAAAAGATATATCCTTATGTCCTTTTTGTATTTATTTTTACTTAATTAATATAATGTGTCATTATCACTTACAAGTGGCTCCCTGGGGTCCCGAAATCGACCCAAAGATGGACATGGTCGGACATGTATCAAATAATAAGGTTACCACACATTTTAGGGAAATTTATTATTATTATAATATTATTTGTTTAACCTTATTTACCGGATTTACCCTTTAACCACGGTAAATAAAATGGTTACCGAAGTAATTATTCAAAATTTCTAAAAAAAAGTTACATATTTACACAATTTGGACATCCTGATTCCAAACATGGAAACCATTTTTCCAAATTCAAAACATAGAAGTTGCAGAAATTAATTTAAAATTAATTCTCGTTGTAAAAACAAAAAGCGTTTTTAAAAAGATAATAACTATCAAAAAGATTGATACTTGCTCATGTCCAGTTTAATTGTGAAATTATGTCTAATGACCAAAATTTTATTAAATGGTTAAAATATATTATAAATATACCTTAAACCCACTAAAATTCATAATTTATCACTATAATTATTTCGATTAAAAAAGTTGATTTTAATTAAAATTTAGTAATTTTCACTATTCATAAAAAATTGAATGTTTTCAGAAAAATACCAAAATTTCACCCTAGGATAATTTCGATATTCCGAATCCAAAAATGAATTCCATTTTGAAAGATAAAATTTATACAATTTCAAAAAGTATGTTTTTCTATTCATAACGACTAGTTTGATTGGTTGTGGTGTGTGATAGAACTCGAAGTGGCGTACAACACACGATATTGCATTATTCAAAAGGAAGTGCACGATGGAAGAATGGGGTGTTACACCAACCACTTATATATAGTATTACATACTGAATACACTAGTTTGATAACATAACATCTCACATTAAGAATCATGGGGCATCCCAGGACATCATGCTTAAAAGATCCTAGGTTGTTACTTCACATCTTCCATGAAGACAACTTATCCATCACACAACATCTTGTATACATCCATAACCATAACAGTAGGGTGTCATAAATATTAAATACATCAACCTTATAAACTAAACCTACCAAGAATTTCTCTCACTATGAACCACATGATCATCCCATCAAACACAACCAAATATGATATACAGTACCCAAAAAACACAACATATATTTAACAACCTCACTTTGAATATGGAGAATGGAATGCTGGGTATATTTTCATCCAACATTAAAATATAAATGATGAGAAAAAAAACCCTAAAAAATTTGGGTCTCGACACATATCCACAGAATCAGGATGGATCCATTTATAAATAATAATGAAAATACTATATATAATAGTCACACACATAATCCCAACCTATGAGGATTACACTAGAATACCATACCATCAACAGCACCATCACCAAGTCATCAAAACATATTCTACATTAAATTCTAAATCAAAATTCATAACTACACACTTGTTTTCCAAAATATACAATGCATCCTCTTCTTCTGTTTCATGTTAATCCAATTTCCTGATATCCATATTTTCAGACAATATAATCTATCCAACAAATTCATTTCATAATTATAATAAATCCCTTTAATGATATTTCCAATAAAATTTCATGTGTTCATTTTATGTTTCAATACACTCCATTTTAATTTCATTAACTCATTAATTTATCATTTATGTGCTTATACCAAAAACCCCACATCAATTTCAGAGTTCCTAATGAATCACATCAAATTAAAACCATTTTCACATTCATTAATCATCATACCTTATTCAAAATAATAATAATAATTTCATTTACAATTCATCACATTTGTCACCAACCAATAATTAACACAATATAAAATAAGCCTATCAATTTTTATATTTGAACCATCTCACTGAAATAGCCACACAACACCACCACACATTAATACTAATTCTCTTGCAATTTCTGACATGTTACATCAAATTTAAAGATGTACTTATCATAAAAATTATTTCATTACATTTCAATGGTATAATCAAAGAAACCATAATTTCTATGTGCTACTATTATATCGGCCAACTATATTCTACTAACTAATTTATTTAATGGTGAAATCAAACAATCACACGTTATTTGTAAAGACAAAACCATCTCAAACATTGATATTACAAATTAATAGGAAAATATTCATTTCATATCATAACAACCCACACCAAAATCATTTTTGATTAGTTCCTTAGGAAACATGGCCACATAGGAAATGAGTCCATATGAGAGTTATTTCATCTCCCACTATGTTCTTTATTGCTAGAACTCTTTAGAGACTTATTATAAAAAATACATTTCATCATAATTTAATATAAAAAAATATAATAATGGTTAATATTAGATGCTCTATAGGGGTAAATAAGGGAGATATCCACATATCATGAGAATAAGGGTATGAGGACAAGAGAATATAATTTGAAAACCATTCATATCGTATTATAGATCATAAACATCAGTCTTATCATAAATCATGATAGTTTGGAAGACATGAATCAAAATAAAATCGGTGAACATGAACTATGAGAACATATAATTAACTTGTGGATTAGCTTTGTGGCATATACAATGGTATATAAAATCTTATGTCTTGTATACCCACTAATACATTTATAACATGATAGGATTGGGATAAAAACCCATGTACCTTCTTTGGTATTTTGGATAAGTTCTAATGTACCCTCTTTGGGCTTGATATAACCTCCCTTGAATCCTGTATTGGGCGTGATATAACTTCTTATATACCCTATTCCAAGCATCAAATGACCTCCTGTATACCATCTGAGCTTATATAAAAGTAATAATTAACTAATTCAATGGAGGTAGACATAGGTACCACCCATCATATAATCTATACATTTGTGTTCCACAATATTATAATAAATTCATCATATCACAAAATAATAAACCATGTAATGAAAACTATTTTCATAAACAATACATAAATTCACCAAATCACAAAACATAAATATAAATGAGTCTTATAAAAATATCATCAATATATACATTTACTAACTAATGAATGGATAAGTATGGTATTACTCAATATTTTCACCATTAAAGTATAAGTAACATCAAATTATTTCATAATATATAGAGAATAATTCTAAAAACCATAGATAATCTTGTTAAATTATAATAGCCTTTCCACTTTGGAAAAAAAAATTAAAACATGATTAATTTTCAATTTTTTTATATTTTTTAGAGATATATTAAATAATCATTATAAATGATTGAAAATATATATATTAAGGAGAATATCCCTTCCATTTTAAAAGAGTCTTTTTTTTTAAAAAATAAAACATTTCTAAAATACATTTATATGAAAAACGTTTATATAATAATAATAGAAAATTTAAAAAAATTAGTTGTTTATGAATATGGAAAAAATAATTTATATCATACATGATAAAAAGGATCCATTCACATTTATATTAAAATAAAAATAATATTTAATCGGAAAACAAGAATATCTATTTAAATTTTTTAATAAAAATCAAGTATAGTAAAAACTATCATTAATAAATCATTTCGAGAATTTAAAAAAACTATGGAAATAATTTAGAAAATATTATATTGGAAGAAAACATTTTTTCAACCAAAGATATAAGGAATGAATATTTTTAAAAAATGTATTGTTATGGATTCTTGTCAACATAAATAATATAAAATTGATTCAAAATTTTATTCAGAAGAAATAATTTCAAGGTATTAAAATTTGGGAATTTATTTGGATATATATCATAATTTTCATCATTTCATTCCCAAACATAAATAATGATGATAAATTATAAGACTCTATAATATTACAATTAAATTTTTTGAAAATATGAATCATACGACCCATGAAAGAACAAAATTGAAGTAATTCTATCATATACAAAGAATAAATAAAGTCAGGATATTACATTTCATCGTGGTTATATATAAATCTCATAAAATGTGAGATTTTTACAACATACCCTATGTCTCGATGAAGATAAATTAAGACAATTATCCCACATCACACTAGTAACATTAAAACCATACATCCCATGAAAGAGGCATCGAAAATTTATATGTAATTTCGAAAAAATTTCATGAGAATAATAAATATTCATTTGTAAAATATATACCACATAAATTATATAAGTGGTAAACATAGAATGTTTCTCACATAAGTAAAAGTATAGAATAATATCCTTTTGAATGTTATTAATCATTTGAATCATAAACCCCAAAAACATGTAACATAAATAAAACATTAAATACAATAAAAAAATTATATTAATGATATAATATGTAAAATGGTTAGTACATACCAAAAAAAAGAAATAAGTGCTAAATACGTTGTATGTATCATGGATGTAAATTTTAGACGAGCAACGATTTCCATATCTCTCCAATTCGTTCATACGTGTTAATACCTCTTGTATAATAAATATAATTTTATTAACACACTATTAAATATACATAATTATATATATCATACCATATATTATTTACATGTTCCATTTAATTACTTGTTTATTAAAAATTTATTTTTTAAAATTAAGTTTTTGGTTATCAGTGTATAATTCTTCACGTATATTTGGGTTTTGTATTTTTTTTCATCTTACACCGATCATGGTTCCAGAATATATAGAATATTAACCATGATATAAATATCATATATATTTTTTATAAATTTATTTATAGTAATTCATAAATGGTAGACATATAAAATTAAATACAACATTCATGGAGAAGGTAGGGCATACATAAAAAATAACTTTATTTTCATTTTATGAACGGATAAATAGAATGAAATATAAATAAAATATTACCATTATATTATATTTTTTCTTATATATAAAATATATTCTTTAAATTTACCCAAATTACCTCCCTTAATAACTTTTTGAGAAAAAATTATCAGATCGATTCATGAGGCGGTATCCAACAATACACACAGACGATGTTATCATACCCAGCACTAAGTAGAACAAAAGTATGTATATGTAGAATAATAAATATATAATAATAATTTGGTTAAAAATATTATATAATCAATTTAACTATATTCGTTACCATGTATGTAAATAATAATTGAATAACACATAACATTCATTCATGAGGTAGTAGTGCGTCATACACATGAGCGATGTTATTATTTTCCAAAATATTTGGAGGAATGATATTATATGTGTTATTATAATTAAATATATATAACAATATAATAACTATAATATAAAATAATAAATTCCTCACTATATCCAATCAAAATCGGTGGTTATGGAATAATAATTACTTCGATTAATAAGGTTTTAGTATGTCGAACACACGAATGATGATTTTATATCCCATGGGATGGAAGAAGAGAAAGTTTTATGTTAGGAAATTAACATTATAAAACATAATTATATTAATTATAATGAATATATTATATACTAATGGTTAAATAATAATTTAATGAAGTGGAATAATAAATAAAATAAAATGATTTGTTAGGTACATTACCTCTACTTATGATAACATGTTTTGGTTTTCAAAAAATGTATTCCTGAGATGGATTTATTACCATATTAAGGCTTATAATATGATATAATGAACATGAGGAATTTATTTATGATGGTATTATTGTAAGAATAGAAACATTCTTTTAAGGTATGTTTTCCTTTTCTAGTTGTTTTGGAGAAAAAGAAGTTTTTTGGGAGCTTCTACAGGGGCGCACGTTTGGCGTAGTGTCTTAGCAAACTGTGTGGCCATCCTAAGAATATGTGCACCCTTAACAGTGGGATCCGCACTGGCTTTGCATGGTTTTTTAGACTGTGTGGGCAAGCTGTGTGAAAACCTTGTGTGAAACAGTGGCAACCGCACGTTTGGTGCACAGATTTCCAAACCGTGTGGGGTAACAGTTCGACCACATAAAGATAGGGTTTTTAAGTACCGGGCCACTCGGGATTTCCCATTCCTCTACCATTATTCCTCTCACTCATGCCCCATGCGGTAGATGCGATTTTCAGAGGATGAGGGAGCTTGTTGGCTCATTTGGAGGCAAAACGAAGGGGTTTCTTGGTGGATCAAAGGTGGTTCTCCTCGAGTAAGTCCCTCTATTGGATCCTTGAGGTTTTGTTTAGGTTTATAACTATCTCTATCTCTCTATTAGTTTCCTTGATCTACAAGGGTTTCATGTATATCTAGTGTTGTGTTTCCTTTGTGTGTTAAAGGTTGCACTATTTGATGTTAGGGAATGGTTTTTGAGGAGGTTTCGAGGAGGCGTTCATATAAAGACATGGACTTAAACATTACATAATATTGAACTAAATGGATATTTCAAATTGAAGATCCATTCTGGTATAGAGATTTAGAGAATTAGGCATAATAATTACATTACATCTCAAAAATTACAAAGTACAAATTTCTACACATTTTCCATTTTTTTTACAAAACATGAACTCTTAAAAAAAGAGTCATGTCTACATCCATGTTTTAGACAGCATGACTTGTCCTTGATCCCATCCTTGACCCCATTCATCTATAAGTCCTGTGAAAACATTTCAAACTTGGGATGAGCCTAAAAAGCTCAGTAAGGGTTAGAAATCAAATAATGAAAACATTTTCTCATAAATGTATTCAAAACAAGAAATCTTTTACTTACCTCGTGAAATCATATTATTTATGAAAGAAACATAGAAATCACAAATCATAAAGGAACCTGTGGCATCCATATCATATATACATTGTAGCTATCATAGATACACAGGGGGTTACTTTGGAATACACATCACTGTATATTCCGTAAATCTCTTAGGAGAAAAATTCACGTTTACCTCTGTCACATTACCAAATGCATTGGGGAGCTATCTCAGGCTCACCCGCCCTATGTTTATCATGGAACCACCCGTATATATAAATAATGTATAAAAACAATAACATGATCATAACACATAATATAAGCATAAAGGAAAGAGAAAATTTCCACATTGCAATAATAAAATATCATTTCAAGAAATTGAAATAATAAATCCATTGTCAATGTCATTTTTCATACCAAAATACATAAAAAGATTATATGGTATTTATTTTTCCTTTTCTAAACATTCCTTCTTGTTAAAGAAGCCAATGATCAAATAGTACTCACGGTGGTGGAAAGATCGTTGTCACCACATATGTTAAAAAACATTCCTTCTTGTCGTTTAGTAAAACACATCGTATAAAAAGATTCCCTTTGAAAAAATGGAAAGACAAAGGGTTTTATACATCGTATAAAATAAATTCATGTATAAAACTAAAAATGCCTCAATGAAAGAAGATTGAGATGAAATCCCATACCTTGTGTCTGACATGACCCGTTCGTTATTTAATCTCCAAAATAATAAAGTAATGTTAATTTCTACTTTCTTAAGAATCTTTTTCAAGTTTATTATTCCTTTCATATCACTTATTACCATTTTATAAACATTATGTAATCATTTTAGTTAATCATGTTCATTTTGTCGATATTTGGAACTTGGGTAAAAAATGAACACCTTATATTTACAAGTTGTCCATGTGGTCAATATTTTATTATATCCAGAAGGGTATTCCTGATTTTAGATATCATATATATCATATATATCCATTATGTATGTGTATTTATAATAGTACATAACATTTATAGGTATGAAATGAAATGCACCGTTCATGGAGACGGTAAGCTGTACGTACGCATGAACGCTACTTTCATTTCTATTTATTATTTATCAAATTAAAACATAATGATAAAAAGGTATATTATAATTCCAGAATAATATCATATATAATATCATTAACTCTATCCTTTATTCATCCCACATAGAGAAATAACGAGTCACATCACTTTGAGGGGGCGGTAGTCCGCACTTCCTCAAATTAGATTGTCGTATTTACCCACTATGGAAACAATAAAGGCTTGATATAAATGTGAAGTAAATAAGGATAAGGAAATCATAAAAATAATATATATCATATATAAATACAGTTCCATCATAATGGCCACCATGAGAGGTGGTAAGATGTAAATGAACAATCATCGTTTCGTGAGGCATTAGTTTTCCATCCACAGAAACATTATGTTCTTCATAAATTAGATGTAGGTGTGTGTAAGTGTAGTTCAAATCCTTATCATAACAACATTCTAGTATATTTATGATACTGGTGTTGTTACAAAAGAAAAGAAATAAAAAGATTTTAGGGGTTGGAGAATCAAAATAAAAGAAAACAATTTAAGAGAAATCGTTACCTTTAATTTGGGTAACTCACATTAGTTTGAACCAAAGGACTTATTAACTGCCTTATTCCTAAGGTAAGGCTTCCATGAAGAGGATAGGGATATAGGGAGATTAATTGTTTAGAGGTTGAATGAGCCAAATGGATTGATATGTGTGAGTAATTGGTTAGAAGTGGTCTCTTTTTATAAGGGAGAGGAGGGGCTCTTTAGGAATATTTGAAAATATTATTTTAATATAAACTTATATTCGGTTTATAATGTTCCAAAATTCATTTTTGTCTAAGATAAGATGACTCATATTCGAAATAAAATCATCCAATCATAATTGGACATGTTTTGGATAATTTTTTTATCATTATAATCTTATTTATTTAATTATTTTATTAATGAGGTAAAAACTGCATCATTATTGTGTCATAAATAATTTAATTTATATGATGTCTAAATATTATAAAAAAAATACCATGATGTAGGAAATCTTTTTATAATTCCAATGAAAATTTATAGTCAAAAATAGGACTTATATAACATCTTATAAAAATTAATTACTAAATGCTTTTTGTTAATATCACTTTTGTCTTCACTTTAAATTAATTAATCTAAATTGACATTATCACTCCCATGTGGCTCAATGGGGTCCCAAAATAGAACCAATGATGCCCATGGTCGGACATGACTCATCCAATAGTATTAGGACATGCTTAATGGTAATTCCATATTATTATAATATTATTTTTTTACCATTATTTACCTGATTTCCCCATTAACCACGGTAAATAAAATATTTACTTAAGTAAATATTTAAAATGCCTAAAAATAAAATTTTACTATTTACACAATTTGGGCATCCTGATTCCAAATATGGAATCCATTTTTCCAAAATCAAAACACAAAAGCGACAGAAAATAATTTAAAATAAATTCTTACTGTCAAAACAAAGAACGCGTTTTTAAGAATTAAAAACTGTCAAAAGATTGATACTTATTTATGTCCAATTTCAAAGTGAAATTAATTTCAATTACCAAAATTGGATTAAATGGTAAAAATATATTTTAATTTCACTTTAAAACAAATTAAAATGATAATCTAACCATATAATCAAATTAGACTAAAACATGGTTATGAATTAAAATACAATATTTTCATTATTCCTTAAAAAATGAATTTTATCAGAAAAATACAAAAAAATTACCCAAAGTATATTATGATGTCCTCATTCTATAGAAGGAATTTATTTGGTCATATAGAATGTATTATAGTGAAAAAATATATATTTAAAAAGGGATCTAAATTAAAAGGTGGTAAATCAGCCTTTTCATGTAAATTATGCTTAAAATTATATTCATTCATATATTAAGCCTTTAACATTTATTGGATAAATATAAATATAGCTTTAATCATAATATATATAGTTTTTTTCATTCCCCCCAATACAACGTCTAGGAGTTAACTACCATTTAAAATAATAATATTGTATTATTAGAGTGCAACGTAAGATTCCAAAGAAACATGTTGTTGCGTATTAGGTACGCTATCGAACACAACAACCCCTTTAAGATATAATTAATATTTAATTAAAAGTATTAATAAATATGAAAATATCTTATTATTTATTTACCTGGGATGTTACATCCATCCCCCCTTTTGTAAATTACATCCTCTTAATTTTTATCCACTTATCAAAATAAGTGGGGGTATTTATCCCTCATAGCGTTTTCAGATACCCATGTTTCCTATTCAACTATATGGGTTTTTCACAAAACATTTACCTGGTGAATTACCTTATTCTGTAACACTTGCTCTCTGTGGGAAAGAATCTGGACTATTTGTTCTTCATAAGATATATTTTCTACCAACTGAACTACCTCTAAGCTCAAAACATGATAGGGATCTGGCATATACTTTCTCAACATCAAAACCTGAAAAACATTTTGTACCTGGGATAAACATGGATGTAATGCTACATTTTACGCAACTGATCCAACTTTCTCCATAATTTCATAAGGTCCAATGAACCTTGGAATCAATTTTCCTGTTTTACAAAAATTCATCACACTTTTCAAAAGAGATACATTGAGAAAGACATGATCACCTGCCTCAAAAGAAATATCCTTCCTCCGGTAATCCGCATAACTTTTCTGTCAGCTATGAGTTGTTCTCATGTGATTCTGAATCAACTAAACTTTCTCTACAATCTCTTCTACCAATTATTGTCCTATCAGCTTTCCATCACTGACTTAATCCCAAAAAGTCTAGAGTTCGACAACACTTTCCATACAATGCCTCAAATGGATCCATCTGTATACTGTAATAAAAACTGTTATTATAAGAAAATTAAACCAAAGAAAGATTTTGGTCCCAACATCCTTGGTAATCCATCGAGAATGAATGTAACATATCCTCCAAGGTCTGAATTGTTTGTTCTGAAAGCCCATTTGATTGAGGATGAAATGTTGTACTAAAATTTAATTCAGTACCCAATGACTTCTAATGGCCTTTGCAAAAGTTAGAAATGAACCTGGGATCATGATCAGATACAATGGAGAGGGGAACACCATGCAACCTGACTATCTCTATAACATACAACCGAGAAAGTTGGTCTAGATATAATGTATCTCTAATAGGAAGAAAATGAGCAGATTTAGTCAATCGGTCAACTATATACCAGATTACATTATTACCTCAAGATGTCTTTGGTAATCCCACAACAAAGTCCATGGAAAATTTTTCCCATTTCCAATCTGGCACCGGTAGAGGTTAAAACATTCCTTTCGGTAACTGTTTCTCTACATTAACCTGCTGACAAGTCAAACACATCATAGTAAAATTAGCAATATCTCTTTTCCTTCCATCCCAGCAGTAATACTCTAGAAGATCTCTATACATCTTAGTACTGCCAGGATGAACCAAAAAATGGAGAACTATGAGCTTCACATAACAACTCATTATTCAACTGTTAATCACAAGGCACACATAACCTCTTTCTAAACCTCAAAACACAATCATTATCAATATTAAATTCAGGTAACTTACCCTTCTGAACCAACTCTACCTTTTTCTTCAACTAACTGTCTTCCTTCTGTGCATTCTTGATTCAGTCTGATAGAGATGATCTCACTGACACCTGAAACAAAATAGACGAATTTCATGTACCAACAACTTCTATGCCAAATTTCATCAAATCAAAAACCAAAGGATCTATTTCCAAATGCAGCATGGCTAATGATAAATTACTTTTCCGACTCAAAGAATCAGCCACTTTACTTTTTTCGCGAATGGTAATGGATCATGAAATCATAATCCTTGATTAATTCTAGACATCTCCTACATCTCATGGATAATTCTTTCTGAGTGAATATATACTTTAAACTTTTTTTATCAGTATATATTTCACACTTCACACCATACAAATGATGCCTCCAAATTTTTAAAGAAAAAACAACATCAGCTAATTCTGAATCATGTGTAGGGTAATTTAACTCATGTGGTTTCAATTGACGTGAAGCATAAGCAATTACCTGAAAATTTTGCATTAGGACGCAACCGAGTCCTTTCAACGAAGCATCATTGTAGATAACAAACTCACCATTTCTGTAAGGCAGTTCCAAAACTAGTGCATTCAACAATCTTCTTTTCAATTATTGGAAACAATCATCACATTCTTTTGTCTAGATGAACATAATACCTTTTCAAGTTAACTTAGTTATTGGACTAGATAACCATGGAAAATTTTCAACACACCTCTTGTAATAACGTGCCAAACCAAGAAAACTATAGATTTCAATTAAATTTGTGGGTCTTGGACATTCTATAACAACTTTTGTTTTTTCATGATCAATAGTTATGTCATTTTTTGAAATAATGTGACCATGTAAAGAAATTTATTGTAACCAAAACCCACACTTACTGAATTTCCCAAACTATTTCTTTTATTTTATGGTTTTTAAGACAACCCATAAATGAATTCCATTCTTCTCTTTACTTTTTGAAAAAACCAAAATATCATCAGTGAAGACAACCACAAACTTATCGAAGAACTCCCGGAAAATACTATTCATAAGATCCACGAATACAATAGGTGTATTGGTTAACCCAAAAGGCATAACTACAAATTCATAATGGTCCTATCTAGTATGAAACATGGTCTTCAGAATGTCTTATTCCTTTACTTTCAACCGATGGTACCCCAATATCAAGTCAATCTTCGAAAAATACCGATCTCCCTGGAGCAGATCATACAAATCATCGATATGAGAAAAGGATAATTATTCTTAATAGTGATGTTATTCAATTCTCTATAATCAATTCAAATTCTCATTGAACCATCTCTATTTTTAACAAACAAGACCGAAGCACCCCATGGTGATGTGTTAAGTCGAATGATAACGTAATCTAATAACTCCAACAATTGCTTCATTAACTCTTAATGTTCAATTTGAGCCATTCGGTAAGGGGGTTTTGAAATCGGCTTAGCATCAGGAACTAAGTCAATAGTAAATTCAACATTTCGATCAGGTATAATACTAGGAAACTCATCAGGAAAAACATTATGGTACTCGTTTACCACTGGTACATTATTAATCTGAACAGTTCCTTTTTTTCAAAAATATGAGCAAGGTAACATTCATTTCCATCTTTTACCAATTTTTTCGACTTCCTCATATGTAATCAAAATCAAGGGTTCATTCTTGTACACAAACTGAAAATCATTCTGAAATGAAACACTTTTAGCTCTGCAGTCAATCTTATCATGATAAATAGAAAGCCAATCCATGCCCAATATATCATTAAACTCTATTAGAGGCAAGACAATAAGGTTTGCAGGTAGATTATTTCTGCACACAAGCACAAGAATGTTCTAATGTTTTCTTTTTGTCTCAAAATTTTCTCCAGATGTTTTTACCGTAAGTTCAATATTCATATCATGAGATCGAATTCCAAATTTACTATAAAACATTTCAGAAATTAAAGAATGTGTGGACCCTGAATCAAACAACCCATTGGAATAATCTAAACAATCAAACAATGTACCTGATACTACTTTGTTTGATGGCCCAACATCTGCTGAAGTAGTTGCAATGTATTTCGCCACCCATTTCTTCTTGTATTCTGACTGCTTCCCATCACTCGAGCTCTTTGTCAGACACTCATTTTTATAATGACCAATTTCATTTCACTTAAAACATTATAATGATTGTAAATCATATTTTTTCTTACCATTACCCTGATCTTTTTTAGTGAAATTAAGAGCCTTATGTCCCATTTTACCACATCGGTAGCACTTACCAAAATTCAAAAGACATTCCCCAGCATGATTTATTACCCCAATTTTAATAAACTATAAACTTAAGTTTCATACCATCAGTCTTTTTTGAAGAGTTCTTCACTTTTGCCTGCCACCTCGACCTCTTATTTTGTTTTTTTCCAGAGAATACCTGATCATCGGCAAACTCCATTTCCACCTTCTCCACACAACGAACAAGCTTTTCATAACTGTTGAACTCAAGAGAAGCTAAATCCCTTCAATACAATGGCTTTAATCTTGAGTAAAAATGGTTTATTTTTACTATCAAGATCTCGTATGAAATTTGGAGCATAACTTTCCAGTCGAGTGAATTTTTCTTCATATGTTGCCATTGAGACATCCACCAGCCACAATTCCAGGAATTGTTTTTCCATCCAAAGATGAACCACCTTAAGATAATATTTCTCCAGAAACATACCTTTGAATTCATCCCAATCAGGAGCATAAATCTTCTCACTATCCCTATTATTTTTCACCATCGACCACCACTGATCAGCTTCACCTTCTAAATGGTAAAGAGTGATACTAACCATTTGATGTTCTGAACAACCCATGACATCGAAAATCTTTTCCAGTACGTTAATCCACACTTCAGCTAGCACCGTAATAAATGATCCTCTGAATGATTGGGGATTTTGCCTCATGAAATGATCAACTACTGAAATGTTCTTCTGTGGCTGATCCGGCTGATCTCGTACATGGATACCACCATAATTTATTGGCTGAGTCAACTGTTCCATCACTACAAATAAACTGTTCAGTTCCGATTCCGACCATCTGAGGTTGGTGATTTGGAAGGTTGTCTTCCTCCTAATGTCGTCCCAACATAGCTGCCATGTTTCCTCTACGGAAAATCGTTTTAAAAAAAAGGAATATCTTAGGCGATGCAACATGGTAATCTGTAAATGCTATATGATTTCAATATTAACATAAATTACTTTGTGGATATTACTTTAACAATACCGTAACACATAAAGTTATCTAAACCGGCCTATGATACCAACTATAATGACCCGGCCATAAACATTACATAATATTGAATTAAATGGATAATTCTTATTGAGGATCTTTTTTGGTTTATAGATTTAGAGAATTAGGCATAACAATTACATTACATCTCAAAAATTACAAAGTAGACATTTCTACACAGTTTCAATTTTTTTTAGAAAACATGAACTCTTAAAAAATAGTCATTTATAGATCCATGTTTTAGACAACATGACTTTTCCTTGATCCAATCCTTGACCATATTCATCTTTATGTCCCGTGAAAACATTTCAAACATGGGATGAGCATAAAAAGATCAGTAAGGGTTATAAATCAAAGAATGAAAACATTTGTTCATAAATGCATTCAAAACACAAAATATTTTACTTACCTCCTGAAATCATATGATTTATGAAAGAAACATCGAAATCACAATTCATATAGGTAACTTGTGGCATCCAAATCATACTTACATTATAGTTATCACAGTTACATAGGGGATTAATTTGGAATACCCATCACAGTATATTACCCAAATCTCTTAGGAGAAACATTAATGTTTACCTCTGTCACGTTACCCAATGCATTGGAGAGCTATCTCGGGCTCACCCACCCTAGGATTATCACGGAACCACCCATATATGTAAATAATTCCCAAAAACCATAACATGATCATTATACAAAACATATGCATAAAAGAAATATAAAATTTCCACATTGCAATTAAAAAATATCATTTCTAGATATTGAAATAATAAATTCATTGTCAATGTCATTTTCAATACCAAAATACATAAAAATATTTTATGGTATTTATTTTTCATTTTAAAAACATTTTGTATTGTTAAGGAAGCCAAAGATCAAATAATACTCGTGGAGGCGGAAAGATCGTTGTCACTGCTTACGTTAAAAAAACATTCCTTCTTGTCGTTTAGTAAAATTATTCGTATAAAAAGATTCACTTTGAATAAAATGAAAAGTCAAAGGTGTTTATACACCATATAAAATAATGTCGTGTATAAATCTAAAAATTCCTCAATGAAAGAAGATTGAGACGAATTCCCTTACCTCGTGTCCGACTTGACCCGTTCATTCTTTAATCTCCTGAATAATAAATTAATGTTAATTTATACTTGCTTAAGAACCTTTTTCAAGTTTATTATTTCTTTCATATCACTTATTACCATGATATAAACATTATTTAATCATTTTAGTTAATAATGTTCATTTTGTTGATATTTGGTACGTGGGTCAAAAATGAACACCTTATATTTACAAGTTGTCCATGTGGTCAATAGTCCATTATATCCAAAATGGTATTCATGATTTTAGATATCATATAAATCATATATATCCAGTATATACTTGTATTTATAATAGTACATAACATTTGGAGGTATGAAATGAAATGCACCATTCATAGAGATGGTAAGTCGTACGTATGCATGAACGCTACTTTCATTTATATTTCTTATTTTAATGGAATTAAAACATAATGATACATTGTTATATTATAATTCCAGTATAAAATAATATATAATATCATTAACCCTATCTTTTATATATCCCAAATTGGGCATTTATGTGTCACATCACTTTGATGGGGCGGTAGTCCGCACTTCCTCAAATCATATTATCGTATTTACACACTATGGAAACCAAAAAGGCTTGATATAAATGGGAAGTACAGAAGCATAAGAAAATCATAAACATAATATATATCATATATAAATACAGTTCCATCATAATGGCCACCATGATAGGTGGTAATATGTAATTGAACAATCATCATTTCGTGAGATGTTAGTTTTCCATTCACAGAAACATTATGTTCTTCATCCATTATATGGAGGTGTGTGTATGTGTAGTTCGAATAATTATCATAACAAAATCCTAGTATATTTAGAATACTGGTTTTGTTACAAAAGAAAAAAAAATAAAAGGAGTATAGGGGTTGGAGAATCAAAATAAAAGAAAACAATTTAAGAGAAATTGTTTCCTTTACTTTGGGTAACTCACTTTAGTTTGAACCAAAGGACTTCTTAAGTGCTTTATGCCTAAGGTAAGGCTTCTAGGAGGAGGAGAGGGATGTAGGGAGATTAATTGGGAAGAGTTTTCATGAGCCAAATTCCTTGAGAGGTGTGAGGAATTGGTTAGAAGTGGTCTCTTTTTATAAGGTAGAGGAGGGGCTCTTGAGGAAAGTTTGAAAATATTATTTTATTATATACTTATATTCGGTTTATAATGGTCCATAAATCATTGAGTTCAAAGATACGATGACTCATATTCGAAATAAAATCATCCAATCAGAATTTGATATGTTTTGGATAATATTTTAATCATTATAATCTTAATTTTTAAAATCATTTATTAATTAGGTAAAAACTTCGCCATTATTGTGTCATAAATAATTTAACTTATTTGAAGTCTAAAATTTATAAAAAAATACCATGATGTAGGAAATATTTTTATATTTCCAATAAATATTTATGGTTGAATGTAGTACTTATATTACACCATATAAAAACATATTACTAAACAATTTTTTTTAATGTCACTTTTGTCTTTACATTAAATTAATTAATCTAAATTGTCATTATCACTCCCATGTGGCTCAATGGCATCCCAAGATCGAACCAAATATGACCATGGTAAGAAATGACTCATAAAATAGGATTAAGATACATTTAATGGAAATTAAATATTATTATAATATTATTTGTTTACCCTTATTTACCTGAATTACCCTTTAACCATGATAAATAAAATATTTACTGAAGTAAATATTTAAAATGTCTAAAAATAAAATTTACCTATTTACAAAATTTGGGCCTCCTGATTCCAAATATCGAATCCAGTTTTCCAAAATCAAAACATAGAAGTGTTAGAAATTAATTTATAATTATTTCCCGCTATCAAAACAAAGAGCTTGTCTTTAAGAATTAAAAACTATCAAAAGATTGATACTTTTTTATGTCCAATTTCAAAGTGAAATTAATTCCAATGACCAACATTAGATTAAATGGTAAAAATATATTTCAATTTAATTTTAAAATCAATTAAAAATATAATCTATCCATATAAATTAATTAGATTAAAACATAGTTTTGAATTAAAATACAATATTTTCACCATTCCTTAAAAAATGAACTTTATCAGAAAAATACCAAAAAATAACCAAAAGTAAATTCTGATGTCCTCATTATAAAGAAGAATTTTATTTGGTCATATAGAATGTTTTAAAGTGACCAATAGTATATTTAAAAAGGGATCTCCATTAAAAGGCGATAAATCGGACTTTTAATGTAAATTATGCTTTAAATTAGATTCATTCAAATATTATGCCTTTAACTTTTATTGGATAGATATAAATACTTTTATAATCATAATATAGTTATTTTTTTCATTCCCACCAATACAATGGCTCGTAGTTAACTACCATTTACAATTTTAATATTATATTATTAGTGTGAAACGTATGATTCCAAATAAACCCGTTGTTGCGTATCAGGCACACAATCGAACATGGAAACCCCTTTAAGATAAAATTAATATTTAATTCACAAATATTAATAAATATGAAAATATCTTATTCTTCATTTTCCTGGGATGTTACAGTTCACCCGGTTTGGAATGTTTTTGGGAGAAGAGGTCGATTTCTCCAAACCCTAAGAGGTAGGTGGTTTGTCCCTTTTCATTCAATGTATTTGAGTATTATGTGATAATTCTAACAATACCCTTGAACGAGGAATTTCATGTTGACTGTTTTAAACTGGTACATTGACTAAATTCTTGTAAGTTTGTGTAGATGTTATTTGAATATGAACAGGGTTGATTTTTATGATTTTGATGTATTTCCCATGCATGTTCTATTTGCGATCGTAGGTCCCATTTATCCAGTTTGATTGCTTTGACTATTTTCCATGCATGTTGTTGTATGATAGAGAGTTAGTATTCAAAAATTCTTAACATCCTGTAGACTATTTATCCAAGTAGTTCTGTAGGTTTACTTTGGAAATATTGTATTACTATGCTCGTTGACCTCCAGAGGTCCGTGAGAACCTGGTGTAGTAGAATATAAGGGAAATTGACTGAGCGAGCTTTCAAAGATTGTCTTAGAGCACTTTAGACTATAAGGGGAATTGACTAAGTGAACTTACTCAGAGATTCTTTGAAATACTTTTAAATACTTTATATTATAAAGTGGATTGATGGTGATTACTTATTCAGAGTGTCTTTGAATTAATTGGGCTATAAGGGGGATTGACTAAGAAAGATTCCTCAGAGTGTCCTTGACCTTGGAGATATACCCAGAATTGACTATGAGTTATTCCTCATAGAGTGCATAACTACCTTAGACTATAAGGGGAATTGATTGTGAGTGTTTTCTCAGAGATTCATTATATACTGAACAAAAGGGGTTAGGCCAAGTGTACTACCCGGAGTGTGGCTTGTACTTGTGAGGTTGGACTAGAGGGGATGGTTGTGAGTACTTCCTAGAGGGTTACATGTATGTGTTAAGCTGTTTGTATCGTTGATTACTCGATATTTAAACTGTGGATTGTTTATTACAGAGCACCTTCTTGTTTGCTGTTTTCTGTAATTTTACCTATCACATATTCACTAACTATTAGGCACAGATCTTTGGGTGGTTTCCTACTGGAATTTGGCGTCACACCCTGTTTGGGTCATTCTTTTGGGTGCAAATAGATTATATTGTTATAGTTATAGATAAGGTAAAGCACCCTACTACTTCAGGTACTTGACTTTCTGTGGACCTGGGTAGTGTTTGAAAAAGATTAGGCTTGCGATGCTGAGGAGCTGTTATCTTTTTCTTTTGTATGTTTATTTGGTATTGTTTGTGGTTCCAGCATTGTGACTCGTTTGGCTGATTTCCTAGAAATATTTATCATGAATCATTATATATATATGTGTGTGTGTGTGTGTGTGTTTTTTTTGTTTCTCTATTTTTTTATTATTCAAGTCTTCTACTATTTAATGTTGTTGGATATTTACTGCTTCCACTTTTTCTTTTGTTTTTCATCCACTCTGTACTCTTCCAATGAGGGCATAGTTTCCCCACTATCATACCCAAGTCCCCTGGTGCTAATCGACATCCTCTGGTGTTTGGGGAAATTCTCTTGAGGCCATGTGACTAACTGGTTATGGGGCTCCTCAGGGTGGCTTCCAGAACTAGGACGTTGCAATTCTATTAATCAATGGTCAGTGTAATTGTGAAGAGAGGAGGATAAAGGATTGCCTTTGATAAGATAAGAGAGTGTCAAAATTGTAATTTTTTAAAAGGAAAATGTGTACTAATGTTTTTTAAAATGGGAATCACGTAAACAATTATCAATTATAAAAACATGAAAATATATGGTCTATATATGTCCCAATAATATATGTTTAAAAAATTTTGGGTTATTTTCAACCTTTATATTTTTTTATTATAACCCATAATAAACCCATTTTTACCACAACAACATTAATTTTTTGTTCTATTTTTACTATTAAGAAGGTTAAACCAATATGTTATACTTATTGAATAATATAAAATATAATAATTAAAAATATGGAATGTGTTTTTTAATTATTCCACACATTGATGTGAAATAATGTAGTTTAAAATTAAACCCGCATATGCGATGAGAAAATAAATTTTTCAATGTGCTAATTTCATAAGTTGATCAAGTTAATATAAAACAATTCAATACATAATTGATTATAATGACCTAAAAACGTAAGATAGATATATTATTTAAATAATTTTACATTTAAAAAAATATATAAAAAAATTATAGATTTTAAGAATCTCCAATATAAATGACAATTCCTATTAAAGAACAATATTTTACATTATTCATAGAATAATTATCTTCTAATATAAAATTTACCAAAAAATATAACTATAAAAAAATTTAAAAATTATATTTTTAATTACTTTATTATTTTATAAAATTCTTATATGTAGAAGCAATTAATTATAAAATAGTCATGCAAAATGTGAAACAAATTTATTTTATAATAATATAGTTTTTAACTCAAAATATTGATTTATTCAAATATCGTTTATAAAAGAAAATAAAATGAATATTATAAATTTTATTAAATATATTATATGAAAATGTAATTAAAATGAATCACTAAATGTAATTTTTTTTAATTTATTTAGGTAAAAATAGTTTGTGTTAATTATTATTCAGAAAAATATTTTAATTACTATCATTTTTTTTATTTTCATTTGTAATTAATTGTTAAGAAAAAAATTAATTTTAAATGGTCATGTAAAACATAAATTATAATAATATATTTATTTCTATTTATATCCTCCATTTCAATAGCTAGGTGATTACTATTTTATTAAATAATAAAATTTTAATAGGGTGTTATTTTTCATTAAAACTCAGTGTAGTGTGAAACGCATCATATCAATGAAAATTTATTATATTTATTGAAAATATAAATGAAATATTTCGGTGTTACATCCTACCACAATTAAAAAGGGATTTAACACCATCAACATTACACATTAGTACAATCGTCTCTGTATAAATTATCCTCATTACATCCTCATGTTCCCTTATATCATCTCAAGCTGGTTGTTTCACCATAGAACATTGAAAATGGTAGTTTTCTTATTTCACTGAACTTTATCTATATGATCCAGAATCTCATATGATTGTTCGTTCTATTAAATGACATTTGGAAATTGTGTGACCTATGATTTTAGTTCGTTTGATGGATCATGTACCTATATTCCCATGAGAGCTACGTAGAACACATAGTGAACATGAGATTGATTCAGTGTAAGGGTCAATCATTAGGCTACCATTTTGATATAATAAATAATTTCATAGGGACTGAGATTCATTGTTCACCAATTTCCAATTTAACATAAAAAAATTCCATCACTTTGATTTTCCTTTATAAATTTCCACATCATCACTTACTTCATGAAATGAATTTGAATATTTATTTATAACTAAATCACTAGTGGTTATAAGATTAATAAAAGAATGGTTGATTGTAACACCCGAGACTTTTATGTTATATAAATCATCAAAGGAATATTTTTCTACACAACACTTGCTTGGCTTGCTTTACACGAAATCACAACCTTTTTTGATAGCTTGCGTTATACGCAATACCGAGTTTCACTAAACAACGATATGCTATTAAAATATTATTAAAAGTAGTCGTTATGAATAGTAATAAGCACTTTTGGAAATTTTATAAATTTTATTTTTCAAAATGGACTTCATTTTTGGATTTGCAATATCGAAATTAGCCTAGGGTGAAATTTTGGTATTTTTCTGAAAACTTTCATTTTTTTTATGAATAGTGAAACCACTAAGTGGTAGTTAAAAAAATGAATTTTTCATAAAACATAATTTTACAGCTTCTATGAGTGGAATTTAGAAAATCCGAGAGACACGGTTGATATCAGTAAGTAAAATTTGGTTCAATGAGATGAAAATAATTTTTTGGTGAATAGTAACTTTTTTCTTTTTTTACCACGGTTAAAAGTAAAGAGGGTAATTAAGGGTGAAAATGATATTATTATTACCCTAAAACATGTCCTAATTCTATTGGACAAGTGTAATTCGACCAAAAACAAACTTAGGAATAAAATATGACCATTTAGGCCCACTTGGATTAGATTAGGACATTTATTATTTATTTATTTAAAGAAGGGTTAAAATAGTTAAAATCAATGTTTAATAACTAAATAATTTTTAATATGGGGTTATACATAAGATAAATTAGATTATAAATATTCATTATAAAGATAAAAATATTTCCTACATAATGATATTTTATTTGTAATTTTTGGAAAATAAATAATTTAATTTATTTATGACACAAAGATGATGCAGTAATTATCTTATTAATAAAATATTGACATAATTGATGTTATAAACACCATAATAAATATAATTTGACACTTTTTATGAATTACACTAATTTTATAGATTAATATGAAAAGTTAGTATTTATTTAATTAACTTTTTTCGAACTAATCATTCTGTTATGATTTTCACAAAAATTAATTACTAAATAGTGTCAAAATTGAAATAAAATTGTTTTTAAAACAATTATTATATTACTAATTGTTATTTTATTCCTAATAATCTAAGGTTCAGACAAATGACTTAGATAAGGTTATATATATTAATAATAAACAACTTGGGGTTCGTTTGGCTGCTTATAGTAAGTTTACTAACCTTATAGTATAAGAACACAAGAAGACACTGTAAAAGTAAAATTATTTAACTTAATGTTAAATCTAAATGAGAAGGTTAAAATAGGAACCTAAACTTGTCCAAATTCTATTGGATGAGATTATTTCGACCTATACCCACCTTAGCTTCGGAATAAATCAATTTGGAGCTATTTAAAACCGAACACGACTTTATAATAAAATAATATTTTTAGTTATTCCAAAGGTGCCCCTCTCCTCCCTTATAAAAGGGAACCTCCTCCCTCTCTTCCTCACACCATGTTGAGCCTTCGATCTCGGCCAACCCCTTCCACTTTCTCCTCTCCACTTCCCTAGAGACATCCTACAGGTCCTGGAATTCTTCAAAGACCAATTTTAGTTCCCTAAAAGAAGGTCTCAAAGAAGCACTTCAAAGAAGAGGTAATGTCCGTTACCGATTCTTTCATCTTTATTTCTTCTTACACTTCTTCTTCTTTTATTGTTTCATTATGAAGTAATAAAATCAGTATCACTCATATACTTATATGTTATTATAAGTATGAAACAACCCTATTTCACCATCTATTCATCCTACAGAAAAAGAAATCACCGCGCGTGCGTAAGTACGGAATACAGTCTCCACGTTGTGGTGTAATCTATTTTCCACCACCACCATACTTGATGGGTATAATGGAGTAAATAATGACTATATATGACTATTGTAAAGTGATATTGATTCTGAAATAGTATACATACACTCCAATACAATTCCACGATCATGGGAACGATATTATCGCTCGTGCGTACGTACGGAATACCGTCTCCACGATGTGATGCGACTCGTTCTACATGATTTTCATTGCATAATGATTACATAAATTAATTGAGTGAATAAATATGATATATAGTACATTAATACCATTCTAGAAATGATGTATCTATAACCTAAAGAGAATAATAATAATATTCGACAAAACACGCATAATAACAAAAAGTTATAAACACCCGAATAACAAGTAGCAATGAAATATTACTACCAAGAAACTAAGAATATGACCATATATGATATCATAACAATAATTATTATTCTGTAATAAGTCAATAACATTATTTAAATCATTATACAGGAGGTTCGGACACTTACTAGGCAAATCGGACCTAAGGTAAGGGAAATATCACAATCTCATTTTTATCTGAGATTGTTTATACATTGGCATTTACTGGGGTGTATTTTATCATCCACATCCAGGTTTCCTCAATATGCAATATTATTTCCATCCACCTAAAATTGTTTAAATCCAATTTTACCCTTCGGTGAGTTTCTAGTAAAGGATATGAAAGGAATCTTTTGTCGTTTTTCATACGAGGTACTTTTTGACTTTTCCGACAAAAGTATGAAGAATGTTTTTTTAACTTATACGGCATGAATGGATTTTTAAAACATTATTTCCAAAAAGATTCCTTTACAAGTTTTCAGGTTTATTTTTAATCAACTTATTTTAGTTTAATATTGTATGACATGTTAATAAAGGAAAAGTGTTTTTGAAGTAGAAAGGATATTTTCCTCAAGAATGAAGTTCAAGTGTTTTATCAAAATTATTTCCCATCTAAGATAATAAAGTGTTCTATTTTTATCCCTATTATTACAATGATTTGATTATGTTGTGATGGAATTATTTTTATGAATTCATTTATTGTATATGAATTGTTTTATGATGTCATGATGTTTAAGATTCCCATTTGTATTACATGGGTTATGCAATGATGTATGGTTTGTGATTTTGTGGAACGCATAAGAATGGTATCATTATGAGAAGGGTGGGACCTATATCTACCAACAATGCATTGGGTAGTGATTTTATATCTCATGAGAGAGACATGTCTAGAATGGTAGGTTATACCGGTTCAGTGAAACAGGACTGAAACGAGGGTGACTCGGTTCAGAAATGGACTTTGTCCACTAAGATAGTATTGCCAAGGATTCTTGACTAATAAGAAATGATTCTCTATGATTATGTGTGTATGCCACAAAGTTTCATGTTTTATGTTATGACTATTTTGATTAGATTTCACTACCATGATTTATCCCATGTCATGAAATTATGATCTTTTTTGCAGGTTCATATTTCCAAAAGTAATGTGCTTAGGTATATGTTGTGATTGATATTTCTTTTGTTTACCCTTACTGAGCATTTGAGCTCACCCTTTTGTATGTTTTATTTCCCTGGGTCAGGAAGACGGTTATTAAGTAGAATATGCCAAAAATGGACTCTAGATATGATTAAATAAATGGGAGGCAAAGTAGATGCTTTATGAACCAGTTGTTTCTGTTTCCCAGTTTCTAAAGACACTATACCTATACGGTCCTTTCATGGTTTTGTTATATGTTGTAATAAGTGTGCTCCAATTTTGAAGTAATAAAAATGTATGTAAAGTATGGTCCGTTATAGTTGGTAGTAGAGGAAAGGTATAGTAAACCTTTGGAAACTAGGATGTGAGAGCCTTAGTAAGAACTCTAAGGATAAGTCTAAGCATAGAACACAATCTTAGTGTTTTAGAAATGGCCATGAATAACCTAGGATAAGACCTTAAGTGTGAAATTTTATTCTTGATTATGTGGTTTTCCTATTATAATTAGTGTTGCTCACACTATTCTTCTTGGTTTTAGTCAATGGCGGGAACGTGACGGAACCGTGTTAATGCGGAATGTGACGGGCAATGCAATGATTGTCCCCCTGAGCAACCAAACTTTATGGGAGATGGAATGAAAAATCTTGTAGCCATGCTCACACAACTTTCTCAAGCTATGAATCATGCAGGACTTCCAAACTAGCAAAGGAAGGAGCAAAATTCTGTTGAATCCTTCATGAGATAGCGTCCACCTTCATTCAGCGGGTCTACTGATCCATTAGTTCCTGAACAATGGATTAGTACTACTGAAAAGATATTTTTAGTTCTTCAATGTTATGAGCATGATAAATTCATCTTATCAGTGAATCGTTTGGAAGGTGATGCTGATCAATGGTGGAATCTTATTAAGAATACGAGGCAAAGAGATGAAATTGAGTCCATGGAATGGGACGAGTTCAAGAACTTATTTTTCAATAAGAACTTCCCTCGTATTCTCTGAACAAAGATGGAAAAAGAGTTTCTTGAACTGAAGCAAAAGGATGATGAATCTTTTGGTACCTTTGAAGCAAATTTTACAAGAATTTCAAGGTACGCTTCTGGTATTATTATCCAACCTGAGGGTAAGATCGGTCGATTCTTTAGTGGATTAAAACCAAGTCTTCGAAGGGCCTTAGCCATAAGGGACTTCAAAAGCTACGAGGAAATCGTTCGATGTGCTCTCAAAGTTGAGATAGAGATTGGAGTAACCCATCAATCATATGGGGCTGATAAGAAGAGGAAAATGGAATTCAAAGGAAAATATAAAGAGCACACTGAAAAGAAGATGATCTTTCCCTTATGCTCAAAGTGTGGAAAGAAACATGGAGGGAGTTGTCTTAAAGGGACAAGTAAATGTTTCAAATGTGGAAAGGAAGGTCATCGGGCATTTGAATGCCGCGATGATGGGAAGAAGATGTCTAATGATGCAAACAAAGGAAGGGATACACAGAATGAACCTACTACACATCAATGTTTCAAGTGCAAGGAGATGGGACATTATGACAATAAATGACCTAATCCAAGGGTTTATGATGATGGTCGACGTCAACAAACTCTTAAGGCTAAAGATAAAGGAATGTCACATGCAATTTCTATCAGCTATGTGGAGTACGATAACGATGTGGTGAAAGGTACACTTACCATCCACTCTAAAGTAGAAAAAGTTTTATTTGATTCTGGATCCATCCACTTCGTTATTTCTGAAGAATTTTCTAAGGGTATCATTGTATTACATCAACAATTAGATTTTGAGTTAGCTGTGACAACACCTAATGGCACAACAGTCGCATAAAAAGTTTATAATTATTCTCCGATTGAAGTTTATGGGAAAGTGCTTCCTGCAAATATTGTGATCCTTCATATAGTGGAATTTTATGTGATTCTTGGCATGGATTGGCTTTCTCTATAGGGATCTCATATCAATTTCCAAAGAAGGGAAGTCACATTTCATATTCCAGATCAATCTATGTTCGTCTATCGATGAAAGGATGAACATAACCTTCATGTGGAAATTCCTTCCATCTTATGGGTCTTGATTCCACTAAATGAATGTTATTTTTCTCAAATGGTTGGTGAGAAACTCACGATTAAGAATATGCCCATTGTACGGGAGTTTGAAGATGTCTTTCCGGATGAATTATTGGGTCTTCCACCGAATCGTGAAGTTGAGTTTTAAATAGAACTCTTACCGGGTGCTTTGCCTATTTCAAAGACACCTTATAGAATGGCCCCAATTGAGTTGAAGGAATTGAAGAAGCAACTCCAAGAGAATCTTGATAAGGGGTTCATATGTCCTAGTGCGTCACCTTGGGGAGCACCTGTTCTATTTGTTAAGAAGAAAGATGGATCAATGAGACTCTACATTGATTATCGAGAACTTAACAAGATCACTATCACGAACAAATATCCTCTCCCACGCATTGATGACTTATTTGACCAACTACGAGGAGCTTAATACTTTTCCAAGATTGATCTTCGTTCAGGGTATCATCAATTGAGGTTCAAAAGGGAGGATATACCAAAGATGTCATTCCGTACAAGGTATGGACACTATGAATTTATAATGATTCCATTTTGTCTTACTAATTACACTGATATCTTCATGGATCTAATGAATATAGTCTTTAGAGACTATCATGATCATTTGGTGGTAGTCTTTATAGACGATATTCTAGTCTATTCAATGAGCAAAGAAGAACATGAAGATCTCTTGAGAATTATATTAAAGACCCTGAGAAAGGAGAAGCTTTATGCCAAATTTACCAAGTGTGAATTTTGGCTACAAAAAGTTTCATTTTTGGGTCACATAATCTCAAAAGAGGGGATATCTGTGGATCCAGCAAAAAGATAGGTTATCAAAAGATGGTCGAGACCAACAACTATAACTGAGATCCGAATTTTTCTTGGTTTGGCTGGATATTATCGATTTTTTGTGAACGATTTTTCACGATTATCTAATCCACTCACCAAGTTGACTCGGAAAGGAGTTTAGTTTGTTTGGACGGAAGAATATGAAGAGAATTTCAAGGATATGAAAAGAAGGTTATCCAGTGCACCTGTGCTACACTGCCTGGTAGTGGAGAAAGGTTTGCGATCTACAGTGATGAATCCAAGAAGGGATTGGGGTGTGTTCTTATGCAAAATAATATGGTGATAGCTTATGCCTCACGACAATTGAAATTACATGAGTAAAATTACTCAACTCATGATTTGGAGTTAGTTGTGGTAATCTCTGCATTAAAGATTTGGAGGCATTACCTTTATTGTGAAAGTTGTGATATTTATAATAATCATAAAAGTTTAATGTATATTTTCACACAAAAGGAGCTGAATATGTGCCAAAGAAGATGGTTGGAGCTGATTAAGGATTACGACTGCTCAATTCATTACCACCCTAGGAATGCAAACAAGGTGGCAGATGCATTAAGTCAACAAGACCATGCTAGTTTATCTATGATGAGGATCACAAAAGATCCAATATTTATGGATTTACAAAGGATGGATCTTGTAATTATAATGAAAGGGAAAAAATAGTATCTTTCTCAAATGAATGTTCAACCATCTATACCTGTGAAGATTAAAGAGGCATAGAAAGAAGATGTCGAGTTACAAAAGAAGGTGAGAAATGTTCCTGAATTCAACCTTGATTGTGATGGGATAATAAAGTTTAGGAATTGGTTTTGTGTTCCTCCCATCCCCAAATTAAAGAAGGAGCTTCTGGATGATGCTCATAGTTCTTTATTCTCTATTCATCCTGGAATCACGAAGATGTATAAGGACATGAAAGAGTACTTCTGGTGGGATGGCATGAAAAGAGATGTTGCTGAATATGTCTCTCGATGCTTGGTTTGTCAACAAGTTAAAGCTGAGAGACAGAAGTCTAAGGGGATGTTACAACCATTACCCATACCCGAATGGAAATGGGAAAACATAACTATGGATTTTTTCATAGGACTTCCTAAATCATCCAAAGGCAATAATGTTATCTGGGTCATAGTTGATCATCTTACAAAGTCTGCACACTTCATTGCATTAGAGAGGATTTCTCTCTGGATCAGCTTGCCAGGATATATGTAAAGGAAGTGGTAAGATTGCATGGAGTACCACTTTCTATTATATCTGATCAGGATTCAAGGTTTACATCGAAGTTCTGGCGAAGTCTTCAGCATACTCTGGATACAGAGTTGAGTTTCAGCACTGCTTATCATCCTCAGACAGACGGTCAGTCTGAGAGAACAATTCAAACTCTAGAAGATATGTTGAGAGCTTGCTCTATGGATTTCAAAGGTGGTTGGGATCAACACCTACCTTTGGTGGAATTTTCTTATAATAATATCTTTCACTTTAGTATTCATATGGCTCCTTATGAATCTCTCTATGGAATGAAATGCAGGACTCCAACTTGCTGGGATGAAGTTGGGGAAAGAAAGCTATTAGGAACCGATCTCGTAGATGAAATGGAAGAAAAGGTCATACCTCTTCAACAACACATAAGAGCAGCTCAGAGTCAACAGAAACGTTATGCCGACAACCGAAGAAAAGACCTAGAGTTTGAAGTGGGTGATAAAGTGTTCTTACGAATATCTCCCTGGAAGAGAGTCATGCGATTTGGAAAGAAGGGGAAGTTGAGCCCTAGATATATCTGTCCTTTCGAAATACTGGAACGTGTTGGGATGGTAGCTTACCGATTGGCGCTTCCACCGAATCTATCTCAAGTTCACGATGTGTTCCATGTATCTCTCCTGAGAAAGTACATACATGATCCTTCACATGTACTTAGCTCAAAAGTTGTACCGCTGGAGCAAGATCATTCTTATGAAGAACAGCCGATAGAGATTCTGGATCGTAGCGAAAAATTCTTACGAAACAAGACCACTATATTAGTGAATGTTTTATGGAGGAAGCACCAATTAGAAGAAGCTACATAGGAGCTTGAGGATATGATGAGGGAGAGGTATCCTCATCTGTTTGTTACAAAGTGACGAATTTCGAGGGAGAAATTCATTTTATGGGGGGGGGGTAGAATGTAACACCCGAGACTTTTATGTTATATAAATCATCAAAAGAATGTTTTTCTACACAACAATTTCTTGGCTTTCTTTACACGAAATCGCGACCTTCCTCGATAGCTTGCGTCATACGCAATACCGAGTTTCACTAAACAACGATATGCTATAAAAATATTATTAATACTAGTCGTTATGAATAGTAATAACCACTTTTTGAAATTTTATAAATTTTATTTTTCAAAATGGACTTCATTTTTGGATTCGGAATATCGAAATTAGCCTAGGGTGAAATTTTGGTATTTTTCTAAAAACGTTCAATTTTTGATGAATACTTAAACCACTAAGTGGTAGTTAAAAAAATTGATTTTTTCATAAAACTTAATTTTACCACTTCTGTGAATGGAATTTCGAAAATCCGAGAGACACGGTTGATATCAGTATGTAAAATGTGGTTCAATGAGATTAAAATAATTTTTTGGTGAATAATAACTTTTTACTTTTTTTTTACCACGGTTAAAAGTAAATAGGATAATTTAAGGTAAAAATGATATTATTATTACCCTAACACATGTCCTAATTCTATTGGACAAGTGTAATTCTACCAAAAACAAACTTAGGAATAAAATATGACCATTTAGGCTCATTTGGATTAGATTAGGACATTTATTATTAATTTATTTAAAGAAGGATTAAAATAGTTAAAATGAATGTTTAATAACTAAATCAATTTTAATATGGGGTTATACATAAGATAAATTCGACTATAAATATTCATTATAAATCTAAAAATATTTCTTACATAATTGTATTTTATTTTTAATTTTTAGACATTAAATAATTTAATTTATTTATGACACAAAGATGATGCAGTAATTATCTTATTAATGAAATATCGACATAATTGATGTTATAAACACCAAAATAAATGTAATTTGACACTTTTTATGGATTACAATAAAATTATAGATTAATATGACATGTTAGTATTGATTTAATTAACTTTGTTCAAACTAATCATTCTGTTATGATTTTCACAAAAATTAATTACTAAATAGTTTCAAAATTGTCATAAAATAGTTTTTAAAACAAATATTATATTAGTAATTGTTATTTTATTCCAAAAAATCTAAGGTTCGGCAAAATTACTTATAAAAGGTTATATATGTTAATAATAAACAACTTGGGGTTCGTTTGGCAGCTTATAGTATGTTTATTAACCTTATAGTATAAGAACACAAGAAGACACGGTAAAAGTAAAATTATTAAACTTAATGTTAAATCTAAATGATAAGGTTAAAATAGGAACCTAACCTTGTCTAAATTCTATTGGATGAGAGGTTTTCGACACATCCTCACCTTAGCTTCGAAATAAATCAATTTGGATCTATTTAAAACCGAACATGACATTATAATAAAATAATATTTTTAGTTATTCCAAAGGTGCCCCTCTCCTCCCTTATAAAATGGAACCTCCTCCCTATCTTTCTCACACCACGGTGATCCTTCAAGCTTGTCCAACCGCTGCCACATTCTCCTCTCCACTTTCCTAGAGTCATCCTAGAGGTCCTGGTCGTCTTCAAAGACCAATTTTAGTGCCCTAAAAGAAGTTCTCAAAGAAGAGGTAATGTCCGTTACCGATTCTTTTATCTTTATTTATTCTTCCACTTCTTCTTCTTTAGTTGTTTCATTATGAAGTAATAACATCAGTATCACTCATATACTTATATGTTATTATAATTATGAAACAACCCTATTTCACCATCTATCCATCCTATGGAAAAATAAATCACCGCGCGTGCGTACATACAGAATACCGTCTCCATGCTGTGGTGTAATCTATTTTCCACCACCACCTTACTTGGATGGGTATAATGGTGTAAATAATGACTATATATGACTATTTTAAAGTGATATTGACTCTGAAATAGTATACATACACTCCAATACAATTCCACGATCATGGGAACGATATCATCGCTCGTGCGTACGTACGGAATATCGTCTCCACGATGTGATGCGACTCGTTCTACATGATTTTCATTGCATAATGATTACATAAATGAATTTAGTGAATAAATATGATATATATTACATTAATAAAATTCTGGAAATGATGTATCTATATCCTAAAGTGAAGAATAAGAATTTATTTGACAAAACATGCATAAGAACAAAAAGTTATAAACACCCGAATAACAAGTAGCAATGAAATATTACTACCAAGAAACTAAGAATATGACCATATATGATATCATAAAAATAATTATGATTCTGTAATAAGTCAATAACATTATTTAAATCATTATACAAGAGGTTCGGACACTTACGAGGCAAATCGGACCTAAGGTAAGGGAAGTATCACAATCTCATTTTTTATGAGATTGTTTATACTTTGGCATTTACTGGGGTGTCTTTTATCATCCACATCCATGTTTCCTCAATATGTAATGTTATTTACATCCACCTAAAATTGTTTAAATCCAATTTTACCCTTCGGTGAGTTTTTAGTAAAGGTTATGAAATGAATCTTTTGTCGTTTTTCGTACGAGGTACTTTTTGACTTTTCCGACAAAAGTACGAAGAATGTTTTTTTAACTTATACGGCATGAATGGAATTTTAAAAAATTATTTCCGAAAAGATTCCTTTACAAGTTTTCAAGTTTATTTTTAATCAACTTCTTTTAGTTTAAAATTGAATGACATGTTAAGAAAGGAAAAGTGTTTTTGAAGTAGAAAGGTTATTTTCCTCAAGAATGAAGTTCAAGTGTTTTATCAAAATTATTTGCCATCTAAGATAATAAAGAGATCTATTTTTATCCCTATTATTACATTGATTTGATTATGTTGTGATGTAATTATTTTTATGAATTCCTTTATCGTATATGAATTGTTTTACGATGTCATGATGTTTAAGATTCCCATTTATATTACATGGGTTATGAAATGATGTATGATTTATGATTTTGTGGCACACATAAGAATGGTATCATTATGAGATGGTGGGACCTATATCTCCCTCCAATGCATTGGGTAAAGATTTTATATCTCATGAGATAGACATGGTTGGAACGGTAGGTTATACCGGTTCAGTGAAACAGGACTGAAACGAGGGTGACTCGGTTCGGAAAAGGACTTTGTCCACTAAGATAGTCTTGGCAATGAGTCTTGACTAATAATAAATGATTCTCTATGATTATGTGTGTATTCCACAAAGTTTCATGTTTTAAGTTATGCTTATTGTGATTACATTTCGCTTCCATGATTTATCCCATGTTATGAAATTATGATCTCTTTTTCAGGTTAAGATTTCCAAAATTTATGTGCTGATGTATATGATGTGATTGATATTTCTTTTGTTTACCCTTACTGAGCATTTGAGCTCACCCTTTTCTATTTTTTATTTCCCCAGGTCAGGAAGAAGGTTATTAAGTAGAATATGCCAAAAGGGACTCTAGATATGATGAAATAAATGGGAGGCAAAGTAGATGCTTTATGAACGAGTTGTTTATGTTTCCCAGTTTCTAAAGACACTATACCTATACGATCCTTTCATGGTTTTGTTATATGTTGTAATAAGTGTGCTACAATTTTGAAGTAATAACAATGTATGTAAAGTATGGGTCATTATATTGATCATTCATTTTTTAAAAACAATTTCATATGATTTGGTTTCCAATCTCATTCAACAAAATAATATTTTAAATAATGTTTCTGATACATAGTAAGCATGATCTAAAATATGTTTTCACCATTAATAAATTGAAAAATAATATGATTATACATTAAATTAAAATAACTTTCATTGAGGTATAAAATTCACTATTTAAGCTGAGAATATCAATAAAACTCCAAATAGTAATTCATGATGAAGAAAACCATGTTTCCCTAGAATCAATATTCAATAGTGTATCATTTCATCAATAAAGAAAAATCATGTACATCTCATAACAACATGATTATCAATCTTAAAATGTTCCTCAACCCCTACAACCATGAAATGAGGTAATGTCCAAGTTTCACTAGTGTAGGTACATAAATATATGATCATGTTGCTATATCTATAGGATAATTAAGATTTATTTCATTTCAACATACATACATTTAAAGGTAGACACCCTTGGATAAAAATATATAGAAAAATAAATAGAACAATTCTTATAGGAATCTTGATATCAACTACTTCTAATGCCCCACATGTTATAAAAAGTGTTTTACACAGGTTAGTCATGTATAGAATCATCATAACACGTTCATGTACATAGATGTACTTGAAAATTAGGATTTACATCACTCAACCATATATTTGTAGATTTTATCCCTTATTGAAAAACATATTGTAATAGAAATAGAACAATGCTTGAAGGATTCCATAAATAAAATGTTTCCCAAAATCTTGATGCACAAACCTAACAATAATCTTTTGTGTTTTTTCAAGAAAATGATACATCCTTTAAAATATGAATCATTATTCCACACGGTTTCAAAAAATGGAACTATAATCACATGTTAAATAATAACATCCAAATTTTATCATAATCCATTCCAGGAATATTTATCCATCGACTCCTCTATGTTGTGCAAAAAATGTATCCAAATATTTAGAAAGATGTTTTCTAAATGTACAAAGGAAACATATAATTAATCCTCTATGAAGGAAGAATTGTCTCTTAATGTCACAAATATAATATGTTAATACATTTCTTTTATATATTCATAAAACATGTTATTATCTTAAATTAATATAAAACTGTAATGAAAACATACTTACACTCAAAAATTAACACTAACTTCATTGATGAAATAGAATATTATATATTGAATACATTCGAAAAAGAAAAAAATATTTTATACTCAATAAATAGTAGAATAAACCTTTTATAATCAAATAATTAATCTATTTAATGGTAATAAATACTATCCAAATTACTTTATCAATATCCATAATCTATTTATCCAAACTAAGCATTATTTTCCCAACATCAGGAAGATATTAAATGTCAGATTCACGTTGTTAAAATATCAAATTTCTTTTTAATATATTTTCTAAGATATCAATATCATTTTATATGTTATAGAATATCATCTTTTTGAAACTAATAAAAAATTCTAAATTCATGTTTCACAATTATAATAACTAAAATACCAATAATGAAAATACAATTCCATGAATCCCAATGCATAATCACAAAAATCACCCCACATTCTTCATACACAATTGACTATTATTTGTAATATTATTCCTTATCACTTAATTCCTTCAATATATATTTTTTAGTCGCTTCACTGTTATCAATATAAAAATTACATGTACAAACATTAATATTCACTTCGGAAGCTTTCCTTTTATGACAATGATTTACATAATTTTCATAACATTCTCATTTAAAAAATTCTACCATAAATTGGGGAGACTATTATTCGCATTTATTACATTAATTGAACATATCATTTTTCTATTTATTTTACATTCATTGTGTCCATATTTTCTACACTAAAGACAAATTTATTTTCCAATAATATATCGGTATTGGGTGTTTCTTCCCTTATTATTGACATGTAGGTAACAAATCATTTCATCCTCTATGGTCTCCAACACCAAAACTCTCAATGAACTCTATTATTATCATTTAAGGTGAGTTAGAGAGTTGGTTAATGAAAATTTTGATAATCATATATATTGAAAACTTATTAGGTAAAATCACAATAACTATCACTATAGTCATTATGACATTTTTTATCATTACAAAATTCTATATCACTATAAATGTTAATAATGTTCATTATTATTCACTCCATTGACTAGGACTGAAATCATATTTTTAGAAACAATAATGTTGTTTAGAAACCATATAATCATGGAAATAAATTATAGGTTTTATTAATTAGAATAATTTCATTAACATATATGAATCGTGAGGTTTACCTGACGTCATTCATGATCATTATTTAAATCCATCACAATTTTTCCTATCATTTTTTTAATTTGAAAAGCATATCCCCCAGGAGTGTCATAAACGGTGTGTGTCAAAGCACATTTCTATTCACTATGAAATGATTTTGTCTAGATAAATCCACGCTTTTTAGTTTAATTTCCCCCAAGTAACTCTACGAAATTCCCCCATTAATTTGTATTATATAGGAAGGGATATAATTTCATAGAAACCAATATCTCAATCAATTACATAATTTATATGAAATTTTTTATATGTCAACTAACCCTTATACATATTCTTAGATGTATACCAACACATATTAGTAGATATATATGTAGGAATCTTAGAACACTTTATTCATCCCACTTTAAAAATGATTAAAAAACATTTCTTTTATTCGAAATGAAATGAATCTAACTTCACAATCTAAGATATTTAATTTTAATAGAGGTATATTAATTATATAAGATAACAATCCATTCTAGAATCATTTAGTTATAGTGTCTTTTGATACTGTAACACTAACAAAACTGGTCGATATGTTATCTACGTCATCTCCCACTATCATTATAATAAATGGAACCCTTAATAGATATATTATATGTAATACCGTTAATCAAAACCTAGGGTAAAAATGTAAGATAGCATCCCCTTAGATGCTCAGTATGGGTAAACAATGGATATATCAACATATCCTGAGAATAATTGTATGTGGAAAGATGAATAAAATTTGTAAACCATACCAAACATATCAAATATAATAAATTTGATTCATTTCATATTTTATGGATGATTATATGACATTAATCAAAATATAACAAATAAACATGAACCTTGAGTACATTATATTTATCATGTAATAGATTCTTGGAATATAGATAATAATAAAAAATTTATGTTCCCATATCTCACTAATACATTCATAACATGTTAGGCTTTGGATAACCAATAATGAACCTACTTCAGGTGTGGGAAAGCGTCCCGTGCATACACTGTTGGGCTTGGGATTGCCTTCTTTCTACCCACTTTTGGGGTTTGGATACCCTATTATGTTCCCTCTTTCGAGCGTCAGATAACTTCCCATATACTCTATGATATCATATATCATTATTAATTACCCATTGAATATGGGGATGATATAGGTCCCACTATTAACATAATCCATAAAACTATGCATGCCAATATCAAAAAAATATTCATCATATGATGATAAAAGTCTATTATAGAAATTATGGTTAAATAACAATTCATTAATTTACCACAGAATCACCCAAGAAAAATAAATTGGTTTCCCAAACAATTAATCAAAAAAGGAAACAACAATATATATATTGAATAATAATTTTATAATTAAATATTATACATTTTAATATATATGTTAAATCAAAGAATTAAATCATTGATAGATTTTTTTAATATCACTTTCAATATTTCCTGAGGAAAATTTCGCTTCCACTTTTATTAAAAAATATTTTAAAATAAAAATATTTTAATTTTTTTTAAAAATACACATTGAATAATATAATCTAATATTTAAAAAACATTGAAAACATATCGTAAATAAAATATCTTTTCTATTATTAAAATAAATTTTTTAACTAAAAATGACCATACATTTCTGAAATTATATTATTTAACATAGAAATTAAATAATATAAATGAATATTTAAAATAGTTATTTGTTCATTCCAATAAAAAATTTTATTAAGGTTTTACACATTAAAACCAAGATAAATTTCAAATTTTTCTTATAAGAAAAATGAGACATTCATGGAAAAACAAATTATGATTCATTTCAAAACATTTTTTAAAATATAAAAAATTCACAGAAAATTTCATTCATAAACCATTTTTAGAATGTAAAAAATAGTTTTGAATACATTTTTATAAAACATGGTTTTGGAAGAAAATTATTTGTCGGTCAACGAGCTAAAAAAGGCCATTTTAGAAGGAAAAAATAATTTGAAATCATTAGTGAATAAAGAAAGATAAATGAATGTAAAACATATTATCACATGAAAAAATCAAATCATAATAAATATAGTGATCTTATTAAGAGAAATATAATAATATTTCATCATCATAGATATAAATATAAAAAATTTCGATAAACAATATGATGTTATCATGAAACCATAAGCACATTGGTATCATTGAATCCTAATCACTTGGAATGAATAACATTATGTGAACTAAAAAATATCACAATAATAAATAAATTCATGATATTAAATGTCAGAGGTTCTATAAATTTTCCTCATAGAAGGATATATGTGTATAATATAACATATATCCTAGAGGGGAAAATTTGAGAATAAAAATACTTTACTGTATTAGAAAATTTGAAATCATAAACCCCACAAATGATAGAAACTAAAATATATCTTAAAATCCCAATAATATTCTCAATAATCATCATAAAATACATTCGTAGGTAGTATATAAAAATATAAAAGAAATAGATGTTGAATATGGTATGTGTATCACAGAAGTAGAATAAAATTAAATGGAATTACCTCTCCACATTAATATCATTTGGAATTATATTCCAAAATATCGTTTTATATACAATTAAAAATTTATTTTGGTTAGAGTGAGTAACTAAATATGGTATCAATTGGGATCCAAATACAAAATTCTATTAAACTATTTTTGAATAAAATCCATAAAATAAAATAAACACACCTATTTATTCAAAATTGTTGTTAAATATAAATTGGATGTTTTAAATGTTTTCTCAATGCTTTATTAGTGATAAGTTAAACTAATATGAATATTATTTCATATTGTAAAAATAATTACTATATTAAATATTTACATAAACTAGTTATGAATAACTATCTAGGTATATGTTTTATTTATAGTTTAAATGAAAATAGTTTATGATATTTTAAAGAAAAGATTAAAAACAAATTATAGAGTGGAATAAATAATGTGGTTATATCTCAATACAAGATGTAATACCATCCACTATGAAATTCCATAATTATATATTTATTATATAAATATAATATATTCCATAACCTAAATTGAGTACATAGAAAACTAAAATCAATTTATCTAGGTCACATATGAAAATATTACACAAAAACCATGGGGTGAACAAAAACAGGTATCACTCGTACATCTTCCACAAACATAATGGTTGTACATGTGAAAAGAGAGGTGAGAGAATATCTCGTATTATCTAATTATGGATATGGTGATAGTGAATATTAATATAAAATAAAAAACACATTGTATGAATATTAAATGTGATTAATAGAAAGTGAAATGAGTAAGAAAGAGAAAAATGTAGTGTTTCTGGGTCTAAATTACATAGATGCTTGAGTCACCACAGTTGTGACTTGGAGAAAATCTCTAGACATTGTTAGGAAATGAGCAATAATATAAATTATAACTTGACTACCTTTTCGTTACTATATAAAGGATTTAAATGTTTTTATTTTATACACTTTCACAATTGAGAGAAAGTAAACATGCAACATGTATTCTCCCCTAAAAATGTTCAACAAGTATCTCTCTTGACCAAATATTTTCTAAATGACCAATTTTAGGTGTATCTCTACATGAGTGAGTGTAGTATCATAATATAAAATACTAATATCCCTTTAATGAAAAATTATCATGATATTATTCATCCTCGTATTGATCAATGAAAATTTATTTAATGTTTCTTTCAATAGTTAAGAATATAATAATAATGTTAATATATGAATTAGTTGCAACAATATATCCATTTGGATCATTTAATTCCAATGTACCAAAAGAGAAATGGTGACAGACTCTAATGATGACTCATCTCTGTAAATGAGTTAGGACCATGATTAGTCAGGTTGGTGGTAGGTTATCTAGTGGTTGGTCATACTCAGTAGTGACTTCGGTGTGGGAGTAAGGTCAAAATTAGTGGTGACTCTTTCATTATGATTGGTCATGTCCAATGGTGGGTAACATATTTGGGTAATTATTCCCTGAAGGAAATTATTTTCTGTTTGTGACAATTTTCTAGTGGTGACTCAGGTTTAAAAGTGAGTTAATTCTAGGGGTGACTATTTTTTCGTGGTAGACCTTTTTATCTTTTAGAATGAAATAATTCAGATTTTTTTATTATATAATGCTATAATAAAATAGTAAAACCATTATATTGAAATTTAATATGTTATTAGGATCATTTAAATAAGTATTCCAACAATATCTTTCTTTTTTATGATCACAAATCACAACATTTTAGACATAATGTGTAGAATGATCATTGGAATAAGATATATTTTATAAACACATTAATAAAATAATGGAATGGATTGAAAATATATTTTCGATATATAAGACAGAAGGGAATTCAATTAAAAAAATATAATATAAATTAAATAAAAATAGTATAAATATATGGCATTAATGAATTATCATATAATAAAAAGGATCATAATAAGGATTAATAAATAAATACCAAATTTATTCTCCCCCATTTGGTATTTTCAAAAGGTCAAAATAAAATTTTGAAACAAAAAAGGGAAAATATGAATAATAAGAGATATTATAGTAATGGTAAAAAACTTGTATAATATCCAAAAAGATATAGAAAAAATTACAGAAAAAATTATCCATCAAAACACAATATATCATCCCAACTTTTTCCCATACCATGTACTAGGAATCGTAGATGTATTTACCATGACAGAGGTAGGGGAACATAGCTAGATTCTGAGTCTGAGGTAGTGATCATAGGGATAGAGATAATAACATGAAAAAAGCTATGAATAGGTTTGGGATGCTCTCAAATGATTACAATTTGATGATTTTGGACAGATTCCCTGGGTGACTAGTTGAGGCATAGAAACAGAGGCGTCAGGGAGAATTTTGATACCAAACAATATATGTTCTAGAAAAATCTAGTGATATAGTTTTGGTAGTTACATGAGTAGTCATTGGAATTTAATATAGATATATTATTGTTATACCAAACACATTCATGAAAGGATTCATCATATTATTGAAGTCTATAATAATTTTTCCTCCTCTCTCAGTGGGACTAAAAGATTCCTTCTTTTCCATCATAACAAACACATGCACTGGAATCATTACATTCAAATCAATGAATTTCTCCATGATGAAATGAATAAATAGATGAATCTAGAAGATATATACATGGTACATAAAGTTAGAGTTTTTCTCATGGTTGGGGTAAATCAAGGAAATATAATATTTTATATCCTCAGTAATTGTTTCGTGATCAGCTCTAACATCATTAAATAATTCCATGGTCATATTATACAAATGATTAGTATTTTCTATTATTGACCTCATCCTCTCCTCAGGAGTAGCATGATCAGCTCCTAAAAAATCACAAAGTTCATCCCTGATAACATACTGGATAAGAGCTATATTCAATGAATTTTAGGAAGGATGAGCATTATAATAAGAAGAGTCTAAAGAAAAAGTCTCCATCCTCTCCAAAAATTTAGTTCAACATTTAGAAAAATATGTCCTTATCTAATCCATAATAGTCTTCACGGAACTTCATATCCTCTATTAACCCATTTTTTTCTATCTTATCCTCTTAAATATGATAATTCATCATGGATAAATGTGACTCACCACAAGCTAAAAAAGGTTCCTATTATCAACATTATTTATTTGTGTGACCATATGTGGTTGAGTCCTCAAAATCCTACTAAAATCAAGAACATGCCTCTCTCTGAATGATTCTATATTATCTTTAGACACAACATCAATAGGAATATAAGGTGAAACCGTAGTAATATTAGGAATTGGTGAAGTATCTCTCTAAATAGGTGGCACAACAGCCTTTTTTGGCATAGATCTAGAATGAATATCTGATGAAAATATATGAGGCACTCACGAAGCATCTATATATTCAGCCAAGGATCCCTTCAGATACATCTCATCATAAACTCTGGTAGCAGGTCCATCATGATTTGGTGGACTACAATCATTAACATAAAAAACAATTACTAAAAAAAATCTTCCCATAACATTGTAATATTTCCCAATCAAAAATTGGAAACACCAAACCTAGTTAAAGAAATAATTTTAGGCTCATTACGAAAACCATTTCTTGGATCAATTTGGGGATATCAAAAGCTAGTAGTTTTCCCACCCTAAATATCTTCTCTAAACCCATCTCTAGTAGCTTCATCAACCTCCCAAACAATGATAGTTCTTTCGACAAACCTATTTTCAATAAACAAAACTAGATAAGAATCATGTTCCTGAGTCATGTCATGATCATCTTGACCATCATGGTAAGATCAACCATCACTATGATCACCATAACCTAATTATCACATACATCATATTCATATTATTCATGATAGCCATCTACATTATCATATTTTCCATCATCATTATAACATACATTTTCATTCCCATTAAATTAATTTTTCACCATTTTTGCCATTCTAATTAGAAGATATAGCCACAAAATTTAAATAAGATTTAGACAAAATTTTATATTATTCATCTCATGAAAAATATGTATCTTCTTATTTAGTTTCATCACATAGAATGAATTATTAAGTAGGAAGTGATGTAATCAGATTAGCTGAAAAAAAGGTGATGGCTGGGTTATTTAGTAATTTTTGGTAAATACACCTCTTAACTGAAAACACTTCCTCGTCAACATCTTGTTTTTTCTATTAATCAAAATACTATACCACCTCAACTTTTTCTAAGCTGGTATTAATGAGGTTATTCATTCTAGAAGGGTGATCAATATAATTAATATTTTCATAAAACATATCAACATCAAAAACTCATTTCCTCCACAAAGGGTTTGAGTTTATCTTTATTAACTTATAAAACATTTTTGTCAAACATAATCCTCCACACTTCACCATGGTTTCCACTTACCCACCATCTAGTACCATGTCTAGAAAAAAGGACGAAATAAACTTATAGAAAATTACTGAGTTAGATATGGATGATGGATTGAATATTTAAATCATATTAACTATCAAATATTTATATAAGATGATTTTATATCCTAATTTAAAAAACTATAGAATATATAAATATTGATATCTCATCTTGATGAAATCCCCTTTTCTCATGGATAACATATTATTTATAAATATTATCAAAAAATGAAAATCACTTCATAACTTTGTTGTAATAGGTATTTGTAATCTTTCTCCTCTTATCATCTCTTTGAGGTAATTCCTAGACACAAAAAAATCACATTCACATGGAATCATCCCTTGATAGTCATTTTGGAAACATTCATGAGGTACTTTATGAAACTTTCATGAGGTACTTTATGAAACATATCACAATGATTCGAAGAGAAAACAAATATCTGTCCAACTATTTTACATAAAATACGTTCTTTATATTCCCCAAAATTAAAATCAATTTTTTTAAAAAAAAAATTTGCACTAAACTATGATAGGATGATCCCATATTATTATATAACAAGTCTATCCATCACTATCCAAAGATTACATTGAGAACAATTCATTTTATCAATAAAAAATACTCACAATTCTTATATTTATAAGGTACCACTATAGGATTCATGTGTTATGGGTTCAGTAGCATGACTATGGATGTTATCAAATATCAACTATATTATTAAATGGATGAGACTCCTTCAGAGTCAACTCAAAAGCATGAATCACTCTAACTATTGCAATATATTTGGATATTTTGAGAGTGAATGAGTCATGGATAAAAATGGGTAGAGAATGGGTATCCCATAAGGTCAAAGGTCAAGAGGCATGAGAGGGTTTCTATCAAAATTAATCAAAGTCTACAATTTATATCATTTATGTATTTTAAATTCGAAAATAAAAAACTACAGATATAAAATAAAATAAAAATTAATTCACTTGAATGAATAAATTAAATAATTAATTGTGGCTTAAAAATACAGGCCGGTTGTTTTTAACCCTTGGTTATCCATTGGTGGGTAATTTTTAAATGTGACTAATTTCTAATGTAGGGTAATTTCAAATGGTGTGTAATTTTCAATGGTGGGTAATTTCCAACTATTTTTAACATACAATAGTGGGTAATTTCTAATGGTTATAACTCATAATTAAATCATAACAATAATTTATCATCTTTAATTCATGTTTGTTGTAGATTAATCTATCACAATTATTTGAATTAGTTAAAATTTCAGCATGATAATGTTAATTTCATATGAATTCTAGAGGTATATCATAAATTTTAAAATGATCTCTTAAAATTGATGTCTTAGGTCAATTTTCCTTTCTATAGTGTTGTATAAAGGGTTCAGAGTAACATTAATTTGAATTTTTTTGTTTCAATTTATAGGTACATGCCTAAATTTTCACAAAAATTCATGGGTACCATGGTGATCCGATATCCAAGAAAGCCATGACATAGCCTGAAGAGAGATCTAAATCCCCATGAGTTAGTTACTAGCACCTGGAATTATATGACATGGATGGGGGAACAATTTTTCTACAAGACATAGGAGATGTAAGACAAGAAATTCAATATGCATTTAAAATAAACTCCACATGTAGTAAATTACTGAAACACAAAATTATATAAAACCCCAAATCACTAATACCCAAGTTTTAAAATTTGGGAAAATTCCCCACATGGTCTCTAAGGACACAACTCACCATTTCCAAATATGAAAGGCTACATCCATCGCCAAGTGATCTTTTTCCCCTACTCAGATCTAGAAGGAGAATGTATATAAACACCCAAAGGCAAGGGTATAGTGTGAGAAAAAAACCATTAAAATACCATGAAGGATTATATAAAGGATATCAAATATATAATATCTAATTAAAAGAATTAAATTTTAAAATTTAATGGGATTGGAAATTCACTAGCATATTGAAACAAAATATACTATACATTTTCAAAATGGTGGAGAATACATTTAAACCACAGGTATTACTTTAAAATACATAGAATATGTCAAAACAATGTCTTAAATAATATAGTTAAATAAATTTTTTATGTAAATATGGAAAAGGCACATAATGAATTTTTAAAACCATGGCATAATTTCATATCTCATATATAAATAAACATGCAAGAAACATGGTCATCTGTCTAGAAAGTACGATAGTATTAACCATCATTTGGATTCTACACTATCTATGAGATTTTATATAAACGAGTATACTCATGTCCCCCTAACATAGGCCAGAAGAAAATCTTCACCCTCCCATTGGGGATGCAACCCGCCACACATTTTTTTAGAATCATAGTAATAGAGCAGAGTGTATCCAAATAACTCACTAAATACAAAGGTTTTCATTTTATCTTACTTGATGGTAAATTTATATTAATAATCCTTAAAATTCAATTAAATACAATTATTTAATTTCTAAATTCCATTATATTTCATTTAAAACCAAAATGGTTTTCATAAAAAAAATCCCTATCCACAAGGTATAATTTCTAGGTTTCAATCAAATCATTTTCAAGCCATTTTCACAAGTTTCTATTCAATTAAAAACTAAATACATCCATGTAAAAATTCATTTCCACAATTAAAATAAACCATTTAATTGAAAACATATCTTTCAATGCCACAATTTCAATTCAACAATTCAAATTTTCCAATTTCTATACACAGACATCCCAATTCAGTGGAATATGGTGTTTTCCAAATTCCAATTCCAAAAAAATCAAATCTCCGTATTCACTGGATTTATGTTTTTTAGATATAATTGGAATCATTTTTCAGAAAATTAATTTAAAATAATTATTTATGTAAATCCTGAAATTTTAGAATAATCAATTTGGATATTCTGGATAGGACCGCTTGCCTCTTCCCAAAACTCAAAATATGCATTTGCACACTCATTGATTACGATGGTGAAGAAGTCCTTCAAAATTAACCTATAATAATGATCTAACACCACATGGAATATATATATCAATTAAAATATCCTAAATTGAATTACTAGGAGATGCGAATGGGAGAAACACAAATAAAAAGAGAGAATACTTACCCCAAAGATGCACCAAAATTGTAACGACAGCCCAACAACAAATAAAATGATTAAGAACGGATGGACTGGTTCAAGATCACTTGGAAAAGCCTTTGGTCAAGGTATAAAGAACTGGAGATGATCCAACAATAAATAACCAATAGCACTACATTTTTAAAAAATGTTGTTATGGTATTGCACGATTTATAATACATATGTTTTGTAGCAGTTGAAACAAGTACATTTTTCATATTAAAGCATGAATCCCTAGGTTAAATAATGACCATTAATTCCATCCCAGTGTGTAATGAAATCACAAAATATGCAACCATCATGGCATGACATTGTTCCAGACCAGAATTCAGAATCATTACATGACGTGTACTACAGTTACAAGCTGTGTAATTCACTAGAAGGTTGTAAAAAATATTAGTTAAAGGTGAGATTCCAATAAACCTCTTACATCAACTTTACTTGTATCCTCACAATTCAAATTAAACTATTATCCAATCGACGAAATGGAAAACCATGAAAAGGATTAATTGGTACCTTATACAGAAGTAACGGGATGTTACACCCTCCCCAGAATGAGAAATTGTTTTCCCTATAATTATTATAAAGAAGCATCTTGAAAAAAATATGAGGCCACTTCTCTCTCATCAGTGCCTCTCTTTCCCATGTCTCGTGAATATTATAACCATGCTTTCATAGCACATGAATTAATTCTATAATACACTTTTGATGTACATTGCTATCAAAATCAACTACCCTTACTCATCGCTCAATCAATGATAAATTATGTTCAATATCAAGATTAATTCATCTAAAAATGAGATGGATCACAGAGATACTCTCTCAACTGTGATACATGTATTATGTTTTGTATCAATTCCACATGTGGTTCATGTTCTAAATAGTAATAAAATATTCATACTAGCACAAAAACCAGAAAAGGCCCCACAAATGGAGGATAAATCTTCCTTGTCCCCAAAGATATCGTTATCCTAAACAGGGTGAAAAATACAAGAAAGCCAGATCACCAACAAAAAAGACTAACTTTCTACGGTGTTGACGATCATAAAACTAATATTAGACCTATTTTTTCAAAATTCGCTAACAAATTAGATGAATATTTTCTGTCATCTCTTTCACCAAATTTGGTCTAACCAAGGAAATATCACACTCCTCTGACCAAAACAATGATGATTTATAATGCTGACAATACAAGGCCTCAGAAGGTTCCATTCTGATTATGGACTGGTAAATATTGTTAATAGAGAACTCAACCAATAACATGTGATCATCCAAAGCTCTTTCAGAGTTTAGAACATAGGCACGAATCATATCCTCATGAATCTATATATCTCTCCCTACCTATTCATTCGACAGTTGATGGTAGGCCATTATCAATAAAACCTAAGATTATAGTGCCTATTGAAGGCCTATATAATAGTGAGAACTAAACTATGGATCTCTACTAGGGACTATATATGATGGAAACCTATGAACACAAACTATCTCTCTCACTTAGAGACTTCTAAAACCCCCATATTTGGGTGTATCATGAATGGATATATAGTTTTATGACATGGTCAACATTTCTATGAAAACCCATATCTCATTCATCATTCATTAATTATGTGGAAACCCAAAATCAATGTACATAGATTCTTCAAACCACTTTTTAGTATGGATTGGATGTGGTTGAAGAAAACCCAAAGGATTTTGGTAATGGTAATTCAACTGTTTTTATGTTTAGAAATGGGAAAAAACTCAGTCCATAGCCACCAAAACATTTTCCTCATTTAATAGAACATTTTTGTGGATCATGGGTATACTACCCCCTAGAAATTATGACAATACCCCATCACATCTTTCATTTCCACCAAAGTATCAATGATGTGATTCCAATAGCATAGATCAACCTCATTGAAGAACGAACACTGGGAAACTATCTACCAACAATAAATAGAGTCCCTAATGCTACGAAATTCATCATCAATATGTTGATCTTGAAAATTCATATCAAGAATATTTGATGATAACTGAATGCTGGATAATGAAACTTCAATCCCATTATTTGGAACTCCAATATGAAACTGTACAAAGAGATCCAGAAAAGTAAACTATTTTGATGATTCATTCACTATATGGGTTGGATGTTTACAACCCAACGTATCTACGATGACATTTCCTTTCCCCATGGTAATGGTGATGTTAATATAGAACGACTGTATGTACTCTACCGAATGTCTCTAATGAAGGTTCAAATATTTTTGAGAGATGATATAACTTAGGATTTTTTTGTTTGAAAACATGATAATCCAATGACCAAAAATGTAATGTCTCAAAATCATAATAGAAATCATTACAGAATGTATGTTCAAGATCATGGGTATGATAATTCTTCTCATGCGGACTAAGCTAACCAAATCCATACGTAACAACATGGTCTCCCTACAAAAGAACACAACCCAAGACGGAACCCAGTGTATCACAAAATACCACATATCCTTGTTCGGCCTATGGAATATTCTACACTGGTGAAGTAGTAATTTTTTTTCTTGTCAATAAAATAATTAGGACATTTAAAATCCCATATAAACTTCACCCCCTTATGAGTTAGTTCAATCATTAGGGAAGTCAAGATTAAGAATTTCGTAATGAACTGATAGTAATATCTAGCTAAGACCATGAATCTCTAGATATCAAACACATTTTAGGACTTCACATAAGTCATAACATCCTTGAACTTCTCAATATCAAGTGATATACCATATTTAAACACCACATTTCCCAATAATTTGATTTCATGAATCTAGAAATCACATTTTTAGAGAATGGAGGGGATTCGATGACTTCATACCAAGATTAAAACTATTCTCATATGATGCACTTGTTACTACTCAGATTTAGTGTAAACAAGGATGTCATCCACAAAAGCCACTACAAAAGTATCCAAAAACTCATATAAAATCTATTTGAATAATTACATGAAAACAACATGATCATTTTTAAGAACAAATTGAATAATAAGGTACTCATATTGTCCATACCTACATCGAAAGGAAATTTTGTGAATGTCATATTCCATTATCTACAAATATTCATAACCATACCAAAGATCGACCAGTGAAAGCCACTTCACACAATTAAGATGATCCAAAAAAGCATCAATTCATGGTAACATATACTTTTTCAAAACCATGAATCAATTGATTTTATGATAGAAAACACATAGGTGAAGAGATACATTATAATTATTATTAAAGGGAACCAAAGACACCCATGTTGACACACATAGGTGTATAAACCCTTTCTAGAGAATATTGTCCAACAAAGGCTTAAGATCTTTCAATTCCATGGGTTCCATATGGTAGATGGGAATTTATACTGATTGATTTCCTAGAATTAATAAAATTGATAACTAAACATATATATTAAGGAAACCCAATGGGAAACAAGATGAATACTAGAGGGAGATCATTTCTCAAATTTTACCACTCTTAATCAAAATTAAACACTGAAATCACTTTTCCAAACATAGATAAGAAGGTCTAGCATTGCTCGACCTTAGGTGCAAATCTCGTTGAATTGTATGAGATTCATCGCTGGGTGTAGTAACGTAGACCCGTCAAATATAGAAATTAATCCAGGATTTGTTGGAAATGAGACAATCCATCACAAATATAACCTCAAGAGAATTCGGCTTGAGAACCAAAAAAAATCCAAGGAATCTCAACATATGAAACAAATAGGACATGTGAGTCACTATGAATACCCATGTATCTTTTCGTACCATGGTGTGTATTAATATCCATTTCACAATATAGTTTCTCTATAGGAAAATTAAAAATATTAACAATATGGGATATTATAAATAAATGATTTTGACTTGTATCAAATAGAGATGGCACTAATGATGATGTTATAGTAATGGAAACTCTCACTATCACTAGAACTATGTCTACTTCATATAGAGACACTTACATAGATTGAATAATATTCATTCCAGATTTATGTGGATAGAAGCCTTTATTATGTGAAGAATATGATTGGCACATGGTTTTAGGTGGATCTGATGATCCAATTCTACTACGTGGAGTTGACAAGTGATGGAAGAATCACTGTAAGTTTCCTAAATGTCAATAAAATCTACGGTTTTTGGGTGAGTCAATGCAAGAAATTGTAAAATTTCATAGATTTCCACATTGATAACATGTAGATAAAATTTCACCTGGCACAATAGGAGGTATATAAAGACACTTCCATTGAAATCCATCACTCTTGTGTTTCCCTTTTAAGGGACCAACACTTCCACTATGAGAAAATTGAACTCCCATAAAACATAACATTCCATCTAGGTCCATTTCAACCACCATAAATCAATATAGTACCACATAATACGTAGGAAGCTTTAGAAAGAAATATTTAGAATGGATATATGGTCAATGTTCTAAATCAAATCATCAAACTTTCTTCCTTTCATTAGATATTATCTTAGGGGAAAACATCACCTTCTCAATAAAGTTTTTTGAATACTCTGTTATGGTTTTATCAGCCAGATCAAGAATGTAATACTCTACATCCATGGATAAAACCATTGTTTTTTTATAGAACAATTTGGTGAAAATAACTTTTATTTCCTTCTACATTATGACATCATGTTTCTTTTCTATAACCATTGAATCCCAATATCTCTTACTTAGTCCCTCAGGAATTAATGTGGATCACTTCACCATGATTTCTTCCGGTGTCTCCATGAACTCCAACAGGCGTTCTATCATTCCCAACCATTCCTCATCATGTTTAGGATCAGTGGACCCATTGAAAATTTGTGGTTTCTTGTGAATGAACTCTTGAAAATGATTTTGAAGAACATTTACCTTAGGATCCACAGCTGGATCATGAATGGTAATTGGAGGTCGTGCTTGTCCCAGAGCATGGAAAATGTGCACCATCACCTTGTCTATATTTTGGTCCACTAGAGGATTCAATAAGTGTGGTTCAGCAGTAGCTTCCTCCTGTATCATATTTTCATGTCTTCTTGAAGGAATGATAATATACAACATCAACAGATAGAAGGAAGACATTATATTAACATGTAAATAGAGCAATAAGGAAAAAATTTATTTCCAATGGATGCTACAAATAGATTTAGATTCCACTATATCTAAATCATAATAGGGAAATGAATTGAAATAAAATATAAGACATGAATCACTAAAAACCCCTAGAGTATTAAGATTCATTTCCATGATATCTGTTATGGAACTCAATCACAACATCCTTCATTGTCTAGAAAATATTTCAAAAAATTAATCTGACTTTAAGAAAAAATATCATCAACCGCCTTTGATACTACTTTGTCACAAACCATCCTAGGTACCCAGGTAACCCAATAACCAAATCAAACATGACATTTCCTAAAGGGAATTCCTAGTCATACGGGTCAGTGAATATCACCTGGCATTATGAAACATTTATTTGGGAATGATTTTTCAAGAAGACATAGAAAAAGTAAGAAAATAATCTTTACTAGGAGTAAGGTATCATAATTCCACACTTCATAAAATCCCAAATTAATAAAACCCCAGTGCTAAAAACATGGAAAATAACCTCAAGTTTGCAAAGTACACAACTCACCATGTCTAATGCTCAGCAGCTGGATCCAACTAAATGTAATCATTTTCCCTTTCTTGAACCTAGATAAAGAATGTCAACAGACACCCAAATGAAAGAATATGATGTGATACAAAGACTAGTATGATACTGAAAAAGATTCAATAACTGATGCCAGAAAAAGATTTTACAAATAATGAAAAATCAAATTTTATTTTAAAATGGTTTTCAAGTTCAAGAGAATAATTAAACTTAACAATCTCTAGTGTTTTAAAATAACAAAAAATACTTTTAAACAAAATTATTTACTATAAAAAGGATTGAATATTTCTAGAATAATGGATTAAAAATTAGTTACATAAAAATTATATTTAAATCTTGATAAGGCATGTAAATAATTTTTAAAACATTTCCATACATTTATATCACATATATAAATAAACCAGAGCGCAACACATCATCTGCGAAGTAGGTGTGATAAAATTAACCAACTATATGATTATTTAATCCATAAGTGATTGAAAAATATTTTTCTACTCAAATCCCACTGACACTATCCCGAGGTGACTCATCACCCTCCCATAAGGGATGTGACCGACCATATGAATGTGTTATAACATTGTTATTGCATAGATTGAATCCAAATAACTATCAAAATACCGAAGTATGGCATGTTCTCTTACATGATAGAATTTTTTTAGACATCCTAAATTATAATTAAATCTAATTCATCAATTTCAAAAGGAAAATGTTTTACAATTAAAAACAAAATTCTTTTATTTTACAAAACATGCCCTTTCCACAAGATAAAACCTCGAGGATTCTATAAAATAATTTTCTATCCATTTAAACGAGTTAGAAATCCATTCAAGATAAATTCCATCCATTTAGAAATTTATTTTCACAATTTAAATTCAACAATTTAAGTCATCCAATTTCCATACACACACTCCACAATTCATTGAAATTTGGGCTCTAACAAATTTTCATTCCAAATCGATTTCAAATATCTTGATTCACTGGATAAGTGTTTTTATCAATTAAATTGAATGAAATTTTCAGAAATTGAATTTAAATCAATGATTGATGTAAATAAATTAATTTTGGATTAATAAATATAGAAATTCAAAACATAACCACCAACATATTTCCTAAACTCAACACTGACAATGACACCCTTCAATGAGAATTAATGTGTAGAAGACCTAAAAACTCCACCTCGAATCAGGATCCAACACCACAAGGAATTAATACTTCAATTAAAAGATTATACACTGAAAGGCCAGGAGAGGAGAAATAGAGAACAACCAAGAACAAGTGGGAATACTAACTCAGAAGATAAACCACTAGTTTAATGATGATATAAAGCCAAAAAAGGATTGAGAAGGGGTGTAAAGGTTTGAGATCCCCTATGAATGCCTTTGGGGTGATAGAGAAGGAACTAAAGTTGAGCCAGAAAGGAAAAACTAGCTTTTATTCCTATTTTAAGAACACATTTGGGGTATTACACAACATGTAATTCTTATGTTTTGTAACGATCATAATGCATACCATTTTTCACTAAAACCCAAAGCTCCATGTAAAAAATAGATCATCAATTTCATCATGGCCCACACAAAAAACTCACTATGTATACCCATCATGGTGTGGAATAGTTCATGAATTTAATTTGGAATTATTACACAAAATTTACTTCTATGATACGACATGTAATTCCCTAGAAGTCTACAGAAATGATTGGATAAATGTGAGATTCCAAAAAACCTCTGACTTCACTATTATAGGTACCGTACAAATTGAAACTAAAATCTTACCAACTCAATGAAAATGAAAATCAGGACAAGGATTATGGTAATCATTTTTGAGAGACAACTAGAAGTTTCTTATATTAATACCCAAAGTCTATTATATTGTATATCATCCAAAAAACTATTTCACACCAACTACATATAGCTATGTATTCATCCTCAATAGTAGATATTGGAACCGAATTTATATTCTATGTACAAAAATAAACTAGAGGTTTTGCAAAAAATGTCACATGATCTAGAGGTGTTTTTTCTATCTGATAGGAAACCGATAAACCACCATATTAATAACTCACTGTGTAAAATTCTTATCCTCTTTGGTATAATAATAAAAAATAATTATTATATTTGAGGTATTTGAATATTATCTTAAAATATAATAAATTTGAATCTTCTAGATTTTATTGAAAATGAGAACACATACAAAATATAAATATAATGTCTAGTTGGATAGTAATTAAGTATAAAATTTATAAAATCTTGCATCTATAACTAGTTTGATCCATTACTATTTTTATCCATCATGTTCTATTATACATATTGTACTAATGTGAGTGTCACTACCATTACTGCCATCCAATCCAAATGGATTTAAATGATTTTTGGGGTACTTATTTGATATAAAATTAATTCCATAATTTATTTAAAAAAATATAAAAACATTGTCATAATTTCAGTTCACCTATTAAACTAATTTCAAATTCGTTTTACATTCTATGAAAATTTAGTAGATAATAATTTTTTAGAAGATGAAATGAAAATATTACCTATATAACTTTGAGAAAATAAAAAGTCTTCTAAAATTGACTATTTAAAATGAGTAAGATGATTTAAACCATTCGAAAAACATTTTGAAATTAAAAACGAGATGATCTTATCATACAAATCTATAGGACATGTTTTAAAAAATAATAATTATTTTGATGGTTTGAAAACATGATTGGGGAAATGAGGATTTTAAAAAATGGGGGTTGTAAAAATCCATCATTAACAATATATGATTTTAATAATTCAATTTTGACATATTTTTTATGTAGTTTAATATCCATATGTGCTGCATAAATAACCAGAATGCTTATGGATTCATGTTTGGATATGGGATATGTAACACCCAATGTTTTCATGGACTTTTTTTTTGTAAATGATGTTTTCATTTATTTATTATAATGCACTAAGGATAACATTCCATTTCCAAAGAAGATACTTGGAGTACATAACATGGAACTCAATCATGTAATATGTTACAAGTAATATATACTTCTCCTATATTATATGGAATATTGACTGGGCATACATTACACTCAACACCGATGTTTCTACAAAACATCATTTTATTGATATAATTTCTTAAATGAGTTAATTATTTAATAGAAATTAAAAATACTAATATAAAAATAAATAACGAATTTTAAAATATTTTTTATAATTTTCTTATATAAATAAAACATATTTATGTTGAAATATATTAATTTTTTTACTTTTGTATTTAAAAATTATGTTTTCTCAAATGAACTACTTTTAATATCCATTAGTGAGAAATATATTAATTAATTTTGGACACATTTTTAAAATTGAATATGATTATATATAATTTATCTTAAAATTTATAATGTTGAAATAAATGTATGGCATTTTTTGAGATTTTCCTAAGTAATTTCATTTTAGGATCAATAATGGAAAAAAATATTTAATTAAAAACATATTTTTCAACTAATATATTTATATGGATAAATTATATATTAATTTCGTTTAAAATTTATTTAGATTATATATCTATCAACTAATATAAATTTTGTAATTTTAATCAATTTCATATTAAAATTGGATATAAAAACCCTATGAATCTTTGGATCTTTTTTTACTTTAATATCTGACATTGTCAAACCAACAATGATATTAATATTACATATATTTCAATCAAATTTGTGATTTTAATTTGGAAAAAATGATTATATATTTAGAATAATAATTATTTATAGTATATACTAATGTAAACATATTTCTATTGAAAAATATATGAAATTTTTATATATTAATTACAACGATTACGGTTAAATTAAGAATAACTAAGGACTAAGTATTTAATTAAAGATCCAAAACAACATTAAGACTAGTCCAAAAACCATTTTCTAGAAATTATTCAGCAATTAACATTTCATCCATGACTTTGTGTTGTTTTGATGAATTTTCTTACGTAAAAACAATTGTACACCAAGCATGTTTCAAAAAACACCAAGTAAGTCCTTTCCCTTCCGTATAAAAGCACACCACATATACCACTTCTCTAAATATCTCAAACCACTTGGGATTTGATAATATCTTCCAAATAATATTTTTAACATCCCTAATTTTCTCCTTGAATCCAATATTTTTGCACAATGTTTTCCAAGAAAACCATTTGGCACAAACCAAAAGGAGCTACCCAATTATATGGTAACACATTCTCTCAAGAACCTTTCATTGATTTCGTTCTACATCCCCTATAACTTCTTTATGAAATTATTGTATAAAACAACATCTTCAATATACTAGGATGTTTTTCTATTTGGGTTCAAACTATAATTAGACATACCTCTTTCTAATGGATAATAAACATATTTCTTACATGTATATAGAAATACCACAACATTAAACGATGACTATTAATTTTCCCTTTAACCTCTCTCATGGTTGAAATTATTTTGGGAAATTAGTATATATAATTGTTATATATTATATTTATTATGTCTTTAATCATATTTATTTCCTTTATAAAAAATCAATTTCCCCTTCTATTTGGTGTAAATAAGATAATTTCATTTGAGGATCTTTGGACTACTAACCGTATAAGAAATTTGATTCATTCACACACTACATGGAATGTAAAAAGGATGTTCATAGTGAAATAATAATAATATATATAACATTATAATACTTATTTAAGAATATCATATAAATAGAAATGTATTGTTCTTTTTCATTCTTTCTTTCAATACAATAATAAAAATAGAAACATCATTCATGTGTTAGTATGACTTACATTCTCCATGAACAATTGATTCTATTTGGTAATTATATATTTTATAGAGTAATATAATTAAAAAATTAATGTAAATTATATTTATGTAATGGTTAACATTCTGTAATCATTATATGTGTATAAGGACCAATGATATAACAAATCAAATCTTATGTGAATATCAAATATAATATTATCCGAAGAGAAACCTTAACATTGGATGGTTAAAAAGTGAGTAAAATAATGTCATGATTAAACCATATACGATGTAATATATAATAATATGGTTCTCTAAAAAAATTTAAAACATGTATATTTATTATAATGGTGTTTTTAACTAGTAAAATTAGTGCCAATACAATAGGTAAGGGGGTTTCATATCAGTTTTTATTTATTTTAGATGCATGAATTATTCACTTCACATTCATTTTTAATGGTGTATGTACTTAGTATAAATTTATTCTATGAATCTTATTCATAAATTTGGGGGCATTATCGTATCCATTTTATGATCTTTACTTCATGGGTTTTATCTCTAAAAGATACAAAATCGGTAATATACATTTTCCTTAATTATCTTTCTTTGACATTCATTTTTTATTATACACCTAAATTAATTTTGAGTGGTATATACTACCATGTTAAATGTTATAATATGAATCTATTATTTTTATGATTTTTTATGCTTCATGTAAATTCTTTTTGTTACATATATAGTATGATCCAACATAACCAAGTATTAATAGTTTATTGAAACAATTTCATCATTATTTCTCAGGATTGTTAATGATTATGTTTCTTTATAGAAATATTATTATCCATATATCAGGAAGTGTCATGAATTTTCAAATCCTCTAGTTATTAAAGATATCCTCATGTATTAGTACCATTTCCCACACATTTGATCAGAAGATAACGTTTTTATGTAAAATATTTATGTATATCTATTTGGTCAGAATTTATTGTATTCAAAATCGATGTTAACAAAAAAATAAAATTTATGGTCTAAAGTTATTTGTTTCCCAATTTAAATGAAAAATTATTTAAAATATCATTATATGTTTTTCAAAACATCCAATATTATTTTTCTATCATATATTCAAATAATAATGTTTTCAAAAAAGATTTATATTTTAATAATAATTTTCAAGTTATAAATGATATTTTCCTTAAGAAATGTTTTTAAATTATATTTCAAAATTATTTCACATATACGATATCATCTGTTGGTGTTAGTCATGCATTTTTGGGGAAATTATTCAATGTTTGCATTCATATTTTTTCTCTGAATGGGTTATGTTTTGGTGGAACAGTCTTTATGAATACCTTTTCATTTTCATGGGTTATATAGTTTTTGAAACACCTTTGTTGTTCATGAGTTATATGATTTTGAAACCCAATTAATTTCATGGTTTAGGGTTTTGATGAAATGATTATGACACACTTAATTTTCCCATGGTTTATGATATGATTATATTTTTATAATACCCATTTTATTTCTTGGGTTATGAAATTATTATTTACGGTATTCTATTACATGTATCTATGATTTTATTAAGTGGTGTGTGGGACTTATATCTCCCTACAATGCATTGGGTAACTATTTTTATCTGATGAGATTGACTAAGATAGTCTTGGGAATGAACCTTGGTAACTAATATCGACATGTGAGTTAACCATGACTACCAAGATGGTATGAGGAGTGAACTCATGTTAATAACATGTCCAATGGATAGGAATGTAGTGAATAAAACATTTTTTACGTTAGTTATTTTATATTTTTTACATCGGTTTTTAGCTGACGCTATTAACAGAGACATTATAAATGTTGCTTTTTACGTCAGTTACTCTAAAACCGACATAAAAACCATAAATACAAATAGTTTTTTATGTTGGTTGTTTAATAACTGCTATGAAAAATCCATCGAAGGATTGGTTTATCACATAAGTTATTTAATAACCAATCAGGTTGAGTTTTTATTAATTTATTTATTTAATAAAAGACATAATAAATCAATCCCCTGAAGGTTTTTTCACGTTGGTTATTCAATAACCGATGAGAAAAACCCCTTATGAGGCTCAATTTATTACGTTTGTTATGAAATAACCAACATGGTATATAGTTTATTATATTAGTTATTTCATAACCTATGTAATATATCATGCATATGAAGTGGTTTTCACATTGGTTATACAATATCCGATGCAAAAAAAGAGATATGATGTCAGTTATGTAATAACCGACATAATAAACTATACCCCAAGAATTTATTAATTGGTTACAAAATAACCGATGTGAAAACCCATTCCCAAGTCATTTTTGACATCAGTTATAAAATAACGGACTTAAAAACCAATTTTTTTAATAAAATTGTGAAACCATTATAATGTTCTGCCATAGTAGACCTGAAACAAGCCGAAACTAGACCAAAAAAAGACCAGAATCCATTAAAAAATATCAAAAGTAGACCAAAACAAGAAGAACCAGAGAAAAATTAGACATTCACATATATAACATTCAAAACATACAATGTAAATTAAAAAAAATCAAATTCCAATAAAAACTATCAAATACACAATTACGATTACAATATTCAAAATTATATTTTAGACTACAAACAAACTGAAATCCAATCAGGTATATAAAATAATTTTACCATTCCACGTGTATGTGTTTGACCTCTTGTGCACTATAGGGTTGAGGGTCATCAAATAGACGAAAATTAAAATAAATTTAGTTAACATGCATGAAAAAAAAATCAAATTAAATATTATGAAAATGTTTATAAATAAATCTATTCTGGTCAAAGATAATTATTGTTTCATTTGGAATTATTTCATACAGAAATCCTAACATATAACATCTGAATTCGATGAACCCTTTTTTTTCATGACAATTATGTTTAAATGAGTTTCAATTAAAAATATCATTTTTATGTAATACATTGAAAAGTACAAATTATAAATGGATATTTACCTTTACATTTACATATTTGATCTTGGAAATCATTATCATTATGTTTTTTAAAAGTACACCCATCCCCTGTTAGAAAATAATATGAATGGGATAAATTTAATATTAATTATAATATACAAAAATATTATGAAATCGAATCATTATTTTCTAATATATTCGTAAAACTTCCTCACACATCACCATGGAATGATCAAATCCAATAATGTGTTTTCTCACATGAAAAAAAAATCTATCATCAAATGATCACTAATATAAAAGAAAATTTAAGGTTAGTGGGTTTTTATGTTTAAAGATAATGATCACATTGCCAGATATATGTTTTTTAAGACTGACAAAAAGGCAAAATCCAAAACTGCATGATTATTTTATGTTCAAATATTTCAGTAATATAATGTGTTCTTTGTTCCTCACACAATGAATTTGGGTCATGTGAAATAATATGCAGGTACATGAATCTATATACATATTTCTACTCATTGTTCTGATAGATGTTATAAAGATACCTAATACAAAATATAAATATGTATACATTTTTAATAAATATAACTTATATAAATCTATTAAGAGTTAAATGGAAAAAATCTACACCACGTTGATGCCCATCTTATTTCTAGTAACAAGCTCCATGATATTAGTTTTCAAAATCACCACATTTTCTGAATGTCCACAAACATGAGCTCCCATTGGAAATTAATAATAATTCCCCAACAAATTTGAATATCATGACAATCTGTCGATACTACCAGAATATGCATTTGATGTCATTCCCATTAGTATTTGTTATTGTATATACATTATTTCATTACATTTGATGTATTCCTATAAATAAAATGAAAAATATATTATTTCTCAAAATTTAAAACAACATTAATTAAAAATAAAATAAAATATATCACATACATACCTCTATGGTAGTGAGTTCCAGATGTCTGGATAGAAAAACAAAAAAGGGGCCGAAAATATGTCCAACAGTTATCCCCTCATTTTTTGGTAATAGTACATGAACTAAACTATCTATGATATCTTATACAATGGCCTTAGGATGCTCTACCATTAACTGTTGATGATTAACTATATCTCCTATACAATATACCATCCCATATGAAACTATATGATGGTGATGATCATTAATATAAAACTCATAATAAGTAGGAATTTGTGGTTGGGGAGTAGGATAAAAAATGGGGTCTGTATGTTGAGGTGGAGGATAAATAATGTGCTATTGAGGTGGGGGATTGTGATCTGCTAGTAGATGTGGAGGATAAATAATGGGTTCTATAGGAGGAGGTGGAGGAGTTGGTGATGCAATATGAATTTGTCTTTGCATGTCTGCCATCATATACTATACTGATGCTCTAATTTTTTACTCCATCGTCGAATTAATATTATGAAATTCATCATCTAATGATTATAATTTTTTTATAAACACCCTCAATGGAATATGTTTAAAAACACAAAATAACATTTCTTACTCATACACCAATTGAGTTTCCTCATGCACGACCAGGGTGTACAGGCTTTCCCAATGTTGCTGATAAAATATCTTGCCTCCCTGTAGTTTTGAATACACCTTCAATGCTCTTCTTCTCAATAGAATCGTATATTAATTAATTGAACATTTCTGTAATGATTTAAAGTATATAAAGAATAAATTTAACATAAATAAATAAAATAAATATCTTAAAATCCTCTCCAATATGATTCTCAATTCTTCCAAAAGATATTTCCCTTTTTTTTCCAAACTAAACTCATTTCCATTTTTCATGTCAAGATTGATGGGATGGAGGGGCATCCTCTCCAGAGCTTAAAGACTCAACTATATATCTTTTTAATTTTTCTGCCATCATTTTTCCTTCCAATAAACTGTACCCCCCTCAAGATAAACTATTAGGGTAAACATTTTTCTATTTTATCTCTTAATGAGATGTCCTTTTTTTCTATCATTTAAGAATAATAAATCATTATCAAAACATTAATAAAATCATTTATATAAGAAAGAATATAAAAAATTACATTACGCTTAACAATAAAGTTTATTTTATTTTACATTAAAAAAATTATTTCCATGTGTCTTCATCAATAAAAGGACATATATAAAATATAATATCATGTTTCCTATGACCCAAAATGAAATCTTATGTGAGGGTTGATTTGAAATCCCTCCATCACCTAGAAGCCATCGATATACATTTCCATCTCACTTCTCCTTTTTCTTTAATATCAAATTACATATGGTAAAGAAGAGGTAAAACATATTATACTATAAACATTTAATGATTAGTCAACCAATAGAAACAGATCATAACGAAATTATCTCCCATAATTGAGATATTATTGGGTTTTCCACTATTCTCCAATAATTATAAAAAATTCTTACATTTCATTTACCCTAAGTTGGTACAAAAACCATAAAATCGTTTGCATTTGGACCTCTAGGAATATCATTCTCATCAAACTCAATGAGTATCCTTTAGTCCTGGCTACCAGAAAGTGGTAATTTTGTTAAATGTGTGTATCCACATTTACCAACTCTTGAACTATTATTTGTCATTTTGGGAGAACATGTGGAATGTAACATCCCAAAATGATAAAGGGTTAAATGACTAAATGATATGACTCATGTCAAAAAGGTGCACCTTCCTTTTCAGGAGCCTGTCTGATTAGAACTCCACGGTTAAGCGTGCTTGGCCTGGAGTAGTGATCAGGATGGGTGACCTCCTGGGATGTTTCTAAGGTGTGTGTGAGTGAGGATAAAGCACACTGGAAAGGACATGTGTTGGCCTGTGGGGACTATCATTAGTCAGATGACCCGTTCAGCCATGTGGGTGGACCCTAGGGTGGGCCCCATGTGTCTGCGGGGCAACCGGTTGTACCTGGTGGGCCAGGACCCGACGGCCATGTTAAGGCGGGGTGGTTGTGCCGTCACTGGGACCCGGTTGTCACATTTGGTATCAGAGGTGGTACCCAGCCTTAAGTGTGGTGGACTGCCTGGGTTGAGATGTATGGCCCACAACGAGGGCATTTTTCTCTAAAGGGGGCTGATTGTAACATCCCCAAATGATAAAGGGTTAAATGACTAAATGATATGACTCATGTCAACAAGGTGCACCTTCCTTTTTGGGAGCCTACCTGATTAGAACTCCACAGTTAAGTGTGCTTGGCTTGAAGTAGAGATCAGGATGGGTGACCTTCTGGAAAGTTTCTCAGGATGTGTGTGAGTGAGGACAAAGCACACTGGAAATGAAATGTGTTGGCCTGTAGGGACTATCATTAGTCAGATGACCCATTCAGGCACGTGGGTGGACCCTGGGGTGGGCCCCACGTGTCTGCGGGGGGGCAACTGGTGGTACCTGGTGGGCCAGGACCCGATGGTCATGTTAAGGCGGGGTGGTTGTGCTGTCACCCGGACCCGGTTGTCACATGGAATATTGGGAAAATCAAGAAAATCATGTGAATGTTCCTCCCCAGAGGTATGATCATAATGCTCATCTCCATAATCATGTGGTTGATCAACTGATTGATATGTCATTATCCCTCAAATCATAAAATCAAACAGTTGTTCATAAATATACCGATTTATATATTACAATACTAATGTAAACAAAAAATGAAAAACTAATCTAAGTTACGTAAGAGTAAACATGGAAAATATGGTAAACTTTTTAGACAACGGTAAAGATGGTAAACATGGTAAACATGGTATGTTAATTGTCATTCAACAAAATCAATAGATATATAAGTTCGTAATGGTCTACATGATAAAATAAAAAACCAAATTAAGAAAACCATTCTACTAATTTGTTTTAATACACGTTTTAATAAAAAAAATTACAATATATATCATATAATGAAATTAATAAATGTAAACAAGAAATAAAAATATGTTACTTGAAATATTAGGAATGTACAAATGGAATGTTGTCCCAAATTCATTTATCATGATCATTCTTTATGGAACAAACCATGCCTTCAATATGGTCATTGTTATTTTCTTCTAAACATTACATAGAAGTGGTGATCTCACATAAATCTGAAACTTCATCTAGTTGATCCTCTCCAACAAATTGTTTTTTACCTTTTAAAATAATATAACACTGCATATCGAATTGATAAACAACATTGAAAATATATTTTGCATGTGATTCCATTATAAAATAATATGCTCAGTCTACTAATCAATTTATATTGACAACTGTCATACCAAATTCCTCATGTGTGAAATTGTTGTAACCAAATAAACCATTTTCAGTTAAAAACATGAACTTTAATTTTAAGGTAATAAACCTCTTATATTTATTTAATGACTCTGTAATATGCACATGATGCAAAATTAGGTTTTGTTCTCAAGAACTCAAAAAATGCATTACTTCAGCAAACACCAATACACCACTATTCTGAACAACACTTTTGTTAACCTGATATTTCATATGAAATTTATAGTCATTAATTTTATACCCATACCATGTTATCACATTTAAACATAGACCACCCACTATCCATCTTAATGTCTCTAATATATGTGATCTACATCCCAAGGTTTTTTTAAAACATGAAAAAAATGTTTTGATGTGTTCATTCAAAATCTCAATTTATTTCTTCTTTCGATGACATTGTGTTAACTCATTAATATTCAATGTGATATATGGTTGAGCATTATATATGTTATTCAAGATGTTTAATTATAACTTATTCATATGTTTAGCTGAAAACGATTTGAATTTCAAGACAAAAATCCCCTTTCCCTCATTATTAACTCATGTATGATGAGTTGGAGGAAAACCTATGACCTCTGTCGCAGCCAAGTATCTCATATAAAACATTGACACCTCCTCAAAATTATAATTTTCAATAATGGAGTCTACAATTCAATATGAATTCTTAATATACCCATTAAATATTTTCTTATACCATTCAAAAAAATACATCTAACGAAAATATACAAGTCCACAAATGTTTATTTCTCGAAATAGATGAACCATTAAATGCACCATTATATAAATAAAATATGGAGGAAAAATAAATTTCTAATTTAAAAAGTATGGAAATTAGATCCTTTTCCAAAATTTTCAAAGCATTCACATCAATCACGTTATTACAAATTGAATTGAAAAAATAACACACCTTCATTATAGTTTATCTTACATGGATGGGAGATATCCCCCCAATGAAACTGGTAGAAGTTATTATATCATGACATGATTATCATGAGATTTTTTATCTATCAACATCAAATCCTATTAAGTGACAATATTTTTTACATTTGAAAAATAACCTTGAGGCACTTTGATATTAGGAAGAGAATGAAAAAAGATAATTTTCTCCTTCTTGGATAATGTATGACATGTAGGGAAAAATGTTCATCTTCCATTAAGAGTGGGAGATATATACAAACATATTCACATTGACAGTAACTCTAATCTTTCATTTAAACCATATTTTGTATTTCCTTTAATATATAACAATGTTCTAATCAAACTGTCATAGATGTTTTTCTCTCTGTGAATGAAATCAATATTATGTTTTACCTCATGAAGTCTCTAATATGGTATCTCAATAAAGGAACTTTTCATCCAATTATTTCTATCATTACCAAATTTATATTTCTTTCCCAATGTCATATCATGGTTCTCCACCCTCTCAAAATAAACATCATCGGATAATGGTTTTAGAGAAATATAAACTTTTTGTGATCCATTGAAGGAATTTTTTAGTATTACATATGATTGATACATAGGAAAAAACTTTTGATGACCCATGTATATTTTTTTCCTCCAATGATTCAATTGACAATATAAAGTTTATTGTTGAAAAATTTGATATGCTTTATGACTCTTAACACTGTATCTAGACAAATTTCAATACACAGGGAAGTCATTTATTGTGATCATCAACACTTCTTGCAGTTTAATATTTTTCATTTCATAATAATCATACTCCCTAATACTATCCCCCCCATAAATGTTTCAAATAATCATCCAATGGTGAAAAGAAAACATCAATATCATTTCCAGGTTTCTTCAGACAATATATCATTATACTCAACAGGACAAATTATTTCTTCATACAAACATCATGAGAGTGTTTTTAAATTACCAATAAAATATTCCAAAAACTTTGTGTTCTATTAAGGGTTCGATATTGATTCATTCCATTTGTGCTTAACCCAAGTATTATATTTTTAATTTCATTTCTGAATGTAAGATACACTCATCAATTTTAATTCATTGTAGAAAATCACCTGGATGACGTATTTTTTCATCACATATCTACTCATCATCATTCCATCATAACCTTTATTTAATCATGTGAATTATAAAATAATTATTTCAAATGATGAATTAAAAAAAATATACCAAAATATATTGTCATGGATCTTTGTAATCTCTTTATCTGCTGGTTATTTTTCTTCCAACTTATATGTTGATGTTCCACAATTAGGAAATTCTGATAGAAATTCATATTCCTTCCTAAATGTCATACAGTCATTCAGGCAGACATGTATTTTCTTTTATCCTAATCCTACGAGGAAAAATATTTTCATGATCATATAATGTGAATCTATAATATCAATGTCTTTTATAAGAATGACATTCAACAATTTTTGTAGCACTGTAATACTTGTATCACTCCATTAATGATTCACCTTCAGGTTAATCAATCATAAAACCAACGAAAAAACAATAAAATCCATACAACCAGGATATAATGGTTTTTTATCTTCACAATATAGATGCGAAAATTTCAGTTCTATATCAATTTGTTCTTATACAATATCATGAATCGTTTCTTTAAATCCATCAGAGTTACTATATTGAAAATCATAATCATCAGAAGATCTGACATTATGTCCAGTTTCAGTATGTCCAATAGAAGGGTCGTATCTCAAATTAAAACCATGACAAATCAGACCATATTTTCTCTCTCTATTTTTCAACTTCTTCATATTCAAAAATTTAAAGCATGGATAGAAAAAAATGTTATTTCATGGAACATTTTTTTATAAATTTACAAAAAGGCATCAACACCATACACATCTTTGTTTCTCATTAAATTTACCATAATCCATATTTGGCTCATTATTACCTATAACAAATATAAAAATTATAATTCTTGTTAAGATAATCTAATTTTTTATTTATATGAAAAATATCATAATTTGAAGGTAAAAAATTTTGAAATATAAAAAAAAACATGCATATTTGAAAATTATATACATGGAAATAATTTTAAAAACAAAATATAGTTAGCTATAACGGTTTTATATTTATATGATAATAATTTTAGGATGACATATCTCTCTCATATAAATCATGATCCAATAGTATAAAATCATCCTGGATCATTTCTTCTTATGTTACACAAAGAATGCATCCCAATGTAATAGGATACCAAATTCTCCATTTTTTAAACATGAAATATAAAGTATAAATATTAAAATATGTATAAATTCAAAACTAGATATTACACCTCTCCCAACAGTTACAAATATCGTTGGCATGATGTCCATTGAAATATCCCTATACCAAAGGTTCTATAAGAACCGTTGGTATAGAATTTATGTAGTTAATATATAGAAACAGTTTCATTGAATCCATTGGGATATATATATACCAATAGATCGTGAACCATTTGTATACATTTTTTCTATCATATAATCTATTTTAATAGTTTCATGAAAAATATTAACATACACTCTCTTGTCTATAATCTATTACACTAGGGATGGGGGTTCTCCAGGGGGGGCTGTCCATGGGGGTGGGGGTGTCCAGGGGGTGGGGGTGTCCTGTGGGTGGGGTGGTGTCTAGGGGGTGGGGTGGTGTCCAAGTGTGGAAGTGTCTAGGGGGTGGGGTTGTCCAACGATGTGGGGGTATCCAGGGGGTGTCTAGGGGGTGTAAGGGATGTCCAAGGGGGGTGGGGGTGTCTATGGGTGTGGGGTCCAAAGGGATTGGGGGGGTTCCAAAGGGGTGGGGTGTCCAGGGGTGTTTCTGAGGGGTGGGGTGGGGGTTTTCAGAGTATTCAGCTACTTTCGAAGGGGGGTGGTGGTGTCCATGTGGTGGGGGATATCTAGGGGGTTGGGGTGTCTAGGGATGGGTTGTCCAAGGAGTTGGGGTGTCAATGGTGTTGGTGTGTCCATGGGTGAGGGGGATGTCCAAGGGGTTAGGGGGTATCTAGGGGTGGAGGTGGTGGGGGTGTCTGGGTGGTTGGGGGGTTGTCCATGGGGGTGGTGGTGTTCAAGGGGGTGGGGGTGTCTAGGGGTTGGGGGGATGTCCAGCGGTTGGGGATTCTAGGGGTGGGGGTGTCCCTGGGGTGTAGGGCTATCCTGGGTGTGGGGGGTTGTCCATGGGAGGGGTGGGGTGTCCTGGGGGTCGTGGGTGTCTAGGGGTTGGGGTATGTCCAATGGGGTGGGTTTCTAGGGGGTCAGGGGGTTGTCCATTAGAGGTAGGGGAGTCTGTGGGGCGTCCGGGGGGGGGGGCTGTTAGGGGGTTAGTGAGTTGTCCATGGGGGTGGGGTGTCCAGGGGTGAGGGTGTACATGGGGGTGGGCTATCCAGTGGGAGAGGTGTCCATGGGTGGGGATGTCTAGAGGGTGATCCATGGTGGTGAAGGGGATACCCAAGGGGGTGAGGGTTGTCCAAGGGTGTAGGGTGTGTCCCAGGTGGTGTCTCGGGGTGGGGGGAGTATCCATGGGAGTGGGGGTGTTAATGGGTTGGTGGTGTCCTGGGGGTCGGGTTCTGTCTTGGGGGGATTGCCTTAGGTGGGTGGGGGTGTCCACATTGGTATGGGGTGACTAGGGGGTGTCTAAAGGGTGGGGGTGTCTAGGGGGTAGGGGCTATCTAGGGGGTGTTGGATTTCAATTGGGTGGGGTGTCAATGGGGGTGGGAGATGCCTTGGGTCTGGGAGGGTGGTTGTCCAAGAGGGTAGGGGTGTTGAGGGGGAGCGGTTATCTAGGGGTGGGGGTGTACAGGGGTTGGGGTGTCCATGGGGTGGGGGTTTGTGGTGTCTAGGGGGTGGGTTATCTAGGGGGTGGGGAATATCTAGGGGGTCTAGGGGGATGTCGGTGTCCAGGGGTTGGTCGGGGTGGGGGTTGTTTGAAAGCAAGTTTATTTTTAAAGAGAATGGTAGAGTAAGTTAGTTTATATTTAAACACAAAATAGGTCATTTTATCCAATAAGAAAAAATAATATATTGAATATAAAATGAATTTAAATTTTAATATATAACAAAAAATAATAATTAAATAATGATTCAATTATAGATGGTAAAAAATGTATTGAATAAATTCTTTGGTATTATGGTTTTAGGGAAGAACATACACGATAATGATTTCATAATAGCACACACATGGACGTACACACACACATGATAAAACACACATTGTAGCAAAAAAATCACAATACTTTCATGATATCACTCCTATGGTTTATTTTACTAGAAAATAACTTATCATGGTATAAAATAACAATATTAAACAAACAATGATAGATGAACAATGACAGAAAAAAAATATCTCAAAACATAAATATAGGGCATCACAAAAAATAAAGAATGAAACCAAGGAATGTGAGGCTTACATGGGTGATGTGAGTCGACATGATAGTGAAAGTGATAATAATGATGATGAATGATGTTGTAAAAAAAATTTAGAGGTCACGACTTCGAAGAATCCTTTATAGGTTATTCAGGTGATAAAGACAAGTCACATGTGGTCTGATCAAAGAAAATAGAATGACAGAATACGGGGTGCGATAAATAATTTAAAACATTTATCATGTCAGTTATTTAATAACTGGAATGATAAACTATTATTTTATGTTTACCATGTTGGTTATTTAAAAAACGATGTATAAAAGACTGTATCTCATCGATTGTAAAATAACTGACGTGATAAATCGCTGAGAAATGATGAACGGCGTTAGATATTTTATAACTGACATGATAAAGCATCAAGATTTGATCATTCACATTGGTTATAAAATATCCCAGTGATAAATAAAATCTCAGTATTTTTAACATTTGTTAAAAAAAACCGTCGTTATAAATCAAATCATGGAAGTTTATCACATCAGTTATAAAATAAGAAACACGATAAACCAATTTGTACAGCCTTGTATGTTGGATATTTATAACTAGCGTAATGAACACTAATGTGGTAAACGTTTTTATCCACTAGTGGAACCCTAAATACCACGATGGATTTGTGAGTGAACCCATAATACCATGATCATCTTGGCTATGATGTCTTGCAAACTATAGAAATCATGTTTTATGATTATGTTCCTTCCATGATTACATGTTCTATTCCTATAATATTATTTCATGGATTATGTTCGCATATCATTATGATTCATGTCTTATAAATGTCCTTGCATTATTCAACGATTCATTTAAATTATCAATGATATGTGGGGTATGATAATCTATTTTGATGATTATGTTCTCATGCGCCTTATGCTAATGATTATTATAACATGTCTCCCTTGTTTACCCATAATGAGTATTTGAGATCACCCCTTTTTAGGCTTTATTCCCAGGTTAGGAATATATGTATTAAGTTTTAAGTGTCAAAGAATGATTCTATTTAAGAATAACCTAGTATAGGATAATGTAGTTAACTTTTTTATCAGTGTTTTTCCCATGTTTCCCAAGGAACTAGACTTTTATAGTATTTGGGAATCCGTTTTTGTAATATTTTATGTTTTTGGCCAATGTTATGTACTATTAATGTATAAAAATGGAGTTTCCCTATTATATTTTTAGAGTAATTATTTATTTATCATTTAGAAGCTACAAAGATATACCCTTTGTGAGAACTATAGGTACATGTATATGGATAAGTCTATGGATAAGGGAGTGTATTTTAAAATGATCTAGAATTTTGATAAAGGATATAGTGAGTGGTTTCTAAGAAACACAAACCTGTATGGTTACTGAAAGTTGATGTGGCTCCAAAAAATATGTACATAGGGATAACAACTCTGAAATGATGTTTTGGGACTGACTTTGGGTAATTTGTTGTGTGACAAGAGGCCTTATTTCACACCTAGTATGACACTCATATGGAATATGTTTTTAAATTTAAAAATTATCCACAAACAATCATGAAATATTTAAATAGTGTATAGATAAGAATAATCTAGAAAAATCCAAATGTGTAATATATTATTTAATGTGTCATAATTTAGACATATTATATGTGAATTTTGCTGACTATGTGGTTCCTCAAGATGATAATTGATTTTTAATCTGTATGTTTTGGTTTTTGTCAATGGGTGGGACCCACAGGAACCACATTAATGGGGAATGTGGAGGAAAATGAAATGACAAAAATTGTGATAAAACAATTACTATGGGATATGGAAGTATGAACCTCATTTTCATGCTCACACAACATTCATAAGATTTGAATCATGTTGTACATCCAAATGGGAAATTGAGAGAACAACAATCAAATGAGTAGTTCAGGAGGCAACACCCACCTTATTTCAGAGGGTCTTCTAATCTAGTTGTTTCTAAAAAATTTATCAATAGAATTGAAAATATATTTTCAATTCACTAGTGTTTAGAGTATGCTAATGTTATTCTAGCTCTATATCGGTTAGAAAGAGATGTAGACCAGTGGTAGAATATGATCAAGAATATGAGGTAGCAATATTAGATTGAATCCATGTATTGGGATGAGTTTAAGAAATTATTTTTCAATAATTAATTTCCCTATATTCTTATTACAAAGATAAAGATTTACTTCCTTGAGTAGAAGAAAAGTGATTATGAATATTTTGGTTGTTCTGAGGAAAAATTCAAAAGACATGTGAGGTGAGCTTCATGAACTATCATCAAAACAAAAGTAAAGTTGATAGGTTATTTAGTGGAATAAAGACAAGTAATTGAATGGAATTTTCCATAAGTGAAATTTTTAGTTACGAAGAGATATTATGTCTTGAAATCAATGTAGAAATGGAGGATATATTGATATATCAATCTCATATTTTTGAAAAATAATATGAATATGATGTTTAAATGAAAATATAAAAACCATGAAGAGAAGATGACGAGATTCCATTTATTCACTATGTGTCGGAAGAAGGATGGATGAAGTTTCCTTAAGGGGTATAAGAATTTTTTTATGTGTGGAAGGGAAGGCCATCAGGTATTTGATTGTTGAAATTGTTAGAATAAGTTAGCTAACACTGTGAATAGTGAATAATGGAATAGAATTCCACCCATGTGATTTAATACTACAAGTGTAAGGAGAATGAGAATCATTCTAACCACTATCCAAAAACAAGAGATAGAGATGATGATAAAAATCAGAAACCTCTAAACCTCAGGAAAAGGGGAAATTTCATGCAATCACCATTTTTTGATGAGGGGTGAAATAACAATGTAATGAAAGGTAAACATACCATCCACTCTTGAAATACTAATGTCCCATTTGATCTAGGATCTAACCACTCTTCGAAATATAATTATTTTTATTAGGATGTTAATATTCCACCAAAAAAGTTAGATATGGAATAACTAGTGAAAATACCACATAGTTTGATGATATAATCCCATGTCTATGATCCTTTTCCGGTTAATTTTTGTTGTCATTTGATTCCTAAAAAATGTGTAATTATTCCTTTTTTTGTATTTGATGTCACCTTAGCCATGTATTAGCATTAAATTAAAAAATACATGATTAATTATCGAGGAAGGGAAGTTAAATTTGATATTTCAAACCCTCATGTGATCATCCATCCTTGTGATGATATATATTAACATCCTTTGGATATTACATCTGGTGTATGGGTCTAATTTTCCATTAAAATGGTGTTTATATCACAAATAGTTGGGGAGAGAATCATCATCGATGATATTAACATATTCGGGATTTTGAGAATAAATTTCTAGAATAGTTCCCAATACATACACTAAAACATGAAGTGTAGTTAAAAATAGAATTCACATCTAGATCAATAATAATTTCAAAGACTCTATATAGAATGGTTTTAATTGAGTTAATGGAATTAAAGAATAATCTCTATCAAAATGTTGTTAAGGGATTCATTCAGACAATATTGTTTCCTTGGGGTGTAATAGTTATAATTTTGAAAAATAATTATGGATTAATGGGACTGTGTACTGATTATTATGATATGAAAAATATAACGATGAAGAATAAGTACCATCTCCCCCGTATTGATGACTTTTTTCATGTACTATGTGTAGCTCAATAAAAATATAATATTGGCCATTATTTTGTATATCATCAATTGAGTGTCACAAAAGTGGATATACCCAACATGGCATTCTGTATAGGGCATAGACACTATGAATATATAGTGATCTATTTTAGTCTTAATAATCCCCCTTTTGTAATCATTGATTTGTTGAAAAGTGTCTTCAGGGATTATCACTGTCTATTTGAGATAGTTTTTGTAGATATCATTCTTATATATTAAAAGAGTAAGGAAGAACATTATGATCAATTGATAATTGTGAAACATTACCTAATGAAAAAATTCTATATTAATAATTTACAATGTATGAATATTTTTTTCAAAAGGATTCATTTTTGGGTCACATAATCTCATGGGATGATCTGATTGTAGTCTTATGAATGATATAGGCCATTAGACGATGGCCTAGAACAACCATAATGACTGAGATTTGTATCCTTTTGGGTTTAGTTGTATATTATCAACATTTTGGGATGAATTTCTCATGACTATTCAATCCTTTAACTATGTTAACTAAGAAGGGTGTCAAGTTCTTGTGGATATATGAGTGTCATGAAAATTTAACGGAACTGAAGAGAATCTTCATCAACGATCTTATTCATACTTTACCGTATAGTGGAGAAGGGATTGTAATATATAGTGATGCATAAAATAAGGGATTGGGATGTTTTCATATGTATAATAACATGTTTATTGATTATGCCTCATGGTATTTGTAGATTAATGAGAAAAATTAATCAACTCAAGCATTGGAGTTAGCAGTAGTAATTTTTTCATTAAATATATTGATGAATTATCATTATGGATAAAAATGTTATTTATATACAAATCATAAATATTTTAAATATATATTAACATAAAAGGATATCCAAATGTTCTGGAGAAGATGGTTATAACTAATAAATTATTATGGATGCTCAATACATACCACCATGGGAAAAATAACATTTTTGATAATTCATTACATTGAAAGGGTAATACTTAATTATACATGATGAGGATCCTATAAGTTCCAATATTTTGGAATTTTGAATGGATGGATCTTTAAATCCTAAAATAAGGGTAAAATGTTATCTTTCTCAAATGAATGTCCAACCCTCTATCAATGTAAAGATTTCAGAGGTGTAGAAAGAAGATGAAGAAAACAAAATAAAGTAAAAAATATTCATATGTTTAACCTTGATCATGATAAAATTATATGGTTCATGAACCATGTATGTATTCCTTACATAATGTATTTGAAAAAGGATATGTTAGGGAAAGGTCATAGTTCTTTATACTCTATTAATCATGGAAGTAATAAGATGTATAAGAACATGAATGAATACATCATGTGGGATGTAATGAATATTGATATTATATAGATTGTATCTCAGTTCTTGAAATTCTAAAATGATATGGAAAAAAATCGAATATCAAAGGGGATGCTGCATCCATTACCCATACTATAATGGAAATTGGAGGAAATCACTGTGTATTTTTTCATTGGACTACCAAAAACACATAAATAGATTAATGATATATGGGTGGTATTTGATAACCTTTATATGTCAACACATTTCATCACTATTAGAGAAGCCTTCTCTCTAAATCCTTTTTCCAAGACATACATTAAGGTAGTAGTAAAGATGAATGGAGTAATAAATTTTATTGTATCATATCGGTATCTAAGATTAATCATAATTCTCTAAAAATATCTTCATTAAGAACAAGATATCAAATTGAGGTTCAACAATACATATCATCGACATATAGATGGTCTATTTGAAAGAATAAATCAAACCTTATATAATATTTTGGGAACATGTTCTCTGGATTTCAATGGTTGTTGGGATCAAATCCTTCACCTATTTTAGTATTCTTACAACAATAGATTTCCCTAAAGAAATCATATGGAATCTAATAATAACATCTATGGGATTAAATGTATATTAATAAAATTCTAGGATAAATTTAGTGAAGGAATGTTGTTGGGACCTATGATCGCTGAAGAAATGGTCAAGAAGGTTATAACCATTCAACAGCATATCAAGGAATAACAAAGTTAGAAGAAAAGTTATGTTAATAATTTTCATCACACTTTGGAATTTTATGTTTCTAAAACTGTGTTTCAATAAATATAACTTTAAAATAATGTTACGAGACTTAGGAAGAAATTGTAACTAAACCCAAGGTATATTGGTCCCTTTGGGATTCAAGATCACATTGAAATTGTGGCATATAGCTTAGCACTTCTATTGAATCTCTTTTAAGTCTTTGAGGTGTTCAATGTAACTCTAAGAAGGATGTACATACTTGAAATTTCACATCTATTGTACCCATAGGTCATACCCCCTGAGAAGGATCATTCACACGAGGAGAAACTTATGGACATTATCGATCGTAAACATAATTTTCTACAAAATAGGACCATGAAGATTGTAAAAAAGGATAAATCTTTATTTAGAGGAAGATATGTGGGAAAATGAGGATATAATGAAGAATAATTGTCCTCAATTCTTTCTTGAGTGAATAATTTCAAGGGATAAATTAATTTTAACGTTGGTAGAATGTAACACCTTGAGTTTTTATGGACAGTTTTTTCAAATAGATTAAATATTAATTTATATCTTGCAATGCACTAATTAAAACATTCTTTTATAATGACACAAATATGGAATACATAACAAGGAATATAAACATGGAATATGTTACATGAAACATCGAATTGGTATATGTTATATTTAACATCAACTTGACATATGTTACACACAACTTTGATGTTTCTATGATACATCATTTTATTATTATAATTATAATAAAGAGATAATTCAAACATATCCATTGAACATAAAAATAAGAATAGTAATAAATACCTTTCACAAATTTTTTATTATTTATATATATAAATAAAATATATTTATAATGAATGATATTATTATTGGTAATGTCCTTTTATGATTAATAATTCCATTTAATCGAATTAATTTCTTTTAATGTTATTTTTAGAAATTTTATAATATTAATTTGAAAAAATTCAGATATATAAACCGATAATATAAAATTGATTTTAAAATTTAGAATTTCAACAATTTCTTAGGGTTAATTTTTGTGATTTTTCTAAGAAACATATTTACTAGATGAAAAGTGAAAAATACACTATTTTAAATCAAAACTGCATTTTCATCTAATTTATTTATAAATATAAATTATATTTTAATTAGTTTTAATGTTTAATTATATATAATATTTATCAATAATTATAATGTGGTTAATTGGAACCAATTTCACATTTAAATTGGATACAAAAACATAGCAAACTATTGATCATTTTATGTTTAATTACTCACATAGTCTACTCGATAGTAGGATTGTTTTAAAATTAATTTCTACCACATATATTAATGGATTTTAGAACATTGGATTCTATATTATTAAAAATTATATTTTCATATTTTCAATAACATTAAATTAGTTTCTAATAAAATATATAAATCAATTTGAATATAATTAATTACAATGATTAAGGTTATATTAAGCTAAAGGGATAAACATTAAATTAATGGCCCAAAATGGCTTCTAATCCTTTCGAACTCCCATTGGATTTCCATTTATAGTATAATAACCATCCAATCTTCTGTTAGGATATTTTTATGAATTTTTTAGGTAAAAACATTGGTATACCTAACCTGTTTTCATAAAATACCAACAGAGACATTTCTGTTCCCTATAAAAGGCCACCACATATTTCTTTTATTAATAGCTCTCATCCAACATAGGTTCTTAAATTATTTTACCATTACACATCACAAAATCCCACCCTTTCTCATTGAATACTATCTTTTTTGTATAAAATATTCCATGGAATCCTTTTTGCACAATTCTAAATGGGTTACCAAATTAAGAGGTAATTCCTTCTCTCAAGCTCCTTTCATTTATTTTCCTAATTCACCCATACACTTTAACTATTACCATATTGTAAAAAAACACAGTATCATAAATATACTAGTATTTTTTATTCTAATGGGTCAACGTACACATATACACACCTATGTCTAATGATTCATGGTCATACTGATTATGTTTAAAGTGAACTACCTCCTCACTAAATGACAACAAAATTCCTTCACTCAAGATCCTTTCATTTTTTTAATATTAATATTTTATTCTACAAAAAAATTATTTTTTAACTTTTTATGTTTTTTAAATACACTAATTTCATTTGAGAAAGTGTGGATTATCTCCCCCTAAAAGCGATGTAATTCATTCACACACTACATGGAATGTTTTAATGATTGGTTATATGAAATTATATGTTATATATAATATTAAAATTATATTTTAATTATATAATATTAATATATAAATATAGGTAATTTAATTTCAATCATTCAACACGATAATAGAATCGAAAATAGCATTCATGCATATATATGACTTACCCTCTCATTGAACAGTGTATTCCTTTCAAAATTCGATATTCTATAATTTATTATCATAAAAATATAAGAAATTTAATATATATATATTTAATTTATCACATTATGGAATCATTATTATGTATAATGATAAAATATAGAAAAAATTCAGATATATGCAATGAAAAAAAAATAATACTATCTAAAGTGAAACATTAACATAAGATGGTTGTCAAGTAGGTAATATTAGTTCAAAACAAACCATATATTTTATGAGATATAATAATAGGGTTTTATAAATATTTTATCGTTAATTTAAATTTATTACATAAGATTTTTGAATTCTTACTATGATATTTAAGACACAAGGTAAGGAGATTTGAACTCAATTTTTTATTTTTATGAGACACATGCTTTATTAACAACCCATTTATATTTTATGGTGTATGTATGTCCCATGAATTTATTCATTATCCCTTTTAAAAGATTTATTTCTATTCACAAATATATTTTATGATCTTTCATTCATGGGGTTTATGTTTTAAATGATACCAAATCAGTTGAATAGTTTTTTCTTCTCAATATTCCTTTTTAGAGGCAAATGTTTTGTTATGAACCTAGATTATTTTTTAGGTTTATATATTTCAATTTTACATGTTATATAATGAATGTAATAATTTTCATGATAATTTATGATTTATGAAATTTTGTTTCCTTATATGGAGTGTATGATCCCATATAACCATGTTATAAGTGTTTATTGAAACAGTCTCAATTTTTTTTTCAAAATTGTTAATGTTTATGAGTCTTTGATGAAATTTTATTAATCATAAAACAAAAAAATAATGTTGTTATCACATGTCTATTAATGATATTCTCATATAATGGTACTATATTTCAACATGTTGGTACTTAAGATAATGTTTTTAAATAAAATCATACCATCCCCAACTTTTGTCGAAATTCTATTTTATTCAATAAAAATACGTTCATAATTTTTTAAATTTTTTTTAAAAATATCTTTAATACAAATTATCGAGGAAAATTGATTTTAAAAAAAGTTTTATATATTTCAATGACTCCTTTATAAATTTTCAATTCTATTTTCAAAGAAAATTGTTTTCAAACAACATTTTATGTTATTAAAAAAGTTTTCGATGAAAAATGATATATTCCACATGAAATGTTTTTAAAATGTAATTAAAAATAATATCTCATCTTAGATAAAAACTGTTGGAGATAATCATTCTATTCTAGGGATGTTATTAAATGTTACATTCATATACATAATCTGAATGGATTATGAATTGATGAAATTTGTTTTATGAAACATATTTCTCTATCTTGGGTTACATGTATTTTTAAACTATCTTTCTTTCATGGGTTATATTATTTTGAATCCCTCTTCATTTCATGGGTTAGGTTTATAATTTAATGATTATGATGCCTATATTTTTTTCCATTGGATATGATATGATTACATTTTTATAATACCCATTTTATTACATGATTTATGATATGATTATTTATAATCATGTGTAACATGTTTTTATGATTTAATTAAGATATTTGTGGGAATTATATCTCCTTCCAATGAATTAGGTAAATATTTATACCTCATGATCTAGACTAAGATAGTCCTTGGAACGAAACATGACTACTAAGATAGAAATTTGAGTTACCTATGACTACCAGGATGGTACGAGGATTGAAATAATGGCACTAAGATAACCATGGGAGTGAGCCATGTCTACCAAAATGGAATGTGGAGTAAGAACATACTTAAAATATGGTATTGGAAGCCATGCCTGGTTACTATGGAAATCATATTATATGCTTATTTTTCTACAACAATTCCATTTTTTATTTCTATGTTATGATTTCATGGAATTTGTTATTTATTTCCATATGATTCATTTCATTTTAACTTCTATGATATATGAAATGAATTTTGTATATGAACATTGGTATATTGAGAAAGATCTTATATTATCATGATCAAGTTATCGTTCCATTATTATTATGATTATGCTTATGTATATCAGTTATTTACCATTAATGTTCATTTTATATCAACCATGTTTATATTTATTTCCAAATATTATGAATATATGTATTATGTTATATGATTATAACAAGGGTTCTAGTATAAAATATCCTAGTGGGAGGTAATGTAGCTCACATATCTATCAGGGTTTTTGATTCCATATTTCCAAGGATACAAACCTAGTATGTTATTTGGGTGTCTATTTCTATTATGTTTTATGTATTATACAAAAGTTATGTAATTTTAAGGCACGAAATTAGAGGGTCACTATAGGTTAAGTGGTTTCATCCTTGTTCATACCATCATCATGAATATACCTTTGTGAAAATAGTATACCATTATTCTTTAATATAATCCCAAACACATCCACCTTTTTTCTAAATTCTCATTTATTGCATATAGTAAATCTGTATTTCAACATATAAAAAAGTTCAAAAATTTATTTCATTCAAAACAATTTAAGACTAATTCACTTTCCTATTACCAAGAAATTATCATTAATTGCATCATTGATATTCTTAGGTTCATGTAGTGAAAATAATTCTTGATGTTCAACTTGATTTCTAATAGAATCTGTAGTCTATGGTCCTCTTTCATGGTATTCTACTACATGTTAAAATATATTGTACCTATGAGTCCTAATACCTATCTAAAAATAAGGGATAGTCATGTCATGGTCATGTACAGGTTCAAGTTTGGGATAATATTTTTTTCTCATTACTGGATTGTATTTTACATATTTCATATAAGTGTTAAATGGTTTGGAATTTATATCCCAATTTGATTAACCACCCTCATGTTTATCTAATGGTGTTTCTGGTTCAAGTGGATCTGTTTCATCAAATATTATTTGAAAAGAATATTCCAAAAAAATTATATTATTGAACACTATATATGATTTACTAGTATTTTAATATGCAATTAAAAGTATAGTATCACACTTTGAAGAAATTTTCTCAACATTATCCTTAGTATTATGATTAAAGTATTCGCATCCAAAATCATTAATAATACTAACCTTATTTTTTCCACTATTTCAATTTTCATAATGTTTTATTATTTAGGAATATCTAATTATGACTATATTAGTTATATAGGAGGATGTTTTCATTGCCTCTACCCAAAATTAAATAGGGAGAACGTATTCATTAAGCATATTCCATGAAATTTCAGGAAGATTTCTATTTTTATTTCTGAAACAACATTTTAATATAGAACCTAGTAGGAAAAAAGTGTGACTATATATATATATTTGAGAAAAATGATTCAATGTATTAATCATAAAACTAATGGCCGTTATTAAATCTTATGGTCATAATCCTATGTTCACAATGATTGTTTAGATATTTTACATAATTGTTAAAATAAGAAAGGAATTCACTTTTGTGAGATAAAAATAATACCCATTATACCTCGAAAATACATCTCTACTAACATAGACATAGTGCATCCCATTTAATATAGAAACTATATTTGTTCATGAAAATACATCAGAACCAATTATATGGGATGAGATGTTGAATCCTTTTTCTTTTATTTTCAATATAACATTTGTTGTTTCCTTTTTTGAAATAAGTTACAAACCATATCATTCGGGAATAAAATATTCAATAGATCTTTAACCAACCCGTTCCTAGTAATCTTCCTACAAAAGTAAAATTGTATTTTACTGGTATCTAATGCCAAAGAAAATATTCTTATATTTTAAATATATATTATAAGTAATTTAAGACAATAAAGAATATAAATTCATAGTATAAACATATTAATTTCTTAAATACATATATAATAAATTATTTTTTGAATCAAAAACATTAAAATTATTATATTAAAACATAACTTGAACAATATATTAACATAACATTGAGTTTCTAAAAGTATTGTTATTTAAACAACTAATAAATAATTCTTTGAAATTAAAACTGAGTTAGAGATACTGATATGTCCAAGGAAAATTATATTCCCTTTTATCATTTTCTTCAAAGGTGACATGTCTACCATAATCCATTACAAATTTTATTATCTTGATTAATATCGAGACATATATCTCAAATAGTCATTATCTAGGTACCACATACTTTTAATAGTTATCATCAAGCAAGTTACCTATAAAAAAATTATATACCAATGATAATTTTTTTACCCAATATTAGGGCTTGAAATGTTAGTAATTAAATATTTATGGACCCGTTTTTTCGTAATGGGTTTCCCATAAGTAGATTTTGAGTTCTTGGTAATAATTTTTTTTTGGGTCCACATGAATAATAATTTGATGAAATTTTTATTGAACTAGATTTAGGGATAATAGGGAACTTGATAATTTACCTCTCTCTAGGTTGGTAACCTAAGCCAGTGATGTAATTAGGTGATACTTGTTTTTTTATTATTTGATTGATATTTTCTATATCATTATTGAATATCCTAATGTATTTCATTATATTTTTATTAGATAATTTCAGTTCAGTATTTTATTGGAACAGTTTAAAATTTTCTCTATCTCTATTGAAAAATCGGATTTACCACGAGTAGATAAAGAAAATTTTGTCCTTAAAAAAATTTCCAATCATTCAATATTGTGAATGTATTAGCCATCATTTTGAAATATTAAACCATTTTTTCATTTGAAAAATTTGAATCATTATTATCTTCTCTATAATATTTCAAAATAATTTCATGAATAGTAGTATGTGCATGATATTCCACTAATGTGTTTTCCAGGAATCACATATTTTATTTGTAATGTTTTTACTCGTGGGTCAAGTCTGATTCACATGATCTATATTCAAAATAACTAAATGTGGATTTCATATATATCTTATATTTCAAATCATTTTCACCATAATTATTTTTATAATATTTTATAATTCATCTTTGACATGTGCTATTATATTACATTCATAGTAGAAAATCTCATTTTGAGTATCATCCATCTTCTAATAATTTTTTTTCTATTTTCTCTACTATCTTTTTTTTCTATTGAAGCTTGGTTTTCTAAATATCATATAATTCTTGTAAACCCATTTAAACTTTCCTTCTTGATGGTCGTTTATTATCCATTTTTACCTATTGATTCTTCATCACAAAAATATATATAAAAAATTCATCCTCTTTTAACGTCCTAGTCTTGAATTCAAGAGAAATAATTTTAGGATCGTATTACTATTTTCAGTTCACCTTATGTTTCACTTCATACATAAATATTTTTCCAATCAAATTTTTAATATGTAGATTATTAATATCAAGATATTCTCGTATTGATACCGAGGTTCCTCTCCATCTCTATGGAAGATATCTCAATAGTCTTATGTTTTTATCTTCTTAAAATACTAGATTTCAGAAGGATTGAATAATATTCACTGTTTTACTAAACCTAAGATACATATAATAAATAATATCACTAGGTTTCATCAAAAATGAATAACATTTTATTCTATATGTTTTTAATCTCATTTATTTAAAACTATTTTTTCCTTTATAATAAATATCTAATGTTTCCTAAATTCTATTTAAAGTTTTACTTGTAGATACTATACCACAATATTCATCTCCTAAAATAATAAAAATAATTCTTCATTTTATAGGTATTTCTATAGGTAGTTTTACTTGAATAAACTCATGTAACTCAAACAGTTATAGGTAATTCATAATTATTTTCAGTAGTTGTATATATTTAAAATCCCATTTATTCAATATGAATTTTCCCCATGATTTTCCATTAAAATTGGTTATCATAATTAAATATGGTAGATCTCTATGTAGAAGAATTTTTTTGTCTATTATCTATTTAAAGAACAAAATTTGTAACTAATATAAATTTATGATCTGTAAAAAAAACTAAATATATAGTTGAAAAGAGTTCGAAAATAGTTGATCCAAAATGAAGGTCAGAGTAAATAACTCAAGATGGGGTGAATCGAGTTCCCAATATAAATTTAAGTTAAAATAAGATCAAATAAAATAACCAAATTAAAATAAATTTTCCTTATTTGTAATGACACAGAATTTATTTATAATTTATTTTGATATATTGAATTATTTTGAGACTGGAAAAATTGACAGCATCTGAATTTGAGGCCTGGAGTGCATGGAATGATCCATTGAAAAATGGTGAGAATTTAATAGCGTGCTTGAGAATTTTTCTGAAAAAAGTGTAATAACTCATAGAAGTGTGCCCGGATCAGAAATCCAAGTGCAAATTTGCGTTCAGGATGACTGTTTTACCCACAGTGACACTTACGTTTAATCGGCGCAGGCCTCCAGTGAGAAAACACAAAAATAGAATAACCATAAATTAAATAGCTAAATAAAATAATTTTATTTTTTAAATGCATATATCTAATGAACAATGACTCAGATTAAAAATATGACAACACTGCCAAGCTCAAGAGGGTATTCATTACTTAGGTAGATCCTAACATTAGCTGGCGCTGGCCAACAGTGGAAGTTAGTTTTCTACTGTAAATAAAATAAATACGTAACAATTAATTTATTTTTAAATTATGTGACTTCTAAACTCTTACTTGTATTGAAAATATGAGATTACCAGTGAGTTTGTGGAGGCATGTTACCCTTAGGTACAGTATAACCTAAACTAGCGCGGGTTGTGGTTGAATGTAGGGAATTTCTATGGGATTTGTTGTGAGGGGGACAACTAGGGAGGGCTGTAGTCACAGAAAGGAATAAAAACAGACCGACAGATCATCTTTAGTGGCCCATAGAGGCAAATTCAGGTGCATCAAAACTAGAACGACAGTAGAAACAACCTATGTTGGATGACTGCATGGAGGATTAGTTCCATCAGGTGCCATGGCGGCAGGATTCACGGTCATCTAGGCCATGATGGTGGAAGTACCCAGCAGCGACGCTCCCTATGAAGAGGGAGGAGAGGCCCACTCGGGCTGCTCGACTGGAAAAAACGTCTGGCTACTCCGGCCATTTCAGAAGACGTTGTGGCTTCTGCTACTGTCACTAGCTAGCCTCACTAGATGCTCTGCATCCAGTGAGTACACTAGCAATCCACCCGCATGCATGTCATTTTCTTCTAGGTGTACGTGACCCCTACCAGACCCGACCAACCACGTTTCACTAAAACAAGAAAATATCGCAAACCAAGAATTTGTTTGACACGCGGTTTGTGGAGTGAGAACCGTCACTACATGGTGGTTATTTTGATATACTCTTATTGGTTTTTGGATAATGTTGGAGTATGGCTGGGTTGGATTGATCTCGAATCCAACTAGGCCCTCGGTAATAAAATTCTTATAATGTAAAAAATGGGCATCCTATTGAGGTTTCTCCTATTGTGTTGGCTCCCTTATTACATGGAGGTTCTTCGGGTTACAACTTCATGGGACATCGTGGAAGTTTAATTATGACCAATTTCTTGAGAATTTAATTTTCCAATAATCAATATTACAATCTGTGAGAATCATGTGGCTGGTTTTGATGTGATGAAGCACCTAGAGTTCCTTTGTGGGTCAGTAGTTAAGAACCCTTTGTAGGTCAACACATAGCGAGCCTCTATGGGCTAGTATTTTGAGATCCTCTTTGGGTCAGCACCTAACAACCATCTGTGGGTCGGCACTTAAAGACCCTCCATGGGTCAGAAACTAACGATCCTCTATGGGTCACCACCTAGCGATCCTCTGTGGGTCATAACATAGCAATCCTCTATTGGTCAGCACCTAAAAATCCTATTTGGATCAACACCTAGTAATCTTATGTGGTTTAGAATGTAGTGACCATGTACAGTCTTTCAACAAAAGACTCATGAAAGAATAAGATGATATAGATATATGACTAATTATCATTATTCAAGTTATTTATGTTGTATAACTAGTTTGAGATGAACCTTTTACTTTTTACATTTTCATTGAGATCATGGTTTGTTTATTTTCTTTGTGGAACTATGAGAAACCTTCTAGGGGTCTCGGGCTCCCAACTGAGTATTGTTATACTCACCCCTGCACTGGCTTCGATCTAACCTAGTTGTTTCTTGTGCAGATGATGGTCAACTTTACTGAGACCTACTGAGAGTCAACGATCCATGGCTAGATGGTTCACATAGGTTATTGACAGATGGGTTGAATGTCTGTGATGATAGATGACGAGTTGTACCTACCCATTAGGTAGGATCCTTGGTGGACAGCCTATAGAGCATATTTTCCAATTTTTTTATTTAATTTCATTCTAGTTGGGCTTGTATACTAGCACCTTTACTTTATGTACTTACTTTTACTCTCAGTGGTGGTTTTTAGCAGTGGTTATACATTACTTCTACCATCATGTTTTACTTTTATAAAGTGTACCACGTCTCTGTGTTTATAGGTTTGAAGGCAATGAATTTACATTTTGGTTTTCTAATTACCGATGCTAGTCACTAGCCTTCGGCCTATGGAAGGTGGGATTGGGGTAGTCATACAATGGGTCCTGGGGGACGGGTCATGAAAAAGTTGTATCAAAGGGTCATCTGTTCTACCCGAAGGAATATGAGTCTATATTTTTCAGTGGGGGAAATAATTATTAGTGTCTTGAGTTAGGATTTCAATCTTGGGTGACTATTTTTTTGTGCGACGACCGATGTATCCATACACCATGACCCTAAATTCTGTTTTCCAACTCGTTACACAAAAACACTAGTTTCATGTGATTTAAAAATGTTTTTTTATTGATCTCTTTTGAGTCATCTCACCAGGTATGACATTTTGATCATGTTTTACCTTGATTATCTTTCAAGATGGCTCCACATATATAGAAAGGTATGATTAGAATAAGTTACCATGAGGATGGTCTATAGAGTGATGAGGTTTCAGTACAAGGATTGCTGCTTGAGATGGTACCATTGGGCAGTGCCCTAGAAATACGCCTACCCATTGGCTGGAAGTTAATTATGGCATAATTGGTAGAGGACACAAGTAGTTTTAGTGCCTTACAAATGTTTCAGTGATAGATAACCATCAGGTTCCATGGAGAGCCTGACTCATAGGTGGAAAAGGATTTTCTTGAGCTGGTGACTGAGATTCTATCTAGATAGGGATACATGCGATCAGATAGTGGTCCTAGAAGTTAACTTTTTATGTATCTCAGTAGGGTGACGATATGGGTAATATTACCACTATCTTATTATGAGGTGACTTTTCCGTTGATAGATCATAATCACCATTCTTTAATAATGGGTCAATTTCCATAAAAATCTAAGGGGTATCTGTTCCCAAGAGCTTATACTACACTAGAAGGTCTCCATGTTTGTAGCTGAGTTTTCATTGAGGCATATTGACCATTCCAGATACTCAATGAATATTATACGACATGTGCTTAAAATCTTGGAACTTCGAGCGAGATGTGTTTTGGGACATCCGAGCCATGACTATTCCATTGTGCATTACTGGTTATGTTAGGGTTCTAGATAGAACCTTTATGGTTGAAAATTATTTGGCTGATCAGATATAACAAGTGAATGTTAGCTGTGGGAAATTTGGAAACCATCGTTAGTCACATAGAATTAGATGTGTAAAATATTTTAGGAAGAGGAAGTGAGAGGGACAAATAAATTTGTTGGTAAGCATACATGGAAGGGAATCTAGGAGAAAATCCAGAGGTGGTATACATCTAGACATGTTACAATCACCACCCCAATGTAGTTCCCACATATCTCAGGGAGCTGTAGGGCATGAGAAGGGAGTAGCAACATGTGGTCAAGGAGTGTGACCCAAGGGCTCCATGAATGATTCAATGTTTGGTCCATGTCTACTACTAGATTCCATATTAATATACATAAATAATAATCATTTATTCACATAAAAAATATTTTTAAATGCCTAGAGTTTCTAGTATAACTTTTTACATGACCCTTATGTACATGGATACCTATTGGAGGAGACTCGATAATCACACTTATGCCAATAGTGTGATCTGGCCCTTGAGGTGGGCGTTTAAATTGGACATCTTTATGGAATCATCGAGGCCTTATAATGCTAGATTGGGTATGGACTAGTCATCTATAGTTCATGATCAGGTTGACATTTTAGGTAAAAAGGATGTGGTATATCTATAGTGTTGGATTGCAGTTTTCCTTATTCAGAGAAAAAGGAATCTCAGGCTGTATGGTATAAAATCATGCATAGGAGGGTGTAGTCGATAAATCTTGAGTCGGACATCCTTACACTCATGGAAGAAGGTGTTTTGAGTTTTCAGTTCCCCAGAGATGTGGTAGTGTGGGGGAACATCCATTCAAAAAAAATTTACATGATTACCTCCCTGCATTGAGAGATACTTATGCATTGGCTTATACCCAAGGAAAACACTAATATCTACAGGTGCATATGAGATGGATACCGCAAAGCATTGGGAGATGAGAGTATAGTTGGGGGACTTGAAAAATACGGGATTAGTAAGACCAAGTGTTAGAGGTTATGTGTGGATTACTATCATGTAAACCAAGTGACGTTGGAGAATGTGTAACCATTACGAATGGGTCGATGGGAACATCAATCGGTTAAAAGGGGTAGCCTTTTTCATGGATGGAATATAGAATATAGGATTTTTTTAGTCGAGATAGTGGAAATGGATGGAGTTCCTCCAGGACTATGTCTTTGAGATAGTCTATACTCTTGAGAATAGGAACGTGGTGGCAGACACACTCAGCATGGGGTATGGATTATCATTGCTGAGTGAGGTGACAAAGTAGCTAGCGATATTGTAGTAATCCATTGAGGATAGTGCTGGAGCATCTTAGCGCATGTATATGATAGTCACTACCCCACTCCTTCAGCGTGTCACAGAGGAACAACATGGGGAATTTTACTGTGAGACTTGACATTCTCTAATATCCTTAGGACATTATCATAATAGATTCTTGATTTCTAGGGAGAACATCATCCTTCTAATTGGACACACCATATTACTAGTGAGTTTTCTATATGAGGTGTTGAAGGGGTTTCATACATCCCCTTTGGTGGTACATCCTGTTTTGAAAAATATTTATCAGGACCTCCAAGATTAGTACTAGTGGCCGTGGACAATGAAAGCAGTGGTAGAGTCTGTTTCATGATGTCTCACTTATTAGAAAGTAAGATCTGAGCATCATGTTCTAGTATGCTTGAACATATATTTTACCCCCATAAATATGTTCAGATGGATCATACCATACATACCTTGGATGACATTCTTTATGCTCGTTCCATAAACATTGGTCATTTTTGGAAACACCACCTACCACTAGTAGAGTTTGTGTACAACAATAATTTTTACTTCACTATTGGCATGAAACCATTTGAGGCCAAGTACAGGAGTCTATGAAGATCGCCTCAATGTTGGACATACCCAGGGGAGTTAGTACTCATGGGTCTAGAGTTGGTATGGGCTACCACTAGGAAGATGTGAATCATCCTGAAGCAGATTAGGGCTGCACAAAGAAGGTGTAAGTATTATAATGACAGAAGAAAGATACACATGGAGTTTGAGTAGAGAGACCATGTTTTGCATTGGGTCTCACTCTAATAGGGATTTCTGAGATTTGGATGGAGATAAAATCTATCTCCAAGGTTCATTATAAATTCATATTTTATAAGTGGAGTTAGCAAGGTGGCATACTTCCTAGGTCTTCACCCACATATTCACTGGGAAAACATTTTTTTTACATGACATAGCTGAGGAGGTACATGCATGATTCATTTCATATCATCGACTATGGGGAGGTTGTCATTGATGATTGGGTGATGTTTGTGGAGTTCCTGGTGGAGAAAGTGCATCGACGATAACATGTATTTCATGGATGTCAGTTCTTCTACAATGTGTTTGTTTGCAGTATGAGAATCTCTAGGTGAGAATGAGGGACCAGGAGGCTCATAATCATGCACATTACCCCCAGTTGTTTGATTTTTCTTTTTTTGGATTTCAGGAATGTAAAGATCTATGGTAGAGAGAATTTAATTTCCTGAAATTTTCGTATGATATTTTTATATATGGAATTATTTTCAGACAAAAAAATTGATGGTATGTGATTCTAAGGCCCAGAGTGCCTAGAATGAATCATTAAAAAATGTTAAGATTTAAATAGTGTGAGTGAGTAGCCTTCCAGAAAATGTGGAATAACTCTTAAATGGGTTCCCGAATAAGAAATTTGAGGGCATTGTAGCATTCAGAATGACATATTCACCCTAGGTGTGACTTAATTATAGTCGTTGCATGCCTCTAGTGAGAAAACACGAGAACTTCATAGCTGTATATAAAAAAGATGAATAAAATTATTTTATTTTTTGAATGATTATATTTTACGAACAGTGACTCAGATTAAAAATATGAGACCAACATCAAACTCGTGAGTGTATTCTTTCCTTAGGAAGATTGTAACCTTGGCCGAAACAAGACAAGACTGGATGTTAGTTTTTGTAAATTTACAAAACAATTAATAAAAAATTATTTTTTTGTTAAATACATTAACATATATATGGTAACTCGGATGTAAAATCCTATAGTACTGTTGCGTTCGTGGGGTGTGTTTCACTTAGGTTAATCATAACCGTGATTAGCGTGGGTCGAGGGTGATTGTAAACTATTTTTGAACTTTTTTAAATGTACGTTCAATAATAGTGAGAGCGGGGATTTCAATCTTTTGAACTGATGCTCAGATTACAAATATAAGAGACCATTGAAATTGCAGTGTTAGGATTCACTTAGGTGAACATTAAGATTGACCTCCAAGGGCGGGATGAAAAAGATAATTTTTATACTTTATAGAAAAATAATAAAATATCTAAATATGTTATTTTATAATTTCTCCAAAAATTGAGTAGCAGTTGGCAAGACTACAGTGTAACATTAGGAATTGAATATGATAAATTTTATCACATAACCCTGGGTTTCATAAAAATTATGCTCATAAGATTAATGGATTATTAATTACAGTTAATTAAATAACCACATTAATGAACTCTATGTGGGTGGTTCCTTTTATTATATTTAAACAATCATTTGGCATGGGTTTTGGGAACCTATGAGAAGAACTTCTTCTGAATTGCTAGAGAAGAAACCCTCCTATGATGAACATTGTTTTGATCAACTTTTATTTTAGTATTTAAACTGAATATCGACGGGAAATGGAGCATGACAATGAATGTGGAACTTTTACGAACATGAATATTCTCCTTCAACTGTAACAACATTTCTAGGTAGGGGTTAATGTGATTTGATGATCCCTCTCTTTCTATTCTTGGATTGAATAATGAATGTGAAACAACAAACAAATGGGTTGATCTGCATCTCATCTATTCATATGGGTGTTTACTGTGATGTCTTAAATTGGCGAGTGTTCTTTCTTTTGGATTATTGATATCACACCATGTTAGAACACTAACACATAGGGTGTGGTCCAATCTAAACATGGTCTGGACCTCCCTCCGTTTTCGTTTTTTCAGTGTTTCTTGTACACGACCAGGAAATATAGTGGAATGGTGTTTTTTAGGGATTCATAGTGAAGGTGGAAACTAGAGAGGCCTATAAACATAGAAAAAATGAAAAATGGACCACTTGAGCATCTCTAGTGGAAGGCAAAGGAAAACTCCATCGTGATACCACCGATACGGTAGCTCTGGCTGCCTGTGGGGCCGGCGGAGCTGGCTGCGTGGAGTATTGTTTCCCACAGGCACCATGGCTGTAGGAGCCGTAGAAATCCGGGTTGCAGCGGTGGAAGGGTGTAGCGCTGACGCGCCATGTAGAGAGGGAGGATAGGCTTGCTCGAGCCGCTCAGCTGGACAAAAGAGCCAGCTAATATGGCTGCTTCGGAAGAGGGGGTGGTGCCCGCATGTGGGATATTTTATTCAAGGTGGGATAGCCTACTCAATACACTTTCAATGAGGATGTCCTTTTTTAATACTCCTCTTGGGTTTTGGATAATGTTGGAGTATTGGTGGGCTGGATCGACCTCAAATCCAACTAGGCCCTTGGTATAAAAATTTCTATAACATATAGACCGTGAGACCGATTATTGTGGCATCTATTGCATTAAAACCCTTACTACATTGTGTTTATTCAGGTTACATATTCATGAGACTTTGTGGTGGCTGAGGTGTGATTGGTGGCTTAACGGGAAGATCCTCTCAGAATCAAGCATGCTAAGTGTGGAAATCCTATGGTCGACTGTGACGTGATGAAACACATATTGAACGTCTTTGGTTCAGCAGTTAGCAACCCCCACAGGCCAATACGTAGAGATATTATGTGGTTAAAAAGTCTGTGATCCTCTATGGTTTAGTACCTAGGGATCCTATGTGCGTCTGCACCTAGAGATCGTCTGGGGTTAACACTTAGCTATCCTCCGTGGGTCAGCATCTAGCGATCCTATGTGGGTCAAAACCTAGAGATACTCTATGTGTCCACACCTAGCGTCCTTGTGTAGTCTTGAAACAAAAGCCTCTCGACAGAATAAGATGATATATATTTATAACTAATTATCTTTATTTCGTTTCTTTATATTGTATACCTAGTTTTAGATGAGTATTTTACTTTGTGCTTTTTTATTTTGATCATGATTTTTTGTTTTTCTTTGTAGAATTTTGAGGGACCTTTGGGGGTCTTGGGGTCCCTAATGAGTATTGTTATACTATCCCTTGAATAGGTTTCGACCACACCATGTTTTTTTCTTCTAAAAAGGTCAGACAGCTTGACTAAGACTCAGGGATCTGGGGATAGATGGTATTCATAGGTAATTTATAGATGGAGTGAGCGGCAGAGACAACAGATAACGAGCTGTACCTACCCATCAAGAAGGATCCTTGGTGGAAGACCTCTAGAGAATATTTTTTTTACATTTTTTTACTTTCGTTCTAGTTGGGATTGTATACTTCCCATTTACATTCATTACTTAATTTTAATATATGTTGTGGGTTTTATTAGTGGTTATACTTTACCTTTTCTATCATGTTTTACTTGTATGTAGTGTGTCATTACTGTTTGTGTATGGTTTTAAAGGAAGTTCCATACCTTTTTGAGTTTTTCCTTTCCTGTTCTAGTCACCAGCCCCTATCCTATGGAAGGAGGGCTTGGGGTAGTCACAGAACGAACCCAGGGGGACAAGTCGTGATAGAGTTGGTCAAAAGAGTATTTTATTATAATTCAGATCAATTATAATATTTCTCAAAGCATTATTACTACCTAGTTAAAAATATGAATATTATGTTAACATTAAAAATCATTACTGAAAAATATAATTATATAAAGTGTAGTTAAGATAATTTATCAAGTTATATGTTTTTATTGTTTAAATAAAAGTAGTTTTATTCTTTATAATGAAAGAATGAATAAAATAACATGGAGGAATAGAACAAGGGGTTCAGTATCAAGATAGACCTAATGACTCACTTATGGAAATCATATAATACCATATTTATAATATAAATATAATATGATCCAAAACACGAATCAGGTTTATCGGTAAAATCTAGTATGTTTTTTCACACCACGCAATGACCTCTTCCAAAAAAATTGTAGGAATAAAAAACAAGCCTCCCAATGACCCTTTCCACAAACACCATGCAAATAAAAATTAAATTAGAGACAAGATAATATCATTTGTTCTATAGTTATGGTTCTTGAAAAAATTCATGGTGATAAGAAAGAAGAAAAATATACCTAAAAATTTAATGGGAAAAAATACAATTATCAACAAGTAAGATATGGAATATTTAGTGATTCTTAGTTTGAGGTTCTCATATTTTGGAGTTTCATTGTATGTGTCTTGAATAGGATATTTAACCATTATTTTTAGACATTGTCAAATGATGAATCATAATGAAATATGTGTTATGACAATATGAATGAATTAGAATGTTCCATACACACCATTAATTCATATTTTAGTACAAGAATGAATTAATTATGTAATTAATCAAAAAAAATATTCATTAGGTAGCTCAATTGAATATACATTTCCTCACAACCAGCATGAACATGTATTTCCAAATAGAGAAGTTTCCTTTCTTAATAAACAACACTGCATGATGGAGAGTCCTTTGGAATAAAAATCATCATGATTTATAGCATTCAAATACTATGATCTGAAAAAGTCTATAATGATTCATCTAGATAGTTTAGAATATAATCATAATGTAAATATAGGTAGTAATATCATTAATATCATTATTGGTATCATTTAATTCAATTGTACTCTAATAGAAACTATGACATAAACAGATAGTGAATCATGTATACTAGTGATTTAAGAAAATGGTGAGTTGACTGTAAATTATTATTTTTATTAAGAACAACACTTTTACGGGGAAAGTGAGAAACCAAAGGGTCTGACAATACATCCAAACATCCCCGAAAAAAAGAAAAAAACAGGATACCTCATTCAAGAAACAACATCAACCACCATCCCCGTGAAGGACACTCGGGGATCCCATGCAAGCATGGTCCCTCCCGATGTTAACATCCCTCCAAAACAGCCATGTCCCAAATGGACCACAAAGATGATGACAGAGAAACCTAGCCCAACGACAAAATCCTACGACGAACCAATAAAACACACAAACCGCAGACAATGGAAAAACCACTAAACACTTGACTGCAACAGGAGAAACAAACCCAATTATTCCGGAGGTGAAGCCTCATAAGAAAATGAAAAATTTCCAAAGCATAATCTGAGCCTGTTAGTGATTTCTTCTCTATACAGATTCCAATTCATTAACCATAACTTAGCATCAGGGTGTTCTCCAATGATTTCTTCAAATCGATCCACCATTTTGTTCCATGTTCGGATATATTCTACTTTGCTGATTTCTCGATTGTTGAAGCCTCTCATTAGGATCCAATCCTGTTTGTCAATCCACCTGGCCTGCTCGCTGTTGACCTCCACTTTGATAGGTCTTCCCATAATATCGTCCTCTTCCCGAGGGATGTTGACATAGAGAAATTCCTCTACCATATCCTCTTCAGAGCAGATGATAGGTTCATTTATGCTCTTTCCCATTTTAGAACCGCTTCCCATTCCATTATTGTTCACCATGGCCAAAACCTGGGGGTCCTCCTATATGACAACCCTGGCAGATAATTTTTCCTTCTCACCTAGCTTACATTTTTTACCTGACCGTGTTTCCATTGGCTTTGGTAAAAATGTGTAGTCCTTGCGTTCTCTCCCTTTATTCTTCTTAGGTAACTTCCCCTCCTCCTGGACCTTTTCAACTCCAAAACCACCCTCAGACTGCACATCCCCTTCAACCTGGGCATACTCAATAGTGTCCAACAGTCAAAGGAGTTGAATGTCTCAATACCATCCTGTGTCCAGCACTTCCCTGTTGGTGTCTTGGTGCCTCCTGAAGAAGCAGCACCATTATCATTTCTAGGTGACCTAACTGCCTCCTCATAAGGACCAGAACCAGGAGCCAAGATAATTCCCTCCTGCGTTTCCACATTAACCCTTTAAATCTTAGAATGGGTACCATTTCAACCATACTAAATGGTGACTCATTCTAGACGGTAGGTCATGAACGAGGGTCTGTAATGTAGGAGATGACTCTTTTATAGTTGTCACTCTATTTTGGTGGTGACTCGGGTTCAATGGTGATTTAATTTTGATAATGACTCATTTTCAATGGTTCATCATTTTTTGTTGCAGGCCTTTACAACACCTACCCAAAATTTCATTAGATTTCCTTATAATTTAAATTACTAACATAAAATAACAAAACCATTAAAAACATAATAAATATGATTTATTGATCATTAAAAATAGATAAAACCAATTATATTTATTTAGTACAAGGTTTTTCATGATATTAATATAATAGGGGACTTATATAAGTGACATAAATGATGATTTGGTGAATATGGTGTATGTCTCAAAGATGTAAAAGTGAGATAAGGAACCCTTACATTAAGACTCAAATTACTTCATACACATTTAGAAAAATTGTATAAAAATATTAGATTATTATAAAACATTCATTGAACAATAATTATATATGATGAAAAATGTATTATTTTTTTATCTCCTTTTATAACAATTTTTTTAATAATTAATTGTTAAATTTATATTTTGGGATAATTACAACATCGTTTTCCATACATGTTATTGTTTTGTATTTTTAGTCATCTTACATTGATCATGGTTCCATTATAACAGGAATTTTGACTATGATATAGATATAATATATATTCATTTTTCATGCATTTATAGTAATTCTTAAACACTAAAGATATAAAATTAAATACATGAAAGGGTACATTATACGTACGAATGATGGTTATTACCATTTTCCCAGCTGATTGAAAAAATCAAAGGTAAATAAAATATTAACAATCTAGAAACATTTTAATTTATTATATATAACATATAATTATTAAATTAACCTTAATTACCTTCCATTAAATGTGTTATTTAAAATTGGATAACATCACTTCATGAGGTTGTCATCTATCGTGCACATAAACTAATTTTTCAATTTATCTATGCAATAGAACGTATAAAGGTATATGTTGTATCATAATTAAAGAATTATATATATTTTAAATATATAATATATGTTAATTTTTTATATCTTTATTACCATTAAATTAAAATAAAAATTGAAGATACATCACATCGGTTCATGAGGAAGTAAAACTTCATACAAAAGATGGGTGTTATTGTATTCCAACGAGAGTGGAGGAAAGAAGATAGATTTTTATTATAAATATATAGTTATAATTATATCATTAATTTAATATATAATATTAAAGAAATAATTTTATCCATTCATGATAGTTGGTGATGGATAATGAAATACATCGATTCACGAGGTGCTAGACTTCATTTCACACGAATGATGATTGAATATCTACTTTCATTGAATATGAGAAGTATATTGGTTATGAATTTTACATAATAACATATTATTATATTTAATATAATATTATAATGATATTAAAAAATTTAATAATAATTGGATGATGTGGAGGAATAAATAAAATTAAACAATTGGTTAGGGATATTAAATATTCATTAGACAACTTCTTTTTGATTTCACCAAAAGGATTCCATGGTTGGTTTCATGGAAATGATAAGTCATAAATGTTAAGAGTATGGTTCTAGTAATGTAAATTGATTATTTATTTTTTGAACCAATTTTTTTTGGACAAGTGAATAAGAGAGGATAAGGGGTGGCCTTTTAAAAGTGAGGTGTGTGGAATACATATAATTATGGAAATAAAAATGTTATACAAAAGTTTTAACATTAATTAATATTCAAAAATTGTAAATTATAGAACCTATATGTAACAAGGTATAAATATTTCAATAAATTATTTTTTGGAAATTTTTTGTCTTATTATATCCCTAACCATTTTTTAATCCATGGAAAACCCAATTTTTCCTTAAAAATGAAAATCACATTATTCTATTTTTATTATTAATTATAGTAAAAAAATATTTGAGATTATTATATAAAATATATTATAATGGTTTCATATAAAGAATAAATTTCTCTAAATTCAACTGAGATTAATGTATGAATGCAATTTGAAATTAACCTCGTAGAAGCAATGAGAATGAATGTTTTCAAAGTGAAATGATATATTAGAGTAAAATTTTTTAATAATTAAATGGAAATATTAATTAAATATAATGACCTAAATTATATTAATAGATATAAAATAGAACAATTTCACTTTAAAAAACATATTAATTTTTTTAATCTTTTTAAAAATGTCATTTGATAAACAAATAGTATTTTTTTCTATATATTGAAAAATTAAAGTTTTTAAAAATTTATAAGAAAATTACCCTAAGATAATTTTTACATAAATTTATTATTTTGATTTAATTTTTTAAAATTATTTTTAAAAATTTCAATGAAATAAATTTTCATATATGGTTTCAGAAGGTGAAAAAATGTTTTTTAGAAACATCCCATTGTTTAGTGTAATTTTTTATTTTTTTATCTCTTTTCTAAAAAATACATAAGATTAATTTAGTAAATTTAATTGAAAATATGTTATATATATTTCAATAAAATAATACACCAAAAGTAAATTATAAAATATATTGAGGTGAAATCCATTTTTAAGAATATTGTTTTCAGAAAAATATTTCTATTTTTAATTTTTTTTTCATTTATAATTAATTGGACTGTAATGAATTCATTTTTATGAATTTTTAAAAAATATATTTTATTAATTTTGATAATACTAATCAAATCCTATATCCAATGGATAGAAGATAAAAACCATTTTAAATAATAATAATACAATTATATGTTGTCTTATGTTAATAATCGATGTTATGTGTAACATAATCAATTAAAGAAAACTAATTTTTTTTAATAATATATTTCAGAAAGATATATATCAAATTATTACATTATATTTTCAAAGTTAGAATAATTTTAAATACAAAATGAACCCTCTAACAACCATGATTTGGATAAATTGAATAAAAAACTATAAATCAAAGGAAAATAAAATCAAATGTGGTAAAACATGAATTTCATTTCCCTTCCCCATCAAGTTAAAATAATCAATTAATTATCATAATGTGATAATCACTTTACCTTTCTAGGATAATCTATTTATTATCTAATATAACCCATTATGTTATAATTATAAAAATATTTTATACTCATGGGAAAATATCATCTAGGAAAACACATACATGAAACATTAAGAAATCATATAAAATATAACAGAGTTTACCATTCACATTAATTTTATCAATATTTTTATATTATATTCATTTGGTTATAACCTACTATAATTCTAATGGATAAAAAGTCATAATCCCTATTTCATGATACAACTTGAAGAATGATGAAGGATCACCGACTTTGTGGTACTAAAAGACTCATTCTACACACAAAGTATTGAGGTGTGAGAAGAATTTTCCAATGAATATAACATTACAGATAAGCATTAGAGAATTTTACAAAGACTTCATGAAAATTTAATGTTAGTGTATATGGTCCCCAAAAATAATGAGAAATAAGAAGAAACCCACACAAGTATAAGAAACTAATTTTTAGAGTTCATATATAAGAACCCCCAGATACTTCATAAAATATATATTTTTAACTCACCATTTTTTTTAATTAAAATAATATCGTAATTATGATACATTTTAAATAGATAAAAATAACAGATATTATTTACAGAGTCAAAAAAAACATTCATTCTGGGATTTGAAATCATTGGATACATGTTTGAAGTAATTATCAAAAGGAGTATGTTTTAATAATTTTTCACTACTAATACACAACTAATATTTACGATGAATGGGTAATATGGTTTAACTATAACACATATTAATAATCTAAAAGGTTTCTAAGAAAAATTATATAATCTTTACATGGAGTTTATAAAAATTGAATGTCCCTTACATGATCTTCAGGTGGACCCTTATTTGAATACCCTTACATAACATCTCTCTTAAAAAAATACTCGTAAAACCCATTTGGATTTCATGGTTACCCTCACATGAGTATTTTCATGCCTTATCATGGTATTTATGATCATTTGTTTACCCATATGTGATAATAAAAGTAATATTACAGAGTCATGAACTACTATTATTTGAAAAAAAACTAGGGAAACTATTATGTAAATAAGGGTTAAAATTACAAAACTAAAGGAAAATAAATCTTACAAAATTCAACATGTCTATTCTTCTAAATCTAGACATCCATAATTTTTTACCATAACATCATCTATTGAACATTAATGATAAAATTTTGAAAACTATGAGATACTCTTACATAATCAATTTTAACCACACATAGTGGTGAACTACCCATACATAACCCTTACAAAAGGGATGTTACCCTTATGTATTTTATGGAAAGGCATGATTAACTATTACAAATCAATTAAAAACATTCATTAAACTTACTAAAAACCAATTTTATTTGTAAAGGTAAATATTTCATTGAAAATATTAAAATATATATAAAATAAACATTTTAATTTTCATTAAAATGGTTTTTTATTAGTTTTAGAATCCGAAAAACATTGATAAAACAATATAATAACTCTAAAACATCAATTTTAATTTGAAAATAAAATTTTAAAACATTTATATTATATCAATAAATTGCAAAACACTTTTAAATCATGTTTATTTATTATCAAATCAATATAAAACAACATAAAAAATATAAGATATTTCTCCCAAATAACCAGACAAAAAAAATAGAAATGGACATATAAAAATATTATATTTCAACAAACACCTATTAAAATATTAAAATCCTAATGAAATAAAACAAAATAGGATGAAAAATTGGAAATGAAGATAATAAAACCACCCCATGAGATATCTCTCATGATTACGATGATATTTGAAAAACAAAAAAACTCTAAAGACCAACTCATATGGAACAGATATCTAAAAAAGAATAAATAAACACATATACAAATATGAAAAAAATAAATCCATCATTATATTAAAAAAGATCAAACATTGGAACACATCATGAAATGCAAACTTTATATTATATTAAAAAAAATTCATAGAGATTCATATTGGCGAGAACATTACTATATATTTCAATTCACAAATTTTATCAAGAATTATATTATGTAATGATTTATACATTATTATCGTTTTTGTGGTGCCAAAAAATCTAAATTCATAAAAATAGAAACATATATTTCTTAACATTTCATAAAAAATGTAGATTATCATGTTTTCATAAAAAATTATTAACAATCATAGATATTATATTTAAAAACGTAAATTATATCTTATTGGTCATGGGGGTTAAAAAACAATTTTCATTAGAATAATAATTTCTAAGAAAATAGGAAACAAATGAATATTGAATCATGTTATGTTCAAAAACATGTTAATAAAACCATTTCACTAGGTAATAGATATTTAAAAAAAATATGATAGTTTAAAAAACCAATAACAATGAAATACTTATTGTACCTTTTTATAACAATCATTTACTCAAAAAAATAATTGTGAAAACACTTTAAAATCATTTATCTAAAAGAGTTTTTAGATTAATTATAATTTTAAAAAATAATTATTATATTTATTTAAGAATATATAATTCAACCAAATATATATTTCCATGATGGTGAAACTAAATTGTATTAGATATTTTGAATGTAACATTAAAGGATTTCATACTCAATGTAAATTTTTTATTTAAAAAATATTATTTACATTTTAATAAATAAGATAACAATAAGATTGACTAATTGAATTCACTATACATCACTGGATTTAATTCACCAATAAAATATTTCATTTATAACCCTAAAATTATTAATATCAAGAAAAATTGATGCTTAGATGAAACATAAAACATTACCATCATGATATATAACCCTTCATATTTAACACAATTCCAAAATTATATAGTTAAGAAACATTATTTAAAACCAATTTTTATCAACTAACACATCTCTACCATTACCTAAATTTATGTTAATATCATAGCCAAATATCAAAATTAATTAACCTAATTTAGCATATGAAATTAACTAAACAGTATAATGAAATGAAAAAAAATTTATCTAGGATGAAAATACATCCATGATTGTTATGAAAACAATTATTTATTAGGAGAAAACCTATGAGAAATTTGGGTTCAACGTTCCATTTCAATTTTATATATGTTTATTCAATAATATTCAATATTTTTACATAATTCATCCCAAAAATAAATTCACTTATATCAGTATGACTAGAGATACCCCATGTACAAAAATAATTAACATTTTCATTGAATATAAAGATAATATCAGAATTTGGTGGCACTTACTCACATAAAGACCAGTAAAATGGGTTTTATAATAATTATTGATTAAGAATGGGGTTTCCCTTTATCATATTAATGATTCAATAAAATATGTAAATAATATTTGATATATAACTTACAAGTATGTATTCACAGTATTCCATATACATTGTCTACACATATGTATTTATCATGAAAGATTTAGGTTTTCAAAACCACAGCATTGGGAAATCCCAACTTCAAACCATTAAATCAGTCTCAGTGTTGTCCACAACACCACTAGACCTGATTACATGTGTGGAATGAAACATAAACATCATTGTCACAATCAAAACATCATGGCACCACCATAGCCTCAGTCTTCACCACCTATATCATTACTATAATTAGAACTTCTTTCCACCATTATAGACTTAGGTATACCCACCAACATCTCATCAACCAGTAGACATATCGGGATCAAAAAATTTCAAATAGTTACTATCTGATACAGAGAGTAAATAAAATATAGAAATTCATATTCAAAATCATATTTTTTAACCCAAAAAAATGCATTCATGATTCAAAATAAAATTGTCTCACTCAGCCGTAATCATTTACCCCTATAAAACAACTTGGTATATTGCTATCTTGGATTAACCATTGAAATTATTAAATTTCACAACAATAGTTAGACAAATGAATCTACTATGAAAATCTATAAGTAACATAATTACTCTCTCATGCATTATATGCATTTAAAAAATCTCCAAGGAAGAATACCCACATTAACATTCTTATTCATTATTTCCAACATCGAGTATGTTTATCCATACATTAATTACGATATTAAAATTACCAGTTTTATGGGATTGACATAAATTTTTGGATTCTTAGAAAATATATTAATAAAACCAAATTAAAATATAAAACATGTTCGTGTCAAGGTTAAATGTTCTATGTATAAATAAATGACATATCAAAGATATCAATGTTTTTCGTCAGTATGAAACATAATGGGTACATTTATTGGGATTCATTCCAGAGAAAAATCATCTATAAAATAATTTAATACACCATCATATAATTCATATAATTTTTATTTCAAGTAATATCAACACATTAAAGAAACAGTAAACAATAAAACCACAATAAATAATCAAAATTTCCACTCCTTCTCTAGTAAAATATCAATTATTGTATTTAAATATTTCTATCATGTATCCACCATAAATAAAAATATTACCATGTGTTATCTTATGCATCATATTTAACAAACCATAACAAAAACTTCAATTTTCATATTCCTATTGTGGAAACAAAACTCTCACATCATTTGAAAATATATACATGATGGGAAATTCTAATCAGTCGATGTACCTCATTACTTATAAAACAAGAGTTTAGGATTCTTAAAATAAAAGTTTCTCTTAGTTCAAAAAAATTAAACTACACATGTTTTATTACAATGTGTCATCATTATCATTTTTAACTAAAAGTTATTAATTTTTTTTTATTATGGATAAAAATGTGTTTATAAACTGAAATAAGGATAACATGAATTGACATTCATATTTGAATACAACATTCTTGAAAAATAACATGATTTTATATCTTAAATTGAACATATTAATCATTATACATGATCAAGACTCATAAACTATAATTTTCATTATTAATAAAATTTTTAAACATTACAAATACCCTCATAAAATCAAATGATGAATTAGCTTGCAATTAAAAGTTATATCATCACAAAAAATTCGTATCAATATAAAAAAGTAATAAGGTCAATTATTCTAAAAATGTAGGATCTCAATAGTTAACCCAAAATAAAAAATATTATTTTCCTAGAATTTTAAAACATAAATCATAATCCAAACATATAATAAATTTACCTTAAACAATTAAAAAATGAAAACATTAACATTAAAGAAATTTAATACTTCTAAAAAGGAAGGGAATGATATAGTTTTCAAAGCTTATAAATAAAAATATGAATATACCAAGACCATGATAGTCATTTTTCATTATTTTGAAAATATAAATTAAAAAATCCATGTTTTTCAAAAATACAATATCATGTTCTTATGATAAATTTAAAATAGTAAACAATTCAAGGAATATTACTTCTAAATGAAACCATAGTACTCAAAAAACATTGTTTTTAACACATTCATTTTTGTTAAATTTTTTGAAATAAACTCAAGATGACATGGTTCTCAATGTTTTTCAAAATTAAATATTTAGACATAATAATATTATTTAATAATACCTCTCTAAAAATATTAACTATTACGAAAAAATGTTCTCTGGTTATGTATTTTAGTAATTGAATTAAAAATAATCCCCAAAGAATCACTATATAATTGTAATGGAAACAACACATTGAAGACAAAAGTAGTTTTGAAATAATAGTTTAAAATAGTTAATCATTATTTACCCCATTCCTTTAGGGTTAAATAATTTATTTTTCAAATAATAATTGATCATTCAAAACTACAATAGGAGCATAGTTAGAAAAAATACATAAAATTTTATGATTTATTAATTTATATTCCATAACATTTTACACCACCTTTTCAATCATAAGAGAAATTATTCATGATGAATGGACCACTATGAGGTCAATAACATGCATGTAGTTCAATCTCCATGTGTTATTTTCTAGGTTCATATTCTTTACATCAGACTATAGGGACCCCTAAAATCATTTCTCTAGCTAGACTCCCTAGTATATGTCACACACTACAGTTTACTAGAATTATTTTCCCACTAACCCATGAAATCATCAAAATTCATAATTCAAAAATTGATCTTATATCTCAACATAAACCTATGAAACCAATTTCGTCCGGAATACCTTCCTCTAAAGTTACCTCTCTTGGTATGGCAGTGGAAAAAAAAGATATAATAACCCCTTGAATCATAGCTCCAGTAAGAATGGATTTGAAACTAGCCCTAAGTGTATGAAAATTCACACATTAGGGATGCAATACTCTTGATAGAAAAAATATAGGATAAATATATATAATATAAACCACTAAAAAACACCATAATATATGAAAGGTAAAATAAACAATATAAAATATTCTTGTAAATTTATATAAATTTAGTGAATGTACCTAAAAAATATATGCATGACTATATTGAGGTAGAAACTCAACAACAACACCATTAAAGAAGTCAATAATATATATCCTAGTACCTAATGTCTTATAAGAAACCTAAAAAATATTATATATTTGTATGGGGAGTTTACAATTATACCCAATAGGATTATACAGAAGGATTATCGTGAACATATAAATAGAGAAGAATAATGAACCCATGAAGATATAATATAACAAAAAAAACCAAAAAATGCCAGCTAACTTATAGCATCCTCACTAAGGCACAAATTTCAAATAACGCATTAATGAAGTAAAATATTTCGAAATATATTGATAAAAGGGTCTTCTATACAATATTACCAATAGTGTGATGCTCTCACACCCAAATGTCATACTTATCAGTACTCATATCTCTTTCATATAATAATCATGGGAAAATATTCTCAATAATTCACATCACATAAAATCTAGTGAATTCTAGGCTATCTCATAACATCTCACTCAAATATACCTCATCAATAAGATCACATATTTCTTAAGGATACTAGGGACATAAAATTATATATTGACAATTTTCATAATTAAAATAGTTTGGTATCAAGAAAATAATGAATATAAAACTTATTCCCTACTCCAATAACACATTACCACCACCATAAACCATTTCATTATCACATTAAATACATGGAATGTTGAACTTCAATCTTAAATCCATCACAACTCGTGCATAAAAACCTTTTTCAGAAGAGGGGGTTGGGAGGAAGGGGGTATCCACCATATATATAATGACACATGCTTCTCATACATAGATATTAGATATTATTATTTTAATATTAATTATATTTAAAAAAGACATTACCAAGTAGAATTTTTGTTTACTACATTTCAAAAATTATAAAAAAATATTTTAATATGATGAAATATCATAAATTTTCCTTAAAAAGATATTCCCAATTTGAAATCATCATATATATACCCTACATGAAACCATTCATCATAAACCACGTAAAGTAAATTGAAAAGGTTGTGATCTTAGACTCTCAATAACGGTAAATAAGGGATCTAATTAATCATAGTATCATCATAATGGTATGATAACAAGGGAATAACATCTTAAAACCACACCTAGTATATAAATGATCAAAATCTTAAGTCATGACATAATTATTGGTAGTTTATAGGATATCAATTTTAATGAAATAAATGGACATGAGGGATGATATAATAGAATTTGAAAATAAAAATGAATTATGGAATAAAAATAAACAAAAAATTCATTTCTTAGTAGTAAATTCTCACATGTAAGACATATTTTTGAGTCCATAGGAGGATACACCTCTTGGGAATGACACATCACCATCTGAATTTGAACCCATTTCCTAATTTTGGAATGGTTTCACTCTCCAGAATGTTATAATTGTCATGGTTTACTCCCAAAACCATCATAGCCTCCAATGTCATTTAATAAACCTAGTTCATTCCACATTACTTTACTGTCTATATCAAGAGTTATAAATCATTACCCAATGAATTAGATAAAGATATAGGGCCCACAAATATTTTGTTATAGAATAACCAACATCCATGGTTATATTGTAACAATTGTAAATTTTTATAATACATACAACATAACATAAAAAAACCATACATATGTGTGCCAAAATATTTGAAAATATACACCATTTCATAACCCATGAAATTAAATGGGTTCCATAAACATTTCATCACATCATTACCTTTGGAAAAGGGTAATGATTCATTATCTGTCTAAAATTTCATCGTTTTATAAACCATGAAAACAAGTGGATCTCATAAAAATTATATCATGTTATAACATGTGGAAGAGGAATCAGTTTCATAAACATGTTTTCAATATAAAAATAGTATATTAAGATAAATAATAATAATTTTATCCTAGGATCATATGCCCATAAGAGCATAAGTTACTTCAATGTATTCTATATTAGATGGAGATTGATTTCAAACGACAATTCAATTGGACCGTCTCATGTGGAATATAAAATTTTCATTGGAGTGATACTCCAAAAACAAAAAATTTCATAAACCAACAGAAATTAATTTTATAATAAAATATATTTGGAATCATAAAAATGAATATTTCTAAATCATTTATAATATTTCTTTATTAAAATATCCTTTCCACTTTTGACAAAAAATTTTAAAACAATTTCAATATCTATATTTAATTATAATTAAGTAATATGAGTTCTAAAAACATCCCAAATATTAATGGAAAATTTTTATTTCAGAATAAAATTGAAAAAATGTATGTAAATATTAAAATGTATGTATCTCCATGATAATAAAAAATAATTCCCTTTTTTTGAATGGTAAAACATATATTTAGTTCATGTTTCTATAAAATCTAAATAGGCGGTTTTTGGAAAACTACATGATAATTAAATTTGTACAATTTTTTAATAAATTTGAAAAAAAATTAAATTCTATTTAATATATCATATTCATTATTTTAATAATAAATTTTGAGAATTTTTTTTAAAAACACTTATTTAGTATAAATATTCTTTTGAATGAAAAGTTTATTTTTTCTAAAAAAATACTTCTGAAATAATGAGTGCATAAAGAGATGAAAATCTTTGGAAAAATCATATAATAATTATATAAACACCAGATAATAATATTATTGTGTTTATAAAGAGATGTATCATAATAATCTTTCATCCAAAACATAACAATAAAAAATCAACATAACGGATAAAATTGTAATATAAAACCATTACCACATTAGTAAAATTGAAAATCATTCCCCATGAAGGAAGATAATTAGATGAAACCTAAAATTTCAATAGCATAAATAAATTCATAATATTTAATTTTGAAAAGATATATATAACTCATACAATATGATAGGTTTGTAACATATTATTATGTCTCAAAGAAATAAAATTTAGACATAAATCTATTACCGATTGGGTAACATTTGAACCGAAAAACCTATGAACGATATATCCTAAAATGGATATTTAAATCTCTATAATTTTAATTGAATTCATAAAAAATTCAATCATGGGATTTATATACATCACATACGGGAAATATGGGGGGTGTGTGTAATCTATCACATATAAAGTAACAGTGATAATGAAATACCTTACCTTAAGCCTTGACTTCCATCATACACATTCAAACGTCCTATATAATAAATATATAATTATTATCAAAATATTTAGGATATATATATATATGATAGCATATATGTTTTTATTTTCTCCTTTTATTACCAATTTATAAAAATTTCTATTTTAATGGAATGTTTTGGGAAATAGACTCTTTATTTCTCATAGAGATTTTTATTATTTATTTCTATCCGTTTTTATTTATCATCATCTAATAATCTCAATAATTTTATCCAGGATATTAATATACCATATATTCATTAAATATTTGTTTATCGGAATCTGTAAAATTTATTGATAGAAAATGAAATTCGTCATTCAGGTAGATGGTATGTCATATGTATGCATGAGCATTGTATCCATATTATTGTTAGACTGATATAAATAAATTTAACTAGAAAACAAAAATTATATGATAATTTTATCCTCGTATATATCACACATTTTAATTAAAACTATCCTTATTAGATTCCACAAAATGTGTGAAACAATTACTCCACTTCATAAGGCAATAGTCATCTATATACACGATTGATGCTTTCATATTCCCAAAAAATGGATACTATTAATTTATGTGAGATATAATAATTAAAAAAGTATAATAATAACCTAAATTTCATTTATAAATAAATAATCTATCCTTATTTTATCATTGAGAGGTGGTAATGGAAAAAATAATGACATCTGTTTTCAAGGTCGTAAACTAATATACAAATAAGCGAAGATTTTGTATCCCATTTGATTATATTGGTGATGTTCGTAGGTCAATAATGTATTATAACAACATTTAATTATATTTATGATAATTATGATATTATATTATAATGGTATAACAATAATTTAATGAGTTTTATGAATAAATAAAATGAAAAATTCAGGTTGATAAACATAACCTTTTCTTCACATATCCTCTATAGGTTTTCACCAAAATCCATCCACGGATGATTGTTGGCCCAAAATGTGGATTTTAATATGAGAGATTTAAATTTAACATGTGATGTTGGGTAGTAATATCTATTCAATAGTATTCTTAATGTTTGAAAAGAAATGCTTATTTGGTTTTCTTTTATAAGTGATTTGAGTATAACATATGTAATTTTTGTAAATACATAATTAAACCCACTACTTTCCTAGTAAATAATTCTCAATAATGGACTAATATAAAAAATATAAGATATAATTTCAAAAAATTTCAATGAATTTTATTTTTAAAATTTTTTAGTTATTATTAACCATTATATTTATTGTTTAACCAAACCGGTAAACCCCTTTTACTTTATCCACAGTAATTAATCCGAGAGACATGATGACAAAATAGATCCTTAATGGCAACATATTCAAATTTTTACATGGATTTTAAAAACTATTTCAATAAAAAAATTATTACACTGATAAAAATTGTATTATTATATATATAGTGGAACTAATTTTGATTTTAATCAAATATAACATAATTTATATAATTTATATATAATTAAAAAAATAGTTCTCAACTAAAAATAAATAGTTTTCATTATTCTTGATAAAACAAATCCCTATAGAAAAATCCCAAAATCCACTCACATATAGTATTAATATTCATATTTTAAAACTGATGTTCATTTTATCACATATATATATTTTTTTTATTTTGAAAAATTAATTATTAATTTGGGAATGTCAATGGTGATAAAATTTATTTATATAAAATAGAGTTTTCAGAATAAAATTAGATATATTATTATCTTTTATCAAAAAACACATAGGATAAATGTTAAAATTTTGAATAAATATATAATATTTATATTTATTTAATACAATTATATAAATGTGTTTTTTTAAATTTATTGATTTAAAAAATGTTTTTCCCAAAAAATAGTTTCTCAATATACAATTTTCACTTATATTCAAAATGATATAAATTTTATTATAATTATTTGGTCACAAGATAATTAATTATATATAAATGAGTAATCTATATATTTTCATAATATATATAATCTTATTCAAACCCACCATGATAACTATTATTTTATAACTTTAATTTAAAATAATAATTTTTTAACCATAGGACATGTATTGTATATACCTGGTGTATCATGTAATGCAATATAAACTCTATATTGTGTGTAACAAAATCAAAATTCAGTGTTTCATGTAGTGAAAAAGATAGAAATGAATAAATTTATTTAAAAAAATTATTTCACAACCTCAAAATGTTTTATATTATACACTACATAAGATGTGTTTTCCCTCAATGTATGTCCACTTGGTTCCACCAAAATGATTGTACAAATACAAAATTATGTCCTCTATTTCCAAAATAGCTTTGTTAATCTGGTGGTTTCACCAAAAAACATTGACAATTATAGTGGAATTATTTTATAAAAACTTTCTATATTCGATTCAGAATTTCTAAAAGTCATTCTTCATTTAAAATATCATGATGTAGTGGTTCAGCTCCTATGTTCTGTACATGTGATGGGTCATGTATGTAATTCTTCATGGTTGTTATCAAAAAAAATCATATACCAAAGAGATGTTTCTTAGAAGTTCCAAATGAAAAACTATTGTCCCTATATGATCAAGTATTTTAATGGGACGAATATAGATTGGGATTTTTCCCTTCCATGTTCCCCATATAAATTAATTGAAGGACCTTGTCACAAACATAAAATGTTATATCACATCATTGATTATCAACATATCAATTTTATCATCTTTTTAGAGTATACACATATTGATGAATGAATCTTATCACCGATGAAATATCATATGCAATTTCAGGTCCCAATAACATTCATTAATTAACTTCATTTTACTATATAAAATGGATATTATAAAGATACATGTAAATGATCCATTGAATCCTATTGTGGTATGAAAAAACAACTAGAGTAATGTGGGATACTAAACACCTTTGAATTCTATTGAAAAATATATTCCCATATACTAAAGGTTTTAAATTTTTCTCAAACTGATGAAATACTAATCTATGAATAGAACATACTAAATAATTTTTCAAAAAATGAGGTAAACATCTTATTTTCATTGGATACAATTGGATGTGGTAATCGATGAAAACTTTCCACATCCTTAATATATATTTTGTAAAATTATCCAAATAGAAATATTATATGATATAGATAAATAATGATGAATTTTTAGTATTATTGGCCAAAATCCATGGATGAGTATTCACATTATATGTGTTTTTTAGTTTTATGACAAAAACCATTGTGATGTCCTCCCATTTCAATTCTATTAGGGATAATGGTCATAGAATCTGTTTACACCTTTGACTATTATCCTTGACAGGAAGACCTAATAATAAGGAATAATCATAAATATATCTCATTAATTTCAACAATGAGAATTAAAATTTCATATTGGATAGTGGTAGGTGTTATAATATTGTTTTCATTCAATTGGTGGTTCAATCCGAACAACCTTTCCTAATTCAACAGGTTATCTCTCGACTTACCTGTTATCTTATTTCTAAAACATATTTACCAAAAAATTGAAATAACACATAATTACTATAATTTCATATTTAAGATAAACTATAATGTTTACCAATAACACAACTCATATTTCCATAAAATTTTATTCCTCCTCAAAACCATATGGTTATATTTCAATAAATTCCTACAAAAATCCCAATAATATTGTTAAAATTTCATCACATAAAACATCATGAGGGGTTTCTATGACATTGAATATATGATCAACCTAAAAATTTTAAATCCTTAATGGAATCCTTTAATGTATTTTTAATCATCCTTAGAGACATATATGGATATAAAAATAACATAATCCTTATATGTTTCATGACTCTTACCATGCATTTATGATTTAAAATCATATTCTACAATATAAAACTTGAATATTAATATATAAATAATTCAATCCCTCCACATCAATGATTGACATGTTACAACACATATCATGTTATAGAAGTTAATTTATGTGTTATTCATTTTGGTGGATAATACCCCTCTTCCCCACAAATTTGACATTGAACTCCATAATAATTATTCACTTTATCACCTTATTTTTCACACATATAAAATATTCTCCTCCATTTGAGATATTATTATAGGTTAAAATTAATGAATTATTTTCTTATTGTTAGTAGAATATTATTTCATATGTGGTCATTATCAAATGAAATTTCATAAGATTCCATCTTCCACTTATTTGACACTTCAGTAATCTAATCAAATATCACATTTTCAGTCAAATATCATGATATTTTATTAGTCATAAAAACAATATCTATTTCTATAATCCTATTCCTATTTGGTTTATCATACTCATAGAATTATCCATTAGATTTAGCGTTAACATGCTTCCTCCTGGTTTTAGCTATTAACTAACACTAAAAACATAGTGTGAGAAACTCTCATCATAATAGGAAAACAAATGATCCTACAAATAACTTATAGGATATCTAAATAATGGGAACATTAATTTTAATTTAATACACATTAACATTTTCCTCGGTTATTCATATTCATCGTGTACTTAAATACTTCTTGATGGTTAATAATGTTTTTCATGAATTTCCAAATAATTCCCCCATGTGTTTCAAGTTAGGCATTCAACAAGGGCAATTGACATGCATTAGGTGATAATTGGGTCTATCTCAATGGAACAATTTCTTATTTGTTCCCACTAGGTGCCTCTATGCTAAAAAAACACACAATTTTGGAATCTAGATAGGTATGTAATTCTAGGTAATACGCATTCATTACCCTTTACTAAAATTAAATGAAATTTTCTTAAATATTGACTCATTGATATAGAAACCCCTTAGCATATCTTTAAAAATATTCCTTGAGATCTCACTAATATTTTACCATCCAAGATTCAAAGGATAAATAATACATTCAACTGAAATGATCAACAATGAACTAGGAATCATATTCATGGATATTATATATTTTTAAATCAATATTCATTACATTATATAACCCCTCATATGAGGACCATAATTATATAGTAATTTTGGAAACATGTAACATAATATTAAATTACAGTCAAATATATTCTATTTTTTCAAAAAAATTTCTTTCTATTTAGCACTCTTCAATGTGATACCATATAAAAAAAGTTTCTTAATAACATGGGTAAAGGAAAAAAATTATGGGTGATCTCAGATGCGTAGTAAAAGTTAATAAGAGAGATACATAAACATAACATGAATATAATGATACAAGAATGTGAGAATAAAATTTGAATACCACACAGATCAATGGCATAATGATTTGAATATAAATACCTTTATATATTCGTTATGGAACATATAAAATTCTTATCAATAAACTCCATGGGTGCCTACACCTCTTGGGTGGGACACACCACGGTCCACAATTTCATCCATTTTTTCATATTGGGAATGAATTCACACCCCCAAAAATTATAGTAGCATGAGTTCACTCCCTAGACATTTAGTGTAAAACATTCCATATTTAATCGGTTTAATATGCCATTCTAGTCTTATGTACCTTATAAAATATAAATATTTACCAAATGCAAAGGTTGGATCTGTTGATCCCATGCATTATGGGTTATAATGTGACCCTCATTCTTAGTTATAACGTGGAAACCATTACATAAAGAAATTCATAAATATGTGTGCCACTATATCATAAAAAATTCACAATATCATATCCCATGAAATATAATGGGTTAAATAAACCTTTCCTCATATATTAACTAGTGGTAAAATGATAGGTTTTACAATTATTTCAGTATCTCATCACAATATACCCATGTAATTAAGTTATTTTGATAAATATTTTATCATGTTATAAATAGTAAAAGTGAAACGGGTTTGAAAACCATGATTTCATCATAACAAACCATTAAAATTTATAATAATAATGGTATTAGTGGATTATATCACCCAAAATTATAACATTTACATAAAATTATTTATTATTAAATGGGGAATGATTTTTATTGATAGATCACTTGGAACATTTCACGAGGAAGATAATATTTCATTTAGAATATATTTTTAAAACTAAATATAAATAATAAAATTTAAAATCTTTAACTTGGGAAATATTTATTTAATCCTATAATGTAGTCCCTATAAATCATTTAATTTATTTCTTAATGGAAATAATACTTATTATTTAAAAAAAACTCATTTTAGAACATTTTCAAAATCCATTTTTACATTAAAATAAATTATTTAAAATGAAAATATTTCGAAAATATTAAATAAAACATTTAAATGGAAAAGAACATTAAAAACATGAAATAGAAGAAAAAAATGTAATCACATTCGTGACAGTGAGAACTCCTATTAATGACATTTATGCTAAAATCAAAGATTTTGTTCATATGTTCATTAAAATACAAATAGATTTTTTTTGGAAAATGACATTATAATTCAATTAAATTTCTCTATAAAATATTAGTAATTGGAATAAAATTAATAACGATTAATTCGGTTCACAATAAAATCATTTTTGAAAAAAAATTATTTTTTTTAATCATGGATTTAGATGAAAAATGGGTTTTGACAAAAAAATCATATTTTCTAAAAATATTATTTTTGAATTCATAAGTACATAAAGTGAGTAATATGAATTGAAATTTTTTATTCTCATGAAATAACTAGTGGAAAATATTAATTGGTTTTTGGTGGGATATATCATAATATTCTATCACAAGAAACATAATCATTAATATTCGAGACAAATGATTAAATTGTAACGAATAATCATTACCATATTAGTAACAGCAAAATGTAAGGTCTATGATAGAATTTAATTAAATGAAACAAAAAATATAATTATGTAAAATAAAATAATTATATAACATGTTAATGGGATATATATAAACCTCATAAAATAATATACATGAATAACAAAATCTTATATCTCAAAGAAAGAAAATTGAGACAAAATCCCTATATAGATTTGTTGAATTTTAAACCAAAAACTCAATGAATGATTGATTATAAAATGGATATGTAAATAAAACAAATTTATGTATGATAATCATAAAATAAATTCATGAGAAATAAATACACCACATAAAATAAACTATTGGTTAAAATGGAATTTGCCTCACATAAATTAAAATTGATACAAAAATTTGTTATGTTTATTATGGACTTCTATCATACACATTAAAACATCCTATATAATAAATATATGTTTATTGTAAATTATTTTAATAAATATATACAAATATCATACCATATATGATTTTAGTTTGACCAATTATAACCTTATTATTAACATTTTTATTTTAATGTTATTTTTCAAGTAAAAACTACATTATTTCCCATATATGTTTTGATTTTTCTTTTTTGATACTATTAATATGATCATAATTTTTACTTTTTAACCATGATATAAATATCTTATATATTAATAATATATTTTTTATAGTAATATATAAAATTTAGTAATATAAAATGAAATAAACCACTCATGGATATGTTATTTCTTTGTATGCTTGAATGTTGTTTCCATTTTCATGTTCGATAAAAAAAGATTATACTAATATTTATTAACACTCCATAATATATTTTTATGTAAAATATATCACATATATTAATTAAACAAAATTTTATTACCAAACATGTTTATTCAAAATTAATTACATCACTTCGTGAGGCGGTAGTCCTCCAAACACATGAGAACATTATTACATTCCCAAAAAATGGATATTATAGAATTATTTGATAAATAATAATTATAAAAGTATAATAATATATGAAATAGCATATTTAAATAATGAATTCATCATTATTTTCATCCTTGATTAGTGTTAATGTAAAAATGTATGACATTAGTTCATGAGGAGGTAGTCCACTATCCACACTAACGATGATTTCATAACCCATTTTTTAAGGTGGATATGGTTGAAGGTCATGACCTTAAAATAAAAATATCTTATTTTACCAAATATACTAAGGCTATTAAATAAGTTTTATATTATATTTTATCTAGAATTAGTAATATCTAAAACAAAAAAATTATCATTGATGACTCTTACAACTTATTCGATTACCCCCTTAGGTTTTAACCAAAATCATTCTTTTGTTTTATTTCTATCCATACTCAGAGTTATACAATGAGGGTAAGGGAGTTTCTCAGTTATTTTGGTAGAGAATGGAACATCCAAAAGAGTTTGATGTTTTTATGAGTATAGGACATGGGTGGTGTTTTATAATTTGTATAAGTGTAATTCTGTTGTTTTTTGAAAGAAATCATTGCACCCATTTATTTTCATGTGACATTTGATCCCAATGACAAGTGTGGTTCCACTGATTGGTGGAATATGTGGTATCATGGTTTTATGATTTTTTATTCTTTTTAATTTACCCTATATGAATTTTTATGGATCTCAATCCACTTTATAGTTCTTTTCAATATCACCTTGTGTGAAATAGTAAAACAAGAGAGGGATTTAAATAGTATTTAAAATGATTGGAAATTAAAGGAAATCTCAATTTCTTGTTGGATAGACACCATATACTATATTATATTAACTATATCCATAATATAATACAACTATATATACACCCCTGTTCATCAATTGGTGGGGCACTGAAATTTATATCTCCAGAGTTGGTTAGACAACCAAACTTATCTTATTCTCTGATAGGTTAGATATCCATTCACAAGCCTCCAATAACTAGTTTAACTCATCTTCTATAAGATTCATCATCAAAATTGTTCCTGTAATTGAAATATCATATTCTAAAATTGTCTTCCTCCATAATAAAGATATATATTACTTCCTTGTGTAAAATTTTTAAAGGAGATAAATAGATAACCTGATCAAAATTGTTAGACCTCATAACTCCATTTAGACTGTGAATGATATAGATACTCATTTATAAAATTATTGGGTACATGAAATCCATTTCTTCTATAATTTACCAGCATTGTCTCAATCTCAATATTCTTATTTCACAATGATTATAGGTTTAAAAAAAATGATCTTATATTTCAGTTTTTTATTTTATCACCAGTTTGAACACATTTATAAACAAAAATTATTATTCATGAGTCTAAAGATTTATACAATCTAATTTAAATCCTCAAAATAAAAATTTTATGAATTAAACCCATTAAATTTTATTCTTCATATAAATAATATTAGAATGTGGGACATTATTTATATCCTCATATTAAACACCCCATTGACATTATAAAATTTATTCATAAGCAAAATTATGAATACCCTTAAAAAATATGTAATATATTTAATGAATTAATATATAAGATATAAGTTTATCTCAAATACCCATTTATGTATTTACTTATTCATCACATCGATAAGTGTTCACCCATGACTTATCCCAAACACATATCATTCATGCATGAATGGATGAAACTCAATCATGTTCAATGTTGCATCAAATAATAAATACCTCAAGACACGAGTATCATCTTATTCCTGATGAAAGTCAACTAGGGGTAATAATAAATTACTAAAGGACTAGACCATCTATTTTTATCCTCTACATGGATTCATTATTATCCATGGATCACATTATTAAAAATTCTAGAGGATTTTGGTTATCAATTATTCAAATGAAATATTCAATTTGAATACACATAGATCCATATGACATGAACTCTTGATATCATTAAATTATTTTCATGCATGAAATATTTGGATACATGTATGCCTCATTTTGATTATACCTATGAAAAATATATCAATAGTAACTTCATCGAGGTGTCTCTTTATCACATAACAATCATCACGCTTAGGGATCCTTTTGATCAAGAATGTACATTCATGAATATCAAGTGTTTAATATTTTTGGATGTTCCCTAGATCAGTTGAGTTCAATTAGGATACTATAATCACATTTGGGTTAATGATTTATTCTAAGGATACTCTGTTGTGATATCTAATTCCCTATTAATGGTGTAATTACCACATGATCAGAATCCTTCAAACAAGGCTGAAGGAAGAACACTACATATCTTGATTAGATGGATCACAAAATCCACAATATGTGGCTAGTGATATATGAATAACATTATAGAATATTAATAATACATTACAGCTTAGAAATCCCACATCAATGACTTCATAGATAGGGAGTGGGATTTATCAATAATTCTCCAGTACACATTGGCCAAAAATCCAACTCCCACGACTACTATACCACCTCACATAGTGGTTTTTCTACTCTTTATTCGATGCACCCATAATTTAATGGTCACTTTTGAGAGAATTATATATGGTAACTCTCTTGTTACACCCATGGGCTCACTCGAGATGGTTTCCTTGGGCCTGATTGACTTCTAGTCCCTTATGATCGCATGGTTGAGCATTAGCCATGGCTGTTTGGGTGTGGGCATATTATGTATCATGTGTAGCAATAAATTACCTAGAAAATTTTTATGTATTATGTATAATTTGATGAAAAACCTCAAATAAGACCAAGATAAAATATTTATCAAAAAAATTTCTCTCCTACCAAAATTATTATTTATGACAAATATACATGAATTTTTATCATGGACCACACTTTACATCTACATGTATTAAAAAAATTCATGTTATTAATCATTTCTTATTATGGTAATTAATTTTTTCATGGACCTAACAGGTGGTTAATTATTTGAAAAATCCTTCATATATATTACTAACATTTGATGTCACTTTAATAATCATAAATATTAACATTGATAAATGACCAAGAATGACATTAAATGATGTAAAATAAATCTGTAACAATTCTATAGGAATAACCACTTCATTTACACTAACATATTGATTCCTTGATAATTAATGAAACACATGGGAACAAAAATATCCAACTTTTAATTTTTTGTCTATATCTCCTTTTATTATAAAATTCAATATGTGGAAACATAAATTCATCTCCCCCTTAGTGACAACCAAATGAAAATGAAAATTGGTGTGTCATCTTATCTCATATTTTATCTCAAAAATATGATCACATTTTTTAAATGAAAGGGATGATATCACATTATTCATATAAAAAACATCATTCATTTAATAAACTCTATTTTATTGTGGGAAAACATGATAAAAAGGTGAAATAACCATGGTTTTTTATGTTATCTATATCAAATTATCACATGTGATATCAATATCAATTATCCCAATGCTTAGTTAAGATTATTTTGAATACAAAAAATTTATATGAAATTAAAAATACTAAAAACATTAATAAACACAATATAATGATCATGTTCATAGGAATAAATCACCATTTTATACTTTTTCCCATCAACCATGTAGTCCCCTATAATGAATACAATTAAAAAATTGTTATGAGATTTTGATTGGTATAAATCAAACACATCAAAGATCTCCCATAAGGGATTGACACATTTTCTTCTATATATAGTGTTTACAATCATGAACCTCCATGAGATAACTCATCATTATATACAAAAACAAAAACCTCAACCTCCTATTTAAATTTAATTATATTAAATTAAAACACTTAAAAATAGGGAAGAAGGAGGATCCTCTAGTTTCATCAGTGAAAAAATCAATGATGTGTGTTTTCTCTAACTGTTTAAATATTATCCTTTCAATGCTTTTTATAGGTTATTTTTTCTACTTGTAATATTCTTTCATCAATTTAATCTCCAGTAATTGATGAATAAAATCCTTTATCATCACATTCAATGAAATTGAATTCATAATCTGAATCATTTCATAAATCATATTTCACCCTATTTCTCAATAAATATGTCATTTCAAAATTATTGTAATTTTTTTTCTTATCAATTTTCATATTTTGTTGATTCATTACATTATCATAAAATTTATATTTTGATTACTTTTCATTTTCTTAACACTCATACAAAAAATATCCAAGGCTATTATAATTCATTCACTTTGTGATTTTTCTATTTGTTTCCTTCCATTTTTGAAATCCGTGAAAAATATTTTCGAAATCATAATCACCGTCCTCATCATTATAATTACTTGATATAGATATTTCTTTTTATAATATTTTTTATTTTTCATAAGTCATCTATGGCCATATTAAATTTTTTATTTCTCGTGAAAACATTAATTTTACTCATCACATAATCCATGAGAATATTTTTATTTTTATCAAGAGAATACTCATCTCTTTATACTATGGATGTGATCGATAAATCAAAACAATCTAGAAATACTATAACTAATTTTTAACAATAATTAAATCATGAAAATTATCTCCAACACATTTATATTGCTCAAAATATATATAAATATTGTGAAATAATCAAAAATATTTTCCTCATTAGTCATTTTATTATATTCAAAATTACTTCACTATGATTATAACTTATCTTCCTTGAGGATGATGTTTCCTTCATAACTAGTTTTTAATTTCTCCCAAATATTATATGTAGTCTGTGACCCATGAACATCGAATATTACTTTTGTGAAAAATACATAGGGAAAAAAATTTCCATGTCCTTAAACCTCCAAATCCATCTTCATTATCATGAGTCGCATGATCATCTTCAGTAATAAGTAAAAAACCAATTGCAGAAGCATATCATACCTAATGTCCAAGTGAATGGTGTTACTAAAGAACACTATTTCCTTAACTAAGATAATTTGAGCCATTTAATGAAGGAAATATTTGGATATTTATAGTATTGACATTATCCATATATATAGAAATTGTTTGGATATTATAAGGTGTCAAATCCTCTAATACCACTAGATGAGAAAATGAGCATGTTAGGTTCTACTGAGGGGGTGAATATATGGTACCCTTGTTTTATGATTTTTTATTCTATTAAATTAATCCCAAGTAAGTTATAGTGGTTCAGAATAAATGTAATATTTTCTCTCAATATCAATACATGTGATGTACCAAAATAAGAGAGGTCTTCACAACGATATTTAATGACTCGTTATTGAATAACCTACTCCATTCCATGTTTTTTAGACACCCTGAAAAGGATTATATTATAATATACACTAGTGAATACTATTGGTTAGTCACCCCATTTCTACAATTGGTCAGAAAATCCAAATCGTCTATCTACAGTTGTTTAGACACCTATACATATATTCCTCTTGAATCATTAGAAACTCCAAAAAAAATTCCTCATGTAGATGGTTAAACATCGGACTTATATTCTTTATCATCAGTGTTGATCTTGGAGTAGAAATATCTTATTAATAGAAAATCTTCCTCTGTAAGAAAGTTTCATGTCCCTTCTTGTGTACGAAATATACAAGGTTCATAAAATATGACTTGATAAATATTATTTTCCCATAAAAATCATTTCAGTTCATAAGTATTCTATATAATAATTTTTAATATTCAAGGGTACATTTAATCACATTATTCAATAACTACACACCTTTTTATCAATCACAAAATACTTCTTGAATAATGGTTGAATGGTGGCTCAAAATGATGTTACGATTCAATGTTTTCTTCTTCCATATATATGAAGTTATTTATATGAAAAAAATGGTAAATGGATCTCATGATTTAAATTGTCACACATAAAGTGCCAAATTAAATGGGATACTAATTTAACAAATTAAATTGGATTTTCAAATAAATAATACCTAAATATGGGATAATAATTACTTCCTCTTATTAAGAACCCCATTAACATTGGATATTTATTTGTTTATATCACTTATTAATACCCCATAAATTATAGTTAATTATTTTCATGCATGATTAGATAAGATATGATAGTATCAAAAATAACCATTGAGGTATTTAATTTATTCTTCATCATGTGGGTATCTGTTCACCCATAAACTTTTTCCAAACACCCATCATGTATGCTTGGTTTCATGATACTCAAACTATATTAATGTTGTATCTCAAAATTAAAACATCAAGACATGGGTATAATCTTATTTATATGGGACTGTCACCCGTGTATCACTATAAATTCCTCCATGTCTCGAGATTCATATTTTTCATGCACACAAATTCATTATCACCCAAAAATCAGTTTGTTATGACACCAAAAGGTTTTTGATTCTCTGTTCTTCCCATAAGGTATTAATTTAACATTCACATGGATACACATCAAATGGACTCTTGATATATTTACTCGATTTTCATGATTTTAATTCAAAGATTCCTGAATGTATCATTTCAATCATTGTTGGGAAATAATCTCATCATTAAATTTATTTAGGTGGCTCTATATCATTAGATGACCATCATAGTTCATGTAACATATATTCAAGAATTTCCATGAAAGAATATCATTTGTTCTAGTCTCATGAATCTTGTATGGATAAAAATAGTTTAACATGACATCATTAAATATATTCATTTACGTGATTTAATCTAGGAATTCTCAGTTTTGATCTTTGCTGCTTCATCAATATCATAATTACTACATGATCAGAAGCCAACAAATGAGGTTATATGTGGAACAAATCTCAGATTGATTAAATGACACATTTAATCCATATCATGGGAGAAATGATATATGTTTAACAATTTAATGGAGGAATACAACCTCATGCCTCTACCTTCCCACGACGATGTATCTAAATCATGGGGGTTCAGTTTCTCGTTCTATTACACCTAAAAACCATCCATAAATCCCAACCCCTATGTCATAGTGAAACCCCAAATAGTGGCTCCATCACTTCTTCTCCCAGGTGCATGTTGTGACACTCTCTATCCTACAACCCCTCTATAGGGGCCTTCTCCTATACCACTCATTTGATCACCCTAGATGAATCCTGTGGGTGCAGATAACAACTATACATTCATAAATTCAGTGATTACCCTTGGAATTGTAATACTATGGGATTGTCTATTTTTTCACAGCCATACAAATACTACACAAAAATTATATATTATAATTTGAATACTAAGATGATATTCAAATAAAACTAAGACAACTTCTTTCTCACGTATTCTTCCTTCCTCAATTAATCTGTTCGAAAAATCTACATTAAAAAAAATTTATTCACGGACTCTTCTTCACATCCAATTAAATTAAAATAATTAATGGTAATCATAAATTATTTTTCATGAAATTAAATTTTTTTATTGACATCACTTCTGGAAGAAATCTGAATAATCCTTAGAAATATTCATTGAAATTTGAGATATCTTCTTAAATAGTTATATTTAACAAAGGAGATCTTCATATAATGACATCTAATTATATAAAATTAATCCATTACAATTCTCCAGGAATCACCACTTCATCTCCACTCACTTATTAACTCCTTAAAAAAATTAAACATGTTGGAACAATAGTCACAAAGCCATAATCTTATACCATTATAATGATTTGAAAATATATAGTCAAAATAAGTTTCTCTAGTGGGTGTTGGATATGTTTTGTGTTATTTTTGACCATTATCTTTTTATTCTAACACCCATGTAAACCCATTATTACCTCAACCATTAAAATTAATTTTTATAATTTTCACTGTTAATTTAGGTTAAAAATTAATATGACGATGTTAGATAATATAAATTATTCAAATTTAAAATATGAAATTAATTTTTAAAAATGTTATTTTAGAAGTTGACAATTTTATTTTAAAATTAATCCATCTAAAGAAATGAGATTTCAGTTTTTAAAAGGGAAATGTTCAAAATTTTACAAAGTTTTTATATCAAAATTCAAAATTAAATTTACTACAATGATATAAATTATAAGATAGGTTTTATAATTTAACTAATAATATTTTTGAACCAAATTGACCTAACATTTATATTTATAAACAAGTTAAACAATAATTAATTTATAATTAAAATTCATCATTTTTCACAATTCATCATAAAAAAGAAAAAATTTGGAAAAATAGCATCAATTAACCATATGGTAAACATGATATTAAGATTTCAAAAAGTTGTTTATTTAAAAAAGAATATTATTTTTTAAATTGGCGAAAATTAAATTTTATGTATGTACACCAAATGAGAAAAAACCACTTTTTAAAAATTATATTTTACGTATAAAATTTGATTTATACAAATATCATTTATAGAAAAGAAATAAGATCAATGATAAACATTTTTTTAATCATTAATTTTTATATTTTGTTAAAATCATTCACTAAAATTGATTCGTTATTTTATTTAGGTGAAACATGTTTATGTGAATAAAAATAGTTTTTCATAATATGATATCCTTTATTTTCAATGGGTTTTTATTTTAACTTTTATTTAATTAGCCATAAAATAATTATTTATATAAATGTATCTATAATCCATATATAATTAAAATTTAGTTCATCATATTCATAAACACCATTCTAATGGATAGGTTATTAATATTATATTAAATAATAGTATTTTAATTATTTGTCACGTTTCATTTAATGATTGTGTTTCATGTAACACGAGTTAACTCGGTATTGTTTGTAAGAAAAGAAAAACATAATATTTTATGTAATAAAAAAATAAATGTATCAATTTTTTGAAAAAAAAAATATTTCAATAAATCTCATAGTGCTACAATATGTTATCACCACCATGATATCGGGGTAACACCCCCAAAATACTTCGGTGTTATAACATTGTGCTCAATATAATTGGGACATTCATATAAATCACAATGAATATAAAATATATATTAGTCAAAATACATAATCCCAAAAAATGGTTTTAATTAAGAATGTCATCCCAAATACAACACCACCAAAATACCCTCAAAACATATTGTACATTCACTACCACATCTATGTTAATAACTCTATAAAAATTATTCCACAGGATGCACACCAGGATCCCAAATTTGTTTATTTTTATCCAATTTATATATTTCCCCATCACCAAACTATTTTATTAATCCAACCCATTCCATTCTTATTTTTAATCTACACATAATATAAACATCCAAATTTAATTTTAACATTAATTAAAAATTCCAACCCATTATTATTCAGTTTTATAAACTCGTTAATTTATCTCTAAATACCTAAACAAAAAAACCACACACAAATTATATAGTTCAAAATTAACCATAACAAATTCCAATCATTTTCGAAATCATCAATAATCCTTCCATGTAAAACTAAAAATCACTATATCATTTATCACTCATTATTTCTCTACCAAACCAACAATAATCAAACCAACAAATAAGAAAATTCATATCAATAATATAACTGTATCACTGCAAAAAACATTATAATAAAGACACATGACAATAGATTTTGTCATATTCATTACATCTTGTTTCAGATTATAATAATTTGATTTTCGTATAATTCACATCAATTCATCCCAGGATAAATCTAAGATGAAGCATAATTTCATTGGGAAACAAATTAATTAACTAGAGATCTGTTCATATCCAATTTCACTAAATGTGGTATAAAAAAATAACAAATATTTAGATCAAAAATCACATTATCTAGAGAAAATATAATGGTTGTGATTTTCAAAATTAGAATAATAAATTGGAAATTCAATGATAATAACAACCAATAATATAAACCTTTATTTTCCTTTCATTTCCCATTAAAATTAACTAACCAATTTACTATATTAATTAGATAATAACCAGTACATTAAAAGATAATATCTTCATTATATAATTTAACACAAAATCAAATAACAAAATAAATATTTTTTAGGAATGTGATACTAATTTTCAGGGAAACAAATTCATGCAACATAATAAAATCATATAAAATACAAGAAATGTTACTTATTCCAAAAAATGGCATTATACCCAATTAATTATCTTCATTAGGGTTACATATACTATCATCACAATGGATTAAAAATGAATTACCATAACCACATGTTATAAATATATGAAATTCAAGGATCCCATAAGTAGTGATGGTATGGGTTTCACACCACGAACAAAGGATAAAAGAAAGAGAAAGATTCACCATGCATAGAATTCATAAGAGAGGTCAAAAATGATTCACTAAAGTATTCAAAAAAACATTTACACCATGTTTTGGATATAGGTACTTTTTAAAAACAATAAGAATCCTAAATGAGAGAATGAAACTCATTTTTAACATTCATGGATATCCCCCACTTAGATTCTCAATAAAATATTCATTTATCATTCCATGTTTAATAAACATTAAAATTGACTATTAATTAGGACACATTTGAATACTTTTAATATTTTAATAAAAATTCAAACAAGTGAAATGCATTTTAATTCATGAATTTTGGATTTTATATTGTTAAAATAATATTTTTAGAGGTTTGGGGACAGAAGACTAGTATTTTGATAAATTTTTAAGACAAATATTCTACATCAATACAAAACATGATTGTAATTGGGTTTTACCCTTAAGTATCATTTAACCCTTATAGTAGTTGAAGAGAAGGTTTGTAACCTTTTCATGGGGTTTGGAAAAAACGACATACCCTTACATAGGCCCATGAGGACCCTTAAATGAATACCCTTACATAAAAACACCGTAATAAAAATATCCTTATAGAATAATTACTATTCTATTATTACCCTTATGTGATATTTGGAATACACTTACATGAGATTTAGGATGAAATTCCAATCATTATTCAAAGAGGGGACAACCATTATGCTGGCTCAAACTACCGTTATGAGAACAAAAGTAAAAAAGGGGTAACATTACATTGAGAGGGGTTTAATTTTGATAACTAATAGAAACGGAAGGTTACCCTTTAAAAAATATATTTTAAACCATATGTGATAAATCCTGAAGACTATACTCTTATGATATATTTAGAACATCAATGCATCCTTTACCTATGCCATGATATACCCTTATGTAATTTCTATTAGCCATGCACAATGTTAACCCACCTTTAAAAAACTCTTATAAAAAATATTCTCCTTTATATATCCTTTATAAATACAAGACTACCTTTATTAAAACCATAATGAACCAACATTACCATTAAAAATATCCACTTCCATTCATAAGGGTAAATATTTCATTTAAAATACATAAATTTCGATTATTCTAATTAATAAAAAATTATAAAAAAAGTTTTATAATCACATATAAAATCATAAAAATAATTCCTAACTATTATAATAATTAATAAAACATCCTAATAAAAATCAAAATTATCTTTTAATACATTAAAATTATATCGTTAATTTTTATAACACTTTCAAATCCACATTATAAATTAGGAAATAATTCCAAAATAATATCCAAAATTCAAGAAAATTATATCATACTAATGGAAACACATAATTGAAAACAAAGGATATAGAATATTCTAGAACATAAGATTTTTAGTGTCATTGATTTCTGGATATATAATCATCATATAACATAAATGATCAACAACACAACTAAAATTGTTCTTTTTACATAGTATAATTCTTATTCAGAGACTAACTAAAACGTTATATAATGACCAGGAGAAAAACATGATAATATGAGAGAAAATATGAACAATAAAGATAAATAAGGGATACATTACACAATGATCATATATTAGAACAATATGACAACAATTGTAAGAGAGTACAAGCAAATATTTGAGAATAAAACCCACCAATTTTTATATCCTAATAATGGAATAATATTTTTATATGTTATAAGAGAATAATAAAAGACACAATATCCATGATTATAATATCCCCAAACCCACACATTATGATATGGCGTTAATGAAATATTATATTTGTGTCTTTTGTGATGTTATATGATATCCAATTTCAATAGTTTGAATAGATAAAAAATCAATATGAAATTTTGGATCACTTACGTACACAAGTACCATATTAATTTAGTGTTTTAATGGATTATGTAAAACACTTACATAAAAATACCCATGTCTTTAAGTTAACATTTTTATTTTATACCCATATTTTTTTATTCCACATTAATTCTTAATCATGCCCCATATTATTCTATAAACATGAATCCTTTCAAGAAACAATTTTTTATATGAATATTCTTAACAAGGGAAAATGAAAAAATAATAATTGTTAGCACGAAATACTATTTATGGTAAACATAAAAATTAACAATTGAATTTCATCAGTGATCATAAGATAAGAATAAAGTAATGATTACATAATCAATGTGAATGACCATAACATTAGATATTTTCTACCAACTAAGACATGGGTCATAAATCATGAATAAAGGAATAAATTTTTAACCTAATACATGAGTCATTTATTTCATCAATCGTGATCTATATGAAAAAAACACTTAAGAAAGGATACAATTGAACATGATGATAAAATAAATAATTTTTTTAACGTGGATCATATGTTTCATATAATAGGAAAAATAAATATTTATAATAGAATAACCTACATGGTAAATTCCAATAATCTCTTAGGATAAACATATAACATGTTAACTTAATTACGTTACATAATTAAATGTAGAGCTATATCGGGCACCAATGTTATTTAGATATATAACATGCTCACATTTTATTAGAAAAATATTTTAACAAACAAAAAAAATTCATAACAAATGAATGCATTCATTTCATAATATAATAATAAACTATTGTTATTTCATAGGTTAATTAACCTTTGGAAAGGAAATGTGTTCGATGAAAATATATTTTCAAAAAATAATTATCCATCGAAATAATAATAATAATGAAATTAGTATGACATATCACCATATAATCATAAGTACATTCAATGTTTCTTTTCACCAGGGAATAGAAATTCCATTAGAAAATCATAAAGAAAAGTCTTAACAAAAATACATTTTCCTCATTGAAAATAAAATTAAAAAATAATAAATTCACCAAATACAATAAAAATAATTTTCGTTAAAAACATTGAAATCATATATTTGAATCATGAATTAAATTAATTGTAATTGAGTTGAGAATATGTATTCATTTCTTCATAGAAATAATTGAGGAACTTTTTCAAACATTTTTAAAGAGTGTCAAATGCGACCACTATAGAAAAAATTATGAAACTTCCTTTTAAAACCTTTTAATATAAGTTGAAATATTATGAAATAATACTTTTGTATTTTATTAATGGTTAAGAAATATTATTCTAGAAAAAAATTTAGAAAAAATGGATATATAATATAATGATTCTAGTTCAAAAAGAAGATACAAAATAAGTATCAAATTTAAATAACTCTCATGATGTTTCATTAAAAAATAATGAATAAAATGGATTATAAAAATTATGAAAAAATTAATAAACTAAGGAGAATAAAATATATATTTTTGAATAAAGTAAGATCATATTAGTTCCTACTAATGTATATTTTCACATAAACAATCCAGAAATAAGATGTGTTTATAACAAAAAATTCAATACTGATTTGATAAATTCTAAACCTTTATCAAGTGGAATAAGTTAAATCCTATAACAAATTATATTCAATGAATATAATTAGATAAATGACATAATATTTCAATGGGAATTACATACAAAATGAAAAATAACATAGGTTCATAACATAAGCATATGTCAAAATGATGGAAAATTTCGGACGAATAATCCTTCGGAAGATCATATCACTAAATTGAGAATTAATCAATATATAAATCATGTGTAAAAAACATAAAACTATAAAATTATAGTGTAAATATAAAAAAATAATCTTCATATATAATAATAGAATTATATTTTCAATTAATAATTTATATAACCCTATAAAATTAATTTTTTTTAGAAACCCATTTCTGTATTAAACATTCAATTGAAATAACTTTACATGACAGAATTTTAATTTATCAATAAAATTAACTTAAATATTTTGTATTAACTATAAATAAAGTTATATTTTTGTATATAAAACAAATATAAAAAATTATCTGTATAAATTTAAAACTTCTCTCAACGAAAATATATTTTTATGAAGTCCAATACCCCGAGTCTGTACATTGTCTGTATGTCCTTTAAAACATATATAATAAATATATATCAATTAATTAATTTTATATGAACTGTTTATTGGATATTTAAACAATACATAATAAAATAATTATTTATTTTAAGTATATATTTAATTTCATAATCACTTATTTCCATATTTGGTGTTTTGTGGATATTTAGTTCATAACATCAAAATGAATTCAGTGCGATGAACAGTTCAAAGTTATCTTAATAAAATAATATATAATAATAAAAATAATAATTACATTATTATATTTTTTACATTAAATATGATTTTATAACAATCAATAATAGTCATACATGATCAAAAATCATATCGCTTTGTGGAGGCGATAATCTACATGTATTCCAGAAAGAAGTTATCAATTTCCAATAGATGGAATCTTTTGAAAACTAATCATATGTTATAAATAACGAATTCTAAATATTTAATAAATATCATATATGAACATTAAATACATAAACATATGTATCCATCATAGGCAATTTTGAAAAGTGAAACTCATCGCTTTGTGGAGGTGGTAGTCCTTCAAACACATGGATGATTAAACAATTTCCCATTTGATAGAAGAAGAATATTGATTATTTCTATGTAATTATAACAATATCATATAAATATACAATATATAAATTATAAATATATCAAAATTATTATAAGGGTTTCAATGGTGGTGGGAAATTAAATAAAACTAAAACAATCACAATAAAGTTATATATCTTCTTCTGAAAACCTCCATTGTTTTGCATTTAAATCCCTCTATGGTCTATATTGTACAAAAAATAGGTCCTATAGGATTTTTGGGTGAATTTATGCAATTTATTTCCATATATATTGGAATAAATATATTTCTAAATATTTTGGAGAACATGTGGATAGTATGTAACCTTTTATAAGTGTGGGGTGGGGTACACATGGAATTACATAAGGAATTAAATTTATAAAAAATTTATTTTCATGAATTGTTTTCATAAAATCATCTATTTAGTATATAGGATCATTATTAATCAAAATATTTTCTTACCGTGAAATTTTTCTATGTTTAGTTGAGTTCATCACCCTTATCTATTTGTTTTATATGATGTTAATGATTAGGGAGATTACCATACTATCAGTGATATTTTTCATTTAGGGGTATGAAAAGTCACTATAATAGAAAAATAGATATAAAATGTAACAACGTTTTAATACTATACCATATATCATTAAATTAACTAAATAATGTTTTTTATTAATTTTAAATAATTTTATAAGATATATTTTATTAGGAAATATCATTAATGACATTTTTGAAGCTTTAATTTGATTTTAATTTGTAGTCATCAAGATAATAAATGAATTATAAAATATATATTTTAAAAAAAATTAAAATTTTATACATATATATTATTTTTAATGGTTAAATAAACTCACAAAAAAATTCTTTTTGATTTATTAATATTATTTATTTCATTTTCCACTACTTTTGTAGGCATTATATCAAGACTATTGAATAATTAAATGTACTATTTAATTTCTAGTGCAACTCATATTGATTTTGAAATAGAAAAAAAGTTGATAATGTATCTGACATGAAACATCAATAATAGAAATAAATTTAACAAAATAGGAATTTATGATATATTTATTTTAAAATCAATTCATTTTCATTGATAGATTGTGATGCACGCAACACTGGGTCTGAACAAAACAATAAACTTAATTAAAAAATATTATTTAAAAATGAAATATCTAAACAATTATTTAACTTCCCAGGTATTAATAAGAATAATTTAATTATGAATACTATATGGTTTCTACATGTATAAAATAAATTCAAGGGTTTTATAATGATTAAAACTAAAATTAAAATAATTTAAACATAAAATAAATGTTTTCTAAAAAATGTATTTTAAAAAAAGTTGTTTATTCACACAACACACGCACAATATAAATTTAATTTTTAAAAAATATAAAAATTTATTTTTGAATATAAACATCATTTTTAGTTATACTTGTAAAAATTAGCTATGGTTGTATTCTATATTTTTTTCTAAAATATCAGTATTTTCATGAATACTGAAAAATTCTTTTTTTATTAAAAAATTATTTTTCCATGTAATTAATTAGTAATTAAAAGAATAATATTAAACATTTTAAAATTGAAATTATTTCAATTATATTTCAATTAAACAGCATTGGAATAGTGGAATCATGTTCCTGTTTAATTTTTATATTAAAATATTTTATACTTATGATAATTTTCTCTTTAGAAACTCATTTTTTCATCATAAATACTGGTTTTATGTTAAATTAAATTTTCAACTTATAAGAATTGAAATTTTCAAAATTTATTCCATATTTTTAGTGGGAATAAATTATAAAATATAATATTTTCAACTTAATTTTTTAACAAAACTAATAGTAAAAAATTATTACCATGATTAAAATAAAACCAATATTAGAGGGTGTCAATATAAAATAACAGTTAAAATAAAATTCCTTATTTTATAAAAACAATTTTATGGATATGTATATAAATTTTCTCCTCTAATGATAATTAATAATTTTTTATGTTTTTGGAGTGCGAAATCCATGGGTGTAGTTGATACATCCCACAACAATTCATGTTTGTCCTCTCCCACACTTATAAAAGGATTGCCCATCTCTTCTGAGATTCTCTCTCTAGATGCCCTTAATATTATTAAATAAAATCCAAAATATTTTCTTTACAGCCCCAAATAATATAGATTCATATTTTTTTATTATATGTATAATCTGGGAAGGCATGTTCTTAATCGGTAAGGGGCGTACTGACGAAGAGGTAATGTTTTTAAAAAATATTTAGTTTACTTCTTCTTCTATCCCCGAATAATATTCTACTACTATACAAAATTATCAAAACAAGTATCTAATATATACTGAGATTTTATTTTACAATTTAATAAACTATATCAACATACACATCCATAAAATGTGAATCGAAACCATCAATCATGTGTAGGGTGGACTACCTCCTTCTGAACCAATACAATTCATTTTTCATCACCACATTTCACAGGTATCCATAATTAGGTATTTAACATATGTATATTATATTTTTGAAATTATTGAATGTATTTAATTATGAAATCACTTATTTTTTTATTTCCATTCCATGTGGGATATGATTATGTTACGAATTTGTGTTGTGATCTACCTCCTAACAAAATGATGTGATTCATTTTTTAGTTATGATTTAAATGTAAGGTAATAAGGATAATTTTAATTAATATATATTATTTTTATTTTCCAAAATATACTTTATTAAATATAATATCCCTTCTAACAAATTAAAATCCATTTGAAAATAATAATTTCTCTACTGTATACGTGTGGACTACCACCTCCACACAATGTATGCAATTTATTTCATTTTATGATTACATTGATAGTGATATGTATTTATTTTATTAATAAAATTATATTTATAACATAATATCTATTTTGAATGATTAATTTTAATTAATTTCTTATTTGTTCAATACTTTAAAAAATGCAAACAATGTTCTTCTGTATATACTGCTTAACTACTCCATCAATTGTGTAAATTATTTTCTATCATTTACTTATGTGTATTAATATAATAAAAAATATTATTATATTATTAGATACTTATACCATGTCCTATATTATTTAGATTATGTAAACATGATCAATTTAAAATCCAATAAATTTCTGAAAAACATACATGAAAAAAAGCAATTATGAACCAAATTATTGATTTTAACAAATAAATTTTAATAAATAGGTGATAAAACACTATACATAAATCCTAGATGGTATGATATATATATATATATGATCATTTTATTCATTATTTTTAGACACATACAAATTAATTCAAACCTAATGTAATGGTTTCTTATGGCACATTTACTTCTATGAGACATTATCTATATTCACCTCTTATTTATTTTTTATGGTATATATATTGATCCTTTTATATAATATATCATTAATTTGTATGTTTTACTAGTATTTAATTTTTAAATATAATTTTATTTATTTCATGAGGATTGTGATTATATTTTTACCAAAGTGGTTGGGGTTTATTTCATAATATCATCATTAGTTGAAATTGATTACATATATGTCACCCTTGGTAAAGTAATTTTATATTTATTAATATACATAAAATTTCATCTCTTATGTTATATAATGATCAATTTAATGTAAAATAAAATATTTACCCTCTTTTGAATATATAACGATTGAGATAATGTTTTTATGAAAATTTGAAATTTTCTATCTCTCTAGTTGAAAAATCCTTTTTGATCTAAAACCATGTTTTTTCTAAAAATTCATTCAAATTTTTTTAGTAATATATAATTGATTTATTAAATATTTTTTCACATATTTAATGTTTTAAAATATTTTAGGAAGGGGATATTCATATTATTTTTCAAACATGCCTAGTTTTCATTTCAACGAAAATATGATGTGAATCATTGCTCTAACATGCAGAACATGTATAGAATTAATGCCATTATGAACGACAAATAATTTAAATAATAATTTTTATGTTTAAAGTTTTATATTTAATGAGGAATATATTCATTTTCTTTTGTTAATTTTTTTTGCATATAATTTCAATGTGAGAAGGTTATCTTCCTCAATAAATTTTTTAACGATATCTATATGGTATTTTAATTTATCAATAACATGAATCCTTTATTATATATATGATAAACTGGAGAGAAGTTTTTTTATAGCATCCTTATTATTTATTTGGATGGTTTATGATAATTTTTACTAATGATATATAATTTTATTATCATTCCTCATATTACTCATGAATTAATATGATTAGGTTTTTTTATTGAAGTAAGTATTAAAATATCATATGTTAGTTGTTAAATAAAAATGACTATATTGATTATTTTTCGTACCTTTTATATGATTAAAAAAATGGAATCTGTATGTTTTTAGTGTGTATTAGTTATATATATCCCCATAAGGCATCAATAATTCTAAATAGAAAAATTAGTTTGCGAAATTTGATGAGTTTTTACTAATAAGTTTAAACTGTCTTGTGAAAGGTCATGATTGTTTGGTTCAAATATGTAGAATTATGGATTCCCTCAATATGATATTATTTTAATGTCAATTTCATTATTATATTATATTTTTATATGAATGTATATGTTCCTAGATCATGTGAATATTTTTATATATATTTTTAACATTATTTTTTCATTCCAAATTATGATCATGTTATAATTTAAATGTATTTTATTATTATTTACCATTCAAAACTTATTATTCAAATATATTCACAATATCATCCAATGTACACATAACCTTACTATGTATAAAATATTTCCAATTTTATTTGATTTATTTTCCACAAGATAACCAAATGTGTTTAAGGATTTATATTCATAGATATGCTAAGTGTAATAATATGGTTCTCAATGAAAATACTTCATTAAATTATATTTTTCTAATATATGTGAAATTAATATACGCATCTATTTGACCAAGAATAATAAACGATTTGGTCTTATGGTTTGCATTACCTTTTATATGGGCATAATGTAATAATGTAATCCATAACTATTTCATCTAGAGTTGGGATCTTTATTAGTGGTATAAAAGGATTTTTTGTAGAATATTTGGGAACTATATTTATGAAAACATAGAATATTGAATAGAACCATATGACATAATTCTTAGTATATTTTTATAATACCATTTTAATGATTTTTTGAGAATAGTACTCCTTATTTTTTCCAATTAGGATACAATAAGGGTGTGTGGTTATATAATAGATTTAAAAAGGGGAAATGACAAAAAAAATCGCATGTCATGCGTGAATTGATCATTACCTATTACATGTCAATATGTCTTACTTTGAAAATTGATTGACACTCCAATGGGATATTCTTGGTATAATTATGATTTTATTTACCCACTATTATGAAGGATTTTAGAATATATTTATGTTTTGGAATGTTTCCCAAAGAAACCATGTTTATGAATTTCATATTTTCTATGCATAAATTTTTGAATTTATGTTTTGTGATTCCCTAGTTTTCATAATATAAATTTGGATATATAATTTTATTATGTGATATAGGGAATTAGTTTATTTATAAATGGAACCTAGAAGAAGGAATGATAATTTTATTAATGCACATAATATAAAGGGTAATAATTTTTGATTCCTCAATGAGGCTAGAACAAGGTTATGAAGGTAACATGTCTCCAAAAGATTATAAACATATGAGGACATGATATAATGTTATATCAAGAAATATAAATAATTATATAAGAATTATGTATTTTTATGTAATTTAGAGAAGTACATTAAGACACATAAAAAATGGATAATGGGGAAAAGAGAAAATAGGTTTTTCCATCATGTGATCACTGTGGGAAGATATTCCCTAGTAAATTATTAAAAGGAATTAGATTTTAACTAAAATATGAAGAGAAATGAAAATAAGTAATGTGAATGAAAAAATAAAAAGAAAAATTTCTTGTTCATTGTTTCAATTGTATGGATATGGGGAAATATGAAAATAAAATACAAAAGAGTCAATCGAATATTCTATTGAAGAGGCTAAGGGATGATTTTCAAGAGAATGTTATTACAACAGATGGATAAGACTGATTAATGTTCATTTTTTGGATAAAATAATTATATTATAGGATAATTTTATCAAATATATTATTATTATTATAATCATGGAATCTATAAGGATTGAATTTCAGTATTTTTTTAAGAATTTGATAGCATATGTTAAACGGTTCTCCAGACTAGGAAAAGTGATTCACTAGCATGTTGATCATCTTATAAAAGACATTATTGATAGAAAATAACTATTAATATTTTCACAACATTTATATTTATTTATAAATTGATTTTATGGGTGGCCTTTAAATTTGTATGTGAGGTTCTAGTTAATGCCATATTTTCATTAGATTTCAATATCTTTTGACTTTTTTAAAATATTCGACAACAGGAAATTTTAATTATGGAATAATTCATGTTTTTATTATATTTGTATAATTATCAAGGTTATAACCTATTTTTAATTTGACATTGAGATAAAATTATATGTCTTAGGGAATATAATGTGGATTTAATGAGAATCCTTTTAACGATTTCAACATTTAATTTTACCAGATATATTATTGAAGAGTTGGGTTAATTGTATATGAAATGGATTTTGTTTATTTTTTGGAGTAATGATTTATATATTATATATTAAGGAATTATATTTAATAGATTATTGTCATAATTTTTTTAATGGAAAATATATATAGGCAGGAGGAATTTCTTCTCATTCTTTTTTTTGATCTAATGATCTGTTTGGTTTTAAATTTTGAGCCTTAGAAATAAAAGTTCCAAATAGATATTCATTTCATAAAGTAAATTATGCTTTAGGAATTTATTGATGCACAATTAATGAATTAAAATGTTTCTCTTGAATAGAATCATAATATGTATGTATGTTTTCTTATTATATTTTTCTAGATTTTAATAGAATTCATTAACTATAAGAAAATAATTTTGAAACAAAAATATTATGCTATTATCATTAAATCTAATGTTAAAAATGACATTTAATAATCAATTATTTATTGGTTGGAGGGGCTTATCATTAAATTTACCCATCAATTTTGTTTAAAGATCAATGATCCCTATAACTCTTTATAATTATTTATTATGTTGTTCTTCATCTATATCACCACATCACACCGATTTTGTCATAAAATGAAACAATTTTATGAGTTTTTCTAGATGAAATATTTACACAAATTTATATTTTACTAATAGGTTGTTTTATACACATTTTTATTATGCGGGTTTCCAATATTGGTACTTTAAAAAGTCAATCCCATAATTCTTTGTATCAAAAAATAAATTACAAAGACCCAATTCATTTAAGGGGTAAAATTTAATGACCAGAGATTTTAAATGATGATCATACTCTTTTATGTAATATAGATATTTCAACATCACGAATAGATGTAGTGCCCCTACCTATTTATCCTCGAAAATATTCTATTTGTTGGAGGGCCATTAGCATTTAAGCATGCCTCTCAATATTGTAGAGGCTACAGACTGAAATTTAGGTTATAAAGAGGTGATAGTGGTGTGGATATAACATTTAGTGATGATTATAATAGTATTGCTATACATAAATATTTTCCAAAAGAAGAAAATAAAATAAGAATACTATACCATTAAACCCATAGTAGAAGAAAATTTAAAAACTACAATAATAATAAATATGCTCGAAAATACACATTGAAAAATAAAACATCACATGATACAAATTATAGAACTAAATACTATTTGTATATAAGAATATATATAAGTCATATGATATAATAAAATAAAAATGAAAGGTTTTCTTGTGGCCGACTACAATATATACATATAAACATACAAATACATAAGAAACATTGAAGAGGTAAAATATATCTAATGTGTAAACCTTCATAGTCAGTCTACATACATACCATTATAAGAAGAATTACTTGAACAATAGGGTCCATCTCCCATGATTGATCCCTTTCCTAATAATTAAACTATAATGTCTATAGGCATACCATGGGGTCATGTAGTCTATATGAAAAAATATCTAAGACACCACAAATTTGTTCCTAATATACATCTATCAGCACATAGGTTTATACCAAACATAAAAATGTATCACATCTCACAATAACATACATAACTTCTACTCACCATCCACAAGGAATAAATCGCATAATTTTTCCATTATTGATATGCCAGTACCAGCGAAGATACATACCATAAAGAATAATGAAACATCTGACTCTACGAATCCCTAGAAACCCCTCTGGTCACACATCCAATATTGTCTCCCATCACCTCATGACATCAATCATATACTGAAATCCAAAAAAATTTCCCCAAACAATAAGTACATGGCCCCTCGAACCCCTACTCAAATGATCCCATCATCTCAAAGTTTGATGTCTTAAGGCCAAATAGTGTGTTCCCTCTCAATAATAATTTAAATTGGCTCAAAAATTGATGTCATGGAGAAAAGTTATGTCCATCCACCCATTTAATTATACACCAACTTCTTCAATGTATGTTAAACCTCAACCCCTACTTTTTTCTCAACACCATCAACTGATGGCTCCCAGCATCCATATGACGTTCTATGTTAAGCACCTCCAACCATACTAATGGTCATAACCATCCTATGTTGAATCTAACAGAGTCCTATACCCACATTATTTGTCAACAGTACATCAAAATTTTATACCTCTCTATTTGAAAATAACTCTAATGATGCATTATATAATCACAATGAGTATATATAACCAAATAATACCTAAGATATATTATCCTGACACCTCTTTCCCCTAAAACACATGTATCACATCCCAATGGTCGACACCATCCAATATAACTTGGGTCATACCCATAATCTAGAAACCTTGTCACCTCAACCCGATAATAATGTTTCCTAGATTATTATCAATATGAATCATATAATCCAACAATTGGACAACCTGAAAAACATTGTATCCTCCTACAGATGGTGTACACAATCTCAACATGTGGGTTGTGCCCACTACATACCCGTTGAACCATTGCAAAAATCATTAACAATTTAATTTAACAAATAAACACTACATTCTAACATTGAAATAATATGAAGCATCTCACTAGGATCATACCATTTTTTAGGTGGAAGGAATCTCATGTGTATCTTCAATGATCAGTTTATTTTTTTATGGAAAGAGGGTAACTAAGGAGGCTCTCTCTTGGACTTCACACTACATGCTCAAAAACACACACCCAAATTCCTATTAATTATTAATGGTATATATATGTTCCAAATAAATATTCATGGAATACATTATCACATCTAATATCAACCACTGAATTGTGCATAATCATAATAAATTGATGTCATAGGTGAATTCCCTAAAAATAGGCTAAAATAGATCATACATATTTATCACACAATATGGTGACTGAAAAAAAATGTTTCTATGTGATTGAAGGAATTATTGAGAAAAATCCATACCCACCAAAAGATCAAATAAGAAATTTTGGAAGAAAAACATAACTAATAATGATAAATGGGAGGGGAGTTGTGTGAGAGCTCATGGGAATTTTCCGTTTGTATTTGTGGATAAGAAAAATAAAAATGGGGGGGAGTTCTCTATGGTTTTTTAGAAAAAATCCCTATAACTCAAAAGTTGTTTCAGTATTACTCATCTAGTATTCCTTGGGTATCCAACTCGAGACTTGAAATTCTTAAACCCACTAGGTACTAGAAAATGAAACTGTTACACATAGTTTAAATAATTTACATGATATGTAAACATTTCTGCAACTGCATTCAATTGACCAGGCCCTACGAACATCAAACGGCATTTGTTCGAACAAAAGAGGCATCCCACAAAACATATAACACACTTCAAAGAAGTTATAGGGTCTAACAATTTCTAGAATGAGGTTTCCAAAGATTTTGAAAAATAGTTGACCCACTGAATAAAGAAAAAAATTCAAATTTTTACAAAAAAATGACAGTCTCGAAAACACAGGACCTTATAGTGTCCCCACCTTAACATTTATCATTCCTAAGCAATAACAAAACACCTAGAGATGGTACCAAACATTCCCATATCTTTCAAAACACCCTAGTATACCATGGTATAAAAATCATTGGTCTATTATCTTTAAGAGATCCCCACCTCATGGGTTACCTATATGATAGGATCCAAACCCAAAACAAGAATATGAGGGCCCCATGAACATCCCTATACTCAAAAATACTGATGTAATGCATTGTAACTACTACACTGCAATCGGTGATAAGATCATTTTCATGTCACATCTTTCACCCATCTAGTCACAGACCCCAAATGATTCCCACTTCATTACCAGGTCATGCATGGAAATTATGAGGTCTTGAAACATATCAGATTTGCAAAAGTAACCATGTGACATCGGAAACCATAAATACTGCATGCTATAAAATTCCAACAACCATTTATAGTACCACACACCTTAACAAAATCTATATATCATTAACGAACATAAATAATCCATATGATACAAACCTCATATATATATCACATATATGAGTTGATGCCAACCTATGAACCTGTACGTGGCTAGATTGAAAATTTAATCTCATCCACTTCGTGAACCCAAAGCTAGAAATGCATATAAAAGGGTCCATTAAAGAACAAAATATACATGTTCATTCCCATATCAAAACTCTTTCTGTAGTAACCTCTATGGCCTACTACGCACCTATCCCAAAGCATAACTACCTAAGGCCTAGTATCTCTATGTAGTTTCTCAAGCTACCAGCCACAGACAATACTATTTGGTCCCACATTCTCTTCCATGAAATCTTCCTATAGCTAAATCCTAAGAACCAACACCTGGTACCACTCCCTATTCAATCATAGATTACTTAGTATGTCTTGATCCCTAGCTCCAAGATATCCAAGAAGTCTTCCTATAGAGTCTCTCCAAAATTCTTAACATGGCCACATGATAAGCACCCATATTGTGTCCAATAAAACTTCATCCACACATGCCTTTGATAAATGTACTAGAATCACATTGTTGATGAAATAAAAATTGGTGTTGTACTTGAATCACTATCATAACCATCCTTCTAAGACTACTCATAAACCGACATGTTATTACCTGAATAATCACCTCTAACGTCACCTAACATTGTCACCCAACTCAAATATGATTGATATTTCATGTTTCCCTCAACTACTATAACCTGATTCAGAGCCTCTAATAATGACTCCATCCTAAGTATGCTTACATGTACCCTAATGGAATCTTGTAAAACATCCCTAAATTGCTTTATCATTGAGGTATCATCGTCCACCAGACCTGGTGAGAAATGAGAAAATACATGAAGGTAGATGAAAATTCCATGATTGACATGTCACTATACTGTAGGCTCAAGAAATCCAGATATCCCTCTTATATTATCACCCTTGGGAAATTGTTCTCGAAGAACCTAGTCTTGATTTCCGTCAAAGCCAGTCACTCTTGCCTGCCTTCTTGTACCTATACATCTCACCAACACATTGCATTTCCATTGTGCATGTACATCACCAAATTCACCCCCAATCCTAGGGGTCACTGAATCTACACAGAGATTTTCTGAACTAACACTATACAGTTCTTAGACACATGTTGTCTATGGGTGATATTATTGGAACATGTGAGTCTGGTATTCCAAATAATGCCCACCTCCCCAGCCTCCACTATCGATACCCTATCTGACACATACAAGGATCTCCCTGAACAATTCCTTAAGACATTTCCCTAAATCTTTACTATCCACTATATGATCCCCCTATGTGTATTCCTGTACCTATAGGTTAGGATCATACTAATGCTCTAAGACCTTATTCGACCCAAAGGAACCTCAACATTTGCTCTATCTTAGGGAACTAAATCAATCCCCTCATAACAGTACTTCAGAACTCTTTTAGGTGGAATCCCACTGAGTACAAAAACAATGTCAAGACAACCATTGCAACACACACACACATAGATATATATATATATATATATATATATATATATTACCTAGATAGAGAATTATTTTACATGAAATTCAATCTCCCCATTCTTACCCATCCATATCAAGACAATTTATCAATGTTAAATCTAGCCTCATGCCCCCACACCTATCCATTACAGAGTCAGGTGTCACATATAATTTCAACCTCATAGACCCCCACCAAAACTTAACCGATTCAGGCATCACATATAAATATAAGATAGTAGAGTATAATTTCAACAAAGAGGTTAATCGTAAAAAAATTATTTTACTTCGATATTTACATTTTAATGTAGTCACCCCATGTTTTCATCATTTCCTAATTCTATTAGATCCATGCCAATATATATCATACATATGAAATAACAAAGAAACACATATTTATTTCATTGGAAACATCTGTTTGGTTTTCCTAAACCACCTAAGTGAGTGTAAGAATGATGACACTATCTAGATTCTTTTTTTTTTTGACACATTAAACGAACCATCCCCTCATAGTGCAATTAGGGTTCCCAATGAAAATCATAAGAAATTTACAACCGGAACATATATTTATATATTAATCATCCGATGTGCCGATAAATAAATCATAAATATTCATCCACTACCTTTGTGGTCCAAGGATCCATATTTACCCCCATTATATATATGGTACATGATAACATATCGTAATAATTAATAATTATAGCCATGTGTTCCACCCATGGTGGAAATAAAATCCACTGTAAAATGAGTAATGCGAAATATAAATTTTCTAATCCTTGTAACATTGTCTATCCTCTAGGAATGGGGCTGCATGCCTCCAAAAACAAGCTCTAAACTAAGTTCCAACTACATCATATTTTCATGTCGGCCCTATCCTACAATATGATGACCCATACTAGTTATAATAAACCCATATTATTCCATTTTTAGTACCCTAACTCATTTTTCCTCCTAAAAGTGCTATGGGATAGATGGTGATTGGGAAATAGGGGTGACTCCAGATATTCCAATGTCTATTGAATATAAGAGATGGTTTAAACAAGTTATAATATGGTTAATATTCCATCTGGTTATGATGATAATAATGTTCTATATAAATATTACATAACTAAATAAAATACTATCAGCAAACTAGATCATCAACCCATCATAGATAATTTTCAATGGAAAATGTAATAATAATGACTAATATCAAAAATACCAATTGCATATTAAAACATTAAATGATACCATTTTTTTCAATAAATATAATTTTTAGAAGACAAGTCATGCAATCAAAATCATCATAGATTATAAATAAGAGAGGGTCACTCGGGGATGACTATAGTATAAACATATAAACATTATAATGAAAAATAATGACTCGGATGGTAAACTCCAACAGATACATGAACCTAAATTTCCTCGTCTAGTAATATCATTCTATTAATAATGACATGATCAGTATGGTTCATCTCTTGATCACATTATTTTAATTGATCATAAAATCATAATGTATACACCCTTATCAAAGGGACCATGTAGGGTGTGAGGAAATATCATTGTAGGACACCACAAAAGTGTTCCTAAAAAACACATTTGATTACGCATGTGTATACAAAGAATATATAATGTATCACATCACAGTATAACCATATTCTTATATTATAAACAAGAACAAGGAAGAAATCACATGATTTATCCATTTTTAGTATAATAGCGGCAGTGAGGATCTATAAACTAAAGTCTATGGCATCCTATAAATAAGAATTATCCTATGTGACCCTCAGGTTCCACATCAAAATGTGTAACCTGACACCACATTCCATCAATAATGTACCGAATTCCTAGAAGTTATTCCCATAAATAATTATATTGTCCCTCAGACCCCTACACAAAATCTATCATCGGTAGGAAGCATGACGTCTAATGTAAGATTTTTGTTTGACCTCGAAATAATAATCAACATCATCTCAAATTCTAAAATTATAAGGAATAATAATTTCCACCCACTAAATAATTCCTGGCCTAGTATCGTCAATATACAACCAGTATCATTTTACATCTGATAATCACAACACCAACAACCAATGTCTCCTCACTATCCATGAGGAATTATATATAAATCATCTCCCACATTAGTGATATTCATCACTATCTGAATTTCTACTTAATAGATACCTCTAACAACATTAGTGTTAAATTCCATCTCATCATCTAATACCTATCTGTGTGGAGAAAAATTCAACGACACTTCGACCAATCAAATTGAGAATAAATTATTATCGAAATAAAAAATCCACATCATATCAACACCTAAATCCCATATAGATGAATCTCTCATCCTGGTGATCAAATCCATCAATATCACATTATTCATACTTGTAACATGGTGAACCCATCTCTTCATCTCAACGACCATGTATCCCAACCATTGATCAACTTCTCTCAAGGAATTTGGGTCACACCGAACATGATAAACTGTATATCTTCATTTAGATGGTCGACACCATCTCTATCAAGGTGCAATACCTATCCTGTTCCAATGGAAGCATTACAAGAATTATAAAAAAATTAATATAAACATTAATCACCATGGACTAATAATCAAATTTTTTGAAGCCTCTCATTGGGATAATACAATTTATATTAAGTAGGAAGCATGCCAATAGGGTCAAATATCAATTTATTAGTTTGAAGTAAAGGCTTTAATTAAATAAGGTGTTGATAAAATACCCATTGAAAACCTCAAGAACACTCCCACAAGAAATTATCAAAATAAAAGAGAAATCAATGAAACACAAACCTTGTAATGGTAGATGTGTAATGATCTAATATAGGCCCATAACTCATGTTGAATCTGAGAAAATGTTGTTTAAAATGAATGACCTAAAATATCATATAATGAATATCATGGATTTATCTCACATTATAGAGTGAGAAAATAAGGAAAGTGGATAGAGAATTGAAGTATTTAGGGAGATGAAACCATAACAACAAATAGATTAAATACTAGGGCTCGAATTTGTGAGATTTCAAAAACCATAGATGGGAGGGTGAGAGTCATGTGAGCCCCTATGTGTATCCCTTTCCATTAGTGGCAGAAGAAAAATATAAGGGGGATCCCCAAAACGATAAAAAAATTCTTGTGACTTACACACTGTGTAGATAGTAAAAATCATATTTTATGTTCATGACATGCAACCCATTTACATGCAATGAATTACTTAGGTTGATACCCTAATCCTTTCCTATTGGAACCCCACTTAACCATACTATATGAAAGCGTTACATGCATTGTAAATGATTTAAACAATGATTAAAACATTCAATGGCTACTTTCAACAGCATAAGCCATTTGACCTTCCACTAGTGAACATCAGAACACATAGGTTTTCCAAAAAAAATATACCACACTAAAAGCAAGGTCCTATGTTAAAAAACATTATAAAAATGTCCCCAATATTATGAAAAAGGCTTGCCCTTGTCACCATTGTCTAAAATTATAATTTACATAGAAAACTGACACTTTCAAAAACCTAATTCATTACATTATAAGAGAATTTAACAATATGAGATACTAAGATATATTTCTATTTAAATAAATTAAATATCATTAATACCTTATGATTCATCCAACACCCGGTTTTCAAATGACAATTATCTATTAATATGTTATTATTTAAAATGACCATTATATGTTAGTCATTATGTTGGAAGGAATGAATATGAATAACTAAATTATGAAACTAATATTGTTTGCACACATATAAGTAAAATTTATTGTTTATTTTTTTTGAAATAAAATAATAATTATTTAAAATAAAAAATCCTTTTGAAAAAAAAATTTAAAAAAAAAGGTTTAGTCACACATTACACAAAAAATGTAAAATTAATTTTTAACATTGTAAAAACATATAATAGAAAAAATTATCTTTATTTTTAAATATATATTTCCAAATTATCATTTGAATTTTATTTCATACTAAAACGATTTGATGCTTCATGAATAGTTAAAAATACAATTTTAATCAAAAATATTCAATTTTTATTAAATAATTTTCCATGTCAAATATATTATGAATCTAGATTTTAACTAAAACTAGTAAAATAAACTAAAAAATAACTAATTTAGTTTTGTGTAACCAATTTTATATAGAATTATGATATTAAAACCTTATATAAATTTGCGACTTTTGCCTTTGGAAACTCTTTTTTGGTGACACTTTGAAGATACATTTTAATTGAATTGTTCCAATGATATGAATTTAATTCAGAACAATTGATTCAATGTTTTTAATTATAATAATTTATATGTGAAAATAATGAAATCTTTTTTTAGTAAAATGTAATGTAAAAAGGAGTAAAAATTAATTATAGTGGTGATGTTTAAAATGAGTTTAATGAGGGGGTGTACTAAAAAAGGATAAAGGTTAAATGAATAACCATATTTTCCAAGACACATTTGATATAAATATTTATTCATTAAAAAATATAAGGTTACATTATAATACATTTTGGAGGATTTTCTCATGATAAAAACATGGTTAAAATTTATTCCTTTTAGTAAAATTCCTTGTGGGCCCCTCCCTCTCTTATAAATGGGGACCCCCTCTCCCCCTCTCCTCATCTCTTCATACTCTCAATGTCATTTTGTTATGAAAAAACATACCCTGATATATTTCTTAATTACCTCTCAATATCAATGAGGCCATTTTTCATACATGAAATCTAGGAGTCTATTATGTTAATCCTAAAGAGGAATCCCAAAGAAGATGTAGTGTTTTTATCTATGATATTTCATTTTATTTATTCATATAAATACTTTTAATTTTTTAAAAATATGAAAAATTAAATATTTATCCCATATATATTTTTATATTACTATGTTATTTTCATAACTGATATTAATCTCTACTTCAATAAAATAGGAAATGAACACGTGGATCATTTGTTTGGTAGACTACCAGCTCATGGACCACTGTAATTGTTTTTTCTATCAACACAATTGATGTATTAGTATAATGATGAATTTATCGTATATAAGTATTATTTATGAAATTATTTTATTTCATGATCTATTAAATCATATATACCTTCTTAGTTCCTTTTCCATGGGGGATACAATAACATCACTCATTTGTATGACAGACTAACCCCCCTGCAAAGTGATCTGACTCATTTTTTACATAAACATGACATGGATATACATAATGATATAATTAATTAATATTTTTTATAAATATGTAAAAATAATTATTATATAAATATAATATCTCATATAACTTATTATTTTAAAATATTTTTGGAAAACAATATATTTTCTTATATGAACATATGGACTACCACCTCTACATAGTGATGTGAAATGTATTTAATTTTATTTTTAGAAGTATTGAAATAATGATGAATTTGATAAATATAAATTACTAATATTAAATAATAGTGATTCTATAAAGTTAATTTATATTTATATCCCTTTATTATTATCAATCGTGAAAATGCAAACAACATCCACACATATGTACAACCTACCATCTCCACGAATGGTGCAATTATTTTTCTTCCAATAAATTAATTGGGCTAATGAAAATAAAAATATAATGCATATATATGGTATTTATATCATTTTTGGGATTTCATTCATGGTATAAACATGATTAATGTAAAATTAATGTAATTGTAAAATAAAAACATGCATGAAAAATTTGGAAAATATCACCCTAAAAAGTTATTTTAACGAGGAAATGTTTATAAATGGATGATAAAACAACAAAAATATATCCTTTATGTTATTTTATATATTACTAAGGACTTATAATATATTAATAACCAACCTATTTTTATTATAAATAAGGTTTGGGCACATAATAAAGAAGTTGAGAATATTTTTAGGATTTCCCATATCATTTCTACATCTACGAGACATAATCCATAATCACCACATATTTATTTTTTGAGGTGTATATAGTAAAAATTTTAATTGTTATATTAGAAATTAATTTATCTTCATGATATCTAAATTATCATTTTATATTATATATTTTATGGGTCTTATGATTCATAAGTTTCCATTATGGTAAGGGTTTATTTCCCAATCTCATTATTACTCGAGATTATATATGTTCAAGTATCCATTGGGAAAATTATTTTATATTTATTAAACTAAATATAGTTTCATCTCTTTTTATTATTAATTATAATTTTCATTTTTAATGTAAATAATTACTCAATTTTGTTCTTTAGATGAATGAAAAATTATTATTAATGAAATATGACCTTATTTGTCTATTTTTCACAATTCCATTTTCACCAAAAAGATGTGTACAAAAAATGTTTTGAAAAATGTTTTTAACATTAAAAATATTAATATAAATATTTCCACCCATGTTTCCCTTTTTTTCTTTTTTGAAAAAGAATTATTTCCTCACCAAGTATGGTCTTTTTATTTGTTTTACCAAAAATGTTTAATTAATAATTGTTTTAGCTTCCATAAAATAAATGAAATTTTATCATTAATGGAATAATGGTATTTCAATTGGTTCCATTATAATTATTATGTTTTATTTTCATGGATAACTATTTTGAAAATATGTTGTCTAAATTTCTTTCTAAATATAATTTCAATATTAAAATTTTATTTTATACAAAAAAATAATAATAAATTTTTTATACTATTTCTATTAATAAATGGTATTAAAAAAGTTATATTTTTATGATCAACTTGTTTTAACATACTGACCTGAGGTCCACTCAATATTTTACCTTAGTAGATGTGTGACATATCATTTGGGGCATCTCTGGTTATGATAGATGGTGCAAGCTAGAAATGAGGTTGTAAAGTTTGTATGTTGGGGTGGCTATACCCATTTTTCAGAGTGGCATAATCGATACAACAGTAAATATTCCATAGTGTATGAAAGATATCTAAATGGAAATAATAAATAACTAAGATGCAGAATAATTAATAAAACCGGAAAATTGATTATATAATCAAATGATTCTCTATTAGTGTCAGAGACATGGAATTCATGTCGTGATTACATATAAAAAGTGAATAGGGGAACATGGAAACAAGTATAAAATAATTCTATACAAAATATATAAAATTGATAGAAAGGTTCCCCACATGAATCTCAAGTGAATGCTTGGTCCTCTAATATCAATATCTATCTATATATAAGCATATCAACAATATATAAGTGGGAACTTTCAATGATCAATACATTAAAACATATAATCTTCTCTAGTACCAAAGGCAGTCAAAGTAGGGAATTGGATAAAAATATCAACATGCCACTACCAATGGTGTTTTTTCATAATCCACAAAGTTTAAAAACTAAAAAGTGTTCATATTGAAACAGAATTGTAATTCTATACTCAAATAAATAACCTACCCAAAGTGGTTCCTATAGATGATCTGGAATTCCAACCTTCTTTTTCTCATGGAAAAAATGGAAGTCTGATCAGTTACTATATATATAGTAATAGTATATATATTGTTTAATTATATATAATCCCTCTATATCTACCAAGTACGTGCTAACATAAGTGGCCATATACATGGAATAATAGTTATTGGATAGACAAGGGTGTCACTCAGACATCCAAAAGCTATCTAACGTCACTATAAGATAAAAAAGTGTATATTACCTAGATACTAATAATAGTGTGATACAGCGTGCAAGATAGTCAGGATGGTGATTAAGCCTTCATGTCATTACACAAACAATGGAATGTTGAACAATAAGCCCAACATCCTTATAGTATTAGTGGTACGAGATGTCATACTCAACAAACGATGTAAGGGAGCATGATTTCACCATGCTCAACGAAACCCTTAACAACAACATCATAAAGAATTTCAAGGATTTAAATATTTATAATTTAAGGAATGTGGGATTAACTCTCATTAACCTCAATAATCAAGTATAATTATAAATACGGATTTATAAATAAATTACATACATTTGATTAAACATGGAGAGGCATGGTCATACAAACCATATTAAAAATAATATATAATTAAATAAATTTATTTATTTAAGGGAAACCATCATGAATTTTCAATTCAACATGTTCAATCTATTTAATATAAATAAGCATAAAAATATCATTTACAAAGCTCAAGGGTTCTTTAAAATAGGTACATGCTTATAAATGAAATTTCTTACAAGGTAAATTTGATGCCTAGTATGGAAAAACACATGGGACGTACCTATATCTCAATAAATCCTACACATTATAAGGTAAATTAACTATAAAATTTGTGATGAATTATTATGAGGTGATTTAGGCATAGTCACATTTTAACAAAAAATGGGATTTAAACTTTCCACACACATTGGGTGAAAATAAATAATTTTAATAACCTCTAATATACAAATAAAAATCAATATGCATGTAACAATGTGAAAGGTTCTAATTAATCCTGATGAATTAAATATAAATGGGTGTATTTGAGAATGTTCACATGCATCCCAATGGTGTTTCTACAGAGCCTGAAAAATATAAGGGAAAATAATGTGACCACCAATCTCAAGGTTGTAGATGCCTCCCTGCTCGATATTGTCCTCAAATTTTAAGAAGGATGGAAAAGATTTGTGAAATAGTCTAATGCCTCGAAAATAGGTAAAATGATCATTCACATAAATAGAAGCATTCATTCAATAGAAAACTATAATAAGAATTTGGAGACTGGAAGAGATTTTTGAGTTGGATTTGATTCTTCATACAAATAATGATTTGGATTCCGTACGAATAAGCTACACATATGCAAGTCATGAATAGATTTTTATCCCATGTGAGAAGAAAATAATGACCATCTGATGGATGAAGAAGGGTAAGGATAAAAAAAATTATAACAAATTAGTGAACAAAGAATCATTTCTACCAAATTACGTTGGTTCATGGTTGAGGAACATTTTTTAAAAAATATGGGAAATTCATTACTATATAGGGGACATCCTATATATTTGGCACATACTTTGACCAACCCTACATAAACAATGAAAATATTCTATATTCCAAATTATAGCATAACTGGATAACCATCCAACTAGGATCACATGGTTTCATAAAAACTATGTAGCCAATAGGTATTCAGTTTCTTCTACCCCATGGTTTTTTAGAACCTATGCAGACTGGGAGGAACAGTTTCTCCAAACTAGAGGTATTGTCTATTTCCACTTTTTTAGGATCTCTGAGATTTCAACAATCCTAAGACTCTCGTAGGACCCTACTTAGATCGTAGTTCAAATTTACAACGATCATGAAAATTATTTAAATTGAAAAAAAATTGACTATAATATTGTGAAAATATGGTTTTTTATATCCGATAATACACAAAGAAATACATCCTTATGTTTGCTTTCTTAGGGTAAATCTGTATCATTAGTAAGGAGTTATAGACACTAAGTTGGTGTATCATCCTCCCATTCACATGTCTTATCTAGTACTTATTAGTGAAACCATAACACCCATAAACATGTAATTCACTTACCTCAAAGTATCTTTATGCTCCAATCAACAATCTATACCAGATACTCATATATGGAATAATCAATATCCTATTCATCCTCGTCAAGAAGAAAGATATCAGGTTGGGTATTGATAGTATTAGTAAATCTGTGACACACATAAGACATCACACATGAATAGTATATATGTTGTTTTTAAAACTAATCATCCACTAGTCTAATCAAATTTGTGACCAAAAAGAGTCTAACAATACTCTGTGAGTGCTTATCCTATTTCTAAATATGTTAGTGCCCCAGCCTGAGTGAGACTTGTAAAAAATTTGGCCTCTGACATCAAACTCATGTGGCTACTAAGAATATTTTGGCATACGACTACTATCTTGAATGAGCAATCCACATACACATTCTGATCAATTAGACATACTCTATATTCTCGTACATGAGATTTTGACCATGAATTGTGGCTTCCACTACCATTATCAATCACATAGGTGAGTGGAAAGTCGTATCATATTATGCTTCATAATTATCCATCTCGACAGTAGCCTGTATGATATTTTTAAAATAAAACATGATCATGGGAATTTTTTTATCCCAAGAACAATGAATGAAAAGGTAGAAATCACAATGAATGTACTCTAACACCTACATCATACCATCTATATATCCATGGGTCATTGGGTGAAATGTCATGCTGATGAGTGATAGTATACCCAAGAACATCTCCAATCCCTCCCATAACCATGATGTATGAGGTGAATCACCATCAAAAAATTATAGAATGATGAGATCCATGAAATCACACAACCTACCGAATATACAAACATCATTGCTCATCTTCCAAGAAGGTACCTCGCATATGTATGAAGTCTGCTAACTTCTTCGAATGATCAATGACAACCAATGCTATACCATTTCATTATGGTGATCTGAGTATACCGGTCACAAAATCTATCAAAACATAATCCCATTTCCACTCAATAATGGAAAAAGTCAATAGAATCACCTTCTTAAATTTCTGTCGATACTTAACCTGCCGACAGGTGGAATATTATGTGATGTATCTGTGAATATCTTATTTCATAATTGGGAAAAAAATACAAAAATCATATATCTAGACATATTTTAGTGACATATGGTTGAATCACCCATGTTGTGTCTTGAAATTCATGTATCATATCCTCTCTGATATATGCTAGGACACACACACTCCCATGGTACAATGAGAAATCATCCACATCCATTTTCCAACCTAAATACTCGTCATCGTCTGACATTATTCCCTTAGTATAAGGACATCATGATCAGATTACATCAACAATAATACACGTTCTAGGAGAATATATTTCACAAATAAGGCTGAGAGGATAGTCTAACCATTTTCCTCATGAACCTCAACCTGCATCAATGAAGAAATTATCATAATTTTCATCTCTATACTAAATTATTAAATAACTAGTGTTTATGAATTCTGTAACACACTGTGATTTTATGAGATAGACTACATTAATTTCATTAATATATTTTGTTTTACACTACCCCAATATTTTCTTGTGCCATACACAACACCATATTAGCTTGTAGTATACACAACACTATTCTTGGCTTATTTTACACAGAATTTCATGTGTTTTTGATAGAATTCAATTCACACAACCATCATAATAGATTTTTTTCAATTTATAAAATAACTCTATTTTGATTATTTTATACACAACATCAAAGAAACTATCAGTGAAGGTAACATTGATGTGGCTTTCATGAAACATAATAGTTACCTTTGTTGATAACTTGCGTTGTACGCAATACCATGTTTCACTAAACAATTATATGTTATTAAAATATAATATTCTAATGGGATATAATCTAGCAATTATGAATAGTATTAAATACGTTTTGAATTTTTCATAACATTAAAATTTATCTTATTTACATTCTAGAACATGATATAAGAAAAAAATCAAATTTCATAAAAAATATGGGCTTTTAAAAATTTGTGATTTTCCTGCCTTTTGATGGCGCACCCATTTTAACAAAAATTTTCAAAATTTTATATATTCTATTTGAAAAAATAAACTTCTATTTGGAAGCAGAACATAAAAATCAAATTTTGATACATTTTAGGTATTTTGTAATAAAATTCATATTTTAACGAGTAGTGAAAATACATCATTTTAATTCAAAAAACCCCTTTCAACTAATTTATTTATATAGTTAGATCAACTTTATAATAGGTTTTATTGTTTAAAGAGATTATTATTTTAAAATTTAATCAAATTATATTAATTGAATGTAATTTCACATTAAAATTGGACAAAAACACATGATAATATTATGATATGTTTTTACTTCATAATAACCAATTTTTTTAAAATTTTGACAATGGGAATTAATTTTAAATTAATTTATACAAATTATGTGTTTCGAATTATGAAAAATAGATTCTAGATTTGTAATTAGTGGATTCAAATTATGTTAATAGGTTACTTTTAGTTTTTGTGATTGTATGAATAGTAACTAGAGTAAATTTTATTTAACTTGGTTTAGGTAAATCTGGTAAATTAGTGTAACAAATAATAAGATAAGGAAAATAAAAAGATCCTAAAACTGAAAAAAAAATCTTGAATAAATTTATACCATTGACATTTTAGGTTCGAATCTTATTCATTTAAATGCCACATGACATTGAAAATGAAAATGATATTAAAAAACCAATGAAAGTGAAAAAATGTCCAACTAACATTTGTTGTAAGTAAAATAATTTTAATATATAGATAACTAGGTGATATATTAGAACATAAATAGTCCATTTAAATATGATGAAATTACCTACATCATGGTAATTTATATTTCATTTTTTTAAAATTAATAATTTCCCTATATTCTTATTCGTTGATGATGTAAATATTAATTAATTGTTGAGAAATCCATAAAATAGTTCTAAAAATATTAATTAAAATAAATACGCCTAATCATTTGACCATGTCATTTTGGTCAAGTACATATCGACCATAAGAATCCATGTTCCGAGAAAGTGACCATTTAGAGCATTGTAGAAGAGATTATGTCATTAATTTTATTTTATATAAATTTAGGTTAATGTTGTCACATTCATACATTAATATGTATGACATTTATAATGTTGGGTTTTCGAAAGATAAATTCTACTAGATGTATTATTATGAAATATATTAAATTTATATTCATGATTGTTTTATATTTTATTTTTTTATTCTCCATATAAGAATGTTAAATAATTACACAATATTAATGTAGTGATTATTTTAATAATGAAGATATCAAATAAATGTTATCAAAAATATTAAAATAAATATAATTTTACATAATTAATGTGTACAATGAATTTAATAGATGATCATGAAAAAATAGGGATATAATAAAATATTTTTTATATAATAAATCTTTATCTTGTTATTTTTAAATATCCCTGAAATAAATAGTGTCAAAATTTACACAATTGATATATTTTTAAAATAGTGTTTAATAAAATTATTTAAAAAATATAAATATATTATAAAAATATAGAAAATATATGATATGGTCTTATATTTTTTAAATTATTCATTGATAATATATTTGAAATCAAATAAGTAAATATTTCATCCTTTTAATATTAAATCATTTGTTATCTTAATTAAAATTAAATAGACTAGTTAATGGTCAATTAAGATGATGATGTTTAAATTGACATAAAAACATTTATAATTTTTTTATGATATTTCCATATTTTTTAATCTTATCTTAATATATATCTCATTTGGTAGTAATTTTTATTTATTTCCAAATTATTATATATTAATATTTTTTTGGTTTCCAAAAGTTCCCCTCGGCTCAATAATAAAAAAGAAAATCCTCCATCCAGTCTTCACATAATTTTGAGCCTTCAATATCCACCATACCATACTTACTCCACTTCAAAAATTCCTTATAAACATTCCATATGTCTTGGTATTCTTCAAATACCATCTATAGTTCTTTATGAGTTGATTTAGAGGAGGCATGTCGAAGAAGAAGTAATATCACTTACTGATTCTTTCAAACATCATTCTTCTTCTACTTTCACCTAGTTATTTGATTAATTATAAAGTAATAAATATACTAGTAATATTATAAATAGACTTTATTATTATAATGAAAAACCATATTCTTCCTTCTACCTATTCTCTGAAAAAATTAAATCACCACGTGTTCGTATGTATGACTTACCGTCTCCAGGCCATGGTGTAATTCATTTTTCACCACAACCTTATATAGATGAGTATAATGATAGAATTAATAAATATATATAATATTAATAAAATTTATATTTATTATTAGATACTATACACCATAAAATTCAAAACCATTCAACAATTATAGGAACAATATCGTCGCTAGTGTGTACGTACGGCTTATCGTCTCCACAGTGTGATGTGATTCGTTCTAAACAATATTCATTAAAGCATGATTATATAAAAAAATTGAATGATTTAATATGATAAATATTATAAAAATAATATCATATAAATTAAATAAATATAACATAAAATGGTTAACAATAACTTATTTGACAAAATATGCATAAGAATATAAAGTAGTTAATACCAGAATAACAAGAAACGCTGAAAATATATTAACAGACAGATGAATATATGAATAGAAAAAGATATGATAATATCTTATTCTGATTATGTAATAAATAATTAAAATTATTTAAGTCATTATATAAAAGGTTCAGATATATATGAACAATATCAGACCTAAGGTAAGTGATAAATTTGCAATCTCATTATTATCTGAGATTGTTTATTTGTAAGTATTTAATTTGGTATATTAATCATTCACATCCATGTTTCCTAAATATATAATTTTATTTATATTATTCACCTAATTTTTATTGTAAATATTACCCATTAGTGAATTTTTTATTAAATTTTATTGAAGGAATCTTTATATCATTTCCCTGAAAGGGTACTTTTTGACTTTTCCGGTAAGAGTAAGAGAAGAATATTTTTTAACTTATAAAAAAAGAAAATTTTCTTAATCTTTCATAACAACATATTTACATGAATCTATAATTATAATAAATCAATTGTATTTTTAATTAAATTATTTCTCTTTCAAATTTCATAGAATTTTTAGAAAAGAATGTGTTTTTGAAGAATAAATGATATATTTTTCAAGAATTAATTTCATGTATTTATCTAAATTATTTTCCACCTAAGATGACATAAGGTAATGTTTTTATCCCAATTGTTACATATATTTTTTTTTATTATGTAATTATTTCTATAAAATATATTAATTTTATATAGAATATTTTATGACAAATTATTTTTAAGAAAACTTTTTATCTATAGGGTTATGCTTTGATGAAGGATTTATGTTTTTGTGGAACAGGTAAAAATGATTTCCTTATTATATTGGAGTGAAAAAAATCACCCTCAAATGAATTGGGTAATGATTTATATCTGTTTATAGATTCATGACTGAAACGACAACTAAATTTTGTTTAGTATTACTGTGCTCGAATGACAAGTAATCCCAGTTTAGTAATGTATGTTGTCCACTATGATGGTCTTTACAATAATGCCTTGGTTACTATGATATCATATTATGTGGATATTTGTTTTCAACCATTCCATGTTTTATAAAAATAAAATTTACCATGAATAATGTTCCTTTATGATATATGCCTTTTGTACTTCAAATATTTATTTCACGACTAAATATGTTGATGCTTAAACAACATGGTCATGTTTTTAAGTTCAAATGTTTATTGTTTGTTTTATGTTCTTTATATTGAACCGTTATGAGATTTTGAGATAACCCTTTTTATGTTTTATTTTACCAAGATATAAATAATGTTTTGAGGTGGCATAGAATGGGGAAGATCTCTAAGGGAGATGTTGAAGATCTTTCACCATGTTAGAAGATTATGTTCCGAGTTTTAAAAGACATTAAACTAAAATGATATTTGGGATTATATTTGTTTCATGTACTATGTATTCTGAAAAATAAATTAAATTCCCATTTACATAATTCCTATTTAATTATTGTTGGTATTAGAGTGATGGTTTTGTTATCCTTTGGAAACTAGGATGCGAAAACATTAGTGAGATCCCTAGAGATATTTCAATGGTATGTCTAGGGATGTCCATAAGGGTAATTATAACAATAGGTAACTATCATAGAATTATGTTAACAATAATGAATAACCTATGATTAATCCTAAGATGTTATAGATTTAATGGTCCCCCCCTTGATTATGTTTTTTCTCTAGTATGATTTCTTCTCCTAACACTATTCTTTTTTGGTTTTATAAGGTGGTTGTCACCCGAAAAAACTGTGTTAATGATCAATACACAAGGAAATGAACTGATTTTCTTCCTGAATAACAAAATGTTATGTGAGATGGAATTGAAAAAATTATTGTTATAATTACACAAGTTATGAATCATTCTGGACATCGAAATTATCAAAGAAGGGAACGGATTTATATTGAGTCCTACATGAGGAAACACACATCTTATTTCAGTGGGTCTTACGGTATATTTTTTCATGTTCAATTGATCAATACCATTGGAAAGATATTTTATATCATTCACAATTTGGATCATGAATAATTCATTATGGTTGTTTATCATTTATAATGTGATGTAATCTACTGGTAGACTCTAATTATGAATAAATTTCTGCAAGTTGAAGTTCAATCCATGGAATGGGATGAGTTCAAAAACGTTTTTTCTAATAAGTGATTCCCTCATATTCATTAAATAAATATAGAAAATCCAATCATTATAATTAATAAAAAGGATGATAAATCTTTCAATACATACAAATATAATTTTACAAGACATTTAATGTATTCTTCTAGATTTTTCATCCAACAAGAAATTTCAGTTGATCGATTCTTGAATGGTTTAAAACCAATTATTCTAATGGAATTTTCTATAAGAGACAAATGTAGATATAATAAGATTGTTCATAGAACTATAAATGTAGAACTGGAAGTTTGTAATACATATCCCTCTCATTGTTTTGACATGAAACGAAAGATGGAGTTCAATGGAAATTCCCAATACAATGGTGAAAGATAGATTAATGATTCCTTATGCACAAAGAGTGGAGATCAGCACAATGAACTATTTCATAAATGTAATATACAATGTTACAAGTGTGGAAAAAAGGTCACCAAAAGTTGATTTCTGAAGTAGTGGGAAAAACGTTGTTTATGATGTGAATAGAGAAAATACTATAGTGAATTAACCATCACACTTTAATGCTACAATTCAAATAAATGAGGAATTATGCTAAATAATTCCAAAATCTAAGGGATAATGATGATGATAGATGATAAAAATCACTTAAAGCCAATGATAAATGAAAATGACATGTGATCACTATTGTCGATGTTGCGTATGACAACAATGTGGTGGAATGATTAAGTGTTCAAGTAATTGAATTCCAAAATAGTGTTTTAAATCTCTATTATGGTATTATGGAATATTGGAATATCTATGTATTGGTCCATTGTGATTTTCATTATGTATATGGTAATTTTAACCATGAAATGTGATTGAGAAATTTTTATAAAGAACATGATATGCATATAAATAAGGGATAAGGAGATAATGAAATGTTTGATAGTATTAAGGAGTTCGTTACCAATATAAGGACAACATGATATCATTGTTTGAGTATATATATTTTTTTGGTATTTTTGGTCTATGTCAAGAGTTAAATTTGATAGAATGAATGTTTTTACTAAGGATCAATTGTAATCCATGTTATTTTCATGTTTCATAAGAATACATGATTAAGGTATTCGCATGGTTTGAATATGACAACCATGAAATAAAAAATGAGATATGGGAGAAAAATGATAAATGGATTTAGTTCAACACTTTATAACATTTTAAAATTTATTCTTTTTAATGATTGAAATGTTGTCAATTAATGTATAGTATATGTTATATTCTTGTTGAATTTTGTTATATTAATGGATTATCTCACAATAGGTGGACTTATGATTATTTAATAACATATTATAACTTTTTTTGAGACATATGTAGTGAATTTTCATTTTATCACATGATCTGTTAAAACATCACGAATAAAAAATTCAAAATCAATTCATTAAATAAGAGATGATGTGTAAATTGTTCAGGGAACGACTAACAATGATATTGTAATGAAATCATGTAAGAATTTTTCATCATGAAAAAATTAATAAACATTTGGAAAAGAATCTTGAAACCTAAAATGTTATCCTAGTACCTTCTTATCTGGTAATCATATTGTACATTAAATAATCGTGGATTTATGGATTTCTAGTAGTTAACATTCTCTTAACCTTATTATCTATCCTATCCATCAGAAAATTATGGCAAATATTTCTCTTCTATATCCATGTTTTCACGTTCCACATATTATTTCGTACATGGAATCCCAGTGATGTGTTAATTTGGTTAACCATTACGTTTCTAACTTTCCCTTATAGAAATATGTTTTAGTATTCATTTTTTCAATGTGGGTTTCCATGAAAGAAACATTCAAGTATTAAACCATTTATATCTCCAACGAATTTTGATGGCGAAATTCCTATTAAGGGGGTTAAAATATAACACCCTGAGAGTTTATGTGATAGATTATTTTTAATTTCATTGATTTTTTGTGTTTTATACTACATCAATGTTCTCTTGAACTATATAAAACACTATATTAGCTTGAAATATATAAAACACTATTCATGGCATAAGTTGCACACAATTTGAAGTTATTTTTATATAATAATTTTCCTAGAACAGCAAGTATAAAATTTTTTTAGTGTATAATATAACTACGTTTTGATTACGTTATAAAAAACTCATAAGGAAGATTTCATTAAATGTAATACTGACTTGTCTTGTATTACATGCAAGATCGACATTCCTCGATAGCTTGCATTATACACAATACCATGTTTCAATAAACAATGATGTATTATTAAAATATTATTATTTAATTGGATATAAAATTGTTGTTATAAATATTATTAACCACATTTCTTATTTTTTATAAAATTAAAAAGAATATTATATATTTTCTAGGACATGATATAAGAACAAAATCATATTTTTAGATAAAAGTACTTAAAAAGTGTTTTTTACATTTTGATGGCACAACCATTTTAAGTCTAGTTTTTATGAATTTTATATATTATATTTGAAAAAATAAACTTTATCATTCAAATAAGAACATAAAAAATGATATTTTTAGAAGTTTTGGTTTTTTATGATAAAATTCAATATTTAATTAATAGTCAAAATACTATATTTTAATTACAAACTTCATTTTAATCTAATTTATTTGTACATTGTGATTATTTGTTTAATTCGATTTAATTTTTAATTACAACATTTTTTTATAATTTATTCTAATTTTTGTCATTGGATGTAATTTCTCATTTATATTGGACAGAAACACATGAAAATCATTTGAGAAGTTTTTATTTCATAAAATCAATCTTTTAGCTATCTGACAACAATAATTAGTTTAAAATTAATTTTTTCATATTTTCTATTCTAAATTATGAAAAATATATTTTATATTTGGAATTGGTGTCTCAAAATTATGTTAATATGTTACTGTTTTTTATAATATGAATATTAACTATAGTAATTTTTATTTAACATGGTTAAATGTAAATAGGGTAAATTGGTGTAAAAAATAATTTTTTTAGGGGAATAAAATGATAAAATATCCTACAAAAATTCCTTTTTATGAATAAAATTAAACCAATTCACATATTATTTTCTAAAAATATTCATTTAGAGGGCCATTTAAAAATGAAAATGAAAAAGATATTAATAAAAATAATGACTGTCACAAAATTTCAAACACATATTTCAAATAATTATAATAATTTTAATATAGGGATATACAAGTGATATCAAATAAAAGAAATAGTCAATAGAAAGATAAAAAATTTACTACATCATGGTAATTTATTTTTAGTTATTTAGGAAATTATTAATTTCCTTAAGGTCTTATACATTGATGATGTAAATGTTAATTAATTTTAGATATATCCATAAATTTTTTTAATTAAAATACTAATCCCCATAAAAAGGAAGAAACACATTACTAAATCATATTTTTCAACTATATCTCGACAATATGAATCCTGGTTTGATGTAATTTACCATTTGGAGCTTTATAGAAGTGATTATGACATTTATTTTATTTTATTTTATGTGATGTTAATGTTTTAACATTTAATAATTAATAAGTATAATATTTTTTATGTTGGATTTTTCAAAAGATAAATTAAACTACATATATTCTTAATAAATATAGTCACATTATGTGCATCATAGTATTTTATTAAAAAATTTTATTCTACGTATATGTAAGTTAAATAATAATACAATATTGATGTAGTGATTATTTTAATAGTAGATATATGAAATAAATGTTATTAAAAGTATTATAATAAACATAATTTCAGCTAATTAATTTGTCCAATTAATTTAATAGTTTAATTTTACCAATTATAAATATATAAAAATAATTTTTTAGAGAATATCACCTTTTCATAATATTTATAAAAATCCAAGAAATGAATTGTTTCAAAATTTAGAAAATTAATAATTTGTTAAAATGGTATTTTATCAAATTATTTAAAAATAATAAAACAATTTTAAAAATGTAAATTAATTTATATATGGTATAAAATGTTCTAAATTATTTATTTATTGTATAATTTAAATCATATAGGTAAATATCACACACTTTCAATATTGAAACATTTGTTATCTTAATTAATATTAAATAGAATAAGTAATTGTAAATTAAAATGACAATGTTTAAATTATAATAAATACCTTTCAAAAAATATATATATTAATGTGATTTAAATTTTATCATATCTTATATTGAAATATATAATATTTTTTAGGTAATTTTATTGATTTTAAAATTATTATAAATTAATGTTTTGAGGTTTCCAAAAATTCCCCTCACCTAAATTATAAAAGGACACTTCCTCCCTCAAATATTCACTTAATTTTGAGCCTTAATTATCGATAAAACCTGGAAAGTTTACCAAAAAAACATCCATAGAAACACTATAAGGTTCATGTTCATCTTAAAAGGCCAACTATAGTTCTCTAAGAGAATATTTAGAGGAGGCACGTCGAAGAAGAGGTAATATCATTTTCTGATTCATCCAAAACTTATTTCTTCTTCCACTTCCACCTTATGAGTGTTTTCATTTTTAAGTAATAAATCTAGTAGTTATTTTATACTAAGATTTTATAATTATTGTGAATCAACCATATTCCACCTTCTACACATTTTAAGAAAAAATGAAATCACAATGCGTGCATATGTATGGCTTACTTTCTCCACGTCGTGGTGTAATCCTTCTTTCAACACCCCCATACATGGATATGTATAATGATGGAATTAATAAATATATACATTATTAATTTAAAATTATAGTAATTTTGAGATACAATACACCATCATCTTCAATACCATTCAAAAATTATGGGAACGATATCGTCGATCATGCGTACTTATGACATACTATCACCACTGTACAATGTGATTCGTTCTAAAAAATATTATTTAAAAAATGATTATACAAATTAATTTCATGAATAAATAGGATATATAATATACTAATACCAAGATATAAATGATATTACTATAACCTAAAAAGAGTAATAATAACTTATCTAACAAAACATGCAAACGAATATAATGTTGTTAATACCTGAATAACAAGTAATAATGAAAAGTTACTAACAAACAGATGACAATATAAACATAAATGTTATCATAATAATGATTATGATTATGGAATATTTTAGTAACATTATTTAAATCATTATATATATTATTCTAATATATGCAAATATTATCAAACTAAAGTTCATTGATAATTTTGCAATCTCATTATTATCTGAGATTGTTTATTCGTAGGTATTTATTAGGGTATATTTATCATTCACATCCATGTTTCCAAAATATATTGTTTTTCATATTGTTAAAATATTTTTTAAGTAAACTATTCCCATTGGAGAATTTTATATTTCATGTTATTGAATAATCTTTCTTTCATTTTCCTTATATGGTACATTTTGACATTTTTTATAAGAGCACAAGAAGAATGTTTTTTAACATATATGGAAAAAACAAATTTTTACAGTGTAATAATGACTTATTTACATGAAGATACCATTAAAATATTCCAATTTTAATTTTAATTAAATTATTTTCTTTTTAAAATAAATTAAAAATGGGTAAAAGAACCATTTTTTTAGAATAAAAGATATTTTTGTCATGAATTAATTTCAAGTATTTTATCAAAATTATTTTCCATCTAAGATGACATGTGGTTATGTTTCTATCCCTATTATCACATTTATTTTATTGTTTTTATGAATTTATTATTTTTATTATATCCATTTATTTTATACGGATTATATTATGATGGAAGGATGCTTACAAAACTCATTTTATCGATAGGGTTATGTTATAGTTAATGATTTATGTTTTTGTTGAAAATGTAAGAATGATTTAATTATGTGATGGGTGGGACCTGTGTATCACTCTAATTAATTGGGTAAAGATTTATATCTCATGAGATAGACATGATTGGAACAACATGTAAATACAGTTCATTAATACTGGGTTGGAATGACAAGTAAACTCGGTTATGTAATGGAATTTTTACATTATGATCATCTTGGTACTAATTCCTTGGCTACAATGGAAATAATATTATTTAAATATTTGTTTTCTATCATTCTATGTTTTATTCTAATTCTATTCAATCATGGTTAATGTTCTATTTTGATTTATGCATTCTATACTACCAAGATCAATATCATGTCTCAATATTTGATCTTTAAACATTATTTTCATGTTTTTATGTTAAAATGTTTATGGTTTGTTTTACATATTCTAAATTTACCCTTAAATTATATTTAAAATAACCCTTTTATGTTTTATTTTACCCGAGATATAATGAGAGGTTTAGGTAGGAAAAAAAGAACGGGAATATCTTTATGGGAGATATCGAAGAACATTCACCAAGTTAGAAAATTGTGTTCTGAATTTCATATAACACTAAACTAATATGGTCTTTGGGATTTTATTTGTGTAATTTACTAATAATTCCACATACGAAAATAAATTTCCATGTATATCATTCTTGGTTCTTTATAACTTTTACCTCAGAGCATCAATAATAGAATTACAATTACTAGGCACATAAAAAATATCAAAATCAAAAGATTGTAGTTACTCAAACCAAAAATTATTCATTAGAATGAGGTCTAGTTATGTAGACATATATTTCATGATATTATGATAATGCAATACCATAAAACGCACTACAATTAGAAAATGTCTCCAATAGCAAAGAGAGTGAGCTACAATAGCTGACTCGAGGTCATGTTTCAGGTAATTCTACTCAGCAGGCCTCAATGGGAGACACCCGTACGAAACGAATCACTCAACTTGAATAAGAAAAAATCCAAGATTGATACATGATATGTCACAGTATAGAGTATAGGTCCTTCATGGTTCCGTATGAATTAGTATTGGAACTGAATTGTATTGATCATTCAACTCCTAAAATGATGCTTAAAAATATGACGAACATTGTAAATTCACACCTTTCATTATTAACGATATATGAATTTCTATAAGTCATGAGAAATTCACTATGAACTGTGTTTAATATCTAGAATTATCCATTAAACTATATATTTCAAAGAAGTTCATTGGTGTAATCTTTGGAAACTATAGCTCTAAATTTCTATGGGTCCACTGAAGGACTTTACTATGAGATAATCTAACCAAATATGTGTAAAATTTCGATCCATTAGTGGAATTTACTAAGCATAATAAAGAGTTCATTTTTTCTCAATGTACTCAGAAATATCTCAATATGGGCTTCATGATCATGAAAAGTGAATGAATACACCATGATATTGAGAAAATAACACCCCACATGAATACAATTTGTTGACTAAATCATCATTCGTAAGAGTCATAAGGACTATAAGTGTGTTCATTAGCCGAACATCATAACTAGGTTCTCATAGATACTATACCTTCTCTTGAAGGCTATAAAATGTATGTTTTAGTACCTAAAAAAAACTTTATTATATCAGAACGTAAATAATATCATTGAAAAGACTCTCACTTATCATAGATGATAAAATATGACTTCTATTCTATGTAGTGTATATAGATTATCTATTTTGAGCTTCTCCAATTGACTGTTAGCCACATAGAATAAAAGGGTGTCATATACCATAATAGATAAAGGATCGGTCAACCCCATGGAGTAGTTTTGGAGTGTTTAAAGCATTTATCATCCACATCCTCTACTTTTTTATGTTCTAAATGTTAATTAGGATCTATCTTATAAAAATTAATATTCTAAGATGATGCTAATGAAAAAAATCTCAATATAAAAATATACCTCTCACAAAGGAGGTTCATGAGAGAATTTTTTCATAAATATGAACCTGAAACACTAAAGTAATAGGGAAAAATAGATTTTCACAACCCCTAATCATCAATGTAACATCCAAAGTATGTAATGAATAATATATATTTTTATCTATGTCTACATATGAATTATATAGTGTTTTAGAGGCTTAAAATGAGAATAAATCCAATCTTATGTATTGAATACACTAATATTTTTAGAAGATTGTTTTACTGCCTTTTGACGGCAAAACATTTTTAAGTCCAACTTATGACAATTTTATAATCTATATTGGTCAAAATAAAAATATTCTCTATGATTGGAACATTTAAATTTACATTGGATAAATTTTTGGTATTTTTCTGACAATGTTCATTTTTTTAATGAATAGTGAAAAAATACTGCATTTTACATCAAAAATGATTTTTCACCAAATTTATTTATATGGTTGGATTATCTTTTTAATTGGTTTTAAAGTGTAAATAGAATATATTTTTACCATTTAATCCAATGGTGGTCATTAGGATTAATTTCACTTTTGAATTGGGCATAAACTAATGCCAAACTTTTCATAGAAATTGTTTCAAAAAAAACCCGCTATTTGGTTTGACAACGAGAATTATTTTTAAATTAATTATTTCAATTTATATGTTTGGAAATTGGTTAAATGGATTCTATATTTGGAATCATAAGATCCAAATTATGTAATTAATACTCTTTTGTTTTTGGACATTAAGAATAGTAATAACGGTAATTATCTTTAATTATCTTGATTGATGAGTAATCGGGTAGTTAAGGATAATAAAATAAAATAATAATAACACAAAATGACACCAAAATGTGTCCTAATTCTACTGTTTGTATCATGTCTGACCATGGGAGGCCTTGTGAAAAACTTGAGGACCCCATGGAATCACTTTTGTGTGGAAGTGACTTTTTATCTTTTTATTTTTAAAGAACATTAAATATAGCAAAGAGTGTATAACCTGAGTAAAACATTTTTATGCTTCTCTTCATAAATAATATATTAGACTATAAATAGTTATTGGAAAGATAATAGGATTTCATACATCATGGTATTTTTTTATAATTTTTAGACATTAAATAAATTAAATTATTTATGACATCATGATGATGCAGCAATGACCTCATTAATAATGGATTTAAATAAAATGAAAATTTAATGTTAAAACTATAACATAAAATTGTAAAAGACCTATTGGATGGGTTGATTTCCAACCTTTATCACCTTTTCCTCGAAATATATCAATGTGGGACCTTTAAAATCTGAAACTCATTTGAAAATAAAGTAACAGTTTGTAACTTTCCAAGAGTGCCCCTCCTCTACTCTTATAAATGGCCCCCACATCTACCTCCTTACCCACACCTCTCAAGACTTTGGCTCAGCCGAAAACTGCTCATTTTGTCTCTCCACATCCCTATATTACTCTTAGAAGCCTCACATTTGGAATAAGTCTTCCCAAGGAAGCCTTTGAGCTCAAATCAAATAGAGCTTCCCGATTTAAAGGTAGTGTCTTCTCTTGTGTTCTTATGTTTTATTTTGCTTCTCCAACTGCCAAAAATCTTTTTATTCATTTCTTTTGTAACAACTCCAGTATCTCTAATATACTAGGATGTTGTTATAAGAATAATTCTAGCTACACTTACACACACCTACATTTAATGGATAAAGAAAATAATGTTTCTCTGGATGGCGAATTTCTGCCTCACAAAACTATGATTGTTCAATATTCCTCTAACACCTTAAAAGGTGTCTATTAAGATTTCATGATAATTATATATGATATATAATATGTTTAATTTTTCCTTAAGCTTCTGTATTTTTCATTTATGGAATACATTTATGGATTCCATTATGGGTATACGCGATATCTTCATTTTAGGAAGTGCGGACTACCGCCCCCTCAAAGTGATTTGATTCATTAATACCATATGTGGTACGTATAAAGGATATATTTAATGATAATATATATGATACCATACTGTAATTATAATATTATTATGTATCATTATGTTTTAATTCCATTAATGTATGAGATAGGAATGAAAGTAGCATTCATGCGTACGTACGACTTACCATCTCCATGAACGGTGCATTTCATTTCTTATCCCCAAATGTAAGGTACTCTTATAAGTACATATATATAATGAATATATATGATTTATGTTACATCTAAATGATGAATATAATTCAGGAATTAAAATATAAATATCTCTCATTTAGTTTTAATTCCATTAATATGACATAGAAATTAAAGTAGCGTTCATGCGTACGTACAGCTTACTGTCTCCATGAACGGTGCATTTCATTTCTTACATCTAAACGTTATTTAATATTATAAATGAATGTATTTACTGGATATATTTTATATATATGATATCTACATCATGAGTATAACTCTGGATATAATGGATACATGAACAACTTGTAATTATAAAGAGTATTTTTTTTACTGAAGTACCAATGATCGTTAAAACGAACGTTATTAAGTGAAATAATTACATAGTGCTCATGACATGGAAATAAGTGATATAAAAGGAATAATGAACTTTAAAAAGGTTCTTATGCTAGAATAAATTAACTCAAGTTTATTATTTAAGAGATTAAAGAATGATCAAGTCAAGTCGGATACGAGGTATGGGACTTCGTCTCAGTCTCCATTCATTGGGGCATATTTTGTTTTATTTACAACTTTGTTATATACTGTGTATAATCCCCTTTGAATTTTACGTTTATTCAAAAGGAATCTTTTTATACGAAACATTTACTAAACAACAAAGAGGAATGTTTTTGTCGTATGTATGTGGCGACAACGACTTCTCCGCTGTTGTGACCATTATTTGAGTTTCAACTTCCTCTACAAGCCATACCGTTTTTTTAAAAGAAAAAGAAATACCATGTTTTACTTTTCTTTTATTTTGGTATTGAAAATAGTTTTCATAATTTTTTTTATATCAATGTGTTGTATTAATATCTTGTGATTGAAATGTTGAAATGTTATGTTTCCTTTATGAATGTTTTATGTGGTATGATTATACTATGATTCTTGGGAATTGTTATGAAGACAGGTGGTTCCGTGATAAACTAAGGGCAGGTGAGCCTGATATATCTCTCCAATGCATTGGGTAACATGATTTAGTTAAACGTTAAGGTTTCTCTGATGAGATTTAGGGAATATACTGTGATGGGTATTCCAAACGTAACCAAGAGGGTTACTCCCTATGTAAGAATGTTATGAATGCCTCAAGTTACCTTTATATCTTGTGATTTTTATGATTTATTCATGATTTGATGAGGTATGTTAAAGTGATTATGTTTTATGAGTAAAGTGCGATTTCATTATTTTGTATATATGTACTCTTGTTTCATTTCCATATTTTTAAATCCCTTACTGAGTTTGTTATTCTCATCCCATGTTTTTGAAATGATTTTCATAGGTCACGGGAAAGGTGCATTAGATGATGATAGTGTCAAGGAAGTGTCAAGAAAAAATCCATGTTTTATGTTAAATATGATTCTGTTGATGGGAAAAAATGAATACTATCTTTTATGTAACCACTTTGTTTAAATGTGGAATATAATTCATGATTTATGATCTAATTCTCTAAAATTCTAAACCTGAAAATATCCTTAATATGAATTATTCGTTTAATTCAATATTAATTGATTTTTAAGGCTGTGGCCTTATAGTTGGTATCTGAGGTCGGTTTAGATAACTTTAGGAGTTAGAATTATATTAAATTATTATCCAAAAATATTTTTTCTATGGTCAAATTGAAATGATATAGCATTTGAAGATTACCATGTTGCTTCATCTAAGATATGTTTGTTCAGAATGGTTTTCTGCAGAGGAAATAGGGAAGCAGTGCTAGGAAGGCATACATAAGGAAATAACCTTCTGAATCAGCATCCTGAGATGGTCGGAATTCGAACTGAACAGTTTGTTCCAGTAATGGCACAGTTGACTCAAGCGATAAATGGCGGTGGTATCCATGCATGAGATCAGCCAGATCAACCACAGAGGAACATGTCAGTGGTGGAACATTTCATGAGGCAACATCCCCCTTCATTCAGAGGATCATCTGACCCTATGCTAGCTGAAGGGTGGATTAAAGAACTGGAGAAGATTTTCGATGTCATGGGGTGTTCAAACAATCAAAAGGATAGTCTTCCTATTTACCGTTTGGAGGGTGAAGCAGATTAGTGGTGGTTGATGGTTAAAAATATCAAGGACACTGATGATATTGATGCTCTCAACTGGGATGAATTCAAAGGAATGTTTCTTGAGAAGTATTTTCTTAAGGCTGTTCAACATAGGATGGAAAAACAATTCTTGTAATTGAGGCAAGAGGAAGGCTCAGTGGCTGCTTATGCAGAGAGTTTCACTCGATTGTCGAGGTATGCTCCAAATTTTATCCGAGACCTTGATAGTAAAATCAATCGTTTTTACTCAAGATTAAAGCCAAAATATCTAAGTTCATTAGCTTCTGGTGAGTTCAAAAGTTATGAAAATATTTTTCAATGTTCTAAGAAGGTGGAAATTTAGTTTTCCGATGATCAAGTGTTCTATAAAAACCAACAGAATAAGAGACCGAGGTGTCAGGAGAAAGGGAAGAATTCTTCAAAAAGGTATGATGGTAAGAAAACTAAGTTTCCAGTTTGTGATAAATGTGGAAAAAGGCATACTGGTGAATGTCTTCTAAATTCTAGAATGTTCTACTGATGTGGTAAGATGGGACATAAGGCTCGTGATTGCACTGAAAAAGATCAAGGTGATGATAAGTCCAAATTTGATTTGCAGTTTGTGATATATTTTAAGTGCAATGAGATGGGTCACTATGCAAACGAGTGTCTGACAAAGAGCTCGAGTGATGCGAAGTAGTTAGACTACAAGCAGAAAGGGGTGGTGAAATCCTTTGCAACTACTTCAGTAGATGTCGGGCCATCAAATTAATTTGTATCAGGTACTTTGTTTGTTTTTTCATATTATGCCAGTGTGCTTCTTGATTCGGTGTCTACACATTATTTCATCTCTGAAAAATTTTCTTGTAAAATGGGAATTCCACCTCAAGAAATGACTCCTGAACTTGTGGTAAAAACACATGGGGGAAATTTTGAGGCAAAAAGAATTTATAATAATCTTCATATACTTATCCGTGGAAAGAACCTACTTTCGAACCTTATTGTTTTAGCTCTAGTAGAGTTTGATGTTATCCTGGGTATGGATTTGCTCGCTATTTACCATGCTAAGATTGACTGTAGAGCTAAAGAAGTTTCTTTTTATAAAGACATTAAGTTTGTGTACAATAATGAACCCTTACTGTTGATAACTTATCAAGAGGCCGAGAAACATGTAAAAGATGGAAATGAATGTTACCTTGCACACATCGTTGAAAAAAAAGGAACTATTCAGATTAATGATGTGCCAGTGGTAAATGAGTATCCTGATTTTTTTCCTGAGGAGTTATATGGAATAATACCAGATAGGGATTTTGAATTTATTGTTGACTTACTTCATGATGCTAAGCCAATTTTAAAACCCCCTTATCGAATGGCTCAAATTGAACTTTTAGAGTTGAAGGAGAAATTGCAAGATTTATTAGAGAAAGGTTTCATTCGACCTAGGACATCACCATGGGGTGCCCCTATTTTATTTGTTAAAAAGAAAGATGGTTCAATGAGACTTTGCATTGATTATAGAGCCTTGAATAACATCACTGTTAAGAACAAATATCCTTTTCCTCATATCGATGATTTGTTTGATTACCTCCAGGGAGCTCAGTATTTTTCAAAGATTGACCTGAGATCGGGGTACCATCAGCTGAAGGTAAATGAAGTAGATGTTCTGAAGACTGCGTTTCGTACAAGATATGTCCATTATGAATTTGTAGTAATTCCTTTTGGGCTAACCAATCAAACTGTTGTATTCATGGACTTAATGAATAGAATTTTACATGAGTTCTTGGATAAGTTTTTGGTGTTTTTCATTGATGATATTTTGGTGTTTTCAAAAAGTAAAGTGGAGTGTGAAAGACATTTAAGGGTTATTTTTCAAACCTTGAAAGAAAGGAAATTGTATGGTAAATTCAGCAACTGTGAGTTTTGGTTGAAAAAAAATTCTTTCCTTGGTCATATTGTTTCTAAATATGGGATAATTGTTGATCCTGAAAAAACAAAGGTTGTGGAAGAATGTCCAACACCAACAAATGTAACTGAGATTCGTAGTTTCCTTGGTTTGGCAGGCTATTACCGAAGGTTTGTTAGAAATTTTTCACGGTTATCTATTCCAATGACTAAGCTAACTCGGAAAGGTGTTAAGTTTATCTGGACAAAAGAATGTGATAATTGTTTTCAGGATTTGAAAAGAAGATTGGTGAATTCTCTAGTTTTTGTACTACCTTCCAAGAATGTTGAGTTTGTTATCTATAATGACGCTTCATTGAAAGGACATGGTTGTTTCCTAATCCAGAATGATCAGGTAATTTCTTATGCATCACGACAGTTGAAAACTCATGAGGTAAATTACCCTACACATGATTTGGAATTAGCTGCTGTTGTTTTCGATTTAAAAATTTGGAGGCATCATTTGTATGGAGTAAAGTGTGAAATATATACCGATCATAATATTTTAAAGTATATATTCACTCAGAATGAATTGAACATCATACAGAGGAGATGGATAGAATTAATCAAGGATTATGATTGTACAATTCATTACCATCCTGGAAAAGAAAATAAGTGGTTGATGCGTTGAGTTGAAAAATTAATGCTTCATTAATAATGTTGCATTTGGAATGTGATCCTTTGGTTATGGATTTGATGGACTTTGGCATAGAAGTTTTTGGTGCAGGATGTTATTTTATTTTTTTTCAGGTATCAGTGAAATCTTCCCTATCGGAAAGAATCAAGCAACCACAGAAACAAGACAGTGAGTTGCAGAAAAAGGTAGAGCTGGTTCAGAAGGGTAAGGTGCCTGAATTCAACATTGATAATGATTGTGTTTTGAGATTTGGGAAGAATTTTTCTGTGACTTGTGATTCACAGTTGAAGAGGGAGTTGTTATGTGAAGCTCATAGTTCTCGGTTTTCAGTTCATCCTGGCAGTACTTATATGTACAGAGATCTGCGGGAGTATTTCTGGTGGGATAGAATGAAAAGAGATATTGCTGATTTTACTGTGAATTGTTTGACTTGTCAGTAGGTTAAGGTAGAGCGACAGTTACTGAAAGGGATGCTTCATCCTTTACCAGTTCCAGAGTGGAAATGAGATAATATATCCATGGACTTTATTGTGGGATTACCGAAGTCATCTTGAGGTAATAATGCAATCTGGGTTATTGTTGATCGCATGACTAAATCTTCTCATTTCCTTGCTATAGACGATACGTTTTCTATAGACTAACTTTCCCGTTTGTATCGTAAAGAGATATTCAGGTTACATGGGGTTCCTCTCTCCATTGTAGCTGATCGTGATCCCAGGTTCACTTCTAACATTTGTAAAGTACTTCAGAATTCGTTGGTTACTGAATTAAATTTTAGTACATCTTTTCATCCTCAATAAGATGGGAAGTTGGAACGAATAATTCAGACATTGGAGGATATGCTACGTTCTTGTTTGATGGATTATTAGGGAAGTTGGGACCAACATATTTCTTTGGTTGAATTTTCATATATAACAGTTTTCATTCAAGTATACATATGGAACCATTTGAGGTGTTATATGGGAAGCGATGCCGAACTCCAGATTTCAGGGATGAATTTGGTGAAAGGAAGCTGATGGGACCAGAATTGGTAGAAGAGTTGGCAGAAAAAGTTCAGCTGATACAGAAACACATGAGAACAGCTCAGAGCAGGCAGAAGAGTTATGTGGACAATAGAAGGAAGAATCTCTCTTTTGAGGTAAGTGATCATGTTTCTCTCAAAGTATCACCATGGAAAAGTGTGATGCGATTTGGTAAGAAAGGAAAGTTTAGTCCAAGGTTCATTGGACCATATGAAATTCTGGAGAGATTTGGATCAGTTTCACACCGAGTGGCTTTACCTCCGAGTTTATCTCAGGTACACAATGTTTTTCATGTTTCGATGTTGATAAAGTATATGCCAGATCCATCTCATGTTTTGTGCCCAGAGGTAGTTCAGCTGGAAGAGAACCTATCTTATGAGGAACAACCTATCAAGATTCTTGAACTCAGGGAGAAAGTGTTATGGAATAAGGTTATTAATCAGGTAAAGGTTTTGTGAAAAAAACCACATGGTTGAAGAGGCAACATGGGAATCTGAAAATGCATTGAGAGCTAAATACCCCCACTTATTCAATAAGTAAATAAATTGTGGGGACACAATTTTCTAAAGGGTAGAAGGATGTAACATCTCAAGTAAGTAATGAATAATAGATATTTTTATCTTAGTCTACTTATTAATTAGATAGTGTTTTAGAGACTTAAAATAAGAATAAATCCAATCTTAAGCATTGAATACACTAATATTTTTAAAAGATTGTTTTACTGCCTTTTGATGGAAAACCATTTTTAAATAACACTTTTGACAATTTTATAAAATCTATTTGTCAAAATCAACATATTATTTATGATTAGGACATTGAAATTTACATTGGATAAATTTTTGGACTTTTTCTGACAATGTTCATTTTTTTAATGAATAGTGAAAAAATACTACATTTTACATCAAAACTGCATTTTAATCTAATTTAATTATATGGATGGATTATCTTTTTAATTGGTTTTAAATTGTAAATATAATATATGTTTACCATTTAATCCAATTGTGGTCATTATGATTAATTTCACATTGGAATTGGGCATACACTAATGCCAAACTTTTCATAGAAATTGTTTAAAAAACCCCGCTATTTGGTTTGACAACGGGAATTATTTTTAAATTAATTAGTGAAATTTATATGTTTTTAATTTGGTTAAATTGATTCCATATTTTGAATCAAAGGTCTAAATTATATAATTAATACTCTTTGGTTTTTGGACATTATGAATAGTAATGACGATAATTATCTTTAATTATCTTGATTAATGAGTAATCGGGTAGTTAAGGATAATAAAATAATATCATAATACTAAAAAATGACACCAACATATGTCCTAATGCTACTGTTTGTCTCATGGACTACCATGGTATTCCTTGTGCCAAACTTGAGGACCCCATGTAATCACTTTTGTGTGGAAGTGACTTTTTATCTTTTTATTTTTAAAGAAAGTTAAATATAGCAATGAGTGTATAACATGAGTAAAAAAAATTTATGTTTTTCTAAATAAATGATATATTAGACTATAAATAGTCATTGTAAGGATAAAAATATTTCCAACATCATGGTATTTTTTTTATAATTTTTAGACATTAAATAAATTAAATTATATATGACATCATGATGATGCAGCGATTACCTCATTAATAAAGGATCTAAATAAAATGAAAATATAATGTTAAAACTGTAACTTACACTTGTAAAATACCTATTGTATCGGTGGATTTCTAACCCTTATCACCTTATCCTCGAAATAAATCAATGTGGGACCTTTAAAATCCGAAACTCATTTGAAAATAAAGTAACATTGTTTAACATTCCAAGAGTGCCCCTCATCTCCTCTTATAAAAGGCCCCCACCTCTACCTCCTTACCCACACCTCTAAAGCCTTTGGCTTGGACAACCCATGCTCATTTTGTCTCTCCAAATCCCTATATTACTCTTAGCAGCCTCACATTGGGCAGAAGTCTTCCCAAGGAAGCCTTTGAGCTCAAATCAAATAGAGTTACCCGATTAAAAGGTAGTGTCTTCTCTTGTGTTCTTATGTTTTATTTTTCTTCTCTAACAACCTAAAATATTTTTATTCATTTCTTTTGTAACAAATCCAATATCTTAAATATACTAGGATGTTTTTATAAGAAGCATTCGAGCTACACTTACACACACATACATCTAATGGTTAAAAAACATATTGTTTCGGTGGATTGCGAAAGTCTGCCTCACGAAACGATGATTGTTCAATATTCCTCTAACACCATCAAAGGTGGCCATTAAGATGTCACTATATTTATATATTATATATAATATGTTTATGTTTTTCTTTAATCTTCTGTATTTTTCATTTATGGAATACCTTTATGTCTTCCATTATGGGTATACACGATATCTTCATTTTAGGAAGTGCGGACTACCGCCCCCTCAAAGTGATTTGATTCGTTAATACCATATGTGGTATGTATAAAGGATAGATTTAATGATAATATATATGATACCTTACTGTAATTATAATAATAATATGTATCATTATGTTTTAAATTCCATTAAAGTATGAGATGGAAATGATAGTAGCCTTCATGCATACGTACGGCTTACTGTCTCCATGAACAGTGCATTTCATTTCTTATCCCCAAATGTAATGTACTATTATAATTTCATATATATAATGGATATATGTGATTCATGTTACATCTAAATGATTAATATAATTCTGGAATTAAAATATACATATCTCTCATTTAGTTTTAGTTCCATTAATATGACATAGAAATGAAAGTAGCGTTCATGCGTACGTACGGCTTAACGTCTGCATGAATGGTGCATTTCATTTATTACCTCTAAACGTTATGTAATATTATAAATTCATGTATATACTGGATATATATGATATATATGATATCTACATCATGAGTATAACTCTGGATATAATGGATACATGAACAACTTTTAATTATAAAGAGTTTATTTTTGACTCAAGTACCAATGATCGTTAAAACGAAAGTTATTAACTTAAATAATTACATAGTGTTCATGACATGGAAATAAGTGATATAAAAAGAATAATGAACTTTAAAAGGTTCTTAAGAAAGACGAAATTAACTCAAGTTTATTATTCAGGAGATTAAAGAACGACCAAGTCAAGTCGGATACGAGGTATGGGACTTCGTCTCAATCTCCATTCATTGAGGCATATTTTTTTTATACACAACATTATTTTATACGGTGTATAAACCCCTTTTAATTTTACGTTTATTCAAAAGGAATATTTTTATATGAATAATTTACTAAACGACAAAACAGAATGTTTTTGTCGTACGTATGCGGCGACAACAACTTCTCCACCACCGTGAACATTATTTGAGTTTCGACATCCTCAACAAGCCATTCCATTTATTAAAAGAAAATTAAATACCATGTTTTAATTTTCTTTTATTTTGGTATTGAAAATGGTTTTCATAATTTTTTTATATCAATGTGTTGTATTGATATCTTGTGATTGAAATTTGGAAATGTTATGTTTCCATTATGCATGTATTATGTGGTACGATTATGTTATGGTTCTTGGGAATTGTTATGAAGACGGGTGGTTCCGTGATAAACTAAGAGCGGGTGAGCCCGATATAGCTCTCCAATGCATTGGGTAACGCGAAGGAGTTAAACATAAAGGTTTCTCCGAAGAGATTTAGGGAATATACTATGATGGGTATTCCAAACGTAACCAAGAGGGTTACTCCCTACGTAAGATTGTTATGAATGCCTCAAGTTACCTATATGTATTATGATTTCTATGATTTATTCATGATTTGATGAGGTATGTTAATGTGCTTATGTTTTATGGGTAATGTATGATTTCATTCTTATGTATATATGTACTCGTGTTTCCATTCCATATATTTATATCCCTTACTGAGATTTTTATGCTCATCCCAAGTTTTTTAATTTTTTTTCGCAGGTCAAGGGAAAGGTGCAAGATATAATGATAGTGTCAAGGAAGTGTCAAGAAAGAATCAATGTTTTATATTAAATATGTTTCCGTTGATGGGAAAAAATGAATACTATCTTTTATGTAACCACTTTGTTTAAATCTGGAATATAATTCATAATTCATGATATAATTATCTAAAACACTAAACCTAAAACGATACTCAATGTGAATTATTCATTTAATCCAATATTAAGTGATGTTTAAGGATGGGGAATTATAATCAAGGAATGTACTTCCAACCAGATATGTCACATTACCCAGCATGTACGGCTCGAGGCTGTCTCGAGTCCCACTGAACTCCCATTCTCGCTTTTGTACATGCCTAATTCCCTCTGGTGATGTAAGAATTACACTATGAAAATACCTGTCTATATGGTCTAGATAGATCACTAGATAGCCCATATTTAGGATTACATAAAATCCCATCTTGTTGACGGTGAAATTATTCATCATTAAATGATATATTCCTCTCTGCATTGTACAATCTGTTCAATGGTGAACACACAATGACGAGATACGTATTAGGGTATCTAGACTCATAACACCAGTAATGTTCTCGATCATAAGGCCAAAATTCTCAATGATTAACTAAAATATAAATGAGTGAAACATTAATTTGTCAAATAATGATGACAAAAATGTGGAATCTATACAAATAAAACATAAAACAATAAAAGGTTCAACACTATCTTCCACTATCATATTCTTGAATACATGTAACATTGCATGCACGATTGACTTGGGTCAATTCCTAACGAGTGTAAGAATAAAACCTTATTGGAATTTAGAAACATATTTTTGACTACCTCTACCGTGAATGCCACCTCATCCCGATCTTCTAGTGGTATTCCAACCAACAACTTGACGCAATCCTACTAGTCTTTCTATTGATCGAGGTGTAGCTGAAGATCCCCTTTCACTAGTCAATGTAGTGAATGTCCTAAAGATTCATTGGATATGTCCTATCTTGTTGCAACCTATGCACTTTGATGAATCCTATAAACATTGAGGCTTTTTGTGTTCCATAATCCTATATTGGTGGCATATCATAAATCTATCAGCATTGGGAACAGGATTGCTACTACCTCTATGAGTAGCCTCAAACCATCTATTTATCCTAGAAGAAGTACTGGTAGTCATTAGTACTGAACCACCATGACTCACACAATCACATTCCCTCAAATTACACTATGTTTGATTATCCTAGTTTACAATTTCATAAATGGTAGCCATCCTAGAAATGTTGGCATGTGATCATATTGAATAAACCAACTCATCCTTGAATCAACTGATAGTTAAAATGTCATCACATTCTAAATTAGGAATGGAGAACTAAAAATATATGAAAAAAGTGGAGTATATGATAAATTACATAGTCCCTTGATGCATGATAAAAAATTATCTATCCTTATAATCCCTTAGGGTCTGGAAAAATAAGTAGTCATAGAAGATAATATGGATTCCATCCCACACCATATATTGATACTAATCATCCAGGTTGAATATATCCCAACACCTATTGGATGAATCATGTAGCATATATATATCTTTTATGACTCTCCACTTAGGACGCATCTATATATTCTCATATATTGATAGGATTTTATCGATCTAATAATCTGTAACGTTTTGTTCACCATCACCCATGAATGTAAGAGGATGTTGTTATTGAAACATGTAGCTAAAATCTTCCATACTGAAGGTAGGTTAAACTACAATATTTATGATGTAATATATATATATATATAACATTCTTAGATCTCGAAATTAGTTACCAAATCCAGTATAGGAAGGGGTTACATTGATTACACTATGTATGGAATAACAGGCGGCTCAGGTCTATCCATCTTAGTTACATGGTCATCATCACCATCAAGGCATGCTACCAGAGGATGTTGTGGGGGGTATTTCCACAATGTTAAAATAATACCTATGAAATGTTTTAATCCACTAAAAAGGTTGAAAATATGACAGAAATAATGGTATAAATTCTTCCTTTAGAAACAATTGAGCATCACTACCTAGTCAAAAAGAAATTCCTATGTAGTATGAGAAAAAAATCCCATATGAAAATAATAGATACACCACTTTCCACTTATAAGGCTCAGTTAAGGTCTAAGACTCTATTTAATCTGTTCATGATTTCCAATTTCACAAAAAGAGTCACAATAGTTTCTAATATGTGTTTATTCATTTAATAAATCACTTTAAATAAATTATTTATGTGGATTACCATTTATGATCCATAAGGGCACATACTCTTTATGAACCAAAATATAAAATCTACTTAACCCACAACATAAAAATTTCTATCCCATAAAACCAATGGTACATGGATCACCATTCCATAATTGGCTGATTAAGGTGTCATTTTTACCCTATTAAAAAGAACACTATTCAATTAATGAAATAACATTAAGTGTCAATTCTTAATTCCAATTATTTCAGGAAGTGTAACAAAAATTCAATAAAACATCAAACCACTATAAATTTTCAATAGAAAATTTTGGAAAAACTAGATGTGATAAGGAAAAATTCATTGAATATTTATTATATTATGGATAATAATGATTCATGTTCTAATTAAATGACCTCAGTTCATCAGGCCCAGGTAAATAAATACATATTTCAAAAACACAAATAATAATAACATCGCAATTCATTAGTTTCACCCAATATTGAAGTCATATAATATATAAAAATCATTATCAATAACCAAAATTTCTCATCCTAGGTAATTTGAGTTTTCCTTCTACCTGGCGTAACTATATCTAAGAACATTGTTAATTTTAAATCATATAAACTCCATGCTTCATATTCTAACCCAAATTGCCAGATAAAGGATTATATGTTCTGATACCACTTTGCAACAACCCAACTAGAGGTTTACTTAATCTATTCCTATATTTTTGGTAACATGGAATCGACTAAACATCTGGTGTGACAGAGGCTTCCAATTAGTAGAATGTTTGTAATGTTGGTTCAATGGAGAGACTAAACCCTCTAAATAGAGTGTAACAATGGATATAATTGATAACATTAATTTGTAGTGGAATCATATATAAACAAAAAGAATAAATAATTAAGTAGTAGATTAATAAATAAAACTAAAGAACTAATAATGTATTCAAAATTTATTATGGTCATGTTAGATAAATAGAATTTATGAAATTTTAATAAATGAAAAGGGAATAGGGGAACAAAATTGATATCATGATATATATAAAGTATAAAAATTAAAAAAAACCTCATCCACTAGATTCTCATTAATATGATCAGTCCTATACTCATAAGCTCAGACTATGGGTATGTATATCAAGAATATGTTGAAGGAAGATTTCTCTAATCAATATAAATTGGAAGATAATATTCTTTAGTACCAATGGATTCCCAAGTACGGAATGAGATAAAAACTCAATAGTCCACTGGAAATGGTGTCTATATATTTTCCAATAATATATCATAAATAAATAAAATCAGGTTTGAAAAATTTGGAAATAAATTTTGGAATAAATAATCATCCCACTCTGGTTCCAATAGGACACATGAGGGTTCTACATACATAGGATCATAGTCATAATGGATATATGATATGTTACTATGTATCATTATAATAATAATATATTGTCTAATTATATAATGCATCCACTAATATGATCCATGTATGTGTGGAAGTATGTGGCCATATACATAAAAACTAGTTGCTGGATAGACTAGGGCATAAAATAGACATCTATGACCAATATAACAAGACTAAAAACTCATGTAATACGGAACATTACCAATATACCAATATGTGTGTGAGAGGTTAGGAAAGATACACAGGATGGTGACTGGTCCATCATGTCGTCTCTCAAACAAAGGAACGTGGAATGTCAATCCCAATGTCCTTATAGTGTCAATGGTTTGAGATGTCTTACTGGACACCCTATGCAAGGGAGCATAATTCCTCTATGATCAACTCAACCCTTACCATCATAATCACAACCAATATAATGGCGTATCAAATTTATAATATAGAGCATGAAACATTACATCCCATGTATTTCAAAAACCATGTTTAATTATATACAATGTTTTAAAGTTTAATTAAATAAATATTATTAAACAAGAAAAGAAGTGGTGATACAACCTTTATAAACCATTCAATTTAATTAAATCAATTAATTTAGAGTTGGGAATCCATCATTCATTTTCTGTTCCACTTGGTCAATCCTTTCCAATTTTCTATGTATGGTAATTTAATTTATAAGGATTGAATGGTTATTAAAAAGTGGACATGCTTACTAAGATAATTTCTTACATAGGAAATTCCATGCTTTGGTTATCCAAAAACATGATAGGTACAATTATCTTATTCAATCATTCACATTACGAGGAAAATTAAAATTAAAATCTATGTTGAACACTTATGATGTGATTTGAGCCTAATCTAATTATTCCTAAAATGGTCATTTTGACTTCGATCACCCATGGGGTGACCATAAATATGTTGAAATAGATCGAATACAATAAAAATGATTTAGTAGGAATGTATAAAGGTGTGGTGATCAATTAGACCTGAAGAAATAAATGTTCATGGGATAAATAGGAAAATAAAGTGTCGAGTACAATGAAAAATCATATGTCATTTTCAAAATTATGTGAACACCTAAACAAAGCCTATATATGAGTCCTCACTTGATATCAACCTCAGATTTGATGTAGGTTTGAAGAAATTTTAGAAATGATCCAATGCCTTAAAAATAAATAAAATGATCATACACTGAGATAGCACGATAATATTGAAGGAAAACTTAAATATAAAAAGAAAACTAGACGAACATACTGAGATGGATGTGATGATTCCAAAAAGATCACGATTTGTAGTCTAGACGAATAAGTTACATGGATTATTATCTTGAGTAGATTTTGAGCTCATAAGAGAAGAAAATATAGGTTAACCATTGGGGAAAAAGAGGAAAGATAAAAGGTGTTTGAGATTAAATGAGGGGGGAAAGGGTCATTTCTTCTTAAATAAAGGGGAAGATTATTTTAGGGCATAGATTGAAAAATATTCACTAATCGTGTGTATGTCACTTCTATAAGGGGGATCAAAACATTATTAGGCACGTAGTTTTACTAATCATGTATACAACGTGGAAATTTTCTCTACCCAAATGTCATCATCACTACACAGTTATATTCATGGGCTCACACATTTTTGGATATAGCATAGATCCTATAGGTTATCACTTTCTGAAGTTTCATGGATTCAGTGAAACAATTCCTACCAGGCTGCATGATTTCTCTAAATCGTGAGTCCAAGTGGGTTTCCCATTTTTCTAGAACAGTAGTCTCTGAATAAGACTAAAACAATGATGTGACCTAACATAGTCCCCATTGAACATTTTCCATGATCAAAAAAAGGATTCAAATTGAGAAACAAATGATCCATACCCATATTAAATGAAACGTCATTATACATGGGTAATGTTTTTTTAAATAATCCTTATTATTTATTTTTATTTTTTATGATTATTTTGATAGAGGATGTATAATTTTATAAAAATTCAATATATTATTCTTTATGGTTTATGATTATGTTTATTGGAGTGGAGTATGTATTAGAATTTCATTTGATAGTTTTTTTATATGATTATTTATTTCAGTATTTTTTCACCACAATCAGATGATTAATGCAGTGGAATTAGTATGTAATGGGTGGGGAACAACTATAGATATACCTTTGATGCATCGATAATTCCCTTATGATAAATGTTTTTTCAATATTAGACATTTTTTACCAATAGATTTAAACTATGATGTGAATGGTATAGAGAGTATGTTTTTAAGGTATTGAATTATGCAACCCTAATTTTGATATTTGTTTTTCATTTCCATGTAATTATTATAAAAGTGATAATATATACATATGTGTTCCAGGATCAAATGATTATTAATATAGATTTTTTTCATTATTTATTACATCTATAATAAGCTCAATTTTTTGTTCATACATCATGTATTTTAGTAATTCACCCTGTCATATTTATTTTTTCCCTCAATCTTATGATTTACAATTACCCTTATTGAGAAAGTATTTTCACCCCTATCTTATTTTTTTTTATCAAGGATACTATGAAGTGTTTCATTATTGAGATGTAGGGATGTGGAAAGGGGGATTATGGAATTATCAATAAAAATAATTTATTATATTTTATGTATTTAAATTTATATAAAATAAATGTAAGTATTTATTTTACTAATAATAAAAAATATTTCATTCCTTCCGAATGTGGTGCCTTTTATTTAGTTCCAATATAATAAAGTAGCCACATAACCTAGGCTACAAGAGTCGGGGTCCTTTCCTTTAAAAAATAAAAATAATTCACTATCATAAAAATAAATTCACAATACCCCAAATAACATTTACTATTCATAAAATAACTATATTTATCCTTATGAGAACATATATTATAAATTTTAAATCAAAAATATGATATTTTATATTTTTAATTGCTTAAAATAATTTATAACTCATTTGAAAAAAAAAAGAAAAATATTTCCCAAAATTTGAATATTGTTTGGGGATAGTTGAATCCCATATATAAGATGTATTAAATGAATGTTTCATGGTTGTTTACATTCCTTATCATTTTAGTTTTAATCTTAATTACCTCATTGACCCATACCAAGGTGTAAAATATTTATTATTGTAAATAATCCAAAAAAGGTGTCATATTTACCAAATTTGATGATCCAAATTCTATATATGGGATCCACTTTTCAGGAATCAATATCAAGAAGATGAATTAATAAATTCTAACCTAAATGTGTAAAACAAAAAGAAAAATTTCATTGAAAAAATGAGTTTTTTAGACCAAAAAATAACTTATAAAAATATATTGTATTGTGATTATTAAAAATTAATTTATTTGATTATATATAATTTAATTATACCTATATTACTTTATTTTAAAATTTGAATTATAATGGGACTTTTCATTGAATATGAATAACAGTTTTGTAAATATTATTATTTTTCACTATTCACTAAAAAAATCATTTTTAGAAAAATCCCAGAATATCACCCCATCATAAATTTTATATGATGGTATAAAAATTGATATAATTTTTACAAAAAAATATTTCTAAATGATGTCAGAATTATTTATAATATTTACTCAGAAAATTAAATAAACTCATATTTATAATAAAATACAGTTTATGCATAACATTGAATAAATATAATGAAATATGAAAATAAAATTATTCAATTGATGTATGTAAAAATATTTCTATTGTAAAGATTAAAAACAATCTTCTAGATATTTTTTAAAGAGATTCAAAATTAACACATATGGAAAATGTTATGTAATTTTTATTTGAAAAAAATTAAATGGTGGTCAATGATAATGTAGTATAACAATTGGATATCCATTATTTTTATAAAATAAAATTAGCAGAAACATTTTAAAAAATTTTATATTTAAGATAAATAGTGTCAATCTAAAAAAAGACACAATATCATTATCATATACAAACAACATTCTTAATTATTCATTAATCAACATATGAGGAAATAGAAACAAAAAAAATTAAAAAAAATTATTTGAACTTTATAAAATGAAAATAGATTCACTTAAATAAAATAATACTATATGATTCCATAACAAATATACATTGTATATAAAAACAAGGAAATAAGATGAGATGATATTATAAAAATCATTTCCATTTAAGTTAAATATTAATCTTAATCTGTGAAATTAATTTCATCAAATGAAGGATTAAACACTAGTAATTTAATAATATATAAAAATATAATTTGAAGGGGTATTATGTCAGCCACATAATATTATATAGGTTCATAACATAAACAGTAGTCCGCACAGAGTAAAATTTTAGATGAATAACCCTTAAAATGACCATATCATTGGATTGAGAAGTAATAAATGGATTGATTATGGATAAATAATAAAAATCCATGGAATAATATGTATAAATAAAAAATGATGATTTCACAAATAATCATTGAATAATATAAACAATGGATAATTTTTATAACCCAATGAATGCAAATTTAGTTTTTAGAACACATACAACATTGTATCATTCATCTCAAATGACGGTGGATGGAATAATTTTAATGTTAACATAAAATAACATGAATTATTAAGGATTCATGGTGAAATTTGTTATGTGTTCATGTGTACACCATATAAAATATATTAATTTTATTTCATTGAAGCATGCCTCAATGAAAGAAATTTGATAAAAAATTACCATACCTCAAGTCCAGACATTCTATTTTTACGCTTTACCACCTGTATTATCAAAACATAAAAATTATATAATTTATTATTTATTTTTTAGGGATTAATATTTTACCCCTAAACTATTTATTGGAATTATATTAATCTCATATTTTTATCTTAATTAGTTAAGTCCATGTCATGTTCTTGGTGGTTGCTCAGTTCATAACAAAAAAAAGAATAAGGTATGATGTAATAGGTAAAAGGGATCCTTATAAATTATTATATAGAATAATTATCAAGGAATAATTATCATTTTTATACATTAAATTGAATTTCATTACCAACCATGATTTTCATATAAGAAAAACGATTCACATTCACTATGTTGGTCATAATCAGCCCTTAAAAAAGAACGATGTTATAATTTTACAAGTATGTAATGTTAAGAAAATATATGATATAGTATCATTAATTAATGATAATTATTTTGTGAATTCAAAATATATAAATAATAAAATAATTTTAAATATCCATGATAGAAGATTATGGAAAATTAAATATATTGCATAGTAAAAGTGGTAGTCCCTCAAACACACAAATTATTATTTGATTTTCTAATTTATGAAATATGTGGCTTGATTAATAAAATAAATTATGATAACAACCTCCAATTATATGGGTGATATGTATTTTATTATTAAAAAATAGTTATATTTGTTTTTTATTTTTTTAGTTGGAGAAATAGAACTAAAACATTATATTAAAAGCAATATATCTTCTTCATATAGATGTCCTTTAATTATACATTTATCCCAATAACATGGTTATTATTGATAAAATAATATCTATAGGAAATGGAGAGTTATTTTGGGAATTTATTTTGGTTGGTAATGGATGAAAAATATTTCTCAACATGTGTGAGGAAGAGAGGATGTGAGATACCTTTTATATATGAGGGGGCACTCCTAGAATTACAAAAAGTATTTAATTAATATAAATTACTTTTCCATAAAATGTGTCAAAAAGTTGATATATTTAAAATTTATGATTCATATGAGTCCTATTGGTGTTATACGTTATATTTTCTACATGTTTAATGTTATTTTTTCACCCTTATTCTTTTTTTACCCCATATTATCTATTTGGATGATTATAGCGATTTAAAAGTTCTTTACAACTTAGTTGCCATTAATGTTACTATAAAATGAAAAGTGACCTATAAAATTTCCATGATTGATATATCTAGCCATATTTAATTCACATTGATAAATCATGTTTTTCATAAATATTTAAATATTTAATAAAATACAAATTATTATAAAATATCATTAATATCATTATTGGAAACTGTTCATTTAATTTGAAATTAATATAATTATAATAATAGTTCAATTAATATATATAATTTGAAAATAACCATAATATGTTATATATATAATCATTTTAAAATTATAGATCACCCCAAAAATATTAATTTTTCTATTTTTAAAATCATTTAATTGATTTTTGAACAGGTAGAACTAGAAATATGTAATCATTTTGAAACATTTATTATAATAATTTTATAAAAAAATAATAATTATCATCGTTATTAATGTTAATTATTCTAATAATAACATTTACAATTATTTTATGGCTTATTATTATCCATATGTTAAAATATAGTAGAAATTTAAAAGTATGAGAGTGACATTTTATATTTTTTACCTTTAATAATAATTGTCATTTTAAATAAAAAAATGGTTGAAAATATAAATAAATAGTGTACTATAGGAATGTGATCATTAAACTATCATAAAATATACTAAATCAAATTTTTATGGTAAGTTTTATTCTTTATAATTTTATTTTTAACCTTCATTACCCAATTTTCACTTTCTGAGTTTCCAAATATATGCTAACATTACAATTCATAGTAAAAAATTAATTATTTTACAACTTCAGTCATATTAATTGCAAATATAAAATCTATTTTTTATTATTATATTACTATAAGTGGAACAAATAAAATATAATAAATTTTTTTAAAAAGTAATACATTTTTTCGATAATGTGTTTTTAATAGAATAAATTACTCATTCCCAATTTTGGTATCATGAAGACTTGAATGAAATAAATATGTTTAAATAAAATAATATATGACTTATATTACATTAAGATCAAATTAGAATATTGGTTATTCAATGAAATGAAATTATAGTTTACAAAATTGATATATTTCACTATTCACTGAAATATCAATCTTTTCAAGAAAACTAAAATATTTCACACTAAGATAATTTTGAAAATATTATTTAAAAATTGATACCCTTTTTATAAAATATAAATTATTATTTTCATAGAAATAAATTATAATATTCATTTAAAAAATTAAATAAATTCCATTTCTTATGAAAAAATATTTTTGAAACAAATAAGGATTTTTTTTAAAATATAGTTATTATTTACTAATAATTAATAAATATATTTTTATTGATTAAGAATTTCCAAAATATTTTTTATATTTTGGATACCTTAGTTATACCCTCTATTTCAATGGAATGGTTATATTGGTCATATTAATATAATAAAATTTCACGGTTCTTATAACCTTGTTTTTTAATATTTAATATTATACTGAACAAACTATTTGTTTAAAAATATAACATCCATTCCATAACTTATTGCCTTGGAATGAGGTTAAGGGTGTTACATGGACTTAGGTGACATCCCTAAGACATAAAAATATGATAAAAATTCCAAGGTCTTCAAAAATAATCGGTGGATGAATTTTATTACTCAGTAGAAAAAAAATACTAAATAAAAATTACCAATAACCTCTATATAATTATTGTGTACAGAATAGAATAATATTAAAACCAAAATGCATCAAACTATATCAGTGTTCAATGCAAAAATAAAGACCAAAAAAACTCAAAAAAATTAAATACATCATCCTATAAATGCCCTACATTCTCTAATATACACCTCCATATGCCATGCCAATGAAATAATTATACATAACTAAAGAAGTGTGATAGTTTTATATTACATATGTATCAATCTACAACATCTATAAATTAAACAAAGTGACCAAGAGGGGGTTATTAAAAAACCCAATTAGATTTCCCACAATGAATTCCCGACTCATACCAATATGAAAGAACAAGTTTTCACATTTATATAAAAACGTATAAAATAATATAAATAATTTTACATCAAATAAGAAACAATTTTCCAAACAAAACATTTTTAAAATATAATGTTTTTTCCCAAGAATGTAACCAGACAATTCGTAAAAACTATTTCTGAAATTCTAGTTTGTCATACCCATTCCACACATCTAGACAACTGGTAATTCATGCACCCGCGACAGTTCCATACTCATGAGTTTTTCTTACATAACACTCTATTTATACATGTAACATAATTATACCTTAATGGTATGTTACACTTATTCAAGGTTTTGTAAATGAAATAAACTCACACCAAAAAATTATACCAAAACACATGACATGAAATTGTAATAAAAATTTTATTTTAGTGAAAAAAGTTTAGAAAACACATTTTCAAGAATTAAAAACTAACCATAATTTAAAATCAACATTTAATAATCATGATATAAAACACCATCCACAAAACCATCACTAAATAATTTTTTCATCAAGAATGACACATCAATTCAACCCTTTAATTAAAGAAGTTCATTAATATTAAATCAATCCTTGTTTTTCTAGGAAATATGAGTCAAGAGTGTATCCACCTACCCTTAAAAAATATGGTAAAATAAATAATGTTCCATAAAATTCAATAATTCTACATTAAAAATAAGTACTCAACATAGGATGATGTTCAATTCAATTAAAAAAAATCGTATTTCATCCTAATCAGAATAAAAAAACATAGATCTAACCCTAATAGATTAGATATATGATTCCAATAGTGTAAATAAGAATAAAACTAAGGAAACCCACTAATAATGAGAAATTACTAAGGAATATGGGCTGCTAATTCAATTATACTTACTTAGTAATCACTCTCAAATCAAGAAGAATGGTCTCCATAGCCATGGGATTATATCAAATTCAGGTTATGACCTAAATGATGGGGAAAAAAGTAACATAGGTCATAGATCATGTTATATCCAAAATATTTAGATCTAAATTTTTATGGTTCCTGGTTAGGGAAAACGGTTTTGAAAATAGTGTCCTAACTTTTCATAATTCACTAACCCCATACCCACCTCACACTATTCGTTAGAATGGTTTTACTATCTATGTAGTAACCAGGCTATTCCTGTTGCTCCTGCAATATGTGGTTTCCCTATGATGGATGCATGGTTTCTCCATCCTTTTCACCAACCCAGGGCACACTATTTCTATTGTATGTTTTTTTGAGGGTGTTTTATTCTTTCCACTGACCATTCATAGATCATGAACACCAAGAAAATTCATAAAATCATTCCAATTATCGTCCAAACATATTGAAACACAACTGAAATATTATATATTGTTATAATGCATAAATTTTAGGTCATGTGATATAAAGAATATTTTCTAAATTCTACCCATAATTGGTCATTCCATCCTCATAATGTTGAAAAAAATCATTTCCATGAATGATTTTAGGCCATTACTCAACCATTTCTATTTCACTAACCCACATTACTTTTTGAATATGACCTCATTTCCATAAATCCCAAAATATGTTATTGGTTTTCTCATAGAAGTCTATCCCTTTATTATCCACAATCTATACCTGAACCTGAACCCATATTGTATACGACCTTAAGCTAATGTGATCCCATCGAAACACGTGATTTGAATTAGTTTGATAAATCATCAATTGGGATACATTAAACAAATTATTCACTAAACTAAACCTTGGTGGAAAAGTCACTTATATTCCACCACACCAACATGTTCTACTATCTCAAACAAGTCTATGTATCGCAGGGGTATCTTTTTCTTCATACCAATATAATGATTCCCAAACCATAGAGAGATCCTCATGAACATATGATCACACACCTCAAATGACAGTAGTCATCAATGATTATATGTATATTATTTATGATGACTTTATTCCCTCTCCATCCTATTTATTATCAACTGATACTTCTCTGTAGTCCCTTACACAAAGCTGTGTCAAACCATTGATGTTCCACATGATTCTAACCAACAAATTGGAGAACTATAAAACGTCAATAAAATGATTTAAATGTGACCATATGTATCGACATGTGATGAATTTCACAATATGAGAACTCCACTAACATTATGTTCTCATCTAATGAGCCACAAAATTTTATTAAACAAGACATAACCATGTCTTCAAAATTTTGGATCATCCATTAGGATCGAACAACTTTTTGATAATGAAATGATATGATCATAGTCAACATTGTCCCCAAGTCTTATTTCAAGGATCTAAAAAACATGATGTAAACCCAAGATATCAGTCTAATTATATGATAATTATTAAACCATGTCATTTTCTTACTAATCCAATATAATATGATTGAAAATAATTATTTCACATGTGATTAAAAAATAGAAATGATATAGGGTAATGTTTTTAGATTATCCACTATTCAACATATTGAATCATTTTTTAAATAATAATTTATAGGACTATAAAAAATTCATTGAAATCTCTATCATTTACACTATTAATTGTTAAGTTCAACAACATACTTTCTGACAACTTGTTCTCATCCTTGACCTGTTGATAGGTATGAGATCAGAAAAAAAACTTTTCTAATTTTTTTACCCAATAACCAAAATTGTAGTTTCAGTGTCGTACATATATTTTTATTCGAAGATGAACACCCCATATATAATGTTAGTAATAATTAGGACTTTATTCATAACAAGCCAAAGGTATAACCATCATATCTCGAAACCACAACACTGAATTACTATCCATATTTCATCCCTCAATAGTCTCCCCACCATTGATTTTTTAACTTATATAAATAAATTAATAATTACATTTCTCTACCTCATTAACCTTATCAAAAAAATTAAAAGAAATAGATATTAGATAAAAATGGAAACACTTCCTCAGTCATTAAAATTTAAATTCATTTCAGCTATGATTGAAATCAACATCCATTGATCAGAATTTTATTTAGACAATATACTATACAGCTTCATACATAATTCTAGCACTGATAAATTTAGATTAAAAATTGTATGAATCATGTCTAACTCAAACACATGGATATACTCCATCAATATTTTATTCTCATATTCAAATATATTTATGGGAAAATGGATTTCATGATTTTATGATATGTAGAAATAATAAATTTCTCACTAATGTGGTAATAATGTAAACTCTTTAAATTATAGAATAAATTGTCAAATTATAAACCATGTGATAGTTATTTATTCTCATGAAACTCTAGTAGTAGTTATCCATAACTAACAACACAATCTCCCTATATAAAATCACAACCCAACGTAGATCTAAAAAATAAAAATACAATACATAGACATGTCCTAATTATGAAAATATCATGATTTGTGTTATTTTAATGGAAAAATTAAGATCTTGGAAATTATTATTTCATTACTCATTCCATTGTAATTGTTCACTTTTCCTTATACATGCGATCATGGGTAAATATAGTTGTGAAAAGTAACAACCCAAAAATTGTTACTAAATAACTAGACCATGGAAATAATATATATAAAAGTCAATATTTAGTGGATTTAAATATCCCCAACCCTCTATAATTATAGGATCCACAGAAACAACGTTTTTAGAGATAACATGATCTTGTAAACATACCTATTTTTTCCAAAATAAACCCATTGAATAATATTTATATATATGATGATCATGAAAGTGACCCAACACTATCAGTATGTATTTTTTCATGATCCATGTTTCTCGATGAACACACTAGTATATAATTCACAATCAACACTATGACAGAATCCATATTACTATTATATTTTTGAATCATCAATTCCATTAAGATATCTAATAGAATCATAATATGAAAATACATAATGTTTTTTTCATAATGTTCATATCTACTTATAATGAAATATATGAAATATCATCCTTTTTAACCCACGATTTGTTGTTATGACAAACTCATGTCAATTTTAGAGAACCACTATGCTCACTCAACTGATCAATAAGTTCATCAATTTTTGTAAGTAGATATTGAATCTTTATCATAATGTGGATAAGATGACCATAATCTACCGAAATCATTACAGTTCCATATTTGTTTTTAACCATCAAAACTAGTGACGCCCACAGATACATACTAGGCCAAATGATACCTTTTCATTTAAAATCATTCAACTGTAACTTCGTTTCACATAATTAATTTGGTTCCATGTGATGAGGAACAAATGAGATAGGATTGGCCCTTGGAATGATGTAAATCATACACTCTGCTTATCTTATAGATGGAATCCATAATAAATATTATGAAAAAACATCAGAAATCTAATCAAAATTGTTCAAGAAACACTTTTTTGGTTCTCATCCACGAATAAAAAAGTCAATGATTCCAACTAGTAATAGATAATTCCATCCTATAATGTCAAAATAATGTTCCACATTACATTACATTCTGATATACTCTAAAAATATTCTCAACACCATCATCCGTTTTAAAACTAACCCTCAATGTATGCCAATAATTGTTAGATTTGGATTTTTCCAACCAATATATAACCATGATTATGTCAAATACATATAACTGAAGATCTAATAAATACCAAGCCAATTCATCATCATCGATAATTATATAACATGTATTTTTCATAGTGTCTTAAAATTATTTTTATACAAGATATGTTTGATGTTTCAAGATAGAAGGCATCATCTCAACATAAAATCCCATCATATTTTTACATGAGATGAAATAAATGAATGGTAAGAAATCATATACGTTTTAGAATGAAAAATGGTATAATTTAAAAGAAATTTACATCTCACCATCAGTGCTCTAGATTGATTATCCAAGATCATTTTCTCATCACCATATAATTTCATAGGCACTTCACTATGATTATTATTTCCCTACTGAGATTTAACTAGTTGAGGATTCTTGGTATACCTAAAATTAAATAGTATTTCAGGTTTTTTAATGAGAGGTGTTCTAATTAATTCATCTTGGCGAAGCATGTGATGTTCGTGAAACATGAGACATTTTTATAGCACCTATCCATGGAGTATTGTGATAATATCACTAAATATGTCCCTATGATTGAGGTTGTGACATTATTTAGGTGGTGATGTATAATATTCTTCCATATTCTCAATAGAGACACACTGCAAGAATCCATGTTCACTCTTTGGTTTAGTATGAATATTCGATGATCTAGTTATCTGATTTTGATTCATACTACTACCATAGAAATATTTTTCTCTTATTCTATTTATTCATTGTATTATAGTTCCCATCCATTCCCATAGGTATCAATATGATTACTCTACCAATATTAGTTGACATGTATCTTTATATCCCAATAAATCTATTGACCATATCCTTATAATTTTTTATAAAACCCATGAAAACCATAATGATATTTTCAGTTGTGAACCCCAATTCAAAATTTCCTCCTTTATATGTGAAATTGATGAATCTTCTAGAGAAATGAAGACTATATTCGTAAATTTAACAGACTACTTTGTTATAATAAGGATCAGATACTTTAAAAATATTAAACTCATTTTTAAATAAATTTATAATGTCTTAGGACTGTATAGTCCATTGAATAAGTCATCTAAACCATCCAATAAATATCCATTGTACAATTTATCTGGAACCTTTAAATCAAACCAATTCAGTTAAGACTCCTAAAGTATATATTTTTCCAAATTCTACATTATGATGGCTGGTGTTCATAGGAAATAAAATATTTTATTTATCCTATTTATACACACTTATTCTTGTTTTGGTTCTGAATCACCCAAAAAGATTAATTGATTCCTTTGTTGGACCTTTACTGAAGGATCCCAATTCCATAGATCGAAATTTAGGTTCTCTGTATCCATGACCAGAAACATCTATACAATACATGGACCATTTGTGGTTCACCTATGGCTTAGGTGCAAGGAAATTTTTTAATCTTCATTTGGTTTGTTTCAATTGAGCCAACCAGATGTCATTATCTATAATAAGAAAGAAAACCATATTTACTCTCACTCTATTTCAACTGAAGTCCTAGAAAATTAAAATATTCCCCATAAAACATGTATATATAAAAGGATTTCAAATATTCAACAATCCTCCATTTGAAATAATTTTTTAAAATTCAACCATTTTTTTAAATTCAAACCATTTTCAACTATTTTCAAATATTAATATTTTTTTACCAAATCATAAATCAGTTTTCTAATTGAATTTTTAACACATAGTGATAATTCAATCCTATAAATGTATATAAATCTATATTTATAGACTAATACCATGAATATGTCGTTAAAACTCCTAGAAGTGTCTCAAAACACTTGTTTCCCCAAACTCCTTATTAATTTGATGTTCAACATACATAGGTTTGTAATGACATTTGTGATCTACTTTTTATGTGCGGTAATCCTATATCAGTGATACCAAAATAACTTAATGACAATACAGGAATGAATAATCAATTATAGGACCAAACAAATAGACAGGTTTTATATCTTCCCACCCTCACCAATTTTATTAAGAAGAGGTGAATTCTGTTACATGGCCTTTAGTTCTAAGACACCCATGTCTGGAAATAAATTACAAGGGCTCCATAAAAAATGGTGGTTGACTTTCCCTTTTGAAAATAAAAAAAAATTATATCTATGAATCCATAAACAATATCCTCTATGTGAATTATTAATATAAAATAATACTTATTGACAATAAAACCATTCTATATCATATTACAATGTGGAATCTATGAACAAATACACAATGACTTCAAAGAAATAATATATCCAACCGAATTCCTACAAAATTATATAACTACACATTCCATTCTCATGTTATCATTATTAATCACTAAAGAAATGATATTCATTACATTTAGAGATTCTTTGATATATAACATCTAAAAATTATCCAATTTTCCCAACTAGGGGGTGTGTATAGAAATCAGTAAGATTTATCCAACGACATGTATACTCACACCACAAGGATAAAACATTTTTTAAACTTTTATAGAATTTTTTTCAATAAATTGTATTAATTTATATGAAATCCAAATAAAATTCCATTCAAAATTGTTTCTAAACCAAGTTGTTTTCCAACAAAGGAAACCAAACAAGTATGGATAATAATTTCCCATGTTCCATTTTGGAATACCAAATCCACACATCCACACAACTACAAATGAATGCCTATGTGAATTTTCTATACTCCCAGTGGTTTATCATTGTTCAACCATGTAATTATAGGGTAACCATTTAATAGGTTCCCAATAGAAAAAAACAATATGTAGGTTCTTATCATTATATTCTATGGTGAACTCCCCATTATTCGTGGTCACGTCATCACAATGACCTTATAAAAACCATATTCTATAAAACCCATGCAATACATTTTAAAAGAACAAAATTATTGGAAAAACTTTCAAAAATATTTCATTCATTAAAAATTATCCATATTTTGAAAAAAATCATTTTCAAATCATGAACCAAAACATTTTCCACAAATACATAAAATTTTACGAATTATAAATAACAATCATTAAATGGGTTTCTATAAATAATTGGATAACATTTAAAAAAACAAATAAATTAATACAATCAATTTTAAATCCAGGAATCCGGTTTGAATTAAGAGGAGTATAGAGTGAATCCACATACCTCTCAAATATAGGAAAAAATGGAACAATCTAACAACATCAAATACTCAATTTACAACTTCTATATTATATCACAGGTCTTGATACCATTAATCAAAAAAATTATATAATATTTTTTTTCCTCAAAATAGATCAGTATATCCCCAATGAATAATATATAAGATTCCAAGGGAGGTATGAAGAAGAAATATGTGAAAATAAACTATGAACTAGCACATTTTGATTAATTTAGGCATCCAAAGAACTTACATTTTCCAAGGAAAAACTCTCAAATTGGGAGATATGGTATCCATAACCAAATAGGTACAAGGAATTCTGGTTATGACCATATTATGGTGAACAAAGTTATATATGGGGTAAACTGGATTATATCCAACAAATCTAGATCAAATTTTTAATGGTTCATGGTTAGGGAACACATTTTTGAATATTTTATTCTAACAATGCACAAGAAGAAACCTAAAAAACACATCACAATATTTTCTCAAATGATTAGTAAAACCGTACACTACCTCGGATAAACCCCTATGTTCCTCCTTGCTCAATTTCTGTTGGTTGGATGCATGATTTGGACAAACATTGTACTTAACTAAGCTCCTACCCATTGCACGGTTTCTCAATTTTATAATTTTCTAGATGGTGTTTCACAGTCTCTAAAAGCCATGCACAAACTGATAACTTTCATAAAAGCCAAAAAAATATATGTAAAATCTCTTCCAACCCTCCCAAAATGAATCCTAAACACTATATATAATAAAAATTAAAAAATAAATAGTAATGTACCTAAAACCATGGTTGGTACAAAAATATTGGGGGGTTATAATTAGATCATATCATAATTAAAAGAACATTCTATAGAGAGTTTTATAAAAACTATTTTCACAATCATAATCCAAAAAATTATAACTCTAGGATACCCACATAGAAATTCATCACTTGATATAATGTAGTTAACCACCAATATACCTACATTGAACTTTGAAAAAATACACGCATTCCCAAATTTCTGCTACGTATATCCTCCAATATTCCCTATTAGGTGAAAATGTAACACCACAAGCTTCCAATGTATGTTTCCCTTTAAATAATACAATATCATTCATTATACAAAACTTAAGGATTCTAACACACCACGACCAATCAAAACTAACCGTTAGTAATAGTAATTCCCCCTTTTTGAAAATTTATAAATTTTATTTTTCAAAATGGACTTCAATTTTGGATTCAAAACATCAAAATTGGGTTAGGGTTAATTTTTTGTACTTTTCTGAAAACATTCAATTTTTGATGAATAGGGAAATATAGTAAATTTTATTTAAAAACAACTTTATCAATTGAAATGATTTATAGTGATAAATTATACATTTTAATTGTTTTTAAGTGTCATTAGATTATATTTTAATCATTTAAAATAATTTAGGTCATTGGATTTAATTTCACATTTAATTTGAACATAAACAAGTGTCAATATTTTGATAGTTTTTATTTCTTAAAATACATTCTTTTTGTTTTGACAATTAGAATTAAATTTAAATTAATTAATTCTACATATATATTTGGAATTTGGAAAAACAGATTCCATATTTGGAATCATGAGGTCCAAATTGTCTAAATAGATAACTTTTATATATAAAAATTATGAATATTTACTTTGGTAAATATTTTATTTACCATGATTAAAAGGGTAAATCTGGTAAATAAATGTAAAAAAAATAATATTATTATAATATTAATTTACTCTAATATGTATCCTATTTCTATTTTTTGATACATATCCAATCATGGGAATCCATGGGTCTATTTTGGGACCTCATGGAGCCACTTGAGTGTGATAATGACACTTTATATTAATTAATTTAATGTAAAGACAAAATTGATTCAAACAGATATCTCTTAGTAAAATAATTTTTAAAGGGGGTTATATAAGTTATATTATCAAATATACATATTCATCGGAATGATAAAAATATTTCCTATATCATGGTATTTTTTTATAATTTTTATACATAAAATAAATAATCTTATTTATGTTACCATAATGATCTAGTGTTTACCTCTTTATAGAATGATTTAAAAAATGGGATTATAAAAAATAAAAAAATATCCAAAACAGGTGAAATTATTATTGGATGATTTTATTTATAACATGAGATAACTTATATTTAATTTTAATGAGTTTTGGACCTTTAGAAACTGAAAATCATTATATAATAAAATAATATTTTCCAACATTCTTAAATAGCCACTCGTCCCCCTTATAAAAAGCCTCCAGCTCTTACCCATTTCTCACACCTCTCAAGCCACTTGGCTCATCCAAACTCTACAAAATTATTCTTCAAACATCCCTGTCTTAATTTTAGAAGCCTTACCTTAGTTATAAGAAATTCCAAAGAATCCTTTTGGTCAAACCAAAGTTAGATACCTGGTATAAAGGTAATATCTCTTCTTATGTTTTTTTCTTTAATTTTACTTCTCCAACCCCATAAATGATATTAATTTATTTCTTTTATAACAAAAAAAATATCCCAAATATACTAGGTTGTTTTTTCTGAGAATAATTTGTACTATAAATACACACTCCTCCATTTAATGGGTTTAGAACATAATGTTTTTGTGGACGGCAAACTACTGCCACCCAAAATGACGATTGTTCAATATTCTACCACCACCTATTCTGGTGGCTATTATCATGGAACTGTAATTATATATGATATTTATGATATTTATTTTATCTATAATCTTATGTAATTCTCTTTTATAGTATACACTTATTCTTTTCATGTTTGTATATATACGATAATATTATTTGAGGAAGTGTGGACTACCGCCCCCTCAAAGTGATATGACTCGTTCATACCATACATTCAACGAATAACGGATGGTGATAATGAACATATGTAACATATATAAAATATTATCCTATACTGGATAAATAAAATATCTATGTATCATTTTTTTAATTTCCATTAAAAAATTTGAAGTAGCGTTCGTGCGTACGTACAGATTACCTTCTCTATGAAAGTTATGAGATTCATTCCCAGTCGTAACCATTAAAGAATAATTTTCATTTTTTTAATTAAAAATAATATCTAATATCATAATATCATTGTAGATATGAATCAGATACATTCTATACATAATAAACAATAATTATTTGACATAACAAATAAAGGAAAATGAATCAATTGACACCTGAATCAATGATACTTTTAAAATATTATTTACAAAGAAATATTAGAAGACCATATATGATATCATATTTATGTATCTATACATGTATAATTTAATAAAAATTATTTAACTACTATATAGGAGGTTAACATAACCTTATCCAAGGAAAATTAAAAAGGTAAGTGTTAATTTCATAATCTCTTTATTATCTGTGGTTGTTTTTACGTAAGTATCTACTGAGACCTCTTTATTAGCCACATCCATGTTTCATAAAAATATATATCTAATTTTTTTACTATTTACTTGACTATGATTTAAATCCATTTATACCCTTGTTTGATATTTTATAAAAAAAATTAATGGAATCTTTCCATCGTTTTCAATACAAGTTACATTATGACCTTTTTGACAAATTAAGGTAAGATGGTTTTTTTAACTTATATGGCCAGTGGGGTCATTCCCCACCGTATATCACCTTTGAAGCTTCCTGAACAAGATTATTTTCAAAATAAATGTTTTCTTTTATAATTATGTGACTCTTAGATGAATTTAAAATATGAAGAGTTATTTCACTCAAATAGTTTTGATTTTATCTTTTTCAACATCATTGATAAATTTTACACTTGTTTGAAGTTGATTTATTGTGATAGAAATATTCTATATTGTATTTATGGTTTTGTCATATGTTTGAAAATGGATGTGATATGATTATACCATTCATGATTTATGGTTAAAGTATTGCCATTTCTTATGATATTTTTAACACAAATTTTTGTGTTATGTTTCATCATTTTCATATGAGGAATGTATTGGACTTAGTAAGTGATGGGTGGTGCCCGCTATAGCTCCTCGGTGAATCGGTTGGTCTCATAAGACAATTAGACAAGGAAAATTCTCTAAGCCCATTCCCAATATGATATATGGTTTTGGCCGAGGCCTTAATTATTTTAGAAGCCTTGGTCGACACCTTAACAAAATGTTTCAGAATTTCCGGCATTAAACATTCCCTCATTATGAAAATAATATTGATGGTTCATGTGGTTATTCGACTAGTAAAATACCCATGACTATGTTTTATTATGGTATAATTTAATCAACTCATATTCCTAATATAAAGTGTAAATGGTTATTATTTTTAAAGGTATGTGTTTTTAATTATTAAACATCCCTAATGTTTATGATATCTTCTGCTATATTTCCTTCTCTTTCTAAGAATTTGAGATCAACCCTTCTTATGTTTCATTTTCCCAAGATATGAAGAAGTTAGTTATGAGTGATGTGAAGGCATAATATAGAAGAATTGAATGTTTCTAATGGAATAAATTGGTGTTGTATTCTTTTCAACATTTAATGTTGAACTTATGTATATATCATGTTTCCAATAATAATAAACTGATCAGTATTTTAGGACATGATTAATTCTATCATGCCAATATTATGTAATAATGCACTAACTCTAGGTAATAGGGGTCGGGGTGTTATAGTTGGTATTAGAGTAAGTTTAGTACAAACCTTGGAAACTAGATTGAGATAAACTCTGATTAGAGCACATTACCCTATGATAGACATTGAGGATAAGTATAAAAGAAAATCCTAGAATTTTGGTAATGTTGAGATTTTGTGAGTTTTCCAAGAAATACATCCATGTCTATATACGAGCAGGTAGAGGTGGATTTCGTATAGAAGTAACTATGAGTGAAAACTTTGACAAGTATTTTCAGGCTTGACTCAGGGTATCTTGGTATATAAAAAATGGGTTTTATGCACTCTTGGTTATGACACTCATGGGAGTTATGCATAGGATATTTCACATTTTTTTACAAACAATTATGAACTATTTATGATTATATACTTCCTCAAACTAATTTTTTTAGGATTGTGGAGTATATCCATAAACTGTTCAATTTATGTTAAGTTTTTTACAAGTTTGGAATTACATATTGCGATTAAAAGACTAATCTATTGTATTCCATTTTTTAGAAATGGAATCTAGTAGAAGGAATGGAAACAGTATCAATGCACAGAATCTATGTAGGGACTTTCCTCCTACCCAAGATAATTCGAGTTGTGATGAAACTGGTGCATATTAGCTTATCAACATAGTGGGAAAACTCACTCATGTTATGAATAATAACCGTACCTTTATGGAGAACCATGATCCACAAAATGAAGGATCAATGTTAGACCATTATGTGAGGAAACAAACACCAACATTAAATGGGAAATAAAATCCATTTTTTTCAGAGCATTGGATAGGTTCCATAGGTAAAATATATCATGCTTTGGGAGTAGAAAAAGGGAAAAAGCTGTCATGGAAGATTATCGCCTCATTGGAGATGCAGATTAATGGTGGTAATTAATTCAAAACAAAAATGATGATAATGCAGTATCATGTATGGAATGGACTTAGTATAAAGAGATTTTCATACAAAAATACTTTCCTCATGACCATCGAGCGGATATATAAAGGCAATTTCGGAGTCAATGAAAAAAACAAGATGAGAATGTTGCAAAGTATGAAACTAACATTATAAGGATAGCAAGGCCTACCACATATTATATTAGTATCCCAAGAATTATGATTGATCATTTTTATTGATGGGTTAAAACCATTTCTCTGTCGAGAATTAGTCTCACAATCTTTCTCATCATACAAAGATATTTTCTCATATGTTATTAAGATAGAAAAAGAATTTTATCATCCTTATGAAATTAAAACAAATAAAGAGAAGAAGAGATCTGTTGAACACTCTGTGGAAGGAAATAAATGTATAGGGAAGCAAAGAATAGTTGAATTTCTACCCTATGATAATTGTGGAAGGAATCACCTCGGTTCTTGCCAAAAAGGAAAGGGATGATGCTATAAATGAGGATTGAAATTACATCTTGCTGTTGATAGTAAGGGGAAGAAATAAGCTACCAATGTTCAATGATACAATTTCAGGGATATGGGACATTATGAAAATGAATGTTCTATGCACCAAGGAAACATACCTCAGAAAAGGAAAATAGAGCAAGGCCAAGCTTATGTGATCATTCTTGCTGAGGTTGATGCTTCTAAAGACATGGTGGAAGGTAATTTAATTGTTTCCACAAGTTTATCTAGTTATTTATTTGATTCTGGATCATCACATTTTTTAATATCTTTTGATTTTTCTATGAAAATTATATATTTCCAATTTGATTTAACAAGGGAGTTATTAATCAAAACACTTAATGGAAGTATCATTGCAACAATGTTTTTTGAATCTGTTCTCATTAGGGAATATCTATGTTCTTTATCCGTTAATCTCATTTTCATACCCATGATTGAATTTAATGTAATCTTTTATATAGATTGGCTTTTGGACCATGATGCAGAAATTTATTATAAGAAGAAGAAGGATACACTTTTCGATGATGTTATGGAATACCTTATCTCTATATCAGAAATGTCACCATCTAATTCCTATCAAGATCCACCCCTATTATCTTTACTAAATTTAATTATTGTGGTGTAAGAGAGTGAAATATTTATTGGTGAGAAATGAATGATCAAATATAGGATATACTAATTTTATAGGAATATGTTGATGTGTTTCCAGAGGATTTACCAGGACATCATTCAGAACGAGAAATTGAGTATTCCATTGACTCAATTCATGGTTCAAGGACCATATAAGAAGACCCTTATAGAATAGACAATGTGGAATTAGTGGAAACAAAGAAACAATTAGAGTAATTAAATAATAATGGATTTATTCTCCCTAGTGTTTCTCCATGGGGAGCTCCTATCATTTTTGTTAAGAAGAAAGATTGATATATGAGGCCCTGCATTGACCGTACATAGATCAATGATATAACAATAAAGAAAAATTATCCTCTACCTCGTATTGATAATTAATTTGATCAGCATCATGGAGATCAATATTTTTTATAGATTGACCTTTGATCTGGATACCATTAGTTGTTCATGAAGAAAGAAGTCATTCTGAAGAGAGATTTTCGGACTAGGTATGGGCATTACGGGTTTACAGTAATGCCTTTTGGGATGACTAATGCACCCTCTTTCTTCATGGATCAAATTAATTGTGTTTTCATGTAATATCATGATGACTTTATAGTGGTATTTATTTATGATATCTTGGTATACTAAAAAATGAAGATCATGAAGATCAATTGCTTACTATTCTAAAAACCCTAAGAAAAAGTGAATTATATTGGATGTTTAGAAAGTGTGAATTTTAGCATGAAGATATTTATTTTCTTGGACATATTGTCACTAAGGATGGAATCTCTGTTGATCATTCCAAGACAATAGCAATCTAAGAATGGCCAGCACCGATGAGTATAACTGGGGCACGCATTTTTATTGGTTAGAAGGTTATTATTGCTGTTTTTTCCTGAATTTTTCCAGATTGGATAACCCATTAACCAAGCTCACAGATGAAGGTGTTAAATTTGGTTGAAAAAATGAGTTTGAATAATGTTTTAATGAGCTGAAGTGAAGATTACTCAATGCATCTATCTTGAATCTACCAACGGGGAATGATGGGTTTGTTATTTATAGTGATGCTTCAATGAACGGACTTGGTTGTATCCTTGTGTATAATGATAGTGTTATTAACTATGCATCACGACAGCTAAAAAATCATGTACAAAACTGTCATACTCATGATATTGAGTTTACAGCAGTAATCATTGCATTGTAGAAATGCAAACACTATCTCTATGGTGAAGAATGTGAGATATATTCTGATCCAAAGAGTTTGAAGATTATTTTCTAATAGAAATTAATCAACATGAGGAAAACATTATGTCTTTAACTACTCAATGATTATTGTTGCACTATACACTACAACCTAGGGAAAGAAAATAAGGAGGCAGATTCTTTCAGTAGAAGGAATCATGGAGTTCTGAACAAGATGAGAGTTGAAAGGGATCCTATGTTCATGGATCTAGTAATGATGGATATGATAATAATCATGGAAGTAGAAACATTGATTCTTTTTCAAATGGTTTCTATACTATCTTTACTAGAAAGGATAAAAAGTTCTCAGACTGATGATGGGGTGTTTCAAAATAAAAATTAAAGTTGGGGATGATGGGAGATTCATTGACTTCAAATATGAAGATGGAATTTAGAAATTTTGGAAGTGGCATTGTTTTCTAGATATACCTGATCTAAAAAGGAAATTTCCAGATGATTATCATATCTCTAATTTCTCTATACACCCTGGAGGTACTATAATGTATAGATATTTGAAAGAACATTTTTGGTTGGACAAAATAAAGAGGGATAATTATGATTATGTATCTTGATGTATGGTTTTCCAATAAGTGAATGTTGGAAGGAAACATCCTGGAAGAGTCATGCAACCTCTTCCCATACCAACGTGGAAATGGGATAATATTATAATGGAATTTTTCATGGGACTCACATGGACTCCTAGATATAACAACACAATATGGGTCATTGTTGATCGTCTTACCAACTACGCAAATTTTATTACTATAAGAGATGATTAACAACTTTAACATTTATAGAAAATATATATTAATGTAGTTGTATGACTTCATGGAGTACCCCTATTGATTTTTTCTGATCGTGATCCCCATTTTAAATAATGATTTTGGAAAAGTCATCAGAAGGCCTTAGATATTGAACTTCGCTTGAGAACTACCTACCACCCTCAAACTGATGGACAATTAGAATGCAGTATTCATATATTATAAGACATGTTGATATCTTTCTCACATGACTATTAAGGTATGTGGGATCAGTATTTATCTCTATTATAATATTTCTTATTATAATATTTTCCATTCAAGTATTCAGATGGATCTTTATGAAGTGTTATATAGAAAGAGGTGTCGCACAACAACTTTTTGGGATGATTTTTGTGAAATAAATCTTGTAGGCCCATAACGTGTTGAGGAAACAATGGAAAAGTTGAATACTATCCAAACCCACATCAAATCATCTCCATGAAGGAAAAATATCTATGGTGATAATAGAATGAAGGATTAAGAACTTCAACTAGGTGATCATATTTTCTTGTAGCTATCTTCATGGATGTGTGTTATATGATTCTTTAATAAGGTTAAATTATGTCCCAGGTACATCGGAAATTTTTAAATTCTAGAACAAATTGGGGTTGTAGCTTATCATTTGCAAATGCGGCCAAGTCCCTCCAATGTTCATGATGTGTTCCACATATCACTGTTGAGAAAATACATGCCTGACCCAACACATGTACTCACCAATGAAGATATAGAACTGGAACCCAGTTTATATTATTGTAATGATGCTGTCAAGATTCTTGATGTCAGAGAAAAAGTGTTGAGAAACTGGATGACTCTTCTAGTGAATGTTTTATGGATAAATCCAAAGATAGAAGAGGCAATGTGGGTACCTGAGTAACTTATGATGAATAACCACCTGATTATTTTTATGTTGAAGTATTCTAGATGTTTATAGGATGAAATTATTTTAATGAGGGAAGAATGTAACACCCCAATCTTCCACGGTATGTTTCCCTTTGAATAATTCAATTGATTGAAATGTACGCAACTTCGAGATTCTAACACACCAAGAAAAATCAATCTAGTTGTTGTGAATAGTAATATATACCTTTTAAAATTTAATAAATTTTATTTTTCAATGTGGACTTAATTTTGGATTTGTAATATCAAAATTGTATTAGGGTAAATTTTTGGTACTTTTCTGAAAACATTCAATGTTGGATGAATAGTGAAAAATAATAAATTTTAATAAAAAACAACTTTTTAAATCGAATTAATTTATATTTTTATATTATAAATATGAATGGTTTTTATGTATAATTATATAATATTTATCTCATTTAATATAATTTAGGTCATTGGATGTAATTTCACGTTTAAACTAGACATAAACATGTGTCAATCTTTTGATAGTTATTATTTCTTAAAAACGTGCTTTTTATTTTGAAAAAGATTATTAATTTTAAAATAATTTCTTAATATTCTATGTTTGGAATTCGAAAAAACAAATTCCACATTTGGAATCATGAGTTCCAAATTATGTAAATATATAAATTTTATTTTTATAAATTATGAATATTTACTTCAGTAAATATTTTATTGACTGTGGTTAAAGGGGTAAATTCGGGAAATAAGGGTAAAAAATAATATTATTATAATATTAAATTACCCTAACATGTAACCTATTATTATTTTTTGATACATATCTGACCATTGGCATTCTTGGGTTGATTTTTGGACCCCAGGGAGACACTTGCGCGTGATAATGACACTTTATATTAATTAATTTAATGTAATGACAAAATTGACATAAATATATAACTTTTTGAAAAATATTTTTTTATAGGTAGTTATGTAAGTAATATTTAAGTCTATAAATATTCACTTGAATTTTAAAAATATTTCATACATTAAGGTTTTTTTATATTTTTGAGATGTCAAATAAATTAAATTATATATGATACAATAATTATGCAGTGATTACCTCATTAAAGAATGATCTAAATAAAATAGAAAATAAAAATTAAAACAATATCCAAAACCAATCCAATTTTTATTTGATTATTTTAATTCGAACATGACTCATATTATCTTCAAATTTAATTATTTTTGGACCTTTATAAATAGAAAGTCATTATATAGTAAAATAAAATTTTCAAACATTCACAAAGAACCCCTCCTCCCCCTTATAAAAGACCTCACCTATAACCCATTTCTTGCACCACACAAGCTAGTTGGATCGCCAAATTCTACCCAATTAGGCTCCCTACATCATTATCTTTCTTTTAAAATCCTTACATTAGGCATATGTCACTATAAATAAGCCATTTGGTTCAAACAAAAAGGAGTTACCTGATTAAAAGTTTACATATCCTCTAATGTTCTTTTCTTCTATTTTACTTCTCTAACCACATAAACTCTCTTTATTCATTTATTTAATAAAAACACCAGTTTCATAAATATACAAGGTTTTTTTATGATATCTATTTGAACAACACTTACACACACCTCTATTTAATCGGTATAGAACATAATATTTCATGTGGAAGGTGAACTACTGCCTCACGAAACGGTGATGGTTTAATCTTGTACTACCACCTCTTATGGTGTCCATTATGATGAAACTGTAATTATATATGATATCTATGATATCTATTTTATCTATAAGAATATGTAATTATATTTTATACCATACCATTTTTATTTTCATATTTTATATATACAATAATTTTATTTGAAGAAGTGCAGACAACCGCCCCCTCAAAATAATATCACTCGTTCATACCATACATGGAATGTATATAGGATGGTGTTAATGATTATATTTAACATATATAAGATTATATATTTTACTGTAATAATAATATACTTATGTGTCATTTGTTTTTCATTCATTTAAAAAAATGATGTAGCTTTCGTGTGTATAGACGGATTATCGTCTCTACGAACGCGATGAGATTCATTCCCAATCGTAACCATTCATGAATAATTTTCATTTTATTGTTAAAAATAACATTTAATAACATAATATTTTTCTGGATATGAATCAAATATATCCTCTTCATAAAACATGACTTTTTTTGACAAAACATATAAATGAAAATGAATCAATTAACAGTCGAAACAATGATACTACTAATGTATTATTAACAAAGCAATATTAGAAGACCATATAAGCTATCATATTTATGCATGTAGTTATTTAATAATATAATAACAATGATTTAAATATAATACATGAGGTTTATGTACCCTCGACCAAGGAAAATTACAAGGTATGTGTTAATTTTACTATCTCTTTATCATTCGTGCTTGTTTTTACGTAAGTATCTACTAGGACCTCATTATCATCCAAATCCATCTTTCATAAAAATTTATTTCAAAAAAAATTATTAATATTTACTAGAATATGGTTTAAATTAATTTATTACCTTATTCTACTTCTTCTAAAATGGTTTTAAAGGAATCTTTCTGTCATTTTCCAAACAAGTTACTTTATAGCCTTTTAGAAAAATTAAGGTACGAATGTTTTTTTAACTTATACCACGGGTCTGGTTATTCTCCTCCAGTATATCACTTTTAAAACTTCTCTTATAAGAATATTTTCAAAATAAATGATTCTTTTATAATTATGTTACTCTTAAATGATTTCAAAATAGAATGATATATTTCAATCAAATAGTATTGGTTTCATCTATGTCAACATCCATCGATAAATTTTACACCTGTTTGAAGTTGAGTTATTATGATACAAATCATCCATATTGTATTTATGGTTTTGTGATATTTTTTTCTATGCATATGATATTTTTATACAATAAATTTTTTATGGTTAATGTATTGAAATTTCATATGCTAGATTTTGTAAAAATGTTTATGTTAGGTTTTAAACTTTTCATATGAGGAATTTATTGGACTTAGTACGTGACAGGTGGAGCCCACTATAGCTCCTCGGTTCATTGGTATGTCTCATGAGATAATTAGACATAGAATTTTTTGAGGCCTTTACCAATTTGATATATTGTTTTTGTCAAGGCCTTAATCATTTCAAGACGTCTTGGCCTAGGCCTTTTAAAAATGTTTTAGAATGTCTGACATTATACATTCCATCATTATGGAAATAATGTTGATGGTTCATGTAGTTAGTTTACTAGTAGAATACACCTGACTATGTTTTATTATGTCATTATTTACTCAGCTCATAATGCTGCAATAAATTGTACATGTTTATTATTTGTAATGGAATTTGTTTTCAATTATTCATCATGCCTAATGTTTATGTTATATTCTGCTATATTGCCTACTCTTACTATGCATTTGAGACCATCTGTTTCTTATGTTTCATTTTACCAGGATATGAAGAAGTTTGTTAAGAGTGACTTATAGGAATAATCTAGGAGTCTTGGATGTTTTTAATGGAATAAATTAGTTTTCTATTTTGTTTCAAGTTTTAATTTTGAACTTATTTATATATCTTGTTCCTAATAATACTAAACATATCAGACTTTCGGTAAATAATTTCTTTGTATCATGACAATATTATGTAATAATGCACCGGCTTTGTGTAATTGGGGTCGAGGAGTTATAGAAAAAATAATTATTTAATTAATTATATGTTAATAATATACTAATATTTAAAAAATCATAATCCATTCATATTTTCACAAAACATCATGGGAACCCTGGTAACCTAATAATTGAGCTGGCCTTAACAGAGGTCGATGGGCATTAATGATCCCCATAGGTTGACGATAAGTACCTGTAATCATTCAAACTGATTCTAGGAATGATATTATCCACTAATAATGATGATGTAATAGTGATAATAGAATATTCATATCAAAAGAAACTCCACCTATAGAAATGTACCAAAATTCAAACAGGAAAAAACAATAACAATTACTATATCCAAGAACCATTAAAATAGAAATCCTTGAAGAAAAATATCTTAAGAATGAAAGGTTGACACTCACCTTGTCTAAATATCAACATCTATATCCACCTCTAAGATATCATTTTCCCTTGGTCGAATGTGGAAATAGATAATCTATAAACACCTAAACAAAAAGGTAGGGTGTTAGCCATATATCAGTAGGATTTAACCCAATTATTCCATATCATGATGCTAATATCAAGTAAACCAAGAAAGTTCTTTCAATTTTTACATTATCTGGTTTGGAATTTTAAAATCATATATGAACAAATCATGATTTACATTTCAAATGATGGAAATACTTTATAAATTCATACACCCTATATCAAATGATGGAAATAAATTTCAAATGATAGAATTAACTTTAAACAAATTGTTGTTTAGAAAAATTTCGCATAACACAAACGGAATAAATAAACACAATTCCCTAAAACAATTCATAAAAATTTAGAAGGCATGTAAATGGTTTACAACAATTTCGTATATATACAATTGAACAAAACAAGAGAGAAACATGATCATATAACAATTATGTATGATAGTCCTAGGTTATAGGTAATTAACACATTGAAATGGAAAATATTTACATATTCCAATTTTTTTCTAAGTAAAAGGGGATATATCACCATTTCCTAAGGAATATAATGTACTGATATGTGGTTTTAAATGATATAAATTGTAATGAACCATGTAAAATTACTCACTATGTACAAAAGGATTACATGTTCCCTATTACATAAAAAACAAGGAAAACTTATTTTAAGACTGCATAAATATAATCAAATCCCATTATTTATTTCAAATATTCAAATAATCCCTTTAAAAACCATAATGGGCTCTTAATAAAAAAAATATTTTCCATACAGCTGAATCCGTATGGTTTGTATCAAACAATTTTTATTCCATTTTTCACAAATAAGGATTTAAGCCCATATCATTAAATTTCAACAAACTTTTTCATAAATTAAATACAACTATTAATTTCTCTATCAAATTCCACAAATATCATAACAAAACCACCATTTCTACAGAATTTAGGTTTTCTCAAAAAATACCATCAAAACCATTTGAAAAATTAAACACAACCATTTAATTGATTCAAGTTCCATAAAAACATTAATTTATATTAAAAAATTTGCATTTTATTCATTTCCATATACTCACACCAATTCAAGAGAGAAATTATTTTTTAAAAAAAATCCAATTTAATAGAATTGGTGTTTTCTAAAAAAACAATTGAAATGAAATTAATGAAAATAAATCAATTTATGTTAATTAAAAAATGTAATTTTAAAATAAATTTTGAGTTAATGTAAACTATGAATCATAACAGAACCACCTTGAATTCACATGGAAACATAAGGACTGCAACCAAACCAACCAACAAGAACATAGGATCATGAGATCTAGGAACTCAACCTAGATGAAATAATGAAAAACATAAAGAATATATTCATCATTATGGAGATAATATATCAAACTCCAATAGAAAGAGAAATGAAGATAGAGAGGTAAGGGGAACGCTTAACCAGAAGGTCACAACATGATCACAACAACAACCAATTACTGGTAAAAATTTCATAAAGTTGATTACACTTCTAAAAAAATATGGGAATGTCATGGGGGTCGAGTATAAGAAATTATAGATGGTGTAAAATAATATTTTCAGTGATGTTTCCTATTTAAAAACAATTCCATGGCTATTACCTGACATGTAATCCCATTAAATGTTCTATTATAGAAAATACTCTTAGTCCTTGAAAACCCCATTACTATTGGATAAAAATGAATTGTTATCATTTTATGATTTACATGTGACATAACTATATTTCATGACATATATATCTCTATAATGTCTCATAAATGAATGGGTTATCTCTGAGAATCCAAAACATCTCTAACTTCACCATTATATGTATCCTCACATATCCTTCTCATCCCTACAGAGATAATGAAAATGAGAAACCACGACATAGTTTGAAATATAACAATATAAAGGTAATGGAATATTAAATCCTCCACACCATATGATCATTATGTCCACTAAAATGTTTCCAATAAGATCTTATATCCAAAAGGTGAGTCCACAATTCTCTCATCTAAGCCTCACCCTCCAAAGTCTAATGAGAATTGGAATTGTGCTAAAATAGAACATGAACCAAAGTTATTGCCTACATATAAGAACTTTGGTTTTTTAATCAACTATCCTACCATTTCATTATTTAATGGATAAATTAGTATCATCCTCATGATCAATATATCTCATAATATGATAAGGATAATAATGAAACATTTTTAGTTTCATTTTGTGGAACATTTCTTGTATCAATGTTATAAGTTGTGGTAGTTCCAAATTATAAGTAGCCATTCTCACCAACTCAACAACCTGAAATGGTCCCAAAAATTGGGGAGAAGTATTTCCATTCCTCCCAATACATCATTGAACTAAATGAGGTAAATCATTAAAAAAAATAGTTAACAACGAGAAATACCAATGGACTATGGCAACGATCAACATAATAATTTTATTAGATTTTTTCCATAAACATCCTCTGATGAATCAACTGAATCATTTTTATAATCTCTTGGATATAACTCAATGAAATCCAAATAACAATCCCCAATCATCATCCCACACAATAAATATTTTCAAGGTCATCCATTCAAGGTCTCAAAAGGTGACATCTTAATCATGGGATGATAAATTTTGTTATCTGAATACTCAACCATCCCAAAATAATCATCCTGTTCCCCAATAAAGTTGAGAAAATAAGCAAGATCTATATAATCAATAATCATTATAACTCTTTCTATGTGGATATCTGACTTCATATGGTATGTTGTACTCAAAAATACATGATATCGTAGTGCCTCTTGAGGGCCACCCCAAAAAAATATGTAAATGATAGATCCTTATAAGAAACTATAGCATAAAAAATCCTTGCAACTGGAAAAATATATTTCAAATAGATATTTCCAGACTCATCATAAACTTTTTTATCACAAATTGATATAATGAATTGTGATTTAGTCACCATTTCGATCAAAACCCACATTAGAGTCTTATTTCATGGGGTATAAATAAATCCAACCACAAAGTCCATAGAGATCTCCTCTCACATCCATGTATGAATTTTATGTGAATTATGAAAACTGAATGGTTTTTTATGCTCATATGTAACCAGATAATATGTATAATAGTGAGAGAAAAATGCAACACTACATCGTCTCATACCTATCCACAAGAACTACCACTTCATGTCATAGAAAAACATCACGATAAATAGGTGAATTTCCAACATGGAATAATAAAATCCCCCATAATAGCTTTCCTCGCCAAATATAGTACCAGAAAATGGTTATTATATCGTAGTATTCCGTATATTGAGAAATAAAAATAGGAAAACTATATCCCCTTGATTAAGAGATTCTATAATTCTTCAGAACATGTCATCAAAAAGATGATCCTAAATAATTAATTCGGGAAGTGTGGATGTCAACTAAAAAATGCATAGGGAATCCTGAACCCCATTCTCATTAATTTCTATATGATACCATGAAAAGACAACAAAAACATTACAATCTTCTGAATATTCATTCACTAGTTTGATAAATAGTTTTCTTCTCAAAAAATATGCATTGAAATTTATTTTTCCTAAGGTATAGGTGATGTAAATGTAAATTGATAGTACACATTCCACCCAATTCCCCAGTAAGATATCAAAATAAATTTGAGGATACAAATAAATATTTTTTTATGGAATGAAAACATGGTAAAACATGATGGTTATGAGTGTAGAATAAGTGTTGTTGGGATGGAACCCAAATTTTAATTTTACCATGATAAATGATTATTATGGGATCAATACGACGATGAATGATAGTCTCCCTGAATAGAATCCGTGATTTAGTTAAAGAAGAAAGAGGACTGAAACATTTAGAGAGGATCTTTCATATCATGTTTATAATTAATTTAATTGATTTAATAATTAAAATAATACATGGATCATCGGTATTTTTTTTGATGATGTTGTTGATCATCGAGACTGAACCTTCGGAATTATCTTGTTGTGCTTACAAATATCTAAACTATCCCTCTAGAGGCGATCCAAACGTGCTCTGATGGACTCTGATCGAAACTAATTGTTCTCCGAGTGCTAACATGGTGAAGCGTGTGTCTTGTTTCTATCCTTGTTAGTTACTTGGTCTCTGGCCTTGAAGAACTTCTCTTGTTCTTGAGAGAGGTGGTAAGAGGGTTTTAGAGAGACATTGTTCATCTCAACAATTCTCAATTCACTGGGTTTGTCATTTGGTACTTGGCAAAATACATGTGTGTGTCTATTTATTGACATGGGCCTTCAGTTACAATATTTAATTGTGTATCATTAATTAAATACATTCATATTCATAGAAAAAACCCATTCTATTAGTAATAATACTGCTTCATTATTTATTGTGTGCCAACTTCTGCAAAACGGAATTATAATTAAAATTCCACGTCACAAAATAATAGAAGTGTTATGTTAGTGATTAATAACTAGTTAAATAATCATTTATCATCTTGCAAATAATTATTTTACTTCCAAACCGGCCACTGTCCTCTCAAACTCCACTTCCATTTAATGAAAACCATAATAAAAAATAAAAAATTTATTCTCTTAAATAAATATTTTACTTAGAAAATTGTAACTAAATATTTATTAAATGATCCTAAAAATAAATAAATATATTTTACCCACAATCCATTGAATTAATATTTATTTAATTTATACAATCATTATAACATGAATAAAATTATTCCATTTTTGTTGGAATAATATTTATCAATTAAATTATAATTGAATTCAACAGAGACCACCTGAAACTCATTGTGTGTGACCCTCTATCATTCTTTCTCGTTGGCATTAGGAAGGCTTGCCTAATGTCCTAGAGTACTATCTAGAAACGTGTCAATTCACCCAAGAGAAATAACATAAACTGGAAACAACGATATCGACAAATGAAACCTCCCTAAGTAATATAACCCCTTTGTTGCAATATCTCATCAAGCGGGTTGCATGATAGTGTCATAAACTTTTATGCTTGGAATGTTTTACTTTGACTACCTTAAATAAACATATTATTAAACCCAGAACATGTATTTTCTTTTGATGGTTCTATTTCAATCAAAGGGACAAAATATCAGCTTCCATAAATTGAAGGGACAAATCATTCCTTGAATTATCCATTAATAACATGCCACTCGTGATGCAACCAACATCCCCTACTTCTCGCCAACTGTCTACGTGATTATTTTCGTTAGTAAATCAATTTTTTTGATTTGTGACATGTTTTAATGGTAATCGTGGATTATAGAAATTATTAGGAATGCTCACATATAGATATATTATATGACTGCAAAACATGTGGAATTTTTACTGGCGGGTTAGATTTTATAATTTTCTGTCTTGGATATTACCAAGTAAAAACTTAATGAGATGAAGAATCATCTGTATATGAGTACTCACACTAGACGATCTACATGTCATGTGTCCTATCAAAGTATGTCATTCAACCATAGAAGTATATTTAAGAATATTGTTATAGAATTCCAAGGTTCTCATCATTAAGGGGATCTACCATGACCTTTTCAATGAAACAAATAATATACGATATTATTAAATAATTTTCATGCAGAACAATGAACAATAGGTAATAAGACATTTAATATTTAAATAAATTAAATTTTTATGTAATCAAAGTACAACCAGTTGGTTCTAGGACACCAACTCTTAAAAACTCTCACATTGACTAGAGCCAACTGCCATTGACTTTATGTCCGCTAGAACTCACCTGGTGATCATGTTTCTGATAAGTCTTGGTTCTTTTCAAGGGGTATGCCATGTTTCCTTATATGGAAATACTTCATACAACAACTTCACCTCTCTAAGAAAAATATCTCAGGAGATGATACTTCCTAATTATGATCTTTATCCGTTTATGTGACCTTGGATCTTTTACGAGAGTCACTGCTTTAGTATTATCAAAGTATAGTGTGATGTGATCATTATTTCTAGGTATCATATCTAGCTCCTGGATAAAGCTTCACATCCAAACTGCATATTTAGCTGGCTTAGAAGTTGTGATATACTCATACTCTACAGTAGACTCTATGACCACACTCTCTTTTGTGATCTTCTAGCTCACTGCACCTCCATTAAATGTGATGATGTATCCTGTTTGTAACTTCATATATTCTTAATAAGCCAGGAAACTAGCCTCTACAAATCCATTGAGGACAAGTACCTCATCTTCTCCATAAACCATGAACATATCCTTAGTACGCCTAATATACTTTAGGATAGTCTTGACTACCATCCAATGGTGGTCACCAAGGTCAGCTTGATATCTGACTACCACACTCAATGCGTAGGCGGCATCAAGCCTAGTACATAGCATGTCATACATGACTTGCCCAATCACTGATGCGTATGGAGTCCATGAAATTATCTTTTATTACACACGTGTTTGAGGTCATATTTTCTTGGCATGATGGATGCCATGTGATGTCGAAAAAAATCCCATCTTGGATTGTTCTACAATGAATATATTCAGTATCTTATCAATACATTTACTTTGACATAGGCCAAAAAATATCATGGATCAATCATGATGGATCTTGATCCCAAAAATACATTCCACCTCACCCATGTCCTTCATGGAGAAGCATTGATACACACATGATGTAACAGACTATAATACTGGTATCTTTTTTCCAATAAGTAGTATTTCATCATCATATACTATAAATAAAATTACTGCACTCCCACTAAACCATCTATAGAAACAATTCTCACATTCGTTCTAGATAAAACCAAATTCTGTTATGGCCTCATCAAAACAAATTTTCTATGACCAGGTTTCATTCTTTAATCCATTAATGGATTTCGGAAAATTTTATACCTTACTTGCATCCTTTTGTGTCAGAAACCCATTAGGTTGTGTCATGTAGACGTCTTCCTAAGGGTTCCCATCATGGAAGGTTGTTTGGAAATCCATTTTCCAAATCTCATAGTCATGGTAATCTATAATGGAAAATAGAATTTATATTGATTTCAGAATTGCAACTGCTGAAAAGGTTTTTTCCTAGTCAATGAATGGAAACTATTTGAACCATTTTCAACCAGTTTTTCTATATATGTGTTCACTTGTCCTCCCATGTCATGTTTCTTCTTGAATAACCATTTACAACCAACATGCTTTACATCAGCTGAAGGATCTAACAAAATCCAAATTTGGTTTTGGTACAAGGAATCCATATAATTATTCACGGATTAAAGACAATTGGTAATATATGTGCCACTTACTGCTTCCTTGTAGGTTAAAGGATCATTATTATCAACTAATAATGAGTCACTTTCCACAGAAACAAGAAATTCATAACATTCTAATTATCTAACCACTATAGTACTACTACACAGCTCTTGTGTCTCTAGAATAGTTCTTTCATCCATGGGACATTGTGGAATCTGTTCCTAAACCAAATCATGTGTACCTTGAGCCTCAACTTCATCAAAGTACATATTACTCCCAATATCTATTTTGGAGAGGATCTCACTCTGATGGAATATGGTGTGTCTTTCCACAATAACATTTTTTTCTAAGGGGTTGTATAGGTAATATCCCCTGGTTTTCTTGGGGTATCCTATAAAGGTACACTTTGTTCCTCGAGGTGAATGTTTGTTACCTAAAGAGTCCTTAAAAACAAATCACTTCTCCAGACATGTAAATTCGAAAATACGGATTTCATTCCACTCCAGAACACGTATGAAATACCATTTATCAATTTAGTTTCTACTTGGTTTAGTATGTGTGTCACTGTTTGTAATGCATATCACAAAAATGATAATGGAATACTTGCATGACACATCATTGATCTCACCATTTCCAAAAGGATTTGGTTCATCCTTTCGCTCACACTATTCCACTGGGGCATGTATGGGGGACTGAGTTGGGATATGATCCTAAACTCCTATTAGTAATCAACAATGTCTTGATTAAGATATTCTCCATCATTGTCTTAGTAGAGTTTCTTAATATTCATACAAATATGGTTCTAAAATTCATTATTGTATTTATTGAACTTATCAAAAGAATCTGAATTAAACCTCATTATGTATATATATCCTTATCTACTAAAATCATCATTAAATTTTATTAGGAATGTGTACCCTCCCTTTGATTCAACTTGAAATGGTCTATACACATTGGTATGAACCAATTAATGAATTTATTTAGCCTTTTCACTATTCCCACTAAATGGAAATTTGTTCATTTTTTCATAAAAAATTCATGACATACATGAAGTGGTTTTAGTTTGAAGGAATCTAAATATCCATCTTGATGTAACTTTTTCAAGTGTTTCTCATTTACATGACCTAGTCAGTGATGCCAATGTTAGTTGTGGTATAAGTTAGTTGAAGAATCTTTGTTGAAAATTTATATTAAATGGCGTCTGTAGTACAACATGTAAATACCATTGTATATATGTGCCACACCCAATGAAATTATATATTTATAAAATAAGCAAAATTAATTTCCAAGAATGAAATCAAATCTATATGCATCTAATCTGGATACAAAAATAATGTTTTTAGTAACATACATCACAAAATAACAACCCTCTAAAACCAAGATCATCCTAGTTTGAAATGTGAGGTTGTAGTCCCTGACAGCTATAATATCATGTCTGGCTCCTGTTGCTGCTCGTAGATCTACCTCCCAACAGTCAATCTTTTTGAATCCACTTTTTTCCAATATTTGGATACATATGTGAGCACAAAAATATGTATCAAATACCCAATTTTTTTAAACTGATAGATTGCATTTGATAAAAAAACATGAGGCTTCCCATCCCTTCTTAAGTAGTCTATAGTTCTTCATCTAGTGGCCCTTCTTTCCACATGTGAAACAAACAGCCTCATGTTACCTTGCCTCCCCTTTAATATTATTTTCTTAGATGGTCATGAAGAAGCTTTGGGAATAAAGCTCTTCTAATTCCTTCTCCTCTTAGTCACCATAAGGAAAGATTAATTTTCATGATTTATATATTTTTCCACTTGGGTAATGAGGATTAGAATATTAGGTAGAGTCATCTCAATTTTTTTCCTATTTAAATTGACAACAATGTTAGAGAAGCTCTGTGGGAGTTATATAAGAATGAGATCAGTACCTAGTTTTTTTGGGAGTATAAACCATAGAACCTCCAGGTGCTCTATGTAGCCAATGAGCATGACTACATAAGGCCTAGCTATGGAACCTTCACCATGATTACTTTGATTTAGTTCCTTAGAGATCTCAAACATTTACTATCTTCCTCTCTTCTAATAAAGAATTCATGGGTGCTCAAGCATGCAGTTAGCATCCTGGTTTTCATGAGACTTCATGAGAACACTAGAAATTGATCATAGACTCAAATATTGAATATAGAATGCATCATTCATTAATTTTTAATAGAGTAGGAAAACCTCATTACTCACCTCATTGGTAAGATGATTAGGTAATGTTGACTCTAGTATGATAGACTTTTGTTCAGGGGAAATGATAACCCGAAGGTGTCTAAACCATTCATGGATGTTACTGTCGGGGAGGATGTAGTCTTTATCCAGAATTGATTGCATGGATAGGGTAGTTGATGAGATTTTCATGTTTTTTCTACAATAAAAATATAAGATCATTATTATTTTATTGTTTTCATTTTATGAGAAATAATAATTTTTTTAATTCTCCCACTATTATTTCAATTCCCAATGGCCCTCATCATTGAAATTATAATTTCCAGTTTCCATGGAATTCTAGTGGAATGGATCTGTATTTCCATTAATATAAGCCCAGAAAGTGTTGGTAAAGCTATTAGGAGGTATTTAGGTAGCCATGTCTTCTCCAACATATGTCTTTCATCACCTTGATCTGTTGAGTTGACACCCCATTTATAAAATAATATCTTTGGAATTCCTCTACTCTTGCCTCTAATATAACACCATGTCTAGAAATGGATACTCCTCTTGATGTAATTTGGTTAAGTCAATCTGAAAATTTTCATAAGGGCTTCCTACATAAAAATATGTGTCCCACCAACGTTTGATCAAACACATAGTTTGTTGAGTTTTTTCCTTAATCATGTAATATAAGGCTTGGTCTGACTTAATATTTTATTTGAGGTATTTTTATCTATTATTCATGAATTGATTATTATAACTATTAAATTATTTATAATATTAATAGGAACATACTTATGTTATTAACCTTTTTCTGAAAATATTTACGCATCTCTCTGTTTTATTTTATTTAAATCTTGCATACTTTTTTATTCATTAATTATGTGGTCGTGAAAACACATCCATAATGATAAACAATAAAACTGAGAGAAATAATATCAATAGAATTATCATGAGATTTTGTAATTTTTTGTTTATCTATAGGTTGATAAACATCCCCTGACATAGAGTAGAAACATCTTGAAACTTTTGGGTTCATGTCTACAGCATTCCACCTATACACCTATGTATCCTCTGGGATTGGTTTCTTCTCATCTCTAGCTTGATCCACCTCCACTATCTTGGGAGTTTCACCCATTACATATGCCTTTTTAAACTCACATTGCAGGTAAGGGGTTAAAATGGGTTTCACAAAAAAGAATCCTTGGGCATACATTCCATACATATTAATGAAGAAAAAGCTAATAGGACAACAAATTTAATTTAAATTAATTAATTAAAAGAAACCATACACACACAAAGGTCTTGGTCTATCTCATGATCATCTATACAAGAAACGATATTTATTCCTAAATAAACTATAATTCAATTCTTTTATCATTCTTGTTAATGATAATTCACACTCAAATCAATTAATTATCATCATTAATTAATCAATACTTTTATCATAATCACTTTTCTAAATTTCCTTGAGATTCCCATCCATTATAATTATAATCAAATAAATACATTAATAATTATATTTGTATGTAACATGTACATTGGAGGAATCCTAGTGAATTCTTATTCATAACTACCCATTGAGTGGAAATAGACATTATGCAGATGTTAAATTAAACACAAACATATATTTATATAACACTTATCATATGGTGTTACTCAACTTTACTCCTGCATGCTGGTACACGTATAAGGTGTTTTAATAATATAATAATAAATTATAAAAAATATACATAATTTGGATGAGTACGTAGCGTGTAGTTCCAACTAAATGATGTGTACTATTTTTCAACATCCATATCAAGTTCACACCTAGGGAAACGTTGTGTGAGTGTACTTCAGAAATCATTGGATTACACAGCATGTCTAGTTGGCCACACACTGTGTAGTTCTTCATTACATGGTCTCCATCCAAGAAAGACATGTTTGGGATACATGGTCAAACCCTAACCCTAAGGGACTACACATCGTGTCCAGTGGGCCACACGATGTGTAATCTGAAAAATGTGTGCCACCTGTTCCCGATCAATACACAGGGTTATTAAGACTTAGATAATCTCCAAAGTCATGGATTGGTTTGGTGGACCAGACATGGTGCAGTGATCCTTCGCAATAGGTCGTCTACATTCTGGAACCATGGGCACCTCCAGATAAGATCATCTATTTAATTTTATTCAAAATTAATTTAAAATATAGTTTATATAAGGTGAACATGAAACGAAAGAGGAGGAACAAATCTTGATTTTCATATTTTCAGAACGATAAAATATAATTGAAACCAATAAATTATTAAATGAATAAATCATCAATGAAATATTTAAATAATTGTAAACTCTGATATAACCCCTCTAATACCACATGAATGATCTGGGTGATGTAGAAGTGTGGTTGCGATAGAACCAAGATTTTATTTTTATCATGGTCTATGATTATTCTGGGATCAATACAATGAAAAGCGCCAGTCTCCAGAGAATAGAATCAATGATTTATAAAAAGAAGGAAGAGGCCTAAAAACTTTAGAGTGGATCTTGAACATCATGTCTATAGTTAATTTAATTAATTTCATAAAAGAAATACCCAGATCATTGGTATTTTCTTCATTGATGATGTTGATCGTCTGGAATGAACCTTCCATATTACCTTTTTTACACTTACTAGGATCCAAACTAGAATCCCTCTAGAGGTGATCCCCATGTGCTCTAATGGCATTCGATCGACACCGCTCAATCATTGAGTTCCAGCACGATGAAGCTCATGTCTTTTGTTGGTCGTTCTTGATCACTTTTTCTTCATCCATTAAGAACATATCTCATTATTGTGAGCGGAAGTAAGAAGATTCGATAAAGAAAATTTTCAGCTCAACAATTCTTCATTAACTGGGTGTGTGGTTCTGTACACGGTACAATAGATGTATGTGTCTATTTTTTGACATGGGTCTTCAATTACAATATTTAATTGCATAATAGTAATTAAATAAATTCATTACATTAGAGAATACCCATGTTTTTAATCATAATACTATGTCATTATTTATGGTACACCAACTTGCACAAAAAAATTATAAATAAAATTCCACGTCACAAAATAATAGCAGTGTTATTTTAATTTGTGCCAACTAGTTAAATAATTATTTATCACCTTGAAAATAATTATTTTACTATCAGACTAGAATTGGTTCTCTCAAACTCCACTTCCATTTTTTTGAACACCTAAATAAATAAATAATTATTTTATTCTCCAAATAATTATTGAATTTACAAATTATTAAATAAATATTTATAAAATGTTCAATAAAATAAATATATATTTTTTACCCAAAATCCAGTGAATAAATATTTATTTAATTTAGGAAGTCCTTTTAACTTGAATAAAATTATTCCATTATCTTTTCAATAATATTTATTAATCAAATTCAAATATAATTTAGATAAGACCTCCAAAAACACTTAGTATGTTAACCTCTAGGATTCTTTCTCATTGTCATTAGGCATACTTTCCTAAAGTCCAAGTGTACTATCTAGCAACGGGTCAAGGCAGCCAAGAGAAAGAACATAAAGTCACACCAATGACATCCACATATGAACACTCACTGTGTAATATTATCCCTTTGTCGCAATATTTCATCAATCTGGTTTCATGATAGTTTCATAAACATTTATGCCTGATTTTTCCTTATTTGATTACTTAAAATAAACTCATTGTTACAACATGGACATGGAATTTCACATGATAATTCTATTTCAATCAAAGGGCCATGATATCTACATCTATACATGGAAGGGAAAAATTCTTCCCCAACTTATCCATTAATAACATGCCACTCATGACGCACCGAATGTTCCCCACAACCCACCAACTGTCTGTGTGATGGTTTTTTCAGCAAATCAATGTGCGTGATTTATGGAACATATTAATGTTAATCATAAACTCTATATATCATTACACACAATCACATATAGAAATATATGATGACACCAAAACATGAAAATTTTATACTGGAGGGTCTATTCTCGTAATCTCATATCATAGAGATTACCGAGAAAAAACATCATGAGAAGAAGTCTCATATTCTTATGAGTACTCACACCTGATGGTATGCATGCTATGTGTCCCATCAAAATATTTCATCCAACAATATAAATATATTTAATAATTTTGTCATTTTATTACATGGTTCTCATTATAGAGGGGATCTTCCTTGACATTATCAATGAAAAAAATACTCTAGGACATTATTAAATCATAGTCATAAAGAACTATAAACAATATGTAATAAGATGTTTAATATTTAAATGCATTAAATTCCAATGTAATCAAAGTACATCCCATTAGTTATTGGACACAAACTCTTACAAAATTTTCTGCATCATGGTAATTCCCCTAACTACTATGTGTGTAAATTAATGCTAGATCTTTTGGGTCTTGGGCCAGATAATTATTCCCAGGAGTCCTAAGTTGGTGAGATCCATAAGCAATAACATGGTAACATTTCCTAATAATGCAGACAAAACCTGAACTTCAGGAATCATTGAATACCACATTGCAATGAAGAGACTCTGGAAGAGTCGACACTGATGCCGTAGTTAAAATATGTTTTATCTCAACAAAAAATTATAATATTTATCATTTGAAGAAAACTTAACTAGCTTCATAGTGATAGATGTAATAAAAAATACAACAATGAGTATTACATAACATTTGAAACTTCCCTGACCTGGGGGCCACTAAACTAGTTCTTCGATCCAGGTAGTTACATGACCTCAAGCACACCTCCCTGTAAGCTATAGGTCGCCGACATGAAGAGAGGGTCCAATCGGTCACATGAAGAGACTATACCCTCAATACCAGAGTAAGCCACAATAGATAATAATTGAAATAGTTGAAAAAATAGAGAAATACATATCATTCATAAATATCAAAATCCCAAAACAAGGTACAATCATGAACAACCAAAACTATTCCATGACATGTTGTAATGTTAGGTGAAAAAAACTCTAATGAATTAAAATAGTAGAATCCCAAAAATGGTATGTAAAAATGTCTCGAAACTCACCCAAACATGTCCCATGTCCATCTCATATCCCTACCATAGGGTCCTTTCCCTTGTACTTCCATGATTGCAAGAAATCTACTCACATACCCAATAGAGGCACAAGCAAGGTATGATTTTAACACATTCGGCAACCACCAACGGTGTCTAAAATATATCAAGCAAGGAAAATTGGGCATGAGATTGACAAATAAAGGCTAGTTAAGGTAAAAATTTCAATAGGTTATCTCTAATTATGTTAATTTTGGTTTACATAACAATTAACCCATGTTTATTACCTAGATGTTTCATTTATCATGTCAATCTTATCATGTGTTCAATTTATTAGGTACGATAAACGTTTTCAATATGTAGGAATTTAATAAGTCCTATCACAATAGGAATCATTTCAACACAATTCCCAATTTTCTCACCTTGAAGCCTCAGTCTGTGTGGAATGGAACTGTTAGGGTAATAGAACTCCATCCCCTTCCCTAATCCATGTATTTAGGGAAGGAGATATAACCTCATTCCAACTCAACCTGTGGTCATAGAACCTCAAGTCAATACCATACACTACCAAGCCATGTGCACATGCTTATTTTTCTTTCACCACAAAACACAATATCACAAAAACATAGCCAACGTCATTTATAACATTACAAAAATGTCAATAAATAAGAAATTACATTTTACCTCAATCCTTTAACACTTGCATTATTCATGTTACTTAACCCCTTTATCCCCATTTATATATTCCATTCATATCTCACTAAGCATATTCTAGTATAAATTTAATACCACGTATTTTCCCACTAATCCTTTTAACCATTTTTCATGCCAACCAAATAACCTCTTTGCTAATTACCAAACCCAAATGTTTTACAAAACACTAATTGTACATCATGTAATCATATTAACATATTCGTCATAGGCCCTATGTTCTCTCACAATGGCCTAAACTTACTTGGCTATCTTTAAGTCATGAGAATATTCGAATGCCCCTCAGGTGGCCCTAATTTTGTCGACTAATCCTACTTGCATACATTGGGGATCAAGAGGGGTTCAATTAACAATTTGGACACCATTACATGACATCATGTCAAAGGCACCAAGAACTCATCAATATAGGGCAAGAATAAAAACCCCACATTCACAGATCTACAAAAAAACCCAAGGGATATAACTATAAGACCACCTCCATTGAATCTATTTGAAAAAAACTATCAACTGAAGCCTTATATCGCAATTCAACACTCCTTTGAATACTCAACCTAAATCTCATCGAAAAAGAGAGTTTTGGTTTCTTTAGATGGAAATCTCCAAATATACATGACCTAAACAGGAAAAGATAGAGAAGAAGAAGATTAGACTCATTGAGATCTTATATTCGCATCCAAAGACACTCTAAACAGTCAATAATTGAAGGATATTGATCTTCAGCAGCTTTTGGTCCCATTGGTGCATTCCTACGGTTGCAAGGGAGGAGGATAATGAAAATACCAAGTGAGATATAAAATATAGGAGTGGAAATTTTGTAATTTTTTAATGGAATTTGTGATGCACAGTTTTTCAAACCGTGTATAAATATTGAGAATGCCACTATTAAAAAATCCACCTCCTACACAGTTTACCTACACATCCAATATGTTTAGCACTTAACGAGCGCAGACTATGTGGATAGCTCAGAAAATACCTTTTTGCTATTTTTTATTTCCCAAAACCTCAGAACACCCCTGAGCCTCTTTAAGAACTTTTGAAAGAACTTAATTAACTAAAATAAAGGGCCTGAACTGAAATGTATGTAATACATACCTTATAGAGAAATCCATGATCTTACAACCTCGCCACCTTATAATGGATCATCCCCAAGCCACTCTTCCAGAGAATCATTGAGTTTTTAAAGAAAATAGATCGGGCCACTGGAACTGCATATCATATTCCAATTCCTATGTTTCCTCCTGAATGTTTCCATGTTTCCATAGAGCATGAACCAAGGGAACAACCATTACCCAAAAATATTTCTCACTGTGATCCCCAATAGAAACAAAGTGCTCCTAATTGGATGTATCAGCCTCAAGCTTTACATCCTCAGCATTTATCAAATGAGATAGTCCAGGGTGATACTATCAGAGTTTTGAAACATAGAAAACATCGTGCTTTCCACTATACCTATGTGAAAGACCCAATTGGTATTCCACTAGTATGATCCAATCCACAATATCAAATGGACCCACATACCTAGGTGCCAACTTTAAGTATATTCTAATTCGATGGTGACGCATCATTGAAGAGCCCCCAAAAAACTCACTACTAGACACCATGATCTCAAGAGGATTGCGATGCTGATCTAAATAAGAATTCATCCTACTCTAAGCTACTACCATACAATTTTGAATTAAATGAACCTACTCTGACATCTCCTGCACAAGACTCAGCCCTAACAACTTATTCTATTTGGACTATAAACAACTCAATGGTGATTTACACTATATGACATAATGTTCTTCAAAAGGATACATATAAACTATAGCCATAAAATTGTTGTTATAAGAAAAATGAAAAAGAGAAAGTGTTTTTACACAAACAAAATAAAATCTAGAACACATGATCTCAACATGTATTATAATACTAGAATTGTATGATCTGACTTCTGATCAGTCTATGTGTGTTAAGACGTACATAGAAACACCTGGCTTCCAAGTTATTTTTGTAGTCCCTTCCCAAAGAGTGTGGTGAAATGAGGATCAAGATTTAAAACTATGGTTCTCGGTACTCCATGAAATCGTAATATTTCACGAACATACTACACCCCCAACTAGTCGACTATATATTTTTCCTGAATCAGCAAGATATGGTCCAATATGGCCATCTGATCTACAACCAACCAAATGGAATCATTATTTTGAACTGTCCTCGGAGGACCCACTACGCAGTCCAAAGTGATGTCATTCCACTTCCACTCTAGAATAGTAAATGACTATAAGAACCATCCTAGATGGTGACGTTTAGCCTTCAACTGCTGAGAGGAAAGACATCGCATCACAGAACTCACATCTTCTTTCTTCATTCTGGTCACCAAACTACCTACGAAGATCATGGTACATCTTAGTCAAGCATGGAAGCACTGCCTACTTTGATGAGTGTAACTCACGTATCAACTCTCCCCACACACCTACCGACACCACAACACAACCATGAATATAAAGAACTCCATTTTCACCTAATGTCTATCCAGAATGTGATGACCTATCATTTAGACATTCCTTCATCACCAATGACTTCAGATCTACCAGTTGACTCTCTTTAACTAATCTCAAATGTGTGGACTCGTGTTCTATGAAAGTAAGGATTATATGCTTGGTCTTATCTTCCACTCCCAAATTCATCTTATAAAACAAGGACATCATCACCCACTCGGGACTAGATTTTTGAACTACCTGATTCTGGGACATCCGGCTCAGAGCATCAGCGACACTATTTCTATTTCCCGATGTGTGCACCAATTTAAAATCAAAAAGACTATAGCTACTCAACCCACCATCGCTATCAAAATTTTAAATAATTCTGAGAGAACATTTATTTAATAATTTCATGGTTGGTGGACACCATAAAGGGTTCTCCCAACAAATAATGCCTCCAAAACATTAATCCATGAACCACAATAGCTATCTCTATGTCACGAGTATGATTATTTATTTCTTGTGGCCTCAACTACCCCAACCTTTAAGCTGTAACCTGATCATCATTCATCAACATTGCACCAAGTTCGGAATAGTATACATCACATAACAACGTATACTTATTACCTAGTTCAGTTAAGATTAAAATTGGTGTGGTGGTAAAATGCTTCTTCATCTCTTAGAATGCATATTCACAGGCCTCTGACCAATCAAACTTAACCCCCTTCATGGTTAGTCCTTTGAGCTTCACTTCCAAACAAGATAACTATCTAATAAACCTTTGGTAATAACCAAAAAGTCTCATAAAACTCTAAATATTATATTTGTTTTTGGGCTTCTCCCAAGACACAAAATCCTACACCATTTCTAGATCCATTGATATGCACGACATAGATATGATATGTCCTAAAAATTCAACCTCATCAATCTAATACTAAAATTTTGATTGCTTGACATAATTCTTATACTATCTTAGTGTACTAAATGCAATTTCATGATGATTGGAATGATCCTCATGAATTCTAATATACACTAAGATGACTTCATGGAAATCAACTACAAACTAATCCAAATATGGGAGGAATGTTTAGTTTTTCAATTCTATAAACACAGCTGGTGAATTGGTAAAACCAAAAAACATTAACAGGAATTCATTCAATTCATACATCTTTTGGAAAGTCATCAGGGGTATGTAAGATGGTCTCACCCCCAACTGATAGTATCCTGATCTCAGATTGATCATGGAAAACACTGAGGCACATCTGAGCGGATCAAAGAGTTCATCAATTCTAGGAAGAGGGTATCCGTTCATAAATTTCACCTGGTTCATTTTCCTATAATCGATACATAGCTTCAGTGATCCATCAGACATCTTAAAAAATAGCATATGATATCACCAAGGTGATGTACTAGGATGTATAATCCCCTTACGCTCCAATTACTTTAACTAATCCATTTGTTCCTGGAGCTCAACTGGTGCTATTTGATATGTTGGATGTGAAACTGGCTCTGCTTCAGGTAACAATTTGATCATAAACTCAACATATAAATTGGGTGGTAACACTAAGATGTTCTCATAAAACACATCCCAAAACTGATCCATAAAAAATGGAATATGGATCTCCTTTCTCCGTATCATCTATCATAAGGCATGCCACATGGGCTTTGATCCCCCCCCATTTGTTGGCACCATAGCCCTGCGCGGACCGCTCGAGTATCCCACTCACCCCAAAGGACATGAGTGCTCCCATGGAGAGATTTGATTATTACTTGATGTCGGTAACATTCGATATGGTATTTATATAACACTAACCAATCCATTATTAATATTAGGTCAAAACCTATCATATATAGGGAAAAATAATCCCACAAAAAAAAGATACCCACCAACCTCAAGAGCCCAAATCTTACACCATCTAATGTCCTCGACTCGCACCCCTAGTGGTGTATCAAGCGGCATTACCCCACATGCAGTCTCTATGGTTAAGACCAATACAATTAAAAACTATGAAAAAAATAAAGGAATTCATTGAACTTGTATAAAATAAAGTACTAGATAAAGTGGTGTCTACAAGAATCAGATATCGCATAATAGAAGACCTTAACTCAACACCTAGAGGAGTACTTTGAACTTCATGAAGATGAAATGCTCTATAACCCTGGGTTCCAGCCTGAGTACCCTGCACTTCACTTCTCTAATAGTATGGGTTATCTCGCCCAAGAGTTCCACATACATTTCCTCTACCATATAGGCTTCTGGAGATACAAATACATACCTGATATGGGGTAACCTACCCCTGCCTACAATAAAAATCTAGCTCTGACCTCTATAATTCCCTTACAATCACGGGTTCCTGCAGAACCTCTACACGTGATCTAACCTATCACAAGCTCAGTACTCGACTGGTGGGTGGGGACACTAGTCACTGTTGTACCCCAGCTTTTAACACTGATAACATAAGACCTTATCACCTTTCAAAGAATTCTGTCCTCCTCTTCTAATGGCTATGTGTACTTCCACCCTACATAAATTATCTAATGCGGTGCTTCCTACAATCAGAATCCGCACCTCTTTATCACCCAGATAGAGCCACAAGTTCACTACCTAATGCTCCCTTCAGGTTCCACTATGATATAAAGGATTTGTCCACCAATTCATCAAACCTTTTCAAATGTAATATATTCCTTTCATATTTGATCTCATGTAACATTCCATCCTGGAAGCATCTTCCACAACAGTCTCGTCTCTCTTTAGCTTTAGAAAGAAGAAACATAAATCGGTGGAACGAAAGGTATAGTCTATCACCGACATTGTCCCTCAGATTCATCCTTATAAAATCTTCAGCCTTCTCCTACCTCAATGTTTTTGGGTAGAAGTTCTCATGAAACATATCCTAGAAATCATTACAAATCATCCACTCAACCTGCTCTTTCTGAACCATAATGTCCCACCAACGGTTTTCTAACCCCCTTAGAAAATTGTACACTAACTAGAATAACATCTCGAGAGGCATCTGTAGATGGTCAAGAATAGTATGGATGTAATCTATTCAAAACTCTACTTCTTCTAGACCACCCTCAATGGTAATGGATGAAGGGTGTTGTAGTTAAAACTCCGTTGTCAACTCAAGCATGCTCGGTTCAACTCTCCCCAGGCCTCCTTCTATCATCTTCATAGAACGAGAAATGTTATCCCAATACTACTCTTCCCTATCTCTTTGGATCCCCACATTTTCTTGCTCCACTACTGGGGCAGAGTTCCTGGAAATGTTTTCATGTTGCTCAATCCGCACGCATCATCGAGGTTGAATTTCTCTAGAATTCCAAACATGAACTTTAGAATTCAACTATTACACATTTACAATGAAAAAAAGAAACATAGGTAGAATCATCACTCATCATTACCAAACTTGTTTTCATACAGTACCCAAGAGAGCCAACTCGCAATAGGGCCAATAACATAAGTTATCTCCCTAAGCCCCTGGACAATACGGTATCGAATTCACGTGGTTACGAGCCTTATCTTTTACTCCCATTTAAACAATTTTAATATTCTAATTCACCCTTACAAAAAAATATTCCAATTCTACTTCATTATCAAGAACCCTTTTCTAATTACTTCATGACATTTTCACTTCCCTTTTTTACTCATTCATACAATTTAATTAGTCATAATTGATTACTTTTAAGAGAATATATACATCCTAACCATCAAATCCCACTCACTTATCCCTTGATTATGCCAACCATGATGCATGTCACTTTCCTACATAAGAGCCCAGAATGATTCATGAATAGAAAACGTCATACCATTCCTTCCATGGGATAAATATCACAAAATCGTCAAATTACACCATAAGTGAATAACCTAATGGTGAAATATCATCAAATGTAACAAGACACAAAAACAAATAGTCCCCTTCCAGGGGTACTTGGGTTTTCCCCCATACATGAGTGAGTTACTCCAAAGCATGAGCTCATTATTAAGGCCTAACACATTCCCAATCTTCTCTCTACAATCGCTAAATAGTATGAAAGGGAAAAGAACTAAACGGATATGACTTTTAAATGACCCCGACTCAGGAGCCACTAAACCAGTTCTATGATATTGTTGGTTACATGACCTCAAGAACGCCTCCCCATATGCTAGTGGTTTCTGACTAGTAGTGAGGGTCCAATAGATCATGTCGGGAGACTATACCCTAAATAACAGAGTAATCCATAACATATTATAATTGAAATATCATAAATAAAATAGAGAAATACCTATAATGCATAAATAAAAAAATCCTTGAACTGTGTACAATCATGAACAACAATAAATAGGCCACTCCATGCTACAGTGCGATGTGAAAAAAAAAATACAAAAAAATTATAATAATAGAATCCTCAAAATGGACCACAATCTATGTCTGGAACCTCACCCAAATATCTCCCATGTTCAAATCTTCTCCCTAGAATAGGGCCCCTGTCCTTGTCCATACATACAAGCATAAAATATTCTCGGGATCCCAATGGTGGCCCGAGTAAGGTGTGAGTATAACTCATCATGCCACCAAAAACAATGTCAAAAAATTATCCATCATGGTAGATAATTCATGAAATTGATAAATAAGTTCAATTTAAAGTAAACAATTAAATATGTTGTCTTTATTTATGTTCCTTTATGATAAAAAACCTATTAACCCATGTTTATTACCAAGACATTTCATTTATCTTGTCACCATTTTTATGTGTTAAATGTATTAGGAATGATCAACGTGCTTTAAGATGTATGAATTTAACAAGTCCAACCACAGTAGTAATTATTTTACAACAATTCCCAATATCCACACCTCGAAGGCTCTGTCCTGGTGGAATGTAACCATTAGGGGAATAAAACTTCACCTCTTTCCCTAACCCATGAATTTTTGGGAGGAGATAGAACCTTTTTCCTACTAAACCCATGGGCGTAGAACTAAAAGTCAAAACCCCACTCTAGAAAGCCAGGTACACATGCATATTGATCATTCACCACAAAACACTATATTATAAGAACATATCCAAAATCATTTAAATCATAACAACAATCGCGGTAAAAGGGAAAGTTGTTAAACCCCAAGCTTCCATGATACATTTCCTTTTGAATAATGCAGTAGCTTGGGTTGTACGCAACTCGATGTATTAACACACCACAACAAAAGAAACAATCCATTATAAATAGTAATACCCACTTTTTGAAATATTATACTTTTTCATTTTTAAAATGGACTTCATTTTTGGATTCAGAATATCAAAATTAGCTTAGGTTGAATTATTAGTATTTTTCTGAAACATTCAATTTTTGATGAATAGTGAAAAACATTGTGTTATTGTTTAAAACCATCTTTTTATTTAAATAGTTAGTAATTTTATTTTAATTTAGTTTAGGTAAAAATAGATTCATAATACCTTTATATGTTCTATGTAATTTGTTGGAGTCATTTTATAAAATGTTTAGATATATAAAATTTTATTGAACTTGTTACCGTCTTTTACCCACCTTCTAGGAGCATTTAAAAATTTTCATAAAACATAATTTTACCACTTATGTGAGTTACATTTCAAAAACTTAAGAGACATGGTTGACATCAGTAATTAATATGTGGTTCAATAAGATGAAAATAAATTTTGGTGACTAGTAACATTTGACTTTTATTTATCACGATTAAAAGTAAATTGAGTAGTTAAGGGTAAAAATGATATTATAATTACCCTAAAACATGTCTTAATTATATTGGATAAGTGTAATTCGATAAAAACAACATTAGGAATAAAATAGGATCCTTTTGGTCAACATGGATTAGATTATGACTTTTATTATTATTTTATTTAAAGAAGAGTTAATAGGGTTAAATTAAATGTTTAATAACTAAACCAATTTTAATATAATGTTGATCATAAGATAAATTAGACTATAAATATTAATTAGAAACATAACAATATTTCATAAATAATAGTATTTTATTTTTATTTTTTAGGCATTAAATAATTTAATTTATTTATGACACAATGATGATGTAGTAATTACCTTTTTAATGAAATATTTAAATATTTGATATTACAAAAATACAAATAAATGTAATATGATACTTTTTATGAATTACACTAATTTTATAGGTTAATATGACATATTCAGAATTTTTTTTCTGAATTATTCCTGCTGTTATGATTTTCAAAAAACCAAATACTAAATAATGTCATAATTGACATAATTGAGTTTTTAAAAGAAATACTAATTTATGAATTGATATAATGTTATTAAAAATTTAAGTATAAGAAAAAGAACTAATATAAGGTTATATATATTAATAATTAACCACTTTGGGTTCTCTTGTCTTGTTATCGTATTTTGATGAACCATATAATATAAAAATACAAACAGACATGGTAAATGTCATAATATTTATCTAAGAGTTAAATCTAAAAGCTAAGGTTAATTTGGTGACCTTAACCTATCTAAAACCAATTGGTTGAGAGGATTTAGATCCATATCTACCAAAGCCTCAAGATAAATTATTTTTTAGCTATTATAAACCGAAAATAATTTTATTATAAAACAATATTTCAAGATTTTCTTAATGTGACCATCATCTCTTTTATAAAAGGCTACTTCCCCTTATATTAATTTCACAACTCCAAAGCCATTTCTCTTGGCCAAACCCTCTACAAATATCCTTACATCATTTCTTCCTTCATCTTAGAGGACATAATTTGGTTAGAAAGCCATCCAATGTATCCCTTTTTATCAAATAAAAATGAAGAACCCTGAAGAAGAGATAAATATTTCATCATATATTTCAAGTTATTTTCTTCTTCTGCTTCATATTTATATGTTGCTTCCATTATAAAATGAAAACTCTATTATATTCTATATACTGTGATGTTATTATAATTATGGTACAAACATATTCATTATTCTACCCATCTTATGAATGAAAAATCCACCATACAAGCGTACGTATGGTTTACCGTTTCCACGTCGTGGTGTAGTTTTTTATTCAAACACTTCATTATTTGGATGGGTATAATAATGAGTATAACTATTTTAAATAATAAAGATAAAAATTTAATGATTATATATCTATTATATTCCATCCTATTAAATATTATTTCACCACCAATATATGGATATTGTCCCTCATTTGTACGTATGGATTACTGTCTCCATGAATGTGATTAGATTATTTTCCCATCGTAATCATTGAAAAATAATTTTCATTTTATGATTAAAAATAATTTTTATGAACATAATAGAATTCTGTATATGAATAAAATACATCCTATACATAAAAAACATAGCTTACATAACCATGCATATAACGGAAAACGAATTAGTTAACACCCAAAATGATGATACTACTGAAATATTATTAACAAAGTAATATTATAGGATCATATATGATATCGTATTTGTGTATATAGTTCATGAATAATTTAATAAAAATGTTGTAACTATTATACAAGAGGTTAATATACCATCTACTAAGGAAATGTCCAAGTTAAGGGTTAATTTTCTAATCGCATTACTTATCCAAGTTTATTAATATGTAAGTATCTACTAGGACCTCTTTATCATCCACATCCATGTTTTCATAAAAATTTAATTTGTTTTTTTTAATATTTACAATATTATGAGTTAAATTAATTTATACCCTTATTTTACCATATATGTTTTGAAATGAATCTTTCTATCATTTTCCAAAAAAGGTACTTTATGACCTTTTCGACAAAATTAAGGCAAGACTGTCTTTTTTTAAATTATATGGCGGTTGTGGCTATTTTACATCATTATACCATCATCGAAGCTTCCAATACAGTCTTATAAGAATATTTTTATAAAAAAAATATTTTATAATTATATGACTTTTAAATGATTTCCATGTAGAAAGAGATATTTCTCTAAAAAAGTTTCGATTCCATCTATGTAAACATCCTTTGATGGATTTTAAATTTGTTTGATGTTGATTTATTATGATACAAATCTTCCATATTGTTTTTAAGTTTTTTAAATATTTTTGAATGTTGATGTGTTATTTTTACCATTAATGGTTTATAGATAAACTATTTATGATTCATATGCTAGTTTTTATACGAATATTTATGATATATTTAAACATTATCATATAAGGAATGAATTAGACATAGTAATTGATAGGTAGAGCCTGGTATAGATCATCAATGCATTATTAGGTCTCATGATACAAACTAGTGTCTTTCCATAAGGCTTTGACAAAATCTTATTTGTAGTCTCGACACAATACCTCAGCTATGTGGTTATAATGTCTGGCATTATGCATTCCATCATTATGAAAGTGGCTATTGATATTACATGTGATAATTACACTAGAAAAATATCCATGTGAATAATGAAATGGAATTATTTGATTTTATCATTTCCATATTATGTATATGTTTATGTTTAGAAGGCTTTTGTTTTAGTGTTATACATTGCCTTAAATGTTTATGCTTATTTATGAAAGTTCCTCTATATTGTTATCCTTACGGACCATCTGAGCCCTCCCCTTTATATGTTTTATTTTTTCCAGTAAGTGATGAAGTACATTATGGTTGGCCTTCAGGGATAGGCTAAGGATATATGTTTTTTCAAAAGGGTAAAAAAAATTCCATGTATTTATTTCATGATGTGATGTAAAACAAATGAATATATCTAGTATTTCCAAGGCTACTAAACTGATTGATCATTCGGGACATGATTCCTTTTATCAGGACAATGTTATGTAATAATACACTGACACTGGGTAACTAGGGCCGGGGGGTTACATTTGGTAACATATGAATTTTAGTACAAACCATGGAAACAAGATTTAGAAAAACTCTGATTAGATAACACTACCCTAAGATAGACTTTGAGGATTAGTATAGAAGAGCTTCCTAGAATTTTGGTACTATAGAGATTTTTTGAGTTTTCACTAAAATACATAAATGTATGGATACGAGCAGGTAGAGGCGGCTCCGAAACAGATTTACCTAGGTGTAAAACCTGAAAAAACCGCCTTGAGCAAGACTCAAATGGGAACTGGTGCACATCAATGGTCCTTGCTTTACTCTTGGTTACGACACTCTCAGGGGATATGCATACGATAATTATCATTTTCTTTACCAACCATTATGAAGTTTTTATGAGTATATACATCCTCAATGAAAATAGTTTTATGATTGTAGATTATATCCATAAACTAATCAATTTATGTTAACTATTTTACGAGTTTGGAATTATGTATTGTGATTCATAAACTAATCATTACTATTATGTTGTTTAGAAATGGTTCCTAGTGGATGAAAAAGAAACTGTATCATCACATGTAATCCATTTATGGATTTCCCGCTTACCCAAGATAATTATAGTAGAGATGGGGATGCAATTGGTGTTGATAAATATATCACCATACTGGGATAACTCACTCAGGTTATGAATAATAACCTTACCTATATAGAGCACCCTGATCCACAACGCGGAGGATCAATTTTGTTCCTATTCAAGAGGAAACAGCCAACAACATTAAATGGGAGTACCAATCCATTAGTAGCTGAGAAATGGATAAATCCCTTAGATAAAATATTTCATGTTTTAGGGTGCAACGAAAGGGAAAAAGTTTCCATGGAAGTTTATCACCTCACAGGAGATGCATATCAATGGTAGTCATTAATCCAAAACACAATTGAAGATGAATAAGTATTGAACATGGAATGGTGGGAGTTTATAAAAATTTTCTTATAAAAATACATTCCTCGTGACCGTCGAGTTGTTATGGAAAGACAATTTCTGAGTGTGAGGAAAATGGAGGTTGAGAATGTTGCAAAGAATGTGGCTAACTTTACATGGTTAGAAAGGCATGCACCAGATTATATACGTAATCAGAGGAGTATGATTGATCAATTATTTGATGGTTTAAATCCATTTCTACAGTGAAAATTAATCTAACAATCCTTCTCATCATACAAAGATATTGTCTCATGCGCTATCAAGACAGAAAAGGAATTCTTTATGTCTTATGACTTCAAAATAAAGAATGAGAAGAAGAGATCTGTTGACCACTTTTGAAATGGAAATAAGTGGAATAAGGGAAAAATTTAATATCCATAATTTGGCAAATGTAGGATGAAACACCCAAGTACTTTCCTGAATGGAATTTGAGTGTGTTACAAGTGTGGTGAAAAAGGCCTCCAAGATTGTGATTATAAGGGGAAGAAATAGGTTTTCAATGTTAAATGATACTATTGTAGAGAAAAGTAATTATAAAAATAAATTTCCTATGCTCCAAGGAAACATACCCCAGAAAAGGCCAACAGAGTAAGTCCATGATTATACGATCACTACAGCTAAGGTTGACGCTCTGAACTATTTGGTGGAAGATAATTTAAATGTTTCCTATGGTTTATACGATGAATTATTTGATTCTAAATCATCAAATTGTTTCATATCTTCCATGTTTTCTATGAAAATTAGATATTTTCAATTTGGATTAATAAGGAAGTTGTCAAGTAAAAACACATAAGAGAAGTATCATCCAAACAATGTTTTGTGATTCAGTTCCCATTAAGGCATATAAATGTTCATTATCAACTGATCTCATCATTATACCTGTGATTGAATTTGATGTAATCCTCGGTATGGATTGGATTTAGGACCACGATGAGAAAATTTATTGTAAGAAGAAAGAGGGTACTATTTTCAATGATGATAAAGAGCACCTTATCTTTAGAGCAGAAACATCGCCACCTTATTCTTATCTAGATCTACTCCCAATGGCTCCACTAAATTCAATTATTAGAGAGGAAGAGAATGAAATAACTATGGTCATGGAAAAGAATGTTCAAATAGAGGATATACCAATTGTGAATGAATATGTTGATGTGATTCCAATGGATTTACTTAGACATCCTTCAGAGAGAGAAATTGAGTTTTCCATTGATTTAATTACTAGTTCATGACCCATATCGAAGACCCCTTATATAATGGAAACTGTTGAGTTAGTGGCACTAATGAAACAAATACTGGAATTGAGAAATAAGGGAATTATTCACCCTATTGTTTCTCCATAGGGATCCCCAATTCTTTTTGTTATGAAGAAAGATCGATCTATGAGGTTGTGCATTGACTATAAGGTGATTGATGCTATTATAATAATGAAAAAGTATCACGTACCTCGCATTGATGATTTATTCAACCAACTTTATGGAGCTCATTATTTTTCAAAGATTAAACTTTTATCTGGATATCATCAGTTGTGTTTGAAGAAGGAATACATTCCCAAAATAGCTTTTCAAAATAAGTACAGGAATTACTAGTTTATAGTAATGCCTTTTGGATTCGCTAATGCACACTTTGTATTCATGGATTGAATGAATAGAGTTTTCAAGGAATATCTTGATGACTTTGTATTAGTATTTATTGATGATATTTTGGTATAATCAAAATGCTATGAAGATCATGAAAATCACTTGTGCATTATCCTAAGGAATCTTAAAAGAAATGAATTATATGGGAAATATAGAAAGTGTTAATTCTGGCTTCAAAATATTTCTTTTTTTGGCCATATTGTCTCTATGGATGGAATATCTGTTGATCATTCAAAGACTAAGGCAATTCTAGAATGGCCAGCACTGACGAGTATAACTGAGGTACATAGTTTAATTGGTTTAGTAGGTTATTATCAACATTTTGTCCAGAATTTTGCCTGAATTGCTAACCCATTAACCAAGATCACACATAAAGGGGTTAAATTTTATTGGACAAAAGAATGTGAGGAATTGTTTGAATAACTGAAGAGAATATTAGATAATTCTTTTATCTGGACTCTACCTTTGTGGAATGATGGGTTTGTTATTTATAGTGATGCATCAAAGAAATGACATGGTTGTGTACTTATGAATAATGATAGAGTTATTGTATATGCATCATGATAGCTAAAAATTCATGAAAAAAACTATCCCACTCATGTTCCTGAGTTAGAAGCTATAATATTTCCTCTGAAAATATGGAGACACTATCTCTATTGTAAAAAATATGAGGTATATACTTATCACAAGAGTTTGAAGTATATTTTATCACAAAAAATAACTCAACATGAGGTAATGGTGATGTCTTAACAACTCTAGGATTATTATTGAACTATAAACTACCACTTGGGGATGGAAAATAAGGTGGATGATGCTTTGAGCAGAAATGATCATGGAGTATTGAACTAGATGATAGTTGAAAAGGATCTTTTATACATGGATCTAGTAAAAATGGATAAGGGTATAACCATGGAAGGTGAAACGTCAATTTTTTTCAAATGGATTCTAAAACATATTTACTAAAAATGACAAAATCTTCTCATACTGATGATGAGGAATTTCAAAAGGAAATTAATGTTGTGAATGGATGGAGATTGATCGACTTCATATATGAAGATGGAATTTTGAAAACTATGAAGATTCTTTCTGTTCTCGATATACCTGATCTAAAAAAGTAATTTTTGGTTAAGGAAAGTAGATCCAATGTCTCTATACATTCTAGTATCACTATGATGTATGGAGATTTGAATGAAAATTTTTGGTCAGACAACTTGTATAAGGAGATTTATGATTTTGTCTCAATATATATGGTTTGTCAACAAGTGAAAGGTGGAAGGAAACAACCAGGAGGAGTCTTGCAACCACTTCCCATACCTGAGTGAAAATGGTATAATATTACAATGTAATTTTTAATAGGTCTACCAAAAACTTGTAGAAGTAATGATGCAATATGGTTCATTATTGATCATCTTACAAAGTCAGCACATTATCATGCTATAAGAAAAAATTTACCACTTGAATATCGAGCAAGACTATATAATAATGAATTTTTAAGACTCTACATTGTACCCCAATCTATTGTTTTTTGTCTCGATCCATGTTTTACATCAAGATTTTAGAAAATACATTAGAAGGTCTTAGATACTGAAAACCGTTTGAGCACTGCCTACCACCCTCAAACCGATGGACAATCAGAACGAACTACTAAACAGTAGAATACATGTTATGATCTTTCTCACATGACTTTTAAGGTATGTGGAATCAATATTAAACTCTGGTAGAATTTTCCTATATCATTAGATTCTATTCTTGTATTCAGATGGCACCATATGAAGCATTATATATAAGGAGATGTCTCAAACTAACTTGTTGTGATGATGTTGGTGAAAGAAAACATGTAGGCCCAAAAAATGTTGAGGAAATAATGGAAAAGTTGAAGATTATCCAAACCCACATCAAAGCAGGCCAAAGTAGGCAAAAGATCTAGGTCGATAATCAAAGTAATGATTTTAAATTTGATGTAGGAGATAATGTTTTCTTGAAGGTATCTCTATGGAAGGGTGTTATACGATTTTGTAAGAAGGGTAAATTAAGTCCCAGGTACATCAGACATTTCGAAATTCTTGAACAAATTGGAGTTGTAGCATATTGTTTGGAAATGCCTCCAAGTCTCTCCAATGTTCATGATGTGTTCCATGTTTCACTATTGAGAAAATACATGCATGGCCCAATGCATGTATCACATATAAGGAAATTGAAGTGTAACTCAAAATGTCTTATTGTGAAGAGCCTGTCAAAAATTTTGTTACCAGAGAACAAGTGCAGAGAAACCGGATGACTCGTCTGGTAAAAGTTCTATGGAGAAACCATTAAATGGATGAAGAAACATGAGAACCCGATAAACTTATGATGAAGAAACACCGTATCATTTTTATGTACTAATATTCTTGAAATTTTGAGGAACAAATTACTTTATGGAGGGTAGAAAGTAACACCCCATGATTCACCAGTATATTTCCCCTTGAATAATGCAGTAAATTGCGTTGTACGCAACCTAGAGTGTTAACACACCACGACCAATGAAACTGGCCATTATGAATAGTAAAACCCCTATTTAAAATTTTATAAATATTAATTTTTAAAATTGGCTTCATTTTTGGATTCAGAATATCAAAATTATCTTAGGGTGAATTTTTGGTATTTTTCTAAGAACTTTCTATTATTGATGAATAGTTAAAAACACTTCGTTATTGTATAAAACAATTTTTTTCTAAATAATTAGTTATTTTATTTTAATTTATTTTAGGTTAAAATAGATACATAATACCTATATATGTTCAATGTAATTAATTGGAGTCATTTTATAATAAGTTTATATATATATAATTTTATTGAACTTTTTACCATCTTTTACCCACCTTCTAGAATAATTTACAAATTTTCCTAAAATATAATTTTACCACTTCAATGAGTGAATTTAAAAATTATGAGAGACATGGTTGATATCTATAAGTAAAACATGGTTCAATAAGATTGAAATAATTTTTGGTGAATAGGAACTTTTGACATTTATTTACCTCGGTTAAATGTAAATAGGGTAATTAAGGGTAAAAGTGATATTATAATTACTCTAACACATGTTCTAATTCTATTGGATAAATTTAATTCAGCCAAAAACAACCATATAAATTAAATATAATCCTTTTGGTCAACTTGGATTAGATTAGTTCATGTATTATTATTTCATTTAAAGAAGAGTTAAAAGTGTTAAACTCAATGTTTAATAACTAAACCATTTTTAATATAGTGTTATACATAAGATAAATTAGAATACAAATATTCAATGGAAATATATAACTATTTCATATATATTTTTATTTTATTTTTAATTTTAAGAAATTAAATAATTTAATTTATTTATTACACAATGATGATGCAGTAATGACCTTATTAATGAAATATTAAAATATTGGATATTATAAATATCCAAAATAAAATTAATTTGAGACATTTGATGAATTAAAATAATTTTCTAGGTTAATATGACATGTCAAGGTTGATTAAAAAAATTATTGTAGTAAAAATATTTTTATGATTTTCAGAAAAAAAAATTAAATATTGTCAAAATTGACATAATTGAGTTAATAAAACAAATACAATATTATTAATTGAAATAATATTTTTAAAAATAAAAGTTTTGGCCAAAGGACTTAGATTATGTTATATATATTAATATTGAACAACTTGGGGATCTATTGTCTTGTTATAGTATGTTTGTTTACGATATAATATAAAAATACAAAGAGACATTGTAAATGTCAAAATATTTAACTAATAGTTAAATTTCAAATATAAGATTAATATGGTGACATATACCTATCTAAAACCTATTATTTGAGTGTTATTTTACCCGTATCCACCTTATCCTCGAAATAAACTATTTTGGAGCCATTAAAAACTGGAAATGATTTTATTATAAAATAATATTACATGATTTTTCTAAAGTGACCCTCACCTCTCTTATAAAAGTGTACTTCCCCTTCTCTTAATTTCACACCTCCAAATCCATTAGTATAGGCCCAAACCTACCCAAATATCCTCCTATGTTTCCTCCCTTCATTCTAGAGGCCTTCCTTTGGTCATAAATCCAACTTAATGATCCCTTTTGGTCAAATAATAAGGAAGAACCTGAAAAGAGGAAAATATTTCATCACCTCTTTCAAGTTATTTTCTTCTTCCACTTCTTCTATTTTGTTGTTTCCATTATAAAATAATATCTCCAGTCTATTATATATAATTTCATTTATTATAAAAATTCTACAACCATATTCATTATTCTATCCATCATATGAATGAAAATGTCACCATACGTGCATAAGTGGGGCTTACTGTTTCCACGTCGTGGTGTAGTTTGTTACTCAATGTAATGACCCGACCCTACCCGGGCTCGAGCCACAACTACCCCAAGCCCGCCTCCATAGGCCAGGGGCTGGTGACTAGCGCCCAAGGCACAACAACTCGGGGAGGCCTTTGTCGAAGTACCTGTAAACACACACATGCAGCACACTCAATGTAACAGTGCAGAGTAAAAGAAAAGACAACTAGCGAAAAGGGAAACTGCTATATATAAACCACAAAGTGCATCGACCTCTAAACAGTACAAGTAATGTACTGAAAAGGAAAAAGGGGAAAAAAACCAACGCTACACGAAAACCCGTAGCTGCAAACGATGTCGCAGACCGGTGAAATGGAACAGTACTGAAACCCCTCACAGCCGAAGAAGCAGAGGAACCAATCCATCTCTTCCGGCCAAACCATCGACAACAAGACCAGGGGGAGACCACTCAACCATACTGGTCAAAAAAAAGAGCACCAGGCCAGGGGAAACTCCACCCTCATGGTCAAACAAACGAGCATAGAAAGACCCTCTACGTCGCGAGAGGTCAAAGTACGTAAAGCAGAACACGGCACGGACATGTGTCCCACACGAAGTGTGGCCCCAAGTCAACCCCAACTGAGCACACAAACATCCTCAGGTACAACCATCCACATGTACCACAAAGAATTCCCGTTTACTCACAGAGCATACCATGTTCCAGCCCAAAGGATATCATGCACACAACACCAAATGTCAATGCGAAGGCATGACGTAACCACTCCAACCTGTCACCTCAACGACTGAGGCACATCCAACCACATCTCTTTACTCACATGGGAGTGCACGCGATCACACACCAAGGGTTATCTGCAAACATGGCAAGAAGAACCGCCATCAGAGCACCTTTCACATTTAATAAGATCGCGCGAGAGACTCCGCACAACCAAAAGGATTGCACCGTTATAATCCTCTTGAAAAAACACGCGATATCGACTACTTACTCGCCCCCAATGGATATCCAACATAAAAGTTTCCAACCCCACCTCACGCCCGAACGACGCCCCATGATCCCGAGCCTCGGCCCCGAAAACAGTCCGGCACATCGCACTAATACGATCCCCTCTGGAAAACACGTCAAAAGCACTACTCACTTGAGTGCAATGAATATCCGGAGAAAAAGATATGTTCCGGTGCGCCACACACGAGCGGTGCTTCATGGGACCCGCAACTCGGTCCCGAAACTCAATGAACGGATCACACCATTGTGATCCTCTCGAAAAAGCACACAAGGTGGACTACTCACTTGTCCCAGACGGTCGCCCGGTGATAGAGATGGAAAATCACCGTTAACACCCAAACAACCCTCATGGGCTCCACACCATCGTGTGGAATTACAGCGGGCAGACTGCGCCAATGCGATACCCTCGGAGAAACACCCAACATCGACTGCTTGCACGCCCCGAACGGAAATCGGAGGAAAAAGTCTCTAAAAGATGCACGAAGCTCAAAAGACGGGCCGTGGGGCCCATTCCTCACCTCCGGCTTCAATGCCCAGAACCACCCAGGAAACCTCCTCCTCAAATCCATTGTTCCAACGCTGCTGATGGCGCTTTAATCGAACGTCGGACAAGTCCGCGCCGTCCAAAACAAGATCCCCCGAAGGAAACGACAAACCAGTTAAAGATGTGTCGCACATCCGAGCCCCTCGTTTCGGGAATTAAAATTCCTTGAAACTATATGAAAAGGTTCCCCTCGACGCAAGGTCTGTGCTTCCACTAACTGTGCTCAAAACGGACGCCCATAACGAGAGCGATGGGCGTCCGAAATTCCAAAGGGTGGGGGAACCCCCTTGGGTCGGACCGGCCCGCGGCCCGACCGCGGGTCCGGTTCGCTCCGCCACGGCCTGCCACCACCGACCGGCCTTCAAGGCTGGTCTCTTTTTCTCCTGCAGTGACCCAAGTTATGTGGGTCACGGTCGCGCCGCCTGGGGCCGCGCACCTCGCGGCCCCCTTGCCATGCCACTTTGCAACATGCCGGCGCCGCCCGACGCCCGCAGCTCGCCGTCGTCCGCAGCCGCCTCCATCGTGCTCGCCTGACGTCCCCAGCTCACCCAGCCAGCGCCCGCCACCTGTAAGAGAGGCTGCCATCGTCCGGCTCACCGCGCCACCGCCTTGTATGGCCTGCCTCCACGCCTACCCGCCGGAACACCCCAGAACTCCTCTTCAAACCCTCAATCTTCGATGAAGGATTGCGGGTTCCTCCGAACTCCAAAATCAGATCTGAAAGATGCATCAGATAGCACATAACAACTACTACATGTTCATGGTATTTGATTCGACAATCGAAAAACAATTGATGCCTACAATTTTGGTTGAAATAATGTTCGGGAATTAAAACTCTCAAACCCTCCTACCTCGCTGGGATCCGCCCGGAGCTTCAAGTCGATCCGCCAGCATCACCGCAACTCGCCAGAGTCACCTCGCCGGACCGTCTCGCTGGAGATGGAGGACGAGAGGGGAGGGGTTTCTTCAGGGGGTTCAAGGGAGAAGGGGAGGGGTGTTTGTTTATTTAAGGGGAAATTAATTAAATTTTAATTAATTTAAAACCCCCAAATTTAACCAGCATCTGAAACATTTGGCGAGGTCGAAATTTAACCTCCCCATGGGTAAACACCACCTCCCGAGCACGACGGTGGTCTCAAAATTTGATACGGAGCTTCTTTTTTATTGTTATAAAGTTGAACGCCCAGAGCCGCGAAATTACGAAAACGCCCCTGCGGCCATTTTCACCGACGACCCGCGCCCACAAAACATACACCCCTCCTAGAGTAAACGGTATTCTCTGAACTCAACGGCGCCCTTGGTTTTCTGATCCAAGCCACCATTTAAGAGATACATTCATTTAACCATTAAACAAATTAATTAATTAATTAATTTATCCGTTTAACCTTCCGAAAGTGAGCGAGGGGTCCAAACATCCCGCACCGTCATGTTTTATGTCATTCCTAGGGTAAAACCCCATTTCGGACCCAACCGTACACTCAGATCTCTGATCTGGGTCACCGTTTAGGATTTATCTAATTTATTTGGTTCTTCTAGTGTGAACGAACTGAAAATTAAATTCCGGCCACTCAGGGGATCGGAATCGCACGCCGTCTGATGGCGCTGCTCTGGAATATCATCAAGAATATTCCAAAGTCATTCACAGCAAAAACCGGGTTCTTAAATCATTACCTCCTTCAATATTTTCATCCCCGAAAATCAAAAATATTGAGAAACACAGAGTACTAAGTCCACACCTGGCTTTCCCATACCCAGAAGAACCCACAGACAGCTCTGCGTCACCACACATAGACCAAAGGATTGATCTGTTCACACGAGGTCCACCCTTGCCGACGTCTTCCACCCACTTCAGACATTGGTGTTAGGGAAAGGTGGTAGGGAACCTCTCCATCCCTTTTCAGGGTCTCAAATGTCCCAAATGCTCTCGGGGTTAGCTCCCCCCCCCCCCGACCGAACCTTACGTCGCACGCCACGACTGGAATCACCGCCCGCACCTGGAACAAGGCCTGGGGATTACCTCCTTCATAATATTCATATGGTGTAACAGCCAACGATATCTGATTATGCGAGATTTCACAGTCGATGTCTCTCAACCAAGACTCTCTTACACGCTTGGAAGTGAAGGAGTCAACACCATCAACTAAAGGAAAATTTCTCACTCCTTTTTACTTACCAACACATGGTTACACCCGACGCCCTGCGTCACCCTGGTAACACCTCAAACAAGGAGTAGGGACAAAAGCCTTTCACACGCAGAGCCTAAAATTTCTACTGAAAAAAGTAGAAGAGTCACAAGGGGTAACTCTCATCATCTCATGCTCTGCAGGATCGTATAAATCCAAAGCTTGCGGTTGTCCGTGGTCCCAACTGCCAGCTCCCGGAGCCTGACATGGATCGCCTAATGGTGGTGGGATGATCTCGTAACGTAGTACACCACTACGAGTTCCTTCGGCTCCTCTTCTAGAACTACATCTCTAGGCGATACATCGATCACGGCGCTGCCTCTGTCGTGGTGGTGCACCTGCTGCCTGCCCGAAACTCTCCGCAACTCGGGTCGGTCAGTCTCTTGCCAAGTAACCTCACATATCACAAGAATAGCATAGACCCTCTCTGGGCTACACTGGTGACCTCTGCTATCACTGACGTGTATGACCACGCCCCTGATTCTGGTTTTCAGAAAGCCACCTACGTTGAGGTCCTGTTTGCTGACACCCACTAGCTGCGGCAGACGTCTCAGCTCCAACGTGCCTGATGCCACTACCAACTCTAGAACGTGATAGGAAACCCTCTGTCACCAGCACCTGATCTAGAACCCCGTCATATGTGGAAATCCCAAAGGTACTATGACATCACGAATCTCTCGGTGGAGACCCTGCTCAAAATTCCGTGCTCGGAGGTTGTCGTCATGGACCAAGTCTGATTAAAAGCATGCACGGTCTGCAAAACTCGTCGTGTACTCGGCCACCATCATCCCTACCAACTGAAACTGCAGGAGCTCCTGAATTCGAACAGAGATCAAGAAGGAGGGGGAAAACTCCTCACGAAACAACAACTGTAAGTCACCCCATGAAAGCCACGACTCGTCAAGATGCTGAGTCACCAGACTCCACCAGCGCTAAGCCGATCCATGGAAAAGGTCGGCAGCCAAAGCCACTCTCTGATCTGTCGGCGTCTGCACAAGCCTGAAAAGGAAAACAACTGCCTCGAGCAAAACCTCTACAGCCTGAGGGTCTGGCTCACCACTGAACCTCCGCGGTATCTGCCGCTGGAACTCACGAAGCACCCTCAACCTGCGCTCAAACTCAGCCTGCTCTGCTGAACCTTTCTACTGCTCAATAAGTGGGGGTGCTGCTACCGACCCACCCGGAGAAAGGGGCTCGCATGAAGGGTCCTGGACTATGGCCTCGTAGCTCACAAGGTCATCATCATGAACCAAAGCTGGTATCTTGGCTGGTTGTCCTTGCGGAGACGTCCTGAAAATTATCAAGGAGTGTCGCAGTCAGATGAGCATATATGTATATACCAATAGCAAAGATGGGGAGCTGACTCAAGAATCACAGTTAAGACTCAGTCCAATGTGATGCAAAAACCAATTTTCTCTGCAACAACTATCTCAGCATTCCGAGTCGACAAGCAGGTTATCAAGGTCCTGGTGAATGGATATGTCGGTCGTCGCACCATCACTGGACTCCCTGGCTTGAGAGCCGCTCTCGAGACACATTAACATTGTTGCCCTAAATCCCACCCAATTCCTTTTTAGGGACATCCGCACAACGCCCCAAGGAACGAACCACCTCTGATACAACTTTTTCCCGACCCGACCCTACCCGGGCTCGAGCCGCAACTACCCCAAGCCTGCCTCCATAGGCCAGGGGCTGGAGACTAGCGCCGAAGGCACAACAACTCGGGGAGGCCTTTTCCTAAGTGTTTGTACACACACATACGTAGCACACCCAATGCAACAGTGCAGAGTAAAAGAAAAGACCAGTAGAGAAAAGGGAAACTGCTATATATAAACCAAAAAGTGAATCAACCTTTCAACAGTAAAAGTAAAGTGCTGAAAAGGAAAAAGGGGAAAAATAGGCACCCAACCAAAAAAGGTGCCACAACCCGGCAACAAGTAAACAAAAAGAAACAGCTGACGGGTCTCCCACCTGAAACCCAGCCACGACCACTGCACACGGTCCAAGCTCCCAGGCTCCTACGCTCCAATGAAGTCACGCTCCACCTGTCCATCGTCTACAAGGGCACACCATGTGCGGGCAAAGCCCATGAGGGGGGGAGTATAATAACACTCAGTAGGATACCCCAAAGGCTCGAGGGAGCAACAAACGGAGGTACCGAAGGGTGAGCAGTAGAGCGAACAGGAAAAAGTAGAGGAGTACAACTGAAAGTGCAGTAAGGAGTACAATAAAGAGTCCAGCTCAACCCAAAAAGAGGAAAGACGGTAGACTCGTCTAAACAGAAGGAGCTGGAAGTGGTGATAATATGAAATTCCCATCGAGTCTTCGCTAACTATAGTAGGAGAGTAGACTTGTCCAACCATGAGAAGCTAGACACGGAAATAACATGGCATACCCCACGCGTCTTCGCCCCTCCTAGAAGGAGAGTAACCAAAAAAAAGAAGTGGGTACTAGAACAAGGTATATACAAGCCCATATGCCCAACAAGAAGCCCAAACAAGGTCGTAAGGGGATCTCCATCCCGTAGCTCAGCACAAGAAAAGAGTAGCCAACAGTCCCAGAAGTAAACTCCATCGATGCCCAGCGACCTGCACGTCTTCCCCGAACCGCAATCCGAGGGGCTCAATCACAACACCTGGACACTATCTGCTTTGGGTGGCACTGACTCACCGGCACGATTTTAGGTCGCTTCACAAGGACGCGTCTCAGTGGGGGAAAATGATCCTCGTACTTGAGTGTTATGGGGGAACGTCAACCACAACTCGTCACTGCCACGCAATCAAGAAGTCTTCTCAAAGTCAACAGGCGACCCCCCTACCCAGCCCCGCTGGAGGGTCCCTGGAAGTCAATGGGTTCCCACTATAGGGAGTCCCAGAATGTCTATGGGTGCCACACTACCCATTCCCGTAATATAGTCATCCACTGGAGGGAGACCCAACAAAAGTCGGCGATGGGACCACTGCCCAGCCCACCTGGAGGTAACCCAGCATCGGGGACCACTGCCCAGCCCAGATGGAGGTAAGCCCAGCATCGGGGACCACTACACAACCCCGCTAGAGGTAAGCCCGACATTAGGGACCACTGCCCAGCCCCGTTGGAGGTAAGCCCAGAACTGCTCTGGCCATCGCTGCTAGATGGTACTGCTCGGTGAACACCTCTGTACTGGCCATCCCTGCGGGATGGTAACCCACTGGCGAGCCCTGATCGAAACAACTTCAGCACTACTGAAAAAAACCTCATCCCTACTAGAAAAAACCTCATGGGAAGAGGATCGGTGCCCGCGTAAAGTTTTGTTCACACCGAAACCACAATCTCTACCTGGGAACACGAAGCAATGGGAGAAACTCCCCAGGCCTCACAAGGGGATCCCGCTCCAATCCGCTGAGTCACCGTCAAAGCGGACCAAGATATCTCATCCCAGAAAGTGGGGAAAACACCCACGCTACACGGACACCCATAGCCAGAAACAGTTCCACAGACCGGTGAAAGGGCACATTACTGAAACCCCTCACAGCTGAAGAGGCAGAGGAACCGAACCATCTCTGCCAGCCAAACCATCGAGAACAAGACCAAGGGGAGACCACTCAACCCTGCTGGTCAAACAAAAGAGCTCCAGACCCGAGGAAACTTTACCCTGTTGGTCAAACAAACGAGCACATAGGGACCCGCTACGTCGCGAGAGGTCAATGTACGTAAAGCAAGCCACGAAACGCACATCTGGCCCACACGACGTGTGGACCAATGTCAACCCCAACTGAGCGCACAAACATCCTCACGTACAAACAACCACATGTACCTCCAAGCTTTCTTGTATACTCACAGAGCATACCACGTTCCAGCCCAAAGGCAATCGTGCACACAGAACCCAACGTCAACGCGAAGGCGTGACGTAACCACTCCAACATGCCACCTCAATAGTTGAGGCACATCCGACCACATCTCTTCACTCACACAGGAGTGCACACGTTCACACGCCAAGGGTTCTCTGCAAACACGGTGCGAAGATCCGCCATCAGAGCGCCTTTCACATATAATAAGATAATGCGAGAGACTCTGCACAACCAAACGTATCGCACCATTATAACCCTCCTAGAAAAACATGCGAGATCATCTACTTACTCTACCCCAACAGATATCTGTCGGAATGTTCGCCAACACCACCTTACGCCCGAACGGTGCCCCATGATCCCGAGCCTCAACCCTGAAAATAGTCAAGCGCATCATACCAATACGATCCCCTCGGGAAAACACATCAAAATCACTACTCACTTGAGTGCAATGGATATCCAGAGAAAAAGATATGTTCCGGTGCACCGCACACGAGCAGTGCTTCGTGGGACCCGCAACCCAGTCCCGAAACTCAACGAATTGATCGCACTGTTGTGATCCTCTCGAAAAATCACACATGGTGGACTGCTCATTTGACCAAAACGGTCGCCCGGTGATAGAGATGGAAAATCACCGTCGACGGCGGCCCTCATGGGCCCCACACCATCGTGCGGAATTAAAGCAGGCAGACTACTCCAACGCGATACCATCGGAAAAACACCCAACATCGACTGCTCGCACGCCCCGAAACGGACGTCTCGGAAAAAAGTTGCTAAAAGCTGCACGCAACTCAAAAGACAGGCCGTGGGGCCCATGCCACAACTCCGGCATCAATGGCCGGAACAACCCTAGAATCCTCCACCTCGACGCTAGGGTTCCAACACTGCTGACGATGCATAAATCGGACGTCGGACACGTCTGCGCCGTCCAAAACAATATCTCTCGAAGGAAACAACAAACCACTTAAAGAGGTGTCGCACCTCCGAGCCCCTCATTTCGGGAATTACAATTACCCGAAACCATCTCAAAACGTTCCCATCGAATCAAGGTCAACGCCGCCGCTAACGGCGCGCAAAACGGACGCCTGTAGCGAGAGCTACGGGTTTCAGAAATTCGAAAGGGTGGGAAACCACCGTGGGCCGGACCGGCCCGGTCCGGCCGGTCCGCCCACAGCCGGCCCGCAGCCCGGTCGCGGGGTCCGGTTCGCTCCGCCACGGCCAGCTGGCCGCGGCCTACCACCCCCGACTGGCCGTCAAGGCCGGTCTTAGCTTCTCCCGCATCGACCCGCATTAAGCGGGTCGCAATCGCACCGCACGGGGCCGCGCACCTCGCGGCCCCCTTGCCCTGCCCCTTTGCTCCACGTCGGCGCCGCCCGACGTCCCCAGCTCGTCGCCGTCCGTAGCCGCCTCCGCCACACTCGCCCGACGTCCCTAGCTCACCCGGCCAGCGCCCGCTGCCTGTAAGAGAGGCCTCCGTCATCCGGCTCACCGCGTCGCCGCCTGGTATGGCCGGCCGCCGCGCCTACCTGCCGAAACACCCCAGAACTCCTCCGCAAACCCGCAATCTCCGGCTAATGATTGCTGGTTCCTCCGAACTCCAAAACTGAGTCTGAATGATTTTTCGGATAGCTCATGATAACTACTACGTGCTCATGTGCTTTTAATCAACAATCGAAAAACAATCGATGCATATAATTGAGGTTGAAATAAGGTTTGGGAATTCAAACGCTCAAAACCTCTTACCTTGCTGGGCTTCGCCCGGAGCTTCACGTCGATCCGGCAGCATCACCACACCTAGCTGGAGTCTCCTCACTGGACCGTCTCACCGGAGATGGAGGAGGAGAGGGGAGGCATTTCACTAGGGTGTTCAAGGGAGAAGGGGAGTGGTGATTGTTTATTTAAGGGGAAATTAATTAAATTTTAAATAATTAAAAACCCCCAAATTTAACCCGCATCTAAAACATTTGGCGTGGTAAAAATTTAACCTCCCCATGGCTAAAAACCACCTCCTGAGCACAACGGTGGTCATGGAATTTGATTCCAAGCTATCGATTTAATGTTATAAAGCTGAACGCCCCAAGCTGCCAAATTACGAAAACGCCCCTGGGGCCATTTTTCACCGACGGGCCGTACCAGCAAAACTTACACCCCTCATAGGGTAAACGGTATGCTCTGAACTCAACGGTTCCCTCGGATTTCTGATCCGAGCCCCCGTTTATGAGATAATTGCGTTTAACCATTAAACGAAAAAATTAATTAATAAATTTATCTGTTTAACCTTCTGAAAGCGAGTGAGAGGTCCAAACATCCCGCGATGACATGTTTTATGTCGTTCCTTGGATAAAAACCACATTCCAGACCCATCCGTACAATCAGATCTCTGATCTGGGTCACCGTTTAGTAGTTATCACATTTATTTTTCGTTTCCATTGTGAACACACTGAAAATTAAATTTCGGCCACTCCGGGGCTCAGAATCGCACGCCGTCTGAAGGCACTGCTCTGGAATATCATCAAGAATATTCCAAAGTCTTTCATAGAAAAAACCAGGTTCTTAGATCATTCCATCCTTCAATATGTTTGTCCCCAAAAAGAAAAATTAGGGAGCAACACAGGGTACCAAGTCCACACCTTGCTTTCCCATTACCCAGAAGAACCCTCGCACAACTCTGTATCACCGCACACAGACCAAAGGATTGATCCGTTCACGCGAGGTTGGCCCTTGCCGACGTCGTGCACCCACTCCAGAATATGGGTTTAGGGAAAAGCGGTAGGGAACCTCGCCATCCATTTGCACAGTCTCAATCGGCCCGAAGGCTCTCGGGGGTAGCTCACCCCCCGACCGAACCCTTATGTCGAACACCGCGACTGGAATCACCGCCCGTAACTGGAACAAGGCTCGATGCTTCCCTCCTTCAGAATATCTATATTGGGTAACACCCAAGGATATCTGGTTACGCAAGATTTCACAGTCGATGTCTCTCAACCAAGACTCTCTTACACGCTCGGAAGCGAAAGAGTCAATACCATCGACTAAGGGAAAAGGTCTCACGCCTTTTTCCTTAACAACACTGGGTTACACCTGACGCCCTATGTCACCCTGGTAACACCTCAAACAAGGAGCCGGGTGAAAATACATTCACACGCAGAGCCTAACAATTCTACTGCAAAAAGTAGAAGAGTCGCAAGGGGTACCTCTCATCATCCCATGTTCTGCAAGATCGTAGACATCCAAAGATCGTGGCTGTCCGTGGTCCCAACTGTCATCTCCCGGAGCCTGACGTGGAACGCCTAGTGACGGTGGGAAGATCTCGTAAGGTCTTCCTCCACTACCAGTTCCTCTTGCTCCTCTGCTGGCACCACATCTCTGGGCGATACTCCGATCACGGCGCTGCCTCTGTCGTGGTGGTGCATCTGCTTCCTGCCCGACGCTCTCCGCAACTCGGGTTGGGTAGTCTCGTGCCATGTGACCTCACCCATCGCAAGCATAGAACTGGCTCTCTCCGGGCTGCACTGGTTCCCTCCAGGGCCATTGTGGTGAACGACCATGCTCTTGAGTGCACTTTTCAGAAATCCAACTGCGTCGAGATCCTGTTTGCCGACACCCACTAGCCGCGACAGACGTCTCAGCTCCAACGTGCCTGCTGCCACTACCAAATCCAGAAAGTCACAGGAAGCCCTCTGTCACCAGCGCCTGCTCTCGCACCCCGGCATATGTGGAAATTCCCATGGTTACAATGACATCATGAATCTCTTGGTGGAGACCCTGCTCAAACTTCCACGCACAGAGGTTGTCGTCATGGACCAAGTCTGGGTAAAAGTGTGCACGGTCTGCAAAACTAGCCGCGTACTCAGCCACAGTCATCCCTCCCTGCTGAAACTACAAGAGATCCTAAATCCGAACGAAGCGTAACTAGGAGGGGAAAAACTCCTCACGAAACAACAACTGGAATTCTCCCCATGAAAGCGACGACACTTCAAAAAGCTGAGTCACCAGACTCCACCAACTCCAAGCCAATCCATGGAGAAGGATGGCTGCCAAAGACACTCTATGATCTGTCGGCGTCTGCAGAAGCCTAAAAAGGTGAACCACTACCTCGAGCCAAACCTCTGCTGCCCGAGGGTCTGTCCCACCACTGAACCTCAGCGGTCTCTGCCGCTGGAACTCATGGAGCGCGCTCAACCTGCGCTCAAACATAGCCTTCTTTGATGAAACTTTCTACTGCTCAACAGGTGGGGGTGCTGCTACCGGCCCACCCGGTGAAAGGGGATCGCATGATGGGTCCTGGATTGTGGACTCGTAGCTCACATGGTCTTCGTCACGAACAAAAGCTGGTATCCTCGCCGGCTGTCCTCGCGGAGACATCCTGAAAGTTATCAAGGAGTGTCGCAGTCAGATGAGCATATAGGTATATACCAATAGCAACGATGGGGAGATGACTCGAGAAGGACAGTCAAGACTCAGTCCTATGTGATGAACAACCCAATTTTCCCTGCAATAAGTGTCTCAGCATGCCTAGTCGACAAGCGGGTTATCATGGTCCAAGTGAATGGATACGTCGGCTGCTACACCATCACTGGACTCCCTGACCTGAGAGCTGCTCTCAAGACACATTAACATAGATGCATTAAATCCCAACCAATACGTTTTTAGGGATGTCTTCACAATGACCCAAGGAACGAACCACCTATGATACCACTTTTCACGACCCGACCCTACTTGGGCTCGAGCCGCAACTACCCCAAGCCCGCCTCCATAGGCCAGGGGCTGGCGACTAGCGCCGAAGGCACAACAACTCGGGGAGGACTTTTCCTAAGTACCTTTACACACACACACGGAGCACACTCAATGCAACAGTGCAGAGTAAATGAAATGACAAGTAGAGAAAAGGGAAACTACTATATATAATCCACAAAGTGAATCGACCTCTAAATAGTACAAGTAAAGTGCTGAAATGGAAAAAGGAAAAAAACGCGTGCCCAACCAGAAAAGGTGCCACAACCCCCTAACAGGTAAACAAAAAGAAATAGCTTACGGGTCTCCCACCTGAAACCTGGCCACGACCACCACACGCGGTCCAAGCTCCCAAGCTCCTACACTCCACTGAAGTCACGCTCCACCTGTCCGTCGTCTGCATGGGCACACCATGTTCGGGAAAAGCCCAAGAAGGGGTGAGTATAAAAATACTCAGTAGGATACCCCCGAAGTCTTAAGGGATCAACAAAAGGAGGTATCGAATGGTGAGTAGTAGAGATAACATGAAAAATTAGAGGAGTACAACTGAAAGTGTAGTAAGAAGTATAGTAAAGAGTTCAGCTCAACCCAACAATAGGAAAAAAGGTAGACTCGTCCAAACACAAGGAGCTAGAAATTGTGAGAAGATGAACTTCCTGTCGAGTCTTCTCTACCTATAGTAGGAGAGTAGACTCGTCCACCCATGAGATTCTAGACAGAGAAACCACGTGGCATACCCTGCGCGTCTTCGCCTCTCCTGGAAGGAGAGTAACCAAACCCAAGAAGTGGGTACTAGAACAAGGTATATACAGGCCCATATGCTCAACAAGAATCCCGAACAAGGTCGTAAGGGGATCTCTATCCCGTAGATCAGCCCAAGAAAAGAGTAGCCAACAATCCCAGAAGTAAAATCCATCGATGCCCAGCATCCCGCACGTCTGCCCCGAACCGCAAGCCGAGCGGCTCAATCACCACACCTCGACAATATCCTCTTTGGGTGGCACTGAATCTCCCACATGGTTTTAGGTCGCATCACAAGGACGTGTCTCGGTGGGGGAAAACACTCCTCGTACTTGAGAGTTCTGGGGGAACGTCGACCACAACTCGTCACTGCCCCGCAGTCGAGAAGTATGCTCAAAGTCGACAGGCGACCCCCTGCCCAGCCCTGCTGGAGGGTCCCTGGAAGTCAACGGGTTCCCACTACAGGGAGACCTGGAAAGTCGATGGGTGCCACACTGCCCAGTCCTGTAACAGAGTAATCCACTGGAGGGAGACCCGGCTAAAGTCAGAGACGGGACCACTGCCCAGCCCACCTGGAGGTTACCCGACATCGGGGACCACTGCCCAACCTAGTTGGAGGTAAGCCTGACATCGGGGACCACTGCCCACCCCAGCTGGAGGTAAGCCCAGAACTGCTCTGGCCATCCCTGCTGGATGGTACTACTCGGTGAACACCGTTGTACTGACCATCCCTGATGGATGGAACCCCACTGGTGATCCCTGCACGAAACAACCTCATCCCTACTGAAAACAACCTCATCACTGCTGGAAACAACCTCCTGGGTAGAGGATCAGTGCCCGCGTAAAGTGGTGTTCACACCGATACCACAAGCACTACCAGGGAACACGGATCAACGGGAGAAACTCCCCAGGCCTCACAAGGCGATCCCGCTCCAATCCACTGAGTCACTTTCGAAGCGGACCGAGACATCTCATCCAAGAAAGTGGGGAAATCACCAACGTTGCACGGAAACTTGTAGCCGCAAACGGTGTTGCAGACTGGTGAAATGGAACAGTACAGAGACCCCTCACAGCCGAAGAAGCAGAGGAACCGAACCATCTATGTCGGCCAAAACAATGAGAACAAGACCACCGGGAGCCCACTCAACCAAGCTGGTCAAACAAAAGAGCACCAGGCCAGGGGTAACTCCACCCTACTGGTCAAACAAACGAGCACAGAGGGACCCTCTACGTTGCGAGAGGTCAAAGTACGTAAAGAAGAACATGACACGCACATGGGGCCCACACGACGTGGGGCCCCAAGTCAACCCCAACTGAGTGCACAAACATCCTATGGTACAAACAACCACATGTACCTCCAAGAATTCTCATATACTCCAATAGCATACTACATTCCAGCCCAAAGGCTATCGTGCACATGGCACCAAAAGTCAACGGGAAGGTGTGATGTAACCACTCCAAACTTCCACCTCAACGGCTTTGGCACATAATACCACATCTCTTCACTCACATAGGGGTGCACACGATCACATGCCAAGGTTTCTCTGCAAACACGGCGAGAAGAACCGCCATCAGAGCGCCTTTCACATTTAATAAGATAGCGCGAGAGATTCCGCACAACCAAACAGATCATACCATTATAATCCTCTTGAAAAAACACGCGAGATCGACTACTTACTTGCCCACAACAGATATCTGACGGAAAAGTCTCCAATACAGCCTCACGCCCTAACGGAGCCCCGTGATCCCGAGCCTCGGCCCAAAAAACAGTCAGGCGCATCGCACCAATTTGATCCCCTCGAAAAAACACGTCAAATACACTAATGACTTGAGTGCAACTGATATCTAGAGAAAAAGATATGTTCTGGTGCAACGTACACGAGCGGTGCTTCGTGGACCCACAACCCAATCCTGAAACTCAACGAACGGATCGCACCATTGCGATCCTCTCGAAAAAGCACACAAGGTGGACTACTCACTTTTCCGAAATGGTCGCCCGGTGATAGTGATGGAAAATCACCGTCGACGCCCAAATGGCCCTCGTGGGCCCCACACCATCGGGCGGAATTGCAGCGGGCAGACTGCGCCAACACGATTCCCTCGGAAAAACACCCAACATCGACTGCTCGCACGCCCCGAACGGACGTCCGAGGAAAAATTCTCTAAAAGCTGCACACAGCTGAAAAGACAGGCCGTGGGGCCCACACCTCAACTCCGGCTTCAACGACCGGAACCACCATGGAATCCTCCGCCTCGACGGCAGGGTTCCAACGCCACTGGCGGTGCTTAAATAGAACGTCGGACGCGTCCACGCCGTCCAAAACAATATCCCCCGAAGGAAACGACAAACCACTTAAAGACGTGTCACGCCTCCGAGCCCCTTGTTTCGGGAATTACAATTCTTCGAAACCATCTCAAAACATTCCCCTCAACACAAGGTCCGCTCTAATGCTAACAGAACGCAAAACAGACGCCCGTAGCGAGAGCTACGGGTGTCCGAAATTCCAAAGGGGGGGAAACCCCCTTAGGCCGGACCGGCCCGGTCCGGCCGGTCCGCCCCCAGCCGGCCCGCGTCCCGGCCGAGGGTCTAGTTTGCTCCGCCGCGGCCAGCTGGCCGCGGCCTTTCACCGCCGACTGGCCGTCAAGTCCGGTCTCTATATCTCCCACAGCGACCCACGTTACGCGGGTCACGGTTGCACCGACCGCGGCCGCGACCGCGGGCCTCGCGTCCCCCTTGCCCATCCCGTTTGCACCACGCTGGCGCCGCCCGACGTGCCCAGCTCAACGCCGTCTGTAGCCGCCTACGCCACGCTCGCTCGACGTCCCTAGCTCACCCGGCCAGCGCCCGCCGCATGGAAGAGAGGCCTCCGTCGTCCGGCTTAGCGCGCCGCTGCCTGGTATGGCCGGCCACGACGCCTACCCGCCGGAACACCCCAGAACTCCTCCTCGAACCCGCATCTTCAGTGAATGATTGCGGGTTCCTTCGAACTACAAAACCGAATCCAAAAGATGTGTTG